>OY282449.1:39707057-40414781 GCA_958295655.1 Palloptera scutellata | reverse complement strand
GGACATTGTTGACGTGGATGCCGAGACCGGTCGCATGGCCGTCGGTGGATCCACACTCACCTATGCCATTTCTGGTGAAATCTATAGTTGTCGCAAATTTTTAAATTATTTTAAAGACTTTACCGTTCAGGTTTACAACAGATTACCCATGAAGGAGAGCTAAGTAGGCTGTAGGCCTACCAAACTTGTCAATACTTAAGAATTAATTCTACAGCGCAATGCTTTATTATGGAGTTGTATAGTCGACATTGAAAAAACAAAACTGAAGTTAATTGTGGTAGAGGCATAACACTTGCCACAATGGCTGCCTATCTCTTTATCGGTGTCCTGTGATTGCATTCCCTCTCTCATTCTACCTCCTTCTTCCTCTCACCTATCAATCTTCCTTCCATTCAACACGATGCTCTGCATTGTGTTGATACACCCTGGATATTGAATGTATCAATAATAAAAATATACGCTTTCTGAAGTCCAGACTCCAGATGTCATATTTTTGAAGGGCTTAATTAAATTTTTGTTTCAGTTTTGAATCTAATTTGATTTCAGAATTTTTTGTTTGATTTTTTTTTTTTTTGAATTTTTGGGCTTCTTTTAGTCTGAACTTTGGTTTAATAATTGTATCTGAAGTTGGTCGTCTCTTTTTCGTCCGAATTTTTAACGCAATTTCCTTGATTTTTAATCTAAGTTTTAGTATGAGTTTTGGTCTATCTTTCGTTTAGGTTTGAGTGAAGGTTGGCCACAAATTATATTTTTTATATTTTATTCTGAACTTGGACTTATTTTTCGCTCAAATTTTCTCTCCTTTTGGTCTAAATTTTAATCTAGGCTTTGGTCTCATTTTCAGTTGGTTAGAATTTTAACTTGAATTTAGCACATTTTTTTGGTCAGAATCTCATCTCTTTTAGAACTAATGTTTGATTTGATTTCGGGTTTTAGTCTGCTTCTGGTCTGGATTTAAGTCTAGTTTTTGCCTAAATTTGATCTGTGTTCAGGTCTGATTTTAAGTCTAGTTTTTGCCTAAATTTGTTCTGTGTTCAGGTCTGATTTTAAAACTAGTTTTTGCCTAAATTTGATCTGTGTTCAGGTCTGATTTTAAGTCTAGTTTTTGCCTAAATTTGATCTGTGTTCAGGTCTGATTTATGGTCGAACCGATTGGGTATCCCATTAGGATTAAGTTCAGTTCTGTTTTTGACATGAGTTATGATCCGAATTTGGTTTGATTTTTAGTCTCCTTCTGGTCTGGGTTTAAGTCAGGTTTTGGCCTAAATTTGCACTAAATTGTAGTATTTTTTGGTTTAAACTATTTCTAGTCTGATGTTTAGTCCGAATTTAGTCTTCAATTAATTTCCTTTTTAATTTTGATTTGAATTTAGGTTAGATTTTTGCTACAATTTTGATTTAATTTAGGCTGAGTTAAGGACTGTTTTTACTGTTTATGTTGGTCTGAGTTTCAGTGGCCTTTTCAGATTTTAGGATTAGATCTTTGATCTGAATTTGCTCTCCTTTGATCAAATTTTTTGTTATAATTTTAATTTGAATTCTAGCCTAATTTAAGGTATAAATTTGGTCTGAATTTGATCTCTTTTTGGTACGATGTTTGGCTTGAATTTGAATTCCTTTTGATTGCAGTTTTAGCCTAAATTTGGTCTCTTTTTATGTATGAGCTCAGGTCTGGTTTCGGTTTCGGCTGCTATTTTTATTTAAATTTAGTTATGATTTTTAGTTGGAATATTGTCCCCCCCGGGTTGAATTAAGGTATGCTTTCTCTCACAATTATGGGCAAATTTCCCGACTAAACTTTTGTTTCGATTTTGCTTTAACTTCATTGAGTGTTTTTAACTGAGTTTGAGTCTAAATGTTGGTCTTATTTTCAGTCGAAGTTCTGTCAGATTTTACTGGTCTGATGTTTGGCTCGAATTTGGTAAATTTTTTTCGTTTGTTGATGTTGCTCTTTCACACTCTTACAGTTTTATTAAACCTTCTCAATCAAAATCCCAATTCCTTATTAATTCAGAGGTAATCTTAAATGAGCATAATTATTACTATTTGACGGTCAGACACAATGGCAATATTTCGTCTTTTGTATTTCCTATCAAGGTGAAATTCTTTCGATTGCATGGATCTCTGTTTGAAAAATGTTCCAAATATTTGGTCGCTGACCCAAATATTTATGCTCAGGCTCGTTATAAGTTCTTGATCCATCGGTACATTTACATAGTATCGATCAATTGATGATGTATTTAGTTTTTGAATGTTATTTTTCATTGCATCACATTCATTCAGGTACTCCTCAATCTTGCAGCAAAAAAAAAGTTTCTCCTATTTTCAACAGGCTCCAATAACCATAACTGGTCGCAGTGGACTTATCCCATTAACATCTGTGAACGTCAAAATGTACCCACTCGGTCTTAAGGACATCCACATAGTCTCCGAAGGATTTCCACCCATTCTTAGCTTGAAACTTTAATTCATTCCAAGTTTTTTTCAGACTGGTCAAGGTTTGCGATTGTTAAGTTTGGCGATATTAAGAGAATATCACACAGTTAAATCCTTTCAAGTTCATAATGTCCTTGAATTGAAATTAATCAAAATTATCGCAATATCTACACTGATGAATAATTTGCTCTAAATTTCATAGCGATATCCGTTCAAAGGAATCCGTTCAAAGTCAATGCAAACAAAATTTGCTTACCTCATATATTTTTTTTTTTTTTTTTGGTTTTAATTGCTGACGTCCATTTCCATTTTAAATACAACGATTTTTTTCTGTATTACTTTGAAAACGGCGCTAAATATTTACCGCTAAACTTTTTATAAATCGAAAGCTTTCTGCTTTATGTGGTAAAGCAGAAAGCTTTCCAAATGATGTCGCCGACAACAACGACACCAAGCGACTAAAATTTGAACTGATTTGAACTGCAATGAGTGAGGAAAAGCTTTGCGAAAAGCATTTTATGTATATTTGAAAATAAAAAGCTTAAGCCCTCTTTTTCTTAGTACTACTAACAGTCGCTAGATGGCGTTTGAACCGTAAAGTATAGTTTGGTTATATTTTAAATTATTTTGTCGTAGTTCGTGAATTAATTGGCCTTCATATTTTATATAATTTCATTTGCCGAATTTGTTGAGGGGGCACAAGACACAAATGAAGCTGCTTAAACACAAACTCTCAACCACTTTGAGATGGTTAAGCTAGGATATTGATTAGGTGTTGTGATTTTGATTTGGCAATCTACAATCGTAGAATCTTACAGAGCATTTCATACCAACACGGAGCTGTCATTCTCATTAAGCTAAGCCAAAGCATAAAGCATGTTAATCGTTTAGTTAAAAGTAAGATTAAAATTCTAAACCAAACATCTATGGCTCGCTTTCTAACATTGAACTCTCGTTCACTTGCAACTTACTTACTTGCAACTTGATACTCATCGAGGAAAAAACGATTCATTTCGGCGCATGGCAACAGAATTGTATTGGCTAAAAATAAGTATACAAACAGCAATACGCAAATGAAGAAATAAAGCACGAGCAGCAAACACAAACTCATACACACACACACACACACATACGAACAACCATAGACGTGTGAATGAATATATTCAACGAGCTACAATGCTGCACTTGTGCATTTGTATTCATATGTAGCTCAATTCTTTCTTAGTTTTTTTTTTTTTTTTTTTACAAAACTAATAAAAAAACAAGTGCATTCTCAACACACACACTCACACGCCTGAACTCATTTACCCACTCACACATTCAACTAACTCAACATAATCACAAAACAACACAAAACAATCACAAAATAGAATCAGTATTCAGAATCATTTACACGAAAGGTTATTGCGAAGCGGGTCAACTCAGTTCGTTCGCCCCCAAAAACAAATGCAATGAACGACCAAGCGAACAAAAGAGCGAGCGAGAGAAGGAGGGGCTGAGAGAGAGAGAGAGAGACAGAGAGAGCAAACTTTTTGCATGCATAGTTCACGTCACAAATAACGACGTCAACCTTGCAACGTTATTTAACTTTGTATAATTGGTTAGTGTATGTGTGCGTGTGTGTGTGTATGTGCATGTCATTTTAACATGTGTCAGGATGTATGTATGTATGTGTAAGTGAGATTCAAAAGCATTAAGCTTTTTTTTTTTCTTTTCAATATTAACCTATACCAAACACATACAATGGGTGAATGCAGTTTTTCATACAAATTTACAAAGAGAGAGAGAGAGCGACAAACACACACACACACATATATATATATATATATATGAATGTATACTCGCTTGTATGCTAAGTGCATAAATATTGAAATGGCCTCGGTGCGCGCCAAATCATTTTGCAGGTTTTTTTTTTTTTCTTTTTGTTAATTTGAATTCTCTCATATGCAACTAATATTCTCACAAAATTATTGTAGGCTTGTACAGTGGCGGCCATCAAAATAGGATCGGTTTTTCGGATTTCTATTTTCTGTTACAAAAATCTGCAATTATTTTATTTTCAGATCTTACTTATGCTTACTTATTATAATTAATTATGCATTTAGGTTTGACTAGAAAATGAATATTAGTGGTCCTCACGAAAGCTCGCAAACACCTCGTATACTACGTTTGCACTTCGCATATCAGCTGCTTTCATTCTCCATATAAAAACTTATCATACAATTTCAGTGTGAAAACCTCGTATTTAGGGTTAACTCTTTTCTCTCTCTCTCTCTGTCTGATTGCTCGTGATTACTTTGCCATTATTATTATTATTATTATTATTATTATTGAGAAGTGAACTGCGGCCTATCAAGTAAGTATGTATTTGATGTCCCTACAGGAACCCTACACTATTGATAGTCCAACCGTCGATTGAAAATTTCAATATTGGTTCTACTTCTCCTTTTGCAGTTGAATTTCTTGTTCGAATTAAATGAATTCTGCCTCTAATACCCTAGAATGAAAATGTTTGCTTACAATTCGTTCTAAAAAAAATATATAGACCTTGTAACTTAGCATCAAGATCATTTTCATAGCTTAATATTACTAAATATAAAGCCGAAGATTGTCAAAATGTAAACTAAGATTAGCTTGTCCTTACTAAAGTTACAACTTATGGTAGTTCCAATTTCCATCGGGTAAGTTGCTAGCAGGCAAAGCGACTTTGTTTTTGTTCTAAGCAGAATCCGCAATGGAAATGTAATCCGCAAGTTCAGAAAAGAATCTGCAAGAATAAAGCAAGAACATATTGCTAGTGGAAATGTGTGGAGAATTATGTCCAATAGTAGTTTGTGATAAAATTTGAGCTATTAAATAATTTTGAATTGCTTTAAAACCAGAGAAATTCGACCTTTCATGTGATTTATTCTGATTATAATCTTAATATCTTCCAATAACAAGTTAGACTGTTTGGCGGTAACCTTTGACCTCACCTCGTAAGCTACACTTGCAATTAATTCAATGCTTTTCAGGGCCCATTTTGTTCACCTTTTCAATAATTTGTAATAATTTTCATTGAATTCTTCTTTTAATATTTTTAATTTCACCTTGTGATTTTCATTATAGTGGTCGCTGTGGCGTAGTGGTAGTGCGTTGGAGTGTCCGGGATTCGAATCTCGCCACAGGCAAAATGAAAAAGTAGAAAAAATAATTTTTCTACAAGGCACCATCACTCCTTTCTACTTGGCAGGAGTAAAAACAAGAGTAAAAATTGCCTATGAAAATCTTTTCACTTCGCCGTTCGGATTCGGCTCGGCATTAAACTGTAGGTCCCTTCCATTCATGTACAAATATAACACGCACAACATGAGTGGATGCGAAAAGCGAAAAGCTCGGCCTAGACCCTCCATGGGCTGTTGTGCCATTAAAAGTAAATAGAGATTTTCATTAATATTTGAAACATCGAAATTTGTGCACCGATCCTTTCATTAATTGCACGCTTTCACGTTTTCTACCAACAACTGTAAACAATCAAATGTAATGAAATAATTAAAAGAAGCTTGAAGAGAATCGCAAAATTATCACTGGTGCGTCTGCGGTTGATCCCACATCCTTTCTTCTTTCGTTTTTTGACTCGTTCGGCTATAAATGAAATATTAATATTGCCGTGCAAATCTCGATCTTCTTTATAGATCCGATGTTTCCGGATTGGTAATGAATACAAATGTATGTACGAGGTATGATAAAAAAAATAACCGTTATTCATCAACAACTATCTTGTCCCCTTCAAAGTAATCCCCCTCAGCGTTTTTTCCAATCCTCGAAACACTTCTGAAACGCGCTTTTTGGTATCGCCAACAGCTCCTGTTTCGATTTTTCTTTTATCTCCTCAATCGTAGCAAAATGCTTTCCTTTCATCGGTGTCTTCAGTTTTTTGGAAGAGGAAAAAGTCAGCGGGGGCCAAGTCCGGTGAATACGGTGGTTGAGGCATGATAACGGTTTTGTTTTTGGCCAAAAACTTACGCACAAGCGACGTTGTTTTTGCTCAAAATTTAGCAATTCTGGAACAATCTTCGCTGCCGCACGTTTCATGCCTAAAACATCCGTAAAAATTGCTTGGCATGAGCCGAACGCTATGCCAACATCATCAGCAACCTCTCTGATAGTGATTTGACGTTTATACAAAATCATTTTCTTCACTGCGTCAATGTTTTCATCGGTTGTTGACGTGCTCGGGCGACCAGGACGAGCATCGTCATTGACATCTTCTCGGCCTTCCTTAAACCGGTTATACCACAATTGAAATTGTGTTCATGCTCATAGTAGACTCCCCAAAGGCCAAAGGCCACAGTCAACATTTCAAATGTCCTTGCGCATTTAATTTCATTTTTTACACAAAACTGAATACAGTTTCTTTGATCCATTTTTTCGAATAGTAAAAACTCGAAGAGCACACCAAAACACGACTAACCTTTTTATCTGTCAAAAACAAACAGACAATTGCCAACATATATAACAGACATGTGTACCAACATAACAGAAAAAAATGCGAAAATCGAACATCAGTAACGCACGAAATTTGAAAATAACGGTTATTTTTTGATCACACCTCGTAGATCCAGTTCAGAGAGACCCAGTTCCAGAATGAAAGTTATTTATAAAGTTTCAAGCAATAAAGGCGAAATCCTTTCCAAAGATCCAGCTTTTACTTTCACTTCTGTAGAGAGAGGACTATTCTATCTCTATTGTGGCGGAATTTTAATTTCGCTCATTTCTCGCTCCAAATCAAGCTCAGAGCATTCGATTGGGCACTAATAAGATGTGAATCAGTTCAGGGTATTGTTGGGCAGCCCCAATCATACATACATAAGGATTTTAAATACATTCTCTTTGCCCATCTCTCTTTTATAGGATTAGATTATCATATTACAGGAATGGTAATAAAAGAAGGTATGATTATCAAAAATATAAAGAAAATAGAAGAATACTCTTGTTCCCTCGAGAAACAATATAACTAGGTACTAATATGCCCTTTCAATGGTCCGCTTCCAGGTGTTGTGCGGGCGTCCAGGCCGTCTGTGACCTTTAGGGTTCCAGTCTAACGCAGTTCTGCTGATACTTTCGGACGACTTTCGCAGTGTGTGACCTATCCACCGCCATTTAAGAAATCTTATTTGTTTAGCAAATGGGGTCCTGCTCCGTCAATCGCCAGAGTTCTTCGTTCACTCTGATGGTATTCAGCCAGAACACTCTGCATATTATGCGAAGACATTTGTTTACAAATACCGGTATATCCGTAAAAGGTTCCCTTATCTTTTTCCTCCATTTTACCTATTTTATTGTCCATAACTGTATGTGTAATGTGTAAGCTTTCGTTAAGTTGTTCTCTTTCCACTTTTGTGCCCCCCTTTTGCATTCAATTCATTCGTCGTTGTTGCATTCAGTTTATTTCATATGAATTGAAGGCGAAAAACGTCCATGAACTCAATTCGTTCTAAACACTGACTGTGCTACACAAATAGCGCAAATGACGTCAAGCAACTGTAAATTCACATTCACGAGCACATTATACAAATGCACTTTATGTGCCTACGGCTGTGGTTAGTTGTTTTTAATAAACGTTATCAAAAAGTATTCCTTTTCTAATTACCTGCTAAATATTAAGTAAAGTGTTTCTTTCAGTTTATGTTTGGCATTGGGTGAAGATGGAAAGATGGAAGGATGGAAAGATGGAAAGATTGAGGGTTCATTCTTCAAACTTGTATACTTTCGCCTAAAAATATATAGCACATTTTTTACAGCACCCTCTATCGCAAAGTAGAGCAATTAAATTTGAATCTAGTTCATTTTTGTCTGGGAATTATTATAATCCCAGTCGTCACCTCAAATTAAGTTATTTGTTCGAACACATGACACCCAAAATGAGCTGCTCTCTGTAGGGAGAGTGTAATCTTGAGTTCTTGAATCCGAGTACAGTGTGACTATCAACGAAACGAAAAAAAAAAACAAAACAGAGACAGTGCACTACCACACTCATAGCATATTTTAGTGGAATTGTAGCGCTCAACGAACGACCCTCAACTTTGGGAATGCTTTACTTGTCTATTTCTATTTCTATTTCTATATTTCCAACTTCACGACGAATTGACGAAAGCAGCTGATAGCAGCTTGGGTGCGAGTGCACTAGTGGCCAATGCATTTCCGTTGCATTAACTACGAAAAGCTTTAGCTAAAACAGAAGCTCTCAGCATTCGTTCAATACTCAGGCACACACTCACACAGTCATAGAAAACAATATGTGGCGTACACTCACTGATTGCAGCACACATACATATGCATACTTTGCATACAATGTATGTAAATGAATTTTTTACGTTATTTTGTACTCGGTAGGTTCTGTGTGAATTTAGATCGAGGTTGTTGCTTTGCACTGCTGCAAGTGCGTTCAACTTTCAAATGCTCTGAAAATCTCCTGCTAGTTTTCATGCTTGCTATTGGTGTGGCTGTTGCTGATTGCTTGCTTGCCTGCTTGCTTGCTAATGTCGAGATTGTGTGTAGTTTTATTTGCGGCGGCGGTTAATGTTAAGTTTATTGATATGCATTTGTTCTATAATTTACAAGCTTTCACATGCACACGAAACATACCATATGCATGCATTCTTCCTCGCTTTACATTTGCTTGATTTCAATGTTGGTGAGCGTGTGTATGTGGCCATAGAATATTATTAGTAACAAATGTAGGTCAAGACCTATGCAAATGCATGCAATTCTTCAAAATTGAATGCAGTCTCAGGCTGAGATATTTGCTTGAATTTTAGAAGCTGTAATTGGTATTTACCTACCCCGAGGAAATAAGGTGACCAGGAGTGCAGCAGTACAGCATTAAGGCTTATAAGCAACACCATGCGAAAAGACTATTCTCTGGGAGCAACTATAATTAAGACATTATCCTAGAAGTTATTATAACTTGAATTCAGGAAAATGTTGTAAATTGCTTATTATCCCATAGGTACTACTGTGGGCAAAAAGTAGTAAGATTTTTTAATTTAAATTTCGCGCGGAAACCCATTCATCAAAAGAATTATTTTTTTAAGGTTGGTATGACTGTCGGTGACATCTGTGCCAAATGTCACATCAAAATAATCATTAGTGTTTAGTATACGCTTGTCTTTCTGAAGTATAAAAAGTGCATTCGGCGATTTTCACAATGAGTGAAATTATTCAACAAAGAAGTTCCATTAAATTTTGTGTGCGGAATCAAATTTCTGGTGCCGAAACGTTCAGAATGTTGCAAAAGGCCTTCGGTGATTGAATTGTATGTCGCGAGCAAGTGTTTTTGATTGGTACAAATTGTTCAAAGATGGTCGAGAACGCGTTGACGACGAACCACGTCCAGGACGGCCATCAACATCAACTGATGATCAACACGTCAATAAAATCAAGGAATTGGTGCTCGAGAATCGAGAATCGACGATTAACAGTCAGAGACCTTACTGGCATCGTTGGAATATCGAAAGGATGAGTGAAAACCATTTTAAAACATCATTTGGGCCTAAGAAGAGTGAATGCACGATTGGTTCCAAAATCACTGCATTGGTTTTACGAGACCATTTTGCCAAAAATTCGACTGATATCGTTCTCGTTCCGCAACCACCCTATTCGCTTGACTTAGCACCGTGTGACTTTTGGCTATTTTCTAAACTCAAAAAACTCAAAAAACCGCTTCGTGGACACCGTTTTGAGTCAATTGAAGACATTAAACATGAATCGCTAAGCGCATTTTAAGGCTATTCCGGAAATTGACTTTAACAACTGTTTCGAGAATTGGAAAAAACGTTGGCACAAGTGTATTGGGGCCGGGGGGATTACTTTGAAGGGCACGAAATAGATTTGGAAGAATGAATAAAAATATAATTTGAAATTATGTACAAAGTCTTACTAACTTTTGCCCACAGTAGTATGTTGATCAGATGTGGTTTTCCGAAAATATACGGGGTCCTGCGGATTGAATCTAGGTGAGTTTTTCATTTCAATTAAAACTACTTAAGTTTACTACCTATTTTTTGTTGGTTTTTAAAACTTTTAGCTTCCGCGAAAAATCATGTTTGTTTACCTGACATTTTGAGGGCAAAGTGAGAACTATGGTCGCTGTGGCGTAGTGGTAGTGCATTGGACTGCTACGCAGAGTGTCCGGGGTACGAATCTCGGCACAGGCAAATGAAAAAGTAGAAAAAATAATTTTTCTACACGGCACCACCTCGTGGCAGGCAATGGCAAAGCTACAAGAGTAAAAATTGCCTATGAAAATCTTTTCACTTCGCCGTTCGGATTCGGCATAAAACTTGTAGGTCCCTTCCATTCACGCACAACATGAATGAATGCGAAAAGCTCGGCCAAGGCCCTCCATGGGCTGTTGTGCCATTGAAAGTAAAAGTAAAAGTGAACTATTAATTTTAAATTATTTAAATGCAGTTTTAATGCAGCCAATACAATACATAATTAATGAAACAGTAATTGATTTTGGGAAAAGTTCACAAATTTATTTTTGACGAATTTTCAAAGTTGCTAAACAAAAAATTTTATTATATTGTTCGAAAGAGGAAGGATCGATCCTTTCCTCTTTTCTCGTTTCCTTTAGAAGTGAGAATGGAATGCTTTGTTGAACAATGTCAGTGAGAGCAACAATAAGGATATGAAAAACTCCAGACTGGATCGCAATATTATTGCAAATTCAACCACAATATTCTGCATATGTACTTTATTTATACTTTCTGCTCTCTCCGCATTGAAATCTTTGAGCTATAGAAATAAAAGAAAAGATGGATTACAAAGAGCAGGCGGTGGGCACGAAAGCACTAGAACGAGAGAGAGAGATGCTAAAATTAGAGCCTTTCACGATTGACCTTCACAGTTTTGAGCGCTACTAAAATCACATCGCCAACGTCATCAGCAGCAAATGCGAACTCAACTTTTCATTGCTACATACATACAAACATATTTATACTCGTAGTGAGTAACTAACTTCATAATCAACAACATTATCAGCATCATAATCGTCGGTAACAACTACAACAACAATAATATCAGTGTCATTATGCAGCTGTAGTTGTTGTTACTTATAGCCACACCCAACGGGAAAGTAAATAATGACGACAGTAATCGAATAAATTAAAGGTAAAAACAATAGATGATTTTGAAATAGATGACCAAATAATATGTAAACAACAAGTTCACGGCTTATTCATTATTTTTAGCTTTACACTATAGGCCGAAAAGAGTATTCAGTTTTTATATTGCCTTCCTACTTATATTCTAACACGACTTTTTGAAGACTTTTGAACGATTCTTTAGAATCGTTTTTATATTTACAAGGGGGTAAAATATGATCGAGGCAAAACGGAAATTGTCACGGAAATGAAGGGGTGAAGGGGTGCACCCTCCCTCTCTCTATCAATCAAGTATGAAAAAAATTAGGATGCATATGTATGTACTCGTATGTATGTATGCATACATAAATGATGCATCCACTATGCGCCCTCTATCCATCGACAGAGAAGCCCTCTATCCCTCTAGAGGGCGTTGAATATGATTCATACTCGATTGATAGAGGGCGCTGCCCATCGGTTTCTAGTAAAATTTTTCCCTTCAAACAAAAATCGTTAGAAATGTCTAGAGCTTAAAGAATGAGCGAGTATAGGCTGAAAAGACAAACAAATGGCAATTGTGTTACGATAAAATTTATAGCCAAAATCGCAGCTGAGAGACAGCGAGAATGTAGACTTTATCGAAAACTGAAGGTTCAACTGCTATCGTGACAAAAAAAAAACCCAAAAACCCGCACCGAGAGATCGCAAGCAACTTGCACCACAACTTAGTTCGAATTTCATTGAAAAACAACTGACAAAGACTAATGCGGAGAGACGGAGAGAAATAAAATAACAAAACATACTACTGTGGGCAAAAAGTAGTAAGACTTTTTAATTTAAATTTCGCGCGGAAACCCATTCATCAAAATATTATTCTTTTAAGGTTGGTATGACTGTCGGTGACATCTGTGCCAAATGTCACATCAAAATAATCATTAGTGTTTAGTATACGCTTGTCTTTCTGAAGTACAAAAAGTGCATTCGGCGATTTTCACAATGAGTGAAATTATTCAACAAAGAAGTTCCATTAAATTTTGAGTGCGGAATCAAATTTCTGGTGCCGAAACGTTCAGAATGTTGCAAAAGGCCTTCGGTGATTGAATTGTATGTCGCGAGCAAGTGTTTTTGATTGGTACAAATTGTTCAAAGATGGTCGAGAACGCGTTGACGACGAACCACGTCCAGGACGGCCATCAACATCAACTGATGATCAACACGTCAATAAAATCAAGGGATTGGTGCTCGAGAATCGAGAATCGACGATTAACAGTCAGAGACCTCTCTGGCATCGTTGGAATATCGGAAGGATCAGTGAACACCATTTTAAAACATCATTTGGGCCTAAGAAGAGTGAATGCACGATTGGTTCCAAAATCACTAAATCACTAAATTCGACTGATATCGTTCCGCAACCACCCTATTCGCCTGACTTAGCACCGTGTGACTTTTGGCTATTCTATTTTCTAAACTCAAAAAACCGCTTCGTGGACACCGTTACCGTTTTGAGTCAATTGAAGACATTAAACATGAATCGCTAAGCGCATTGAAGGCTATTCCGGAAATTGACTTTAACAACTGTTTCGAGAATTGGAAAAAACGTTGGCACAAGTGTATTGGGGCCGGGGGGGATTACTTTGAAGGGGACGAAATAGATTTGGAAGAATGAATAAAAAAATTTGAAATTATGAACAAAGTCTTACTAACTTTTGCCCACAGTAGTAGAGCAGATTTGTTAAGGTTCTAATAAACAGCAAATTTTCCATCTGTTGGGATCATACAACCTGAATATTTGAATACGATGATTATAATGATGATATTAATGATAATGATGGCAAGATTATAATTGTTATGATGTAGAAAATAAATTCGCTTGCTTTGAGTATGAATTTTTGATGGAGTTGATGATTTTACAGAGGGCGTTGCATGCATTGAGAATGCAAACAATCAAGATGAAGTTAATCCAGATGTGGCACACCTCGGATGAGCGATTCATCAAACTGAACTATACAAAGCTTAGCGTTTGCATAAATCAGTACATGTTCGTTAAAAATTACTTCGGCCACGCCTTTAATGTCTGCGATAGACTCTAGTTGTTATAAGATTACTAAATATTTTCAGGTTATATCTAAAACGCAAACGTTCTGAAGAAGTAAACTTCCGGTGGGGCGCACACAAGTTTTTTTACTTCATTTTTTATACTTATTACCAAATAATGTAAATAGTAAAGAATAACACATTGCCTGTCCTAGGACATTTACTTTACTTTTAATGGCACAACAACCCATGGAGGGCCTAGGCCGAGCTTTTCGCTTCCACTCATGTTGTGCGTGTTATATTTGTACATGAATGGAAGGGACCTACAGTTTTAATACCGAATCCGAACGGCGAAGTGAAAAGCTTTTCATAGCAATTTTTACTCTTGTAGGTTTGTCATTGCCTGCCAAGAGGTGGTGCCGTGTAGAAAAAATATTTTTTCTAATTTTTGTTTTTGCCTGTGCCGAGATTCGAACCCCGGACATCGCTGTGTTAAAAATAACACATTAAAGTGATTCAGAAGGTTACGACATCATCTCCCATTGCCATAATTTTGTATGAAATGTGAGAGAACTTACGACAAATGAGAGCATGCGACACTAAATGCGACACCTTGTGAAACACTTACATAAGTGACTTCATATTTTTTGCGATTAGTAAAGATAACATTTTCCCGCTGGGTAAATGCAGTAGTAGAATGTTTGTTTTTTTTTTTGTATGGTAAGTATGTAGTTAGCTCCTGTTTGTTATTGTTGTGTTTGCTTTACACTTTGCTGTTTGCAAAACGTTGAAGGTCGTCCATTGGCCTGGTGCATTTACCCCAGAAAATGCAACAACACAAAACAACAATATTCAAATATGCATCTCACATATCTGCGTATGTGTCTGTATTGTGTATTGTGACAGTGTGTGTGTGTTTGTGTGTGTGTCTGTGTGTGTGTGTGTGTGTAAAGCTCAGTTTTGCCTCGCATGTGTGTGCGCGTATGCATGTGATATTTTAATTGTGTATGGCTTGCAGCAGCAGCTGATTTTAATTTAAATTTACCATACATTTTGTTTAATTTTCTACTTTTCCACTTTGGAATATTGTGTTGCCATTTCTGTTTAGTTTTCATACTCTACGGAGCTCTTGACTCTCACTCTCTTCTCCTCTCCTCTCTCTCTCTCCTCCTTTTCTTCTACATTTCTATGGACGTGCACTTGTGTGTGTGTGTATGTGTGTGTGTGTGTGTGAGTGTGTATTAACAACATATGCTGCCTGCGGTCGGTCGGTGCGTCTTTGTTGAGAACGGATAACGATACGTTTCCACTTTGCCTCGGAAGGTTAAACGCATAAAGTGAAGTCCATTTATTACAAATGGAGTGTGTAAAACTACGACGATGTGAATCGTATCTGTGATACTTTTATGGCACACACGGACAGACACTCACACACACACACACACACGCACACACTCACAATTATGTATGCTACACGTGCGAGAGAGAAATTGTAATTGGAAGTGACACAGTGCACCCACTAATGGTGCCACAAGTACGTGCTACTTTTAAATTAAGAAACTATAACAATGAGATAAAACTTGCTTTCATTTCCAATTCATTTTCTATAAAATTTTAAAACTTGTAGCATATTTTTGTGTTATAAAGCAATCGTAAAGTTCGGCCTAGGCCCTCCATGGGCTGTTGTGCCATTAAAAGTAAGTAAAGTAAAGCAATCGAACTAGGAAAATAGGAACTATAGAAAGCGTGTACTTCTTGGGTGTTATAATTTGATATCATATCAATTGAAAAGGCTGATATGATGTATAGCGATGATTACGGCACGAATGTTTGCCTTTCAGCTCGTCAATGGTCTGCGGCTGGCTGGCGTAAGCTTTGCGTTTCAATTAACCTCACAAAAAGAAGTTCGGAGAGGTCTAATTTGGAGATCTGGGTGGCCATTCAATATCGCCATTTTCTGAAGCCACACGTCCAGGGAATTTTCGTTGCAGAAACTGCATTGTTTGATTTGCAGAGTGGCATGGCGCACAAACTTGTTGAAACCAGATATCGATTTGCATCGACTGTTTCGCCTTCTCTGGAGAAAATTTGCTCAAGCAGTCACTTTTTTAGCCATTCAATGTTGTTTCATGGATCTTGTGTGGATTTTCCGTTCCTCGAATGCTGCAATTTTGCTTGTTAACGGCGCCAAAGAGTGTGAAATGACCCTCGGGATCATCAAAATTTCCTTCCAAGAATCAGGTTCAGTATCAACCATTCGAGTGACTGTTTGGCCGTTTTCCAAGCGACGTGCACGGTCTGTCGGCAATATTCTTTGAGTCAATTGCACTTTGTTTAATTCGGGAATGAATTACATATTTAAAGGGAAGATTGAAAATTAAACACTGAGAATTCGTATTTGATATTTAACAACTTTTATTAAAATTTAAAATTGTACAATAAATATATTGAAGAGCCCAGCCGACCGGTGTGAAAGTGTTCTAGAGAAGAACTTAGAGAAAGCAATAGCAAGAAAAGAAATAGAACGAAATGAAACAAGGATAGAGAAAATGAATAGGAAAGAAAAGTTGCATTAGGGTGGCTTAAACACACTTTATACGGAAACAAATGCAAATCATCCTTCAAATTCAAGGTTCATATTGTACTGAATTGACGTTTCAAAAACATGTTTACTCAAGTCAATCGGTTGATAAAGGTTAAAATTAGTCAATGTTTAGATACCGACATAAAATAATATTGATCTCAAAGACTATATATTTACTTAGTTAAGTTATTCGCTATGAAATTTTGAATGTTCAGCTGCCTTTTTCATTTTGTGACCATTTACAAGCTATTTTTTATAGACTTATAACGGGTGTTTTTTTAGAAGTGTGGTTTTCAATCTGGCAATACTTTTCTCGGAGGTCTTTTTGACAGCTGTCACTTTATTTATGCTCAGTTTGGTTTGCCATTTCATAATGAATAGACTTACTCCTGGACAACGTTTGCAAATAATCGTGCAAATTTATGACCAAAATTAATGGTTCGGTTCACAAGAAAATTTTATTCAGCGATGAAGCTCACTTTTGGTTGAATGGGTATGTTAATAAGCAAGATTGTCGCATTTGGAGTGATCATAATCCATTTTTGAGACTCAGAAAGTCTCTGTTTGGTGTGCTCTATGGGCAGAGGGAATTATTGGTCCATATTTCTTCAAAGACGAAGTCGATCATAATGTTACAGTCAATGGGGAACGCTATAGAGCCATGATTAATGAATTTTTCGTGCCTGAATTGGAGGATGCTGATGTGGACGACCTTTGGTTCCCACAAGATGGCGCTACATGCCACACAGCCAACGAAACAATCAATTTATTGAGGGAAACTTTTGGTGAGCGTATTATCTCGCGTTGTGGGCCTGTGGCGTGACCTCCAAGATCGTGCGATTTAACACCGCTGGACTATTTCTTGTGGGGTTATGTGAAATCGCTTGCCTACGCAGATAAGCCCGAGACGATTGACGCCTTGGAAGAGAATATTCGGCGCATTATTACTGACATACGGCTCCAATTGCTGCAAAAAGTGGTCGAAAATTGGGCCTCTCGGCTGGAATTTATTCGAACCAGCCGCGGCGGCCACTGCCCAAAATCGTTTTTAAGACATCATAGCAAAGCCTTATCTCTATAATAAAGCTTAATTCTTGGCCATGACATTAAATTATATGTGTTTTACTTCTTCTTGAAAACCACACTTCTAAAAAAAAACACCCTGTACTTCCTATAAAAAGTTAAGGAATAAGCGCAAACAGCAAGACTGCACCCTTTTGGGACAACAATAGCTTTTCTGATTATTTAATTTTGTTTTTGATAAATTTTTAAACAAAAAGCAATAAAATTTCTGAGTTGAATAGCTATGCTCAATTTAAACTAAAATAAAAGGTGAATTCCTACATTTTACCAGCTTTACAATGAGCCTGGACACACGAGAGCAATTGCACATGTTGCAAAACAATTTTCGCGTACTTGCTCAAATGCCACTCGAGCATAGTTTAGCAGATATAAAACGTTTGTTTACAAGGACTACTTTTTTATGTGTTTTTATACATTTACTAGTGTTTCAGTCTCTTTGCACCAGGTCTCTACCAGGCATAAAATATTGCACACACGGTTGGCCCCCCTCGCCCAAGGAATTTGGTTATACGCAGTATAATTGCTCTCGTGTGTCCAGGCGCTCAGTGTTATGTTATGTGTTTCATCAGAGAGGAAAAGAGAGAGCCACTACCGAACAGGCCAATCCACGCATATCATTTGACAGTGATACAACAACAATTCTTAACCATTGAGATTTCGTGAGGTCATGTCAAATTTTCAAAATGTTACAATTTATAATGTAATTTGTTGATGAATTCCTCTGATAAATATTTTTAAAGAAATCATAAAACTGGAACAGCACACGCACACACACACACAGCCACACGTACAATTTCAAAATTGCTAAAACAAATAAATAAATGAGTAACTAGAACTTTCGTATGCCTTAATATCTTAATTTTAGCAAATACTTAGTAAAACAAACAAAAAAATATACAATATAAAATACAAGAAAAAATGAGTGTATGTCGAAATTGATAGCAGCAACTTTCATATATCGCACAAACACACACGCACTCACAATCAGGCATACATTATACCTACTTCCACCCGCTTCAACCCCGCACATTCCTACAGATTGATCAATTTTATTGGGTCAAACCTACACAGCGATAGCACATGTGTGTGTGTGTGTGTGTGTGTGTGTGTGTGTTTGTGTATGTGTGCGAGTGTGTCGTCGCAGCGACTCAGGTCAATGAACGTAGAAATTGTTGAACGCGCAATTCCAAGGCCAAAGACATTCAAGCCATTTGTAGCAACAACAACAACAATTAGTATACTTCTCCCCTCCCTGCCTCACCACCCACCGCCGCGCTAAACACAATAACATCTACACTGCTTTAGAATATGAGAGGGAGATATACTAACGAACGAACAAACTTACGAGAGCGTAGGGTTGTTCTCTTTCATTCTTTGCCCTCCAACTCCCCCCACACTCTCTTTACTGGTAAAAATCGTATGTGCGACGACGAATTCACTCCGGGGTAGCCTTAACTATAATAAAAACTAAGTATTGAGAAATAGAAATTGTGTTAGAGGAAGGCGGAGAGTAAGGAATAAAAAGTTGAGAAAAGCTTTTGCTCTGTTGCCTATACAAAGTGAGAGAGCGTAATGTGTTTGCACGTGCCTCTCCCTTATTGCTACAGTTGTCGTCCCCACTCCGACTACCTCCTCCTCAGCCGAGAAACAACAGTTCTATCATCATGCATCATTAGAGAATGCTCCATTTTTTACAAAGTGGCATGTGTAGTTGCTTGAATTTTTATCTTCTTCTTCTGCTTCTTCTTCTTCTTGATATTTTCTTATCTTCTTCGGTTTATATTATATTATGTTTATTTTTTTGGTTTTTATTTTAAGTAAGTAAAAGAAACGTAAAAAAAACAAAACTTTTTATGTGCAATTTAGAAATTTCTAATTTTCACACCTAACATACGAGGGTAGATCAATAAGTACCCGTGTGTGAAGACAGGTGGCGTTGCTGAGGGAAGCTGGCATTACCGTCGTGTACTGCCATTTGTCACGCGACACCACACTAAATTTCAAACTGATTCATAGGTTAGTTTTTTCATTTGGCAGCCATTAGTATCACACGTGTTTCGTGTTTCTTGTTTCGCGATAAAATGAAAAAAGGACAATATCGATCCGTAATTCGCTTTTTAATTTTGGATGGAAAAACATGCGAAGAAATAAAAGCGAAGTTGGATGCTGTCTATGGGGACCCTTCACCATTTATGACAACTATAAGATATTGGTTCAACGAATATAAACGTGGTCGTAAATCTGTTTCTGATAAGGAGCGCCCAGGCCGCCCGGCTCACGTGGTTACCGAGGAAATCTTGAAAACGTCCGCGACATGATTCTCGCTGATCGCCGAACGAAAGTGTGCGAAGTAGCAGAGGTCGTAGGAGTATCGTACGGAACGGTAATTAAGCATGAGAAAGGTGTCGGCCCGATGGGTGCCGCGATTGCTTACGGTGGACAACAAGCGGATACGGCTGTCACTGTCGAAGCAATGTTTGGACCTCTTTAAGCGAAATTCGCAGGAGTTTTTGCGTCTAGTCGTCACCTTTGATGAAACCTAGATCCATTATTATACGCCAGTACTACAGTGAATTATTGGCCCGATTCGATACTAAATTGAAGGAGACACGGCTTAAGAAAAAAGTGCGATACGACACCACGATAACGCACCAGCACATTCATCCGGAATTGTCGATGCAAAATTGCATGAATTGAACTACGAATTGCTGCCGCACCCACAGTAATTGCCCGACTTGGCTCCCTGCAACTTCTTTCTGTTCTTTACTTACTTTACTTTTAATGCCACAACAGCCCATGGAGCGTGTTATATTTGTACATGAATGGAAGGGACCTACAAGTTTAATGCCGAATCCGAACGGCGAAGTGAATAGCTTTTCATAGCAATTTTTATTCTAATAGGTTTGCCATTGCCTGCCAAGAGGTGGTGTCGTGTAGAAAAATTATTTTTTTTACTTTTTGATTTTATGATTATGCCTGTGCCGAGATTTGAACCCCGGACACTACTCCAACGCACTACCACTACACCACAGCGACCCTTTTTCTTTCTGTTTCCCCAACATGAAAACGTGGCTCGGGGGAACAAAATTCAGCTCAAACCAGGAGGTTATCGTCGAGACCGAAGCGTATTTTGAAGAGTTTGACAAATCGTATTTTTTGACGATCGTATTTAACGAAATGGCAGAAACGTTGGGAAAAGTGTATTGTATTAAAAAGGAGATTACGGTGAAAAATAGAAACAAAAATTGTGAAAAACTTGCCTCTTCATTCCTAACAAGGGTACTTATTGATCTACCCTCGTATATCTGTTGTTGTTGTTGTTGTTGTTGTAGAGTAACCAATAAATAATAACCCATCACAGCCATTTTTGAACGTTCGATGGCACAATGGCACAATGGCATTAACCTCGCATTCAATTTGGCTTTTTCGTTTGTTGGTGTCTTTTTGCTTTTCGAAATAGCTTTTACGTTGTATTGCTCTTCGCATTAACCAATACTTGAATTTGCAATTGAATTCAGTGAAAGTTTTCACTACAATTTGAGTGTGTTTATTTTGCAACGATAAATAAAATTCGAAACACTCCGAAAACATGAGTAAATGATCGATTTACAGATGTGATGAATATTCACAAGGTGTCTTTTTCTGTCGTTTTGTTGTAATGTAGTCAAATTTTGTATGATAAATGAGATAATTTATGAAAATTGAGGGGATACGACACCTATTGAATACCCCAAGAGTTGTGAATGACATTTAGATGGAAAGGAGCTAATTTGGAATGAATTGCGAATTTTTGAAGCGAAACTTCTTATGGAGAAGCGTTGGAAGTTAAACTGAAATGTAACCCGTCACTCATTCCTAACAGTATGCATAAGTTTTTCGTTTGTAATTTAATACATTTGCTTACACATATGTATGTACCTATATGGGTGGACTGCTGTTTTTCTTTTTCCATAGCATCGTCAAAGTTTTTGAATTTTATTTCTTTACAATCGATTTTATATTTACGAGGCAAAACGGAAATTGTCACGAATATGAAGGCCAGCGCCCTCTATCAATCAAGTATGAAAAAAATTTGGATGCATACGAGTATGTATACTACTGTGGGCAAAAGTTAGTAAGACTTTGTTCATAATTTCAAATTTTTTTATTCATTCTTCCAAATCTATTTCGTCCCCTTCAAAGTAATCCCCCCCGGCCCCAATACACTTGGGCCAACGTTTTTTCCAATTCTCGAAACAGTTGTTAAAGTCAATTTGTCAATTTCCGGAATAGCCTTCAATGCGCTTAGCGATTCATGTTTAATGTCTTCAATTGACTCAAAACGGTGTCCACGAAGCGGTTTTTTGAGTTTAGAAAATATCCAAAAGTCACACGGTGCTAAGTCAGGCGAATAGGGTGGTTGCGGAACGAGAACGATATCAGTCGAATTTTTGGCAAAATGGTCTCGTAAAACCAATGCAGTGATTTTGGAACCAATCGTGCATTCACTCTTCTTAAGCCCAAATGATGTTTTAAAATGATTTTCACCTATACTTTCGATATTCCATCGATGCCAGTAAGGTCTCTGACTGTTAATCGTCGATTCTCGATTCTCGAGCACCAATTCCTTGATTTTATTGACGTGTTGATCATCAGTTGATGTTGATGGCCGTCCTGTAACAAATTGTACCAATCAAAAACACTTGCTCGCGACATACAATTCAATCACCGAAGGCCTTTTGCAACATTCTGAACGTTTCGCCACCAGAAATTTGATTCCGCACACAAAATTTAATGGAACTTCTTTGTTGAATAATGCAGTTTTTGTACTTCAGAAAGACAAGCGTATACTAAACACTAATGATTATTTTGATGTGACATTTGGCACAGATGTCACCGACAGTCATACCAACCTTATAAAAATAATATTTTGATGAATGGGTTTCCGCGCGAAATTTAAATTAAAAAGTCTTAATACTTTTTGCCCACAGTAGTATACATATAAACGATGGGTGAGAATGAATCATACTTGATTGATAGAGGGCGCTGAGTATGAATCCTATTCGATTGATAGAGTGCGCTGATTCACGTATGATTCAGACTGGGTTTAACCGACTGGACATTTCCTACAAACAAAAAAAAACAAACGCGAGTATCAAACAAATAGCGATTGTGTTCCGATAAAATCTCCAGCAAAAACAGCGGAAAACTTGCTAACTGAGAGTTAGGGAGAATGTAGACTTCGTCGAAAAATGGTGGCCCAACAAAATTCAGACCTGCTATCGTGACAAAAAAAAAACCCAAAAACCAGCACCGAGAGATCGCAAGCAACTTGATGCACAACAGAATTCGAATTTCATCGATGTGAATATATTCGATTTTAGTTACCAAAACCCATTGTAACGGTACTTGATAACAACGTTTTTATTCAAGAAATTAATCATTAATTTCCGATGAATCGATGTTTTTGTACACAAATCTTGATCATCAAATATTTTCCAACATTATTTATACTAAACCTAAACTGAAGCCTCAAAACGCAAACGTTCTGAAGAAGAAAACTTCTGTAGGGCGTCCCACTGAGGCACACAACTTTTTTTGATCGTACTTGGTATTTTTATACGTTACAGACTGACATTATACATGCATCGTATGTTCCTCATCTATGATTTTCATATACTAAGCGAATTTTCGGACGTTTCAGAAGTTTCACATCAGCAGCGAGTTTTTATCCATCTAATTTTTATTTATTTTTTTTATGAAATTGTTATCGCCTAGTTTGCATTAGAGGTGAGTATGAACAAGGGGATTGCCAAAAAAAAAATCTCTCCTCCACCTTTCGTATGCTACACTGAGATACTCAAATTTTCGGTTCATTAGTTAGTAAAACGAAATGTCAAGATTCAAAGCGAAAATGTAGGATGTATTTAAACATTTTTGTTTTTCGAATAAAGAATTCAGCAATGTTATTAAATTTTTTTGCAAAACCACTGTCAACAGACATACACAAATAGATTGTGTACTAACCGAAAATAGAAATAGCACAAAAATGCAAATAGAACTAAAACGAACTCATAAATTCTAAAATAAAAAACTGAAATGTCAAAATAATATTTTCAATTAATTGCCTTGCTCATGTAGTATGTACGCGCCACGCTTGTAGTACAACGCTCGTGGAGCAGGCGAGTATTAGTTGCACACCAAATACGCCAACAAGCAAATGCCCTAAATACTTCAGTTCAATTAACGACAACATAAAAAGTGTGAATGTTACTAAGTATAAGTATGTAGTAGGTTTATATCTAGTTGGCGCACTACCTAGATACCAATAGCAGTTAACTTAAAGCAGTTAACTTAAAGCCGCCAAACCTACTAACAAACAAACAAAAAACCAGTAAACCGCACTAAAGCGTATGAGAACTTGAGGCAAATGAAAATTAAAACAATGTTATTCGAGATACAATTAACATTTAAGCCAATTCTGCTTACGAACAAATGCAAAGTTCAAGTAAATACAAGGCAATTGTTGCAATAAATGCAGCTGCAAAAATCCAAAATTTATTTATTGCAATTGTCAAAGTGACAAGCGCACAAGCAGCGTGGCCAGCAGACCACCAGATAAAGCTCAATTTGCAAGTATAACACTCATGGCGCAAGCATTCGCAACAATTCGCATTTGCTCCTTCGACCAATTGTCAACACAAAAAATTTAGAAAAATAAAACAAGAACAACCGAAAATTTATTACACTTCTCAACTTACACACACACACACACACACATGGAAATACTTAGTACACTCAAGTGTGGTCAGTCACGCTGGCTGTCGGTGTGACGTTTTCGTATGCCCGCCTCTTATCTTTGCTTGATGATTGTAATAGCTTTTTATCTCCTCACTCTTTCTCACTCTCTCTCTATATATTCATATGTGCGCATGTGTGTGTTTGTGTGTGTGCTCTCAAATGAAAACGAAATTTTTGTTTGCCATGAAGTTCAATGACCGCACAAATCCATGGCCTACTTTATAGGAAACACTCGTTGTCGTTGTTGTCGTTGTAGTTGCTGCTGCTTACGCTTACGTTGATTGTCGCAAAAATTCGCTCATTTGCTTCGTTTATTCGTTTGTTGAATCGTTCGTTTTCGTGCGCATTCGAACGAATTGCTTCTTGTGATTTTATATTATCGTATGTTCATACAAAAAACACGAAGTGCGTGTGCGTGTCTACTAAACTTCGTCTTTTAATAAAGTGAATTGTAATTTTGACAATTCGTCAACGAAAAGTGTCAATGTAACATTTTGCTTTATACATATACATACAAGGAGGACCATTTATAATTGGGAATTTGATTTTGGTGTATAGTAAATAAGAAATGAAACATTTTTTTGCAATGTGATTTTTATCATTCGAAAGAACAATGCTTTCGGTTAATTGTGGAACACAATTTCATTCAAATGACTTCCGTGGCTGGCCTTGCTGTATACCATACGATTGGCCCAATGTTTCAGTACATATTCGAATGTATTCAATCGTCTCAATCGTTGTTGGATGCTTAGCGTAACACTTATGTTTAACGGCTCCCCACAAATAATAGTTCAACAGTGCACCAGTTGCCGGGCAAAACATCGATTGTTGCACGGCCTGTGTGACAACACCGCGCGCCATCCTCTTGGAACCAACTGTTGTCAAGGTCCATATCTTCTGACATAGGCCATAAATAATCAGTTATCATTGTGCGGTAGCGCACACCATTCACTGTAACGCATCTTCCTTCCTCAGCTTAAAAAAACATGGTTCATGACAGCGCCGACTGTGCGCATTATAGCATAGGAGAACGTGTTGTTTTATCCAATAAAGATCCAGTTCCACGTTCCAGTTTCACAAATTGATCCGTAAATTACGTGGAAGGCGCTTCTCTTCTACCGATTTTTGAACGTATTTTTCTTACACTTTCGGTAAGAGTTTCACTATTTTACAGGTATACCCCCCAATTATTTATTGTACCATATTTTCCAACGTTGTTCAAGAGTATGTCGGTCCCATTTAGTTAACCGCAAATATAAAACTAATTTTCCGTCATAATACGAATGACATTATAGTTGCCCCACTCCAAATAGTCAGTAGTTCAATTTCCAAATGTTAGATGTTAGACCACCCTTTATATGCTGTATTACCAGATTAGTGTTTTTTCCACCAGATCTGGTGGATTCTGAAAAATAAAACGCGAAAAGTTTTCGATTTGGTGGCAGTGCTTTTTTCGACTTGGCAACACTGTTTACGTAGCTAAGTATTATTAGAGAATATAAATATAAATAAAAAAAGGTAACTACTGGTCTCTAGCAGCGCTTCTCAATTGAATCCTTTTTCAATATCATCGTATCAGCGACAATATTTTTAATCCTTAAATAAAATTTCAATCAAATCCACATGAAATGGAATTAAAAACACACAAAACATGCTTCATTTTGGAGAACTGAACATTGTCGTGGTGTAATTGGTAGTGCGTTGGCCTGCTACGCAGAGTTTCCGGGGCTTAAATCTCGGAACAAGCAAAATCAAAAAGTAAATAAAAACAATTTTTGTACACGGCTCCACCTCTTGGCAGGCTATGGCAAACCTACAAGAGTAAAAATTGCCTAAGAAAAGCTTTTAACTTCGCCGTTCGGACCAATATGTATACCACGCACAACATGAGTGGTTGCGAAAAGCATGTGCTGTTGTGCCATTACATGAAAGAAGTAGAAGAAAGATAAGAGTCAAATTGGTATACCAGGGGATCTAAACCAGGCTACCAAATGCGTACTGGCATAGTCGAACAAAATTTTGGGTAGTTGTGGTATTTTCTATTCGATATGGAGCCCAGCTAACATTTCGTCGCAAACCATGAAACTAAAGTTATTTATTGCCAAGCTAATTTTGAGTGTACGGATGAGTAGAAGAAATTTGTTTTGGATCTCTGTTTCACGCCAAACTATGGGAACAATACATAGACCGGCAGTGCCTTCCGAATATTTAAACCAAAGAGCTGGCCAGATTTATAGCTAAACTAAAGCAAAATCATAAGTGCTTTTAAAAAAGAAGGTTTATAAAAATATACCAGAAAGGCCAGTAAAATAGTGTGAATCTGGGGTTGAATCAGAGTGAATTACGTGACGAACTGATCGTTCACGGGTCAGACGATTTGACCCCAGGCACTTAGTCTTTTTTCAGAACTCTTACTTTCGAATGGAAATGTTCGGTGGAAGGTGGAACTTTTGGCCGTGTGCAGCAAGTGTTGTCTTTCATCTCAGGGAAGGTCTCATGAGATCCGGAGCGACACACACAAACTGGCGCTAAATGGTCAACTGCAGAGAATCACATAAGCAAGGAAAAATTATCAGACTTCTTGTGCGTACTCGTGGAAGGAGTGATGAATATATGTAAGAATATCGTCATGCTCTGTCAAGAGTTACCATAAGCTATACATAAAAAGAAAGAGTTACTATAACTCTTGAAGCGTTATATTTGAAATAATTGTGTACCCTACATACTACATACATAATTCAATGAGGAATGAATAAGATCCTACACAAAATCCTACACAATACGTAATTGCCAGAAACTAGAGCTAATAAAATCAGTTAATAAACATTTATGAGCCCAATTTCGCTATTACTTGCTGAAACTAGAAATTAAATACTATATGCATATGTAACTACAAATAATTGAAAGTATTTGATGTAGACGCACGATGGATGAAGGAATCAAAACAGCACATGTGATAACGAAAGCAAAAATAGACTAGAAGCAACGAAAAAAATTATTAAATTGCGTTAATGAGTTCGACGACCGCGAATCTCAGCAGAAGCAAATCTAAAACGAAAATTAAAGAAGAAATAATAAATAATAAAACACCAAATGGAATTTCGACTCTTTCTTCTACTATTTATTGAAAGTGCAAATTTTGTGTGGGCGAATTTTGGCAAAGATGGCGGCGTCTCAGTGGTTGCAGCTAGATATTTTAAGCGGCGTCTCAGTGGTTGCAGCTAGATATTTTAAGCTAACTGTATTTAGTGCAAGTTGCGTTTATTTTACTTCACAATTTTACTTGTGATAAAGAACAATTACTCAATATAATAACAGAAGCGGCAAGAAGCGAAAGACAAGTGTGAGATAATAAAATTTAATATGGCAGATAATGAACTAACGTAATCGACAAAGAAGAGTGTAGAGAACAGGCAACACGACAGAAAAACACCAAAAATATGAAATAAATCAAATGGAATTGCAAAGAAGTTATTTACACTGAAAGTGAAACCGAAAGAAAGCGAAAACTTATATCGGCATATTTGTATCTAGCGAAAAAATTTGTAAAAGCGAAACAACTTCAGAAAAGATGCTTAAGTATTTTAAAATCAACTTGATTTTGATTTCGCTGTCGAGCAAATAGAACGCCTTATGCGCCAAAACTATTGGCCACTACTTGATTCGAAATTCTTCTTCAAATTCATATGCGATGTTTTTAAAATAGGAAGGGGAAATCTGATTTCATTGCTGGACATTGTTAGATATCAGACATTATTTAAAACGACAGAAACATCAACTACGGTGCAGGACTACAAATGAGGACTATGTAAATGAGGTTGAAAAATGTTTGTTAAGATTACGAAATTTTTATTTATAATTTTTACTGATTTACTCATTTCGAGCTGCATTCAAATGAAGTCACTGCAAATGAATAAAGTTTTCTGATTACAGTCTTTAATTTCATTTGAAACAGCTGAATTTGGTAATTTTTAATAATTACTTCAAATGACTTAAATTGACTTCACAATGATCGACTTGCAAGTCAATTACTGCTGTGTAGGGGTCATGACTTCAAGTTATGACTTCAAAATGACTTGTGACTTCACGGCCTTCATTCACCTTTTTAAAAAGATTAATTGAATTTAAACTTTATAAGACTGCAATCTTTTACAGCTCTTGGAAACTTCAACCTCCTTACCCGGCCCCTCGATTCTCTTATGTGGTACTTGTAACACGTGTTTGCGAGCAGTTTTTTAAGTTATTCCGGGCCCAGGGCGAATGCAGACTTCAAGGAATCATAACGAATGAAGTAAATATTATTTAATTGATTTTCTTCAGATTTCAAAAAACGGAGGTGTTCACGTCCCCATCGGCCCCCCTCCTGTATAATCGCGATCCGATCAACACAATGCTGCATTTATAGGGGCACACCCTGTTTGTTGAATATATCAACAACAACAACAACAAAAAAAAAAAAACTTGAGCAATCTCACCCAATGATCAAAATCTGTGAAGTGAACATGGTTCCTTTCATATAAATTCAAATCTCAAGAAGTGAAAACAACGAAAATTATGAATCAAATTAACGAAATCGATGTTTTCCAAAGAAACTATGGATAAGATTTTGAACATTGGGCAATAACCACGCCTTCTTCCCATACTAATGAAATATTTAAAATGCTATTATAATGAAAAGCTTTTCGCCCCTCCTTCCCTTTTCCTTTATCCACCCCCTTGACTTGACAAAATTTAGAGGTTTCTAATACCCGGAATTCAAAATTTTCAACCCCCTTGTAATGATTAATTGTATAACGCATTTTTTGAAAGAATTGATAAACTCACCAGCTAAGACACGCCCTATTAGGCGTTCAGTATCATCGATTGGCTTTGCATTCGCAAATAGATCTTCACGACTACCAACAGTCATCTTGGATTGTTTATTGCTCTTATTAAGTTTTGGATCTAAGTAGGTGTAGGTAGATAACTACTAAGTGCTGAATTGCTGAATCGACTGTGTTGAATTGATATGGTGAACAGTGAGCGTTGAGCGCACAAACACTTTGAACAAATTTGTTCTTTGCTTTTTATTTTTTGTTTTGGCAACGATTTGTAGTTGATTTGACAACTTATGTTAGTTAAATTGAATTAGCAGAAATTTCATAGATTTGCTAGAATTCTTTGTTTTACACTAAAGCATAATGGCTTAAGTTTACTTTGCACTATACATTTTTGAACTTTTTTTCTATAACAATTTGATAAGTTTGATTAGGCGACACTTTTCTTTTTACTAACAATTCGTTTTACTAGAAGCGGTTTTGTTTTTTTATTTCAACTTTACTATGGCACCCTGGAAGATTTTCAAATAATTAGTAATAAGCGTTGAACTATTGACACTAGATTTGTTTTTGTAGATTTGTGGTTTTTTGTTCTAACGAAACTTTTCTAAATTTGTTATTGTTTATTGATCGATTTACGATTTTTTTTTTATTGTATTATACAGATTTATTATGCAATTAGTATTTAATATCACAAAATCAGCTTTTGATAGTTTCTAATATTGGCAGATTTTTTACGAGTTTTATTCTTTGACAAGTCTTTATGCATTTTCATGAATTGAAGGCGTTGGAAAAGAAATTCATAACATTTTCTTCTCTTTAACCAAAGCTAATAATTTTTGTTGTGTGTGTTTTATTACTTATTATGTGATAAAATGACAAATTTAAGTCAGAAGTGAATTTGACTGACTGACTGGCTGACAATCACAATAACGAGTCTATGCTTCTCTTGATATGACACTGGGTTGCTGCTGCTGTTGCCGCTCCTGTTGCTACAATTTCAGTTTGGCTATTTTCAAAAATGCATTTGCCGCTCAAAATTTTACGCACATTGAAGATGAGGAAAGAAAGAAATTTTTGGCTCACATATGCCGCTCACTGTCGTCCACTGTGTTTGGTGCTAATGCTGCTGCTGCTGGTAGCTGTTGCTGCTGTCATGCGAAACGCTGATGGAATAAGAATCAGCGGCATGTATTTTCATGATATGCTTAGATACGGCAGGCATTAGTTGTGGCCAGCTAGTCGCCAGCCAGCTGCTATTCAGCTTGTTGCTATTTAAAAGCTTCTTTCTGTTCTATGACAATTGAATCGAACGGGAAGCTTTAGTGTTTGATGCAGTTCGATCTGAAAAGCTACACATCGCTCAGTGTGAAGAGAGAAGAAACCATAAATGTGAGACGTAGAGGAAGAGACTACGAATTTCGGTTTGAGCGCGTGCATTTTTTGTATAAGTTCGAGGTTGAGCTCGAACATAGAACATATTGGCTCAAACAATTGTGTTGACAGTTTGAAGCTTTTCGCATTGTTGTTTGCCTTCATTTGTGTTTCGGTTGTGTTTACGTAAAATTTACAATACATTTTTTTGTTTACTCTTTTGTTCAAGTGTACGTAACAACAACAAAAAAAATGGCAATTCCATAAAAGCTTTTGCTATTGAATACTTTTCGAATACCATTATGTGTGTTTTAACGAATTTCCGTTCTGGTTTCGTTAAGTGTGGAAAGCTTTTTCAAATGTTGCTAATATTTGTTGGTAAAAGCGAGAGCGCTAAAGTTTTGAATTTGAAAACTTAAATTTAATTATAATTAAACTAAGTGCACCGAATTGCATTATATTCCTATAAATATTTCCTTTTGCGCTTGTACGCACGTGGTAGGGCGATATTGCCCCTTTTTGATGTTTTGAGGTAAAACTTTTCATAGAATTGATTTTGAAGACTATTTAAAAAAAAGTTTACCAAATTTGGTACAATTAACATTGAGCATAAGTAAGACAGACCAAGTTTTATTTGAGCAATCAGTTTCGTATGCGACTGCAGAAGCGGTGCAAGGTTACCACCCTCGACGGAAAAATGTGTGGTATGACCAAGAATGTCGCTATGCTACTGAAGCGATAAACGCAGTAAATCTGTTGACAGATATCCAGAGTACGAGGGTAGATCAATAAGTACCCGTGTTAGGAATGAAGAGGCAAGCTTTTCACAATTTTTTTTTTTATTTTTCAACGTAATCTCCTTTTTGTACAATACACTTTTCTCAACGTTTCTGCCATTTCTTTAACCCCTCTCAAAAATACAATTTGTCAAACTATTCAAAATACGCTTCTGTCTCGACGATAACCTCCTCGTTTGAGTTGATTTTTTCCCCCCGAGACACGTTTTCATGTTGGGGAACAGAAATAAGTCGCAGGGAGCCAAGTGAGTACGGTGAGTACGGTGGGTGCGGCAGCAATCCGTTGTTCAATTCATGCAATTTGGCCGCGACAATTCCGTATCCGCTTGTTGTCCATCGTAAGCAATCGCGGCACCCATCGGGCCAACAACTTTCTCATGCTTAACCTATCATGTAAAATATTATCATTAAAATATTAATACCGTTCCGTACGACACTCCTACGGCTTCTGCTACTTTGCGCACTATCGTTCGGCGATCTGCGAGAATCATGTCGCTGACCTTTTCAACGATTTCCTCGGTAACCACTGAGCCGGGCGGCCTGGGTGCTTCTCATCAAAAACAGATGTACGACCATGTTTAAATTCGTTGAACCAATGTCTTACGGCTGTCATAGATGGTGAAGGGTCCCCATTGACAGCATCCAACTTCGCTTTTATTTCTTCGCATGTTTTTCCATCCAAAAATAAAAAGCGAATTACGGATCGATATTGTCCTTTTTCCATTTTATCGCGAAACAAGAAACACGAAACACGTGTGATACTAATGGCTGCCAAATGAAAAAACTAACCTATGAATCGAATCAGTTTGAAATTTAGTGTGGTGTCGCGTGACAGATGGCAGTACACGACGGTAATGCCAGCTTCCCTCAGCAACGCCACCTGTCTTCACACACGGGTACTTATTGAGCTACCCTCGTAGTATGAGGTTACGCAGGGAGATCTCTAGCTGCTTAAGGGCGATAATGGCAGTAATCCCGCCACTTGGAAAATTCTTAATAAGTAAGTTTTCTCAAAACTTCTTCTTCTTCTTCTTTTAGTGGCACAACAGCGCATAGAGGGCCCAGGCCGAACTTTTCTCAATTGCCACTCAATTTGTGCGTGTTATATTTGTAGATGAATGGAAGGAGCCCACAGTTTTATGTCGAATCCGAACGCCGATTTGCCACTGCCTGCGAAGAGGTGGTGAAAATTGTTTTTTCTACTTTTTGATTTTGTGCTGAAATTCGAACCCCGGACACTCTGCGTAGCAGGCCAACGCACTACCAACTACCTTCCAAAAATGCACGACTATCTGTTTACCCGCTCTTTTAGCAATGTGAGACAAATAATTTTAAATTATTTAAATGCAATTTGAAAGCCAAGACCTGTAGAAATATTAAAGAACGATAAGTTTTGGGAAAAGTTTCGAAATGGATTTTTGACGAGTTTTGTAAAATTTGTTGTCCGAAAAATAGTCGATGGGTAAATACTTAGATTGAAATGAACCTATAAAGCATTAAGGCTATGTACTTTATGAGGAAAATTTCAAAAATAAATAAAAACTTTTAGACGTAAGTTGAGCATACTGCCTTCTCTCTGAGTCCGCATATTCTCTAAACGGCCACCTTTTACAAGCTTACAATAAAATTCCTCTCTCTGTCGGTGTCTGCTTCTTTCTGTCGGTCTCTAACTGATTAAGAATATAAAAAAAAGGCTTATTATAAACTTCATAAAAATTCTATATAAATCATATTCAAAATGTATTTAAATTTAAGTATGTATGTTAAAATCGATTTTCAAATATTAGCAAATTCACTGTTACTTCTGTAGCTGTCCTGGTCACAGTTATAGCCACTTACTTATTATCAGAAAGAAAGAAATAAAGAGAGAGACCAAGCGAAGCTGGGTTTGAGTGTGTCTGTAACAGCAAGAGATAATACATTGAATAAACTAGAGAGAGAGAGCGAGAGAGCGAGAGAGAGAGAAAGAATTTAGTAGTTGTCGTTCTTATCAACAACATTGTAATCTACTCGTATTAGCGACGATGGCGGTGGCGGCAATGCAATTGCAGCGCAGCGTAACCTTGCTGATATGATATCTTCAACAACGCTGACGCTAGCTAATTGCTGACTACAAACAACAGCAACAACAATAGGTAATAAAATAAATAAATTTAAAATAACTAATACATTGAATTGTGTCATTTTTGTTGTGCTCGTGACATTATCAAATAAAGCAAAATGAAGAAAACAAAAAACAAAAAACAAAAACAAACAGAAAGCAAAAAATAGCAGCAGCAACAACAACAACACCACGGGCGAATAGTTTGATAACGCGAATGGAAACGTCACAACAACAACAACAACAACAACAACAACAACAACAACAACAACAACAGCAATACAAAATTGCACTCTATTACAACGACAGCAACAAAAATAAATAAATAATAAATGCACAATATACACAGTCGTTGAACTGTTTTCAGTACAATGACATATGAATAAAATGCTAAAATACTAACTAATAAAATGCAGCAGCAACAACAACAACACCAACAACAACAACAAATCATAATATAATCGAATAGTTCAGAAGCAACAGTAGGTTGAACTGAAAATGCTCGTGCGTTCACACTGAAAAAAAAGGCAACCCACTCAGTAAATCTAATTCATTCGAGTAAGTCCTCTCGGGAGCTTACAACCGATCTCTAAGTAATTGGAACTCACCCCTCCCCGCTCTATGATACCAGGAGACTTTTCAGACAAGGTGAGTCCCTATCGTGCGACTTCTTTAAAACCTTATGCTGGAGAAAATAATTCGAGCTGCGGGCATTGACATCTCTGGCATTAGCTTCTACAAGAGTGTCATGCTGCTGGCATAAGCTAGCTGATGATATTGATCTCAATGGCACAAACGAGCGTGCAGTCATTGCAGTATCCTCTAACCTTGATAAAGAGTCTCATCGAGTGGGCGTAGTTGTGAACGAGGACAAAACGAAGTACTCTGTGTCAACAAACAAAGAGTCACGGTGTCTGGGAGGATTTTGTTTACCTAGGATCTAGCAGTAACACCAACAATTACGTCAGCCTTGAGATCATGCGTAGGCAAAATCTTGCCAAAAGATGTCACTACGGCTCAGTAGGCAATTGAGAAGTAGAGCTCTTTCTCGAGCGATGAAAATAACTCTCTATAAGTCACACTCATCCTTCCCGTCCTAATAAATGGCGCCGAGACGATGGGCATTGACCATCAATGATGAGAGGCTGTTAGAAGCGTTCGAGAGGAAGATACTCTGTAAGATCTACGGTACAATATGTGTTGATGACGTGTATCTAATAAGATGAAACGATGTGTATGAGCTGTACGCCAAGAATGACATAGTAAAGTATAAGTATAAAAATTTAGTGGCTTCGATGGCTGGGTCACGTTGAGCGAATGGAAGAAGGCGTTCCGGCCAGAAGTGTGTTTTATTCGAGTCACGGTGGTGGAACGCGCAGAGGAGAGGATGTCTTAATCTGCGTTGGAAAGACCGGATACAATGGGACCTGACTGCATTTGGCCTTACCAACTGGCACCAGTGCGCGTGTAGCAGATTCGACTGACGGTCAAGATCGACCGACCATCGGCAGTAGTGCCAACTAAGCAACTAAAAGATATTGTCCTTCTTTCATATCAGAATGATGTCGTTTTTTCTCTCAGTGCATACATGCATACATTTCTTAATTAAAAGCATATCATTTTCTGTTTCTCCTTTCAATTAAACATTCGTATTTTTTTAACACATTTTTCGTTTGTTGCTAGTGTGAAAAAATATTGATATGACTGAATCACTGAGTGACTGACTGGTGCATGTCCTTGCTATGCATTTTAATATGCTAATTCACACAAGCAAACAAACAGAAAAAATTAGAGGTGAACATTTTATAAAAGGTCGAAATTAAAGTTATTTTTCCAAGCAACATTTTTATGTACAAAGTAAATGTAGAAATGTAATACTTATGTAAGTGGTTGTAAATGAATGCTATCGAAACTTCCAGCAGAGTAAAATAGTTTCTGTTTAATTGCATTACGCTTAATTGATTTGCAATGAAAAATATAACTAAAATTTGTGATCTAAAAATATTGTATACAAAACATACATAATACAGCGTTTCCCGCACTTAACTGAGTCCCGCTCTTAAATAACATTTCCGTGTAATTGCGTCATTTTTTAATTTTACTCAGTAGATCATTTCACTTTATTGAACTTTCAGCGCAATAAACCGGAAGGTTTTTAAACGCAAGAACGATTTGAAAATAATATCAGATTTCAAAAATTTCTTTCTTTTTATGTGTTGGCTTGGCAATTTACAATGTCTCTAAAATATTCTTTATTGTGGAAAGTTTTGCTCGTCACTGTATACCAGGTGTACTAGTATGAAACTGGTATTTTTTTTAAAAGAAAATACACGTTTATTTTAGAAAAATTAGTATACATTTAATCTTCAAAGAATGGCCATTGCTAGCTACACATTTTTCCCATCTCTCTGGCAATTTGTGAATGCCTCGCCAAAAAAAACTCTTCGTTTTTTTAGTGAAACCAGTCATCGAGCCATTTTTTCACATTTTCGTACGAATCGAAGTGCTGCTCAGCAAGTGCGTGCTCCATTGATGAAAATAAGTGGTAGTCAGATGGAGCCAAGTCTGGTGAATAAGCCGAATCCGCTTGGGGAAGGGCTTCACAGCTGTACGAATCTACCCATTCCCGAGTCTGTTTTGTTCGATGTGATGTGCTGGTGCATTGTCATCAAGAAAAATCACTTTGAGTTGCCTAGCTTAATATTCTAGACGTTTTAGGCGCAAAGCACGGTTCAAATCGGCCAATTGTTCTTGGTAGCGTTGACCAGAAGCTGTTTCAGCTGGTTTCAGCAGGTCAAATCAGATTACACCTCGCTGATCCCAGAAAACACAGAGCATCGCCTTCTTTCCATAGCGATTTGGCTTTGCTGTCGACTTGGGCCAGTGTACCGAGCTTAACATATGATCGTTTACGTTTGGGATTCTCGAAATAGATCAATTTTTCGTATCCAGTAACAATCCGATGAAGATATGAAGACTTTCTTTTGTACCTGGCGAGCAACATTTCACAGGTGATTTTTCGATTTTCTTGCTGACTTTCAGTCAATTCATGCGGCGCCCATCTTCCCACCTTCAAACTCAATCCCATGGCTTTTAAACGTTCAGAATTGCATTGTTGGGTGATATTTAATTGTTCTGCAAGTTGTTCTTGCGTTTGACCATCATCCTCATCCTCATCGAGTAAAGCTTGCAATTCGGCAACTTCAAACATTTTCGGTGGTCTTCCACGTTCTTCGTTTCTCACATCAAAATCGCCACTTTTAAACTTATTGAACCCCTCTTTGCACGATGTTTTGCCTAGAGCGTGCTGGCCGTAAGCTTCCACAAGCTTCCACAAGCATTCGATGAGATTCCAAAGCAAATTTCTTCAAATGGAAACAGAAAATCAATGATGTCGGCATATAGTAGTTTGTACGACATTTTTACGTGCGAAAAAAGAAATGTTGTTGTCTGAAACTTGATTGTTTATGAACTGAATATTGTAGACAGGAGTAAATGCGAAGAAATGGCGCCAATGATTTAGTTTGACAGAGCGTATAGTTTTACCTAACGACACAGATTTGTTATTACCGGTTTCATATTTGTACACCTGGTATATGGAGATAAACTTATGTGTGTATATTTTTTTTTTTCAAAGTGTTTAAGCACCCGTTTCATTAAAAGAGAAACAAGAAAGTACTAAATCAATACAGGTTTATCACTGAATTGGTACTAAATAATCACTGTGGACCCTAAGGGCCTATGCGAGACTGTTGTCGCCACTATAACCTAGCACTAAATCAGTGCTAAATTGAAACTAACTTGATATTAAATTGGAACTAAATGGGTAGTAAATAAGTACTAAATCAGCACATACACAAAAAGAAGAAACTTAAGATTAAAGTAGTACTCAGCCACAACAAGTACTAAAATAGTACAATATTTATACAAAAACGAAATGAAATTTTACTATAAAAAAGCAAAAAATTAGTACTTAAGTAGAACTAAATTCGAATTAAGTCTGTACTAAATTTAGGAACACGCTTCGTCATAAACGAACGAGAGGCCGCCAAAAATTTGATTTTGCCGATGCTCATTCTAAACATTCTCCATTCCAAATTTCCTAGCAACTTTTGTTAAATTCAATTCAAAAACAAATAAAAATGCAACAACAAAGGGCTTTTTTTGTTATCGAGGTCATTTGCAATCATTTTATAATATGTGTTGTTGGGTTTTAGTAGTGGCTCAACCCTGGCAGCATGGCACAAGCCTGAAAATGAACTTTTATCTTGTATTGCATTAAATTTTTTAAAATGCATTAATAATATTTATTCTACAAGACCATTCCAATTGATTCAAACTTGACATGGAAGTTATGGCAACACGTCAAAATGTTGCTCAACCTTTATGGTACTCCCCTATTTACAAATATCGTTTTTTCGCTCGTAAAAATGTCGAATTTTGTGCCTACAAACTACGAAATGCCGACATCATTGATTTTCTGTTTCCAATTGAAGAAATCTGCTTTGGAATCTCATCGAATGCTTGTGGAAGCTTATTTCACTATACACTAAAAAAGTGAAATGTCTTCAGGTATTTTATCGCTACACTTTCCCTCTACCATCTCTCTGTACCTGCTCTGTCTTACCATCCTATACTTTACATCAGTGCTGGCCACCCACACATGCACAGCTGATCAACTGAACTTTTATTCTATGGAAATGAATCTGGTACATGTGAAGACTAGAATGCTCTCGTGCATGTGTGCTAGGGAGAGGCCACCACTGCTTTATATATACACATAGGTAGGTAAGTATATACGCGGACGCATCTATAGAGAGAGAGAGAAAGAGCGACGTACTCTATTTCTATTGCGTAAAGAGTACGGATATGCACCTGGAATGTCCGAACACTTTATAGGGAAGGTATCGCTGTCCAGCTAGTAGATGTCCTCCAATAATATAGAGCTGACATCACCGTTATACAGGAAATGCGATGGACGGGACAGGGTTGCACGAAAAGAGCATCCTGTGATATCTACTACAGCTGTCATGAGTCGAGAATTTGGTGTTTGATTTGTAGTTGGGCAGAGACCGCGTCACCTAGTTTCGATTTTCACGCCTACACACTATCCCCATCAAGGCAAAATTCTTCAACATCAGCCTAATTTATGTCCATGACCAGACGGATGAGAAAGATGAAATGAACGGAGATTAGGACGTCCCCTTCTGCGTGTTCCTCCACCGTGGTTCGAATAAAACACCCTTCTAGCCGGAGCGCTTTCTTCCATTCTCTCAACATGACTATGTCAATTGTCGGCGTACAGCTCATACAGCTCATCGTTCCATCTTATTCGATACACGTCGTCCACGCATACTGGACCGTAGATCTTACGGAGTATCTTCCTCTCGAACGCTCCTAACAGCCTCTCATCATTGATGGTCAATGTCCACGTCTCTGCGCCATACATTAGGACCGAAAGGATGAGGGACTTATAGAGCGTTATTTTCGTCGGTCGAGAGAGAGATCTACTTCTTAATTGCCTACTGAGCCCGTAGTAACACCTGTTGGCAAGAGTTAGTCTCCGCTAGATCTCAAGGCTGACATTATTGTTGGTGTTTATGCTGGATCCTAGATAAACGAAATCCTTGACGACTTCAAAAGTGTAGTTGTCAACAGTGACATTTTGTCCAAGACGCCGTGACTCTTTGTTTGTTGACACAAGGTATTTCGTTTTGTCCTCGTTCACCACTAGGACTAGAAATCCTGTTACCACAACAAGCAAATAAATTACTTAACACAAACACATTTAATCGGCCCTTAAAAGTGTTAAACATATTTCACTCTGTTTCGATCTGTTTCGCTCCTTTCCCCCTCCTTCCCCTATTTCGTTTCAACTCTTCTGCACGTAAGTACGATTAAATTGCAGATTTTTATTGTCCCTGAACTCGTGCAACGACACACAAAGCACTGAAATGTGTGTTTGTTATGGCATATGCGCCCCGGCAACGGCAGCAAAGCAATAAAGTGTTGCATGCACCAGCAACAAACAACAGCACAGCAGCACCAATTATTCGATTATTGCCACGAGGCGCAACAGATTCATGCCCTGCTAACTGCTCTGCCTACATTGAGATAGCGAGATACAACAAAACCGAGCAGGCAACAACAAAGAACAAAATTAATAAAATTAAAAAAATATTGTGTGTAGTGGAGTAGGTCGCAAATTGGCTGGGTTGAAAACCACTCCAAAAACATCGAGTAGATACCTACAAAAAATACAACAAAATCGCTGCAAATAAATTGCAATATTGTAAATGAGGCAAAGCTGGCAGACAATGCTTCACACATACACAAAAAAAGCAAGCAAATTTGTGGGTGTCCATTCAAAAAGCGATAAAATGCAAAAAAAAGTTCAAAAGCGTACAATGGCATTAAGACTGATGTGAGTATAGTTACACGATTCCATGTAGCACTTAGCTTCAACGTCTGTTGCTGGGTGCCGTTTCTGTTTCTCATGACACACAAACTCGCTGGCAAACAAGAGCCTTTCAAAGCTTATCACATATGCATTTGTATGTATGTAGCTCAAGGATGCATACAAACATGAACAGTTCATCGTCATAGCGGCTGTCAAAGCGAGACCTAGGCACACTAACCGAAACGATGACGCTTAATTTTTGAGGTTTATTTTTTGATTTTCTAGCCTTGAGTGATTTTGACGAGCTGGGAAAAAATATCAGAAAATAGAACATTCCGTCCAATCGTTAAATTCCAACTCAGTTGCCGCAATCTCGTTAACTAAATGTATAACTCTCAAAAATCGAAATGGCACAAGGCAACAACGAAATAGAAGCGATAAAAGACATGATTTCGTAGCTCATGGCAGAGTTGAGTTGAGTTATGTCCTGCAGTTGAGTAACAAAACTAGCAGCATACAGATTTGCACACACATACAAAGACACAAAACTGAACTTGCTTCGCTTTGTCCTTGAATAAATTTTATGTCATTGACATTTTTGCACAGTTCATTTAACTCACAACATCGCTACAGATTTGCACATTCATCTACAAAAGTATTTAGTAGTTTTGGATTGTAGGCGGTGGGGGAATGGGGATGTTTTTCTTTTTATGAACTCATATCTTTCTCCATCACTTCAATTCTTTCCAGAACGGCTTTTTAACCAGAATGGATTAAAATCAATTCGGCAAAAAACGCAACGGCGCCATGAAAAATACAAGCAATCGAGAGATGATAATGTAAAATTGCACCACTATCTTGGCCCCTCTCTCACACACTGGATTATTTAAGCATTAGCATTGACTTTTCATTAATTATGCGCATTCATTTCGTTACCATTAAAATGGGATAATGCTAAAGTTGATTCACATCTTCATTGCCATTGAAAATATTAGTGCTAATGAAATGCAGATCAATTTTATTGTCATTAAAAATTTAATGGTTTTGTATAATTACTTAAATTAAATTTAAATTCAAAACTGGCACATTCATTTCACGAAGCATCCAGAAACTCCAAAAAATTTGATTCTTTCAAGATATACGAATAATCAAAAGTATGTAGATAAGGTGAAAAGTCCGAGGTCTTCGGTTAATTCGAAATATCTGGATACTGTCAATTAACCGGATAATCCAAAGAATTTTATAGCTTGTATTTTGCGGATAGTCTTGAGTATCCGGATAGACTAAAGAAATCAGCTATGCTGATACTCCGCAGAATCTCAAGTATCCGGATAATCCAAAGAATTAGACAGCTTGTATTATGTGGATAGTCTTGAGTACCCGGATAGACTAAAGAAATCAGCTAGGCCAAAGCTTTTAGATACTCCGCAGAATCTCAAATAACCGGATAATCCAAAGAATTTGACAGCTTGTATTATGCGGATAGTCTTGAGTACCCGGATAGACTAGAGAAATCAGCTAGGCTGATACTCCGCAGAATCTCAAGTATCCGGATAACCCAAAGAATTTGATAGCTTGTATTATGCGAATAGTCTTGAGTATCCGGATAGACTAAAGAAATCAGCTAGGCTGATACTCCGCAGAATCTCAAATAACCGGATAATCCAAAGAATTTGACAGCTTTTATTATGCGGATACTCTTGAGTACCCGGATAGACTTAAGAAATCAACTAGGCCAAATCTTTTAGATACTCCGCAGAATTCAAAGTATACAGATGGGTCAAGATGTGCAGATAGAGTATTCCGAAGTAATCTTAAGTATTTGGTTAGTTCAAAATATTCGGATAAACTGAGGTATCCAGAAGGTTGCTTTAAAAACAAAAAAAAAACAAAACATTTCCAGAAGATAGAGGATAGTTGCATGTCCACACGTGCGGCTTTAATCTAAAAACCGGGACCTCAATTTTCGCTTAAATAGATTATTTAAAGTCCACGGGAATCCTTAAACAAAACCAACTAAATATCACTGAGCGGATTTAAAGCAAAAAAAAACTGTATCAAGGTACAAAAGGGGGGAAAAAAACGTTCAGTATCTCTGAATGTAAAATGTTGTGCGATGCAGAAAAAGAGGAATAAATAAAATCTGAAACGTGTAGCCGCTAAACACATATAGGCCTATTCTATTTGTATTGTCTTGAGAGTACATACTTATAATATATTCTCTCTAATAAGTACCGGGAAATGATCATATAAAAAGCCCGCTTAAAGGGATTGTATAAATTTTCTTTTGTCGCTATGTTGGCACTACTATCCTCTAAGCTGACGTTTCAGTGCGATCTGTCATTTAGTTTGTTTACAGTGCTCGATTTTATCAGTTCATCTCAAGTGTTTTTTTTTTGTTGCGATTCATACAATGAATAAAAATATCGAACAAAGAATTTGTCATAATTTTGGCTTTGCAAATAGAATTTCGTGTGCCAAATCGAAAAAATCTCCCTTCAAAGTCGATCAAAAATCAAGGTAATGTTCTTTGATTATCGTGGTTTTGTGCACTCGGAATTCTGGCTAGTAGGTCAGATGGTAAATGAAGAATATAACCTGGGCATTATGAGGCGCTTGAGAGAGCAAGTTCATCGGAAAAGGCAAAGTTTGTGGAAAGAAAACTCATGGATTTTGAACCACGACAATGCACCACCTCACAAGGCTCTCATTGTGAACGAATTTCTGGCTAAAAACTTATAAGAAATATCATCGAACAATCACCGCATTCATCTGATATGGCTCCGGCTGGATTTTTTCTCTTTTCAAAACTCACATTACCACTGCGAGACATAAAAGATAATTTGATTTCGGAAATTGCGTTTGAAAAAAGTTTGGATGATTGAAAAAAAAGTTTGCTCGTTGGCTTTAGTGTATTATTTCGGAAGTGGCCTACTTTGAAGGCGATACAATAAATTTGAATGAATCATAAATATTTTGTGTCTTATTGACCAATTCCCGGGCAGAAAGATTTCGTGACAAAATTCTCATTTCGCTTCTCATAAATTCTAACATTTTTACCATACCACGCAAAAAAAAAAATAAGTTTAACTTCAAAAACCTTTATACTTTACTCTCAACAAACTTAGGAAAATATGGAAAATATACATAAAATTTGACTTTCGTGGTTTGGCGATATCAAAGGAAAAAAAATTAGGAAAGGAGATGGACTAGCCTTTAGTCTCGGAAATATATAGTACTACATACTTAGTATCGATAAAGTTAACCGTAAGAATGACGAGATCAAGTTTGGATCAGAAAGCATAAGCACCAATTTTTTTATGAAAAGAATGATCCAAATGATTTGTTTCTATCTTTCTTATGTGCAATAACAATTAGTGAATTACGTGCCCGATTCTCCGCCCAAGCACTTCTCCCTCTTATCTAGCCTATGAGTTTTCATTTTAATTCCGACTCAAATAATAATTGTAAATGTCAGATCAGTTTTGTTATTCCTTTTTATGGTATTTCAAGATAATCAAACCTTTAAGTTAAACAAAACAACAAACAATCATTCGGAATTCAACCCAACAACATTGACATTTAATGTGCCCATAAAAGAATAATGAAAAAAAGGGGTTATTTATTATAGGCATGTGTTAGTTTGTATCTATGTATTTAGGTATTTACAATATGGTAAATGAGAATTGTCAGCAGCAGTAAAGCCTAAAGGCGATACAATTCCATTTGATTTTGTTGGGTAACCATGTAATGCCAATAACTTTTATTTTTATTATTATTATTAATTTAACTAGAGGAATATGAATAACAAATGTAAATTGAGTAAGCATAACTCGAGAATGTGCGGGAAATTGTGTCATCTGAAACTGTTTATTACTAGTGTGAACCAGTTGCGGCGGCCACTTGCCCGAAATCGTTTTTAAAACGTAATGGCAAATCCTTTTCTTTATAATAAAGCTAAATTCCTGGCCATAACATTAAATTATATGCGTTTTATTACTTCTTGAAAACCACACTTCTAAAAAAAAACACCCTGTATATACAATTTACAGAATCGTATTTCACTTGAGTAAAGAGTCTTCTTCATGAGCAAAAATATTTTAAACTATGCTAAAAAGAGCATTGATTTTTTAAAGTATTCCGCCTCAGCAGGCTTCTATCAACTTTCTGAACAAGAAATGTAAACTCTGACGTCATTAATAAATATAATACATACATATGGTAGCTACTGTTACTTGAAAGAAGTACACATAACCAAGAATGTAAGTAGGAAGTTACGCTCTTTCCCAGATCAGATGTTTGCGCTGCCCATGTAAAATAGCCCATGAATACCCGTACTCAAACATAAAATTTGTATTTATTTCGAGGCAAGCATTCAACTATAGTAAGTATTTTCATACGTACTTTACGTTTTTGCTTAGTTGGCGAAATATTTCATTTAACCCTCTAGTTCTCAAGCAGGCCTCTAAATGCGGCTGTCACTAAATTGGGTGTCATAACCACCAGAACAGTAGTCTGGAGGTATACTTTTTCACTATCGTATAATGAACTCTCTAAACTTTCATAATAATGCTACGGCTATGAGCTGTGTTGTGTATTACAGCCCGCTCGAAGCAATCAAAGTCAAAAATGTTCGAAAATGTGAAAAATCAAATATTTAGATCGAGTTAGAGAATTTTGATTAAAAAAATAAAATCAAATAAAAAAAATACTTCCCATGATACTAAGAGTATATAAAAGAGTCTATGACTAGCTAAGAATAGGAACAGTTAATATTAAAAGTTTAATCTTTCAAAAAAAAAAAAAACAGACTCATACAACCACAATTGCTTTGAGATATTCCAAATTCCCGACTGCTTAAATCTACGACAATTGATTTTTTTTAAGTTTTTGAGGTTAGGACTGTGCTGTTCACATCGATATTTATCTAAAGGGTGTGTTTTTAGAAGTGTGGTTTTCAATCTGGAAATACTTTTTTCGGAGTTGGTTTTTTTGACAGCTGTCATTTGATTTATGCTCAGTTTGGTTTGCCATTTCATAATGAATAGACTTACTCCTGAACAACATTTGCAAATCGTGCAAATTTATTACCAAAATAATGGTTCGGTTTCACAAGAAAATTTTGATCAGCGATGAAGCTCACTTTTGGTTGAATCGGTACGTTAATAAGCAAATTTGTCGCATTTGGAGTGATCATAATCCACAAGCCATTGTTGAGACGCCGTTACATCCTAATCCTCGAAAAGTCACTGTTTGGTGTGCTCTATGGGCAGAGGGAATCATTGGTCCATATTTCTTCAAAGATGAAGCCGGTCATAATGTTACAGTCAATGGGGAACGCTTTAGAGCCGTGATTAATGACTTTTTCGTGCCTGAATTGGAGAATGTTGATGTGGCCGACCTTTCGGGCCAACAAGACGGCGCTACATGCCATACAGCCAACGAAACAATCAATTTATTGAAGGAAACTGTTGGTGAAACTTTGATGCATTATCTCGCGTCGTGGGCCTGTGGCGTGGCCTCCAAGATCGTGCGATTCACCACCGCTGGTCTATTTTTTGTGGGGTTATGTGAAGTCGCTTGTCGCTGCGCAAATAAGCCCGAGACGGAGACGATTGGAAGAGAATATTCGGGGCGTTATTACTAACATACTTCCCCAATTGCTGCAAAAAGTGATCGAAAATTGGGGCTCTCTGCTGGAAATCATTCGAACCATCCGCGGTTCGGCCACTTGCCCGAAATCGTTTTTAAAACATAATAGCAAATCCTTATCTTTATAATAAAGCTAAATTCTTGACCATAACATTAAATTATATGCGTTTTATTTATCCGTGAAAACCACACTTCTAAAAAAAAACACCCTGTATTATAATTTATTTAGGAAAATCAAAAATTTGTGATCTAGAGGGTTAAAAATTAGCACTGAAGCGTAGATGCCAAAGCAAAGAGAAAAACAGAAATTACAAAACAAACAAAAAATAAATAAAAAAAAACAAAAATTGAATAACATAAACAAATGTCAAATTAACAAACAAAATAAATAAATAAATATGTGAAACAGAATAAAAAAAAAAGAAGAAAATATCAAATAACGAAGAGACCTAGAGAATTTCATATATTTTTGTTTTTTTTTTTGTTGCTACTATGTCATCATCAGTGATTTCATAAATTTTTTTATGCAAATTCAAAAGAATTTGCAACAAAATATGGCAAAAAAAGAAGAGCTAAACAAAGAACCCCAACCTATCTCCGCCCCAGATTCTCCTCTTCTAGCTAAACCTAAACGAACTTCTCTCTCGCTGCAACACAACGGCAACTGAGATACTGAAATATAATAATAAAAAATAAGAAGAAAAGAAACCACAATAACAACTCGCATATTTATTCAAGTTGCTGCTGGTACAAGGCACCTACACCCATGCCCCACTCATCAGCACCACCACCAGCAACAGCACCACTACCAGTCAACCTGCCCAACTCCATCGAAACATCAGAATTGAAATATTAAAAGCACGTAGATGAATAGAGAAAAGTAGAAGAGAAAGAGAAAGAAAGAAACATACACAAAATTCCACTTGGCCCAGATTATTTTTGAAGGTCACGCATTATCGACGGTCGTTCACCTATTTATTGCTCACATATAAACTCTCCCACATACATACATACATACATATATTGTTATATATGTACCTGTGCATATATACTTGTGCATGTATTAAGCATTGGCATTAGGAAATACCTATACACATACATATGTATGTACATAGATATGTATGCATGTATAGATGAACTCGTGTATTATTGTGTGTGTGTGTGTGTGTGTGTGTGTGTTTAATCAGATGTTGCGCGTGTACACAAATACCAATAGAGCGAGAGCGAAAAACCTCAACCTGAAACGGGCTTTTGGCAAAAAATACTGAGCTAGAGACGGATACAGAGAGGCGGAGAGAGAGAGAGAGAGGGAGAGAGAGAGAGAGAGAGAGAGAGAGAGAGAGAGCGCGAGTAAAACCACAAACGTGTGCTGCATAAGGAAGGAATCGCTACAGAGTGACAATTTACGACGTAAATGGTTTGAATAAAGACGGAATGTTTTTGTGTATGTATTGCAGGAGACATCACGAATGAAGGAAGGAAAGGGCAGAAAGAGAAAGAAAAGGGCTCATTGCTATTTTACGAGTTATTTGCTGATGGATATTAACCTAAGTAGAGTTTGATCGAAAATGAGGATTTCAGATTCAGTTCAGATTCCTCGGCATCCAAATCATCAAAATATCAGATTAACTGAAAATGTGGATAGTAAATAAACACAGATTCCAATAAATATATGAATAGCAACTGAACGTAGAACTGATAGTTACGGATAGATGTATGGATAGTAAATATAAATTTCCAGATAGTCAGAAAATACAGATAACTGACTAAACAGATAGTAAATTAACGTCTAATCGATTAACTCTGAACATCCGGATAGTCAAAATTTCTGGATAACTATATATACGGCTAGTAGACAAACGTAGATTCGAATACGAATAGCTGGATATCCGAATAGTGAGAAAATTTGGATAGCTCAATATTTGGATAGTAAATAAATTAGATTGGTATACTTTGGTATCCGAATAATCAGAATATCTGGATAAATGAATATATGGGTAATGAGTAAATGTAGATTAGACTACGTTGATATCCGGGCAGTAAGAATATCTGGATAAATGAATATATGGGTAATGAGTAAATGTAGATTAGACTACGTTGATATCCGGGCAATACGAATATCCGGATAACTGAATATACCTATGGCAAATAAATGTAGTGTCGATTACCGTGATAATCGGATAGGCAGAATATACGTTTACTTACACGGATAGAAAGTAAATGTAGCTCTGATAGTACATGAATCGGACTGTTTTAGCTTATTTAATCAAGTTTTAAATTAGATATATTGATATTAGATACTAAAAAAACTATGTACATGCCGAGAAGCGATAATCGAACTTTTCGAGTAGGGCTAGATCTGAGATCAAAATTCTGCTGCTGAGATCATTAAATATCAAGATGAGAAAATCATTTCCGATATTCAAATAATCTGAAACACTAGCGTACCCTAGAGGGTTGGGACTGTTGGGAGTAAAACCGTCATTCCCGAGGAAATATTTATAGATTTAAATAGTTGCTAATGAATCAAACAAAATTTTGAAGAGCCGGCATAATTAAAACCATTTCTTCTGCAATTGCTGGAGCCGCTAAAGATTCGAAGTGTTCGAAGTGAATGACATTAAGTACATATAACATGTTCTTCTTAATCTTATAGATCCGTTTACCGTAATTGATGTGAATTACAGACATGATCTGACCAATTGCAAGCTTTCAGAAGTATGTCTAAAGACCGAAGTATCTGCGTATCCAAGTATTTAATTTCTACAAATATCTAGGTATTGTGATATTCTGAGAATTCAGACCAGAAATTCAAACTATCCGGTATTCCACTAAAAATTTAAAGCTCTACATACTACTGTGGGCAAAAATTAGTAAGACTTTGTTCATAATTTCAAATTTTTTTTATTCATTCCTCCAAATCTGTTTCGTCCCCTTCAAAGTAATCCCCCCCGGCCCCAATACACTTGTGCCAACGTTTTTTCCAATTCCCGAAACAGTTGTTAAAGTCAATGTCAATTTCCGGAATAGCCTTCAATGCGCTTAGCGATTCATGTTTAATGTCTTCAATTGACTCAAAACGGTGTCCACGAAGCGGTTTTTGAGTTTAGAAAATAGCCAAAAGTCACACGGTGCTAAGTCAGGCGAATAGGGTGGTTGCGGAACGAGAACGATATCAGTCGAATTTTTGGCAAAATGGTCTCGTAAAACCAATGCAGTGTGAGCCGGCGCATTATCGTGATGCAAAAACCATGAGTTGATGATGTTTTAAAATGGTTTTCACTCATCCTTCCGATATTCCAACGATGCCAGTAAGGTTCCATTCATGTACAAATATAACACGCACAACATGAGTGGATGTGAAAAGTTCGGCCTAGGCCCTCCATGGGCTGTTGTGCCATTAAAAGTAAAGTAAGTAAAAGTTGATCATCAGTTGATGTTGATGGCCGTCCTGGACGTGGTTCGTCGTCAACGCGTTCTCGACCATCTTTGAACAATTTGTACCAATCAAAAACACTTGCTCGCGACATACAATTATCACCGAAGGCCTTAGGCCTTTTGCAACATTCTGAACGTTTCGGCACTAGAAATTTGATTCCGCACACAAAATTTAATGGAACTTCTTTGTTGAATAATTTCACTCATTGTGAAAATCGCCGAATGCACTTTTTGTACTTCAGAAAGACAAGCGTATACTAAACACTAATGATTATTTTGATGTGACATATGACATTTGGCACAGATGTCACCGACAGTCATACCAACCTTAAAAAAATAAAATTTTTCATGAATGGGTTTCCGCGCGAAATTTAAATTAAAAAGTCTTACTACTTTTTGCCCACAGTAGTAGGTTACCTAAAATAGCTATCTTCAGCTGTATTAAAAGTAATATATATCGATGTGGTCGCCAAGGCGTAGCAAGTAGTGTGCTGAAGTGCAAAGTAAGCTGACCGGGTTAATATTTTGGCACACTAGAAAATAAAAAATTATTGCCACTTGCTGGCAGATAATAGGAAGCCTTCAAGAATAAAAATTACCCAAGAAAAGTTTTCCAAATCGCCTTTCGCATTCGACTGTAGGTGCACCAAGCAAATCATAATTCGCACAACATGAATGGATGCGAAAAAGCTCCCCTTAGGCAATGATAGGCCTACTTATTTGCCATTAAAGAAGAAGATTTGTATTTAGATCCAGAATACTGAGAATACCAAGTTAGACCTTGTTCTCAAATGCGAGAATCCAATTATATGGTTAATACCGTATACTGAAATCATTCCGAACGAGATCCAGATAACCAACAACATAAATTGAAAGAATTTTTGGATGATCCGAATCTTTAAAAACCCTTAAAGTAAGTAAGTATGAACCTGAATTATCTCTATATTTTGGAGTAACTGTTATTTACCATTCGGATACCCAAGAATCTACCTACATACTCAAATAAGAGCTGAAAATTTGACCTATCGACACCTCCGTACATTTTACATTCGACTAAAGTGGCTATCTATACTTAGATGACCAGTACACTTAGGTCATAAAACTCCATTTCAATGTTATGTGGAAAGTGGCGCAAAGTTCATCAGAACACACTGGACAAAACTGGATGTAAGAAGAGAAAGATACTTTCTTCGCTTCAACTTTAGTTTGGTGCACCCAAAATAATTCTAACCTCGTTATCAATCCAATGGGCCTTTTCCGATACAATTGATAAATGTTTTTATGTACTATAAGCAAACATGCGACTACATGTGGAAGTATCGATAAATGTAGGTTAATCGAATGTTGTGGAAACTTACAATGTAAGATAAAGTTTCATGGCTTTTTTCGTTCAACAACATGGAGGCATACACAGGATGTATGTAAACAAGTTCTTCTTTAATGGGATTAGTGACAATAAGTAATCAAATAACAAACCCTCATAATGGAAATTCTTATTTTATTTTATTTATGTTATGTATTTCACTACTTTTAATTTGCAGAAATGGTTTATTTGCACATTCATAATAATATATTAATATATATATATATACTGTGGGCAAAACGTAGTAAGACTTTTTAATTTAAATTAAATTTTTAAATTAATTTAAGGTTGGTATGACTGCCGGTGACATCTGTGCCAAATGTCACATCAAAATAATCATTAGTGTTTAGTATACGCTTGTCTGTTGTTTCTGAAGTACAAAAAGTGCATTCGGCGATTTTCACAATGAGTGAAATTATTCAACAAAGAAGTTCCATTAAATTTTGTGTGCGGAATCAAATTTCTGGTGCCGAAACGTTCAGAATATTGCAAAAGGCCTTCGGTGATAATTGTATGTCGCGAGCAAGTGTTTTTGATTGGTACAAATTGTTCAAAGATGGTCGAGAACGCGTTGACGACGAACCACGTCCAGGACGGCCATCAACATCAACTGATGATCAACATGTCAATAAAATCAAGGAATTGGTGCTCGAGAATCGAGAATCGACGATTAACAGTCAGAGACCTTACTGGCATCGTTGGAATATCGAAAGGATGAGTGAAAACCATTTTAAAAAATCATTTGGGCCTAAGAAGAGTGAATGCACGATTGGTTCCAAAATCACTGCATTGGTTTTACGAGACCATTTTGCCAAAAATTCGACTGATATCGTTCCGCAACCACCCTACCACCCTATTCGCCTGACTTAGCACCGTGTGACTTTTGGATATTTTCTAAACTCAAAAAACTCAAAAAACCGCTTCGTGGACACCGTTTTGAAATTGACTTCAACAACTGTTTCGAGAATTGGAAAAAACGTTGGCACAAGTGTATTGGGGCCGGGGGGGATTACTTTGAAGGGGACGAAATAGATTTGGCAGAATGAATAAAAAAATTTGAAATTATGAACAAAGTCTTACTAACTTTTGCCCACAGTAGCAGACAGTTATATGTTATATTGTATATAACTTAGTACTACATATATACATATGTATGTACTTAGTTGGAATGATTTTTCGGAAATAATTAATTCCTGAATTCGAAAAGAACATCGGGAAACGAATTCCTCTCCATTCAACTACTTGTTCAATTTCTTTAAGGAATTATAAATTGCAATTAGTTTACCGAGCAATACCCAAAGGCGTCTATCTGATTGCACAGTGACTGTCAAAGAAGCTTTCGTTTTGATTTCCTTGAAGGCCTAACCGTTTCGGTAGCAACAATATCGCTGTCTTGCTTATGGCTTAACAAGTACGGATCAAGGTTTTGACCAAGTTTACCCGATGGCAAAGCCTCGAACACCTGCACCAAATTCGTGAGCAAATCGTGGTACTTATTGCCCAGACTTTGTTAGTTATTCGAAAATCATCATCGTTTCTCAAACTCGTCCTCATAGTTTTACTATAAGAACGTGGTACTCGTGGACAAAGCTTAGTTTTCAATCCTGTCTGGCGCTTCCATGATAAACCTCGTCTCCATACTGTCTCAACTTGTTAGCTAAGTCTTTGTACTTATATGCCTCAAATGGATCAAATATAGAAATCATATGTCAAGTCTCGTCCTCCTAAGACAAGCCTCGTGTTTTTCAATAAAAACATGTTCATGAAGGCCTAAACTCATACTCGTCGGTCAACTTTGGTCCTGGTATAGCGTCTCTGTAGTGTCTCATGCTGGTAAATTTTCTTCATTCTAAATCATATAGGATTATATATTTATGCACATCTTTTTGTGCTATTTGATCTTCGATTGAACTGGAAATTAATTGTTAGAACTTAAGCTTTTCTGCTTATTTCAAATGTGGATCTAATTTATTTTCCGATGTCCAGCATCCGGTGTGTATTAGACTCCGACTTTTCGGTCATACATAAAACAAATCTAGTTCTCGACAACAAAGTAGGCTACTTGTAAACCTGATCACGCTCTTCCAAGTAAAGACTCGTATTCAGAAGCTAAATATTGTGTTCATAGCCCAAGCTTTCGCATTCCTAGACTAAGCCTTTTGTCTTTATGACAAGCTTTCGTACTCCTCATAAGCTAAGTTTTGTTTCCATAGCCCAAGACCAAACTTTGTATACGTAGCCCAAGACTCATACTCGTACACCAAATTCCATAACATAAGCTCAAGCAACCTTTTCGAGAACATCACAATGATACTCGTAGGCTAAACTTCATACTTGCAGGCTAAGCTTTGTACTCGTGAACTAAACCTAAATATATGGAGTATAAGATACCAATATACCAAGCTGGTTGCGGTACACTAAACAACATTAAGCTTTGTAGGTCGAAGCCTAGTAGGCCAAATATCATATTTTGATTCAAGTCACGTAATCGTAGGTCATGCTTAGTCCATTTGCGTTATTAAAGATCAAACTTTTGTGCTCTTAGCTCAATTTTCATACATGCTTCACTCTCCAAGCTGAGTTTTATTTTCACAGGCCAAGACTTCGTACTGATAGGTAAAAATTTGTATCCATAGGACAAAACTTGTGTCGTATACGTGGACCAAGCTTTGTATACTCATTGATCAAATTCGTAGTCGTTAGTACAAGCCTCGCTTCTCATCCGTTACCATAATCCTCGTACTCGTAGGACTAGACAACTTAGTCACTCATTGTGAAATTACACCAGACACACAATGTTAAACCTTATTTTCCATATCGTACCTCATTGGCCGGCGCGCGTAATCGTTGGTCTAAACCACTTAGTCCCAGGCCAAGTCATGTCCACAGCCTCGTGTATGTTAGCCAAACTTCGTACCCGAGGAGGAGGATGTTGCATTCTCTTCCCTGAACTATCTCCTCATAACTCTCATACTCATAAACCAAAGATACATTTTCTTGAGTATCTCCGAAGTTCGAATAGAAATGTAAAACACCAGACTGAGATCTCCATTATAATAGACTCCAGAGAAAATGGAGTTCCTTGTAATGAAGATGAAACTATTCTCCTTTCAATTAGTTATGTACAATACCAAGAAAAAAGAAAAAAATCATCGAAACGAGTGAGTACCGCAGCAACAGCAACTTTTATGCATTGTGGTCGCTGTGGCGTAGTGGTAGTGCGTTGGACTGCTGCGCAGAGTGTCCGGGGTTCGAATCTCGGCAAAGGCAAAATCAAAAAGTAGAAAAAATAAATTTTCTACACGGCACCAACTCTTGGCAGGCAATGGCAAACCTACAAGAGTAAAAATTGCTATGAAAAGCTTTTCGCTTTTCACTTCGCCGTTCGGATTCGGCTTGGCATTAAACTGTAGGTCCCTTCCATTCATGTACAAATATAACACGCACAACATGAGTGGATGCGAAAAGCTCGGCCTAGACCCTCCATGGGCTGTTGTGCCATTAAAAGTAAAGTAAAGTAAGTTACATAAATAGAAATGATGAGAGCATAGAGCGAAATGATGAGAGAGTGAGAGAAAAAGAGAACACAAGACAGGAATAAATGCAGGCTGGGTGTATTAATTCTGTAAGCAAAAGGTGAAGCCGAGAGAGGGAAAGAAAAATCGTAAGATTTTGCCTGATATCAATTTAGGTTTAATTCTTTAAACGGGAAAAAAATTTAAATTAATATTGCATTCCGAGATTAATAAACATTTTTCCGTTGTGATTACATACGTCCACTTTAAGTCTATAGTCTTAATTCAGTTCTTTGGTTACTTAGTATTCAGTTGACCTTAATATCAATACTTAGCTAGAGCATTTGCATTATCAATTTGAAACTCATGAGTAAACTGGATCAAAATTTCTGATGATGATTTAAAGATTAACGCTTATATTAAGTGCATTTACATTCTGGAAACTGATATTCAGAAATCTTAGCCACTACATAATATGTCTTCAAAATTATCTATAACACAAATACACAAACATGTAGTACATTGTACATTGTCCATTATACATACATATGTATGTATGTGTGCTTGTGTTTATAAGTAAGAAAAATGGTAGAATAAATGGCCCTCATGAAAAATTTCATTGTCAACAGAAATGCTTTTTCATCTGTATTATATTCGCATTACAATCTTAATTCAATGTCAGCTGCATGAATACCCACACCGCTTTTATAACATCACGAACACACACACATACACACACACTCACTCACTTTTATACATATACAAATCTGTATAAACAAAATTGTATGTAAGTCTGTACATAGCATCCTCGAGAATTTTCTCCCGCTCTTGCCCTGCCGCAACGTGCTAAAAAGTGCGTAAGAAAAAGTAACAAACAGAGAAACAGAAAAAATTTAAAAATAAATGACAATAAGGAAACAGCAAATTTCATCCCTTACCAACCGAACGGACGGACCGAAGGAAAAGTGCGTAATCGCCCACCATACGCATCAAAATATTAAGGTAGGATACAATTTCTTGCATAGCATACAAACAAAAACACACATACTCGTATATAAGTATATGGTATAGTATGTATTTACTTATGTACATACTTATGTATGTGTACAACTATTATACAATTCCATTTCAAGGGGCAATACTGATAATACAATTTTCGCCCACACACGCTTTCGCTCTGCACACATACACACACATCGTTACTCTCACTCTCTTTCTAGTTTAGTTTAAGCTCTCAAGTGGCGAGTAATACCATAACATTTATATTTTACATTTGCTGGGTAAACATTTGTTGTTGTTTCAGTTTCATTCATTCCACCATTCCACCATTCTACATCTTGTTTTTGTTTTTTTTTTTTTGTAATGGGAGATAGGAAGCGAGCGTAAGTACATAGTTTGAGTGCTTCGTATTATTATCCTGTTGATAAGGAAAATTGTATAATACTTTAAACTCGGAGTTTTTGAAAGTTAGAACGTACTGTTCGATTCGCGTACATAAACTAGCGAAACCAGAGATTATAGAAAGCAAAGAGCCTGGAATAGCGATTAAAATGAATGAGATGAATATTCATTGGAAAGAGTACAATGGCTTTGTCCCCAACCTCCGGTTTTATTCACAACTTCTCTCCCCCATTTCCTTGCAGCCTCTATTACAATATATGGTATAATTTTCATATATAATCATGAATCATATGTTTTATAAATTTAAAGTAGTTCACGTTAGTATGTATTTTGAATTAATCGCGAATGAGTTAGAGTCAATACGCGAATGTATTTTGGATACTTGGGAAATGCATTAATTCTAATTAAATGTTTATTCTAATAAACATTTATCAAAAGAATAATTATTCCGATTCATTTGTAAACATTTTTAAAGACATTCTTCAGTGCTTTCATAACATATTCATATTTTTCATAACATGTGAAGCATTAGAAATAGAATGAATTTATTGTCAAAAGAATTTGTATAATTTTTTAATTAATTAAAACTTGATTGATAGACGTGGCGCTGATTCGCGTATGATTCAAACTTGATTGATAGAGTTGGCGCTGATTCGCGTATGATTCAAACTTGATTGATAGAGGTGACGCTGATTCGCGTATGATTCAAACTTGATTGATAGCGTTGGCGCTGATTCGCGTATGATTCAAACTTGATTGATAGAGGTGGCGCTGATTCGCGTATGATTCAAACTTGATTGATAAAGGTGGCGCTGATTCGCGTATGATTCAAACTTGATTGATAGAGGTGGCGCTGATTCGCGTATGATTCAAACTTGATTGATAGAGGTGGCGCTGATTCGCGTATGATTCAAACTTGATTGATAGAGGTGGCGCTGATTCGCGTATGATTCAAACTTGATTGATAGAGGTGGCGCTGATTCGCGTATGATTCAAACTTGATTGTTAGAGATGGCGCTGATTCGCGTATGATTCAAACTTGATTGATAGAGGTGGCGCTGATTTGCGTATGATTCAAACTTGATTGATAGAGATGGCGCTGATTCGCGTATGATTCAAACTTGATTGATAGAGGTGGCGCTGATTTGCGTATGATTCAAACTTGATTGATAGAGATGGCGCTGATTCGCGTATGATTCAAACTTGATTGATAGAGGTGGCGCTGATTCGCGTATGATTCAAACTTGATTGATAGAGGTGGCGCTGATTCGCGTATGATTGATAGAGAGCGTTGGCCATCAGTTTCTAGTAAAATTTAACATTTCAAACAAACATTTTCAATTTAAAAAAAAAATTATTAGAAATATCTGGAGCTAAATTAATAAGCGAGCATTGACTGAGAAAAAAGCAAGCGAAGCACAAAAAAATGGCGATTATATTACGGTAAAATCCCCAGCAAAAACTGCGGCTGAGAGACTGCGAGAATGCAGACTTCGTCGATAAATAGAAGAACGACACAATTTAGATTCAGCTATCGCGAAAAAAAGACCCAAAACCCAGCACCGAGAGATCGCGAGAGTATAGACGACTTCGCAAGCAACTTGAGGCACAACAGAATTCGAAACAACTCGCCAAGACTAATGCCGAGAGACAGCATGGCAAATGGCAAATGAGTTCTTTAGAGCCAATAATTGCATCAACACTCAAGCCATTGAGTATCGACGAAGGTCCTCAGATTATACAGCAGAGTATACCAGGCAGTCATGATTATTATTATAATGATGATAGCAATGATGATGATGATGATGCTATGACGTTCTGAAGAAGTCAATTTCTGTAGGGTGTTCCACTGACGCACACAATTTGTATTTTTTTACTCGCTAATGAATTTGAAGGAATACATTGTGAACAATGAATGAAAAGCGAATATATTTTGTTATTTCCTGGCAATTTGAAGATTTTGTTTTTTAACAATGAATAAAAAGAAAATCTATTTTTAAATTGAAAGCAAAAGAATTTTATGTATACTCCCGAAGGAATAATGAAAAGGGAATGCATTTGACTAGCCAAAAAGATTTAAATTGACTGTTAATGGACTTTTATAATATTATTAAAAATCAGTAAAAATGTAATGTAATGTATTTTATACTCGCCGAATGTGTTTGAATCACCAGGAAATGTTTCTTTTTCTCACAATATGTAGTTGCATATGCGAATGAATAAAAATGAAATTATTTCGAAAAGAACAAAAATAAAGCAAATAAAATTAATAAAAAAAAGTATTCATTTGATTTCCATGAATAAATTTGTATTGCAGGTGAATGTATTTATATAAAATGAATAAAATGGGAATGTACCATATATACTAGGTATTTTATACTCGCTAAATGAATTTGAATTATAAATGTACAAAAAAAAGAACAATAAATGAATGAATGAAAAGGCGAATGAATGCAAGTGAATACAAATACATTCTGAAAAATTAATAAAAATCAAATGTATTTTGATACCAGCGAATATAATTTCCATGAAAATTCAAAAAAAAAAAAGATTTTATTTACCTATATTTTATAACGATAGTGATTATATTGGGCCAAATGAAAAGTATCCGCGGTTGGAATTCACAAATCTGTCATGTGGTTGATGTTTAGTGCCTCATCTGTCTTCTGACAATTTGCGTTTTGATCTTGCTTCACCAGTTGCAAAATTTCATCAGTCAATTCAATGAATTTCACTGCATTTTTCAGCGTATCATTGATATCGAAATGGATCCGGCCATCACTCACAGTATCCTCCTCACGGTTTTCCCTTTTCTATAGTAATAAAGCAACACATAGCGTATTTCTTCAGATATTTCACTGATTTTCAAATTAATGTAACTTTTTACACGAGCAACGAACTACAAATGAACTGTCTTCATACAAAATATAGCGTGAAATGTTACCTTCGGACTATAGTTGCCAAATTTGTGCGAACCAACACCAAAAACCGCGGATACTTTTTATATAAGTATGTATGATTATGATTTATATGATTTGAAGTTTCTGCGAATGAATTTTGTAATTCGCCAACTTAAGTGAATCGATGATTTTTCGATTTGGAGAAAGGCAAGTAAACTATCGACACAAAGCACTCAACTCAATCCTCTGATTTATTGCTCTTTAACATACGCTTCATTGAAGATAATGTCCTACGAATTAAATTAGAATATATTTGGAGTATTTTTCAAATTTTATATCAAAACTTTGAAATATGCTTCGTTGTTTTCCAGAGCTTTTCATTAAAAAGATTGTTGTTGGTATAGGTATAGGGAATAGGTTCGAAGAAAGTGAGTTCGGGAACGGGTTCAGGGTAATGGTTTGGTCCGAAATCTCGATTGATAGTGTAGGGGTGCATTTTACAGTACCATGATCTCAATTGAAATACAGTTTAATTGCTCTTTTAGTCTTTCAGGCTTTAAAAATTATTTCACCAAATGACAATCTCTGGAAGCCCTAAATTTCAAAAGCCTTCCCTATCCCTATCCCTATCCAACCCTATTCTACCAAAAGTTTTTAGTGCACTTTCAGCTAGACTCTGACATTCTCCCAGGAAGAGTCAGAGATTTATATCCTTAATTTCCCGTACCTTTCTTTTAAATAACCCAACCAATGAGCTATTTGCCTTTGAAGTAAAGAAAATACATTTCTGAGCAAACGTAGCCCCTCCTTCTCCCCTCCTTCTCCCCTCCCGCAATTCACTAAGTAGTCAGTTCATAAGTAACAAATTATAATTAATTAAAGAAAAAATAAGTTACAAGTAACAAGTTACAAGTGTCTGCGCTAAAGTCAGTGATGCTGAAATGTTGTGCAGAAGCCAAAGTCAACAGATTTTCACAGTTGAGGTGCGTAAAGTAAAGTAAAACACAAAATACATACAAACATGCACATACATACATACAAATCACCACGCAAAAAGTAAAGGTCAAGTGAGATGGAAGCACAAATTGGTGAATTTGTGTAACTTGTAACTTGTGGCCACTAACTAAAAATACCAAAAACTAAGCAAAAATGAGAAAAAATATGAAGACGGTTGGAGGAAGGGTGTATGGCTCAATTTCATCTAAACATTCCGTACTACAGAGTACATGTACCTATATATGCCGAAAATGTAGCATTCTTATTTCTACAGAAAAACCGAAGAATAATGTGAAAATTTCATTTTTCCAAAAACACGAAACTCTCAGCAGGTCGCTCTAGTTACTTTGCTGCCATACGCGAGCGTAATCATAGCAACAACATACGCACTCAAGCATTCGTGGTTTTTAATCTCTCAGTTGGATTGAGTTGTTGAAAAGTGTGTGGCGACGATGGTATTTCGCATTTATGTATTTTCATGTTGAAAATACAAGAGGCAAAAGAAACCAATGAATTAACGGTTAAGAACGCACGCGAGAGCTCAATGGGAGAAAGCAATAGAGATAAAGCGCACGCAGTGTACGCACAACTCGAGAGCGTCAAGGAAAGGGAGAGAGGGAGAAAGTAAGTTAATCTGAAGGAGTAAAAGTAGCAGAATGAGGAAATTAGGGTTACTAGCAGTCAAGGCCAGCACAAAAATGTGTGTATGTATGTTTTGTAGGTATAAAAAAAAGTTAAATAAATTCGAGAAACACATAAATTATACCAGTAGCGACCGTTGAGGCAAATACACACACACACACTTGAGCATTTTTGTCATTATACAATATTGAGTACATACCCTGCGCATGTTTATAGTCAAACAGACTAAAGATATTTCCAGCCCATGCATACTACTAAGGAGTGAGATTGAAAAAATCGGATAACTTTGAAAGACCACTCCTTTAAAACTCTTCATCTGAATGAAAAAATTCAAACAGTAGGCTTTGCGTTGGAGAAATTCTGGTGAATTACAATCACATGTTTTTTGACTTGTGAACTTGCAGTTGAATCATGGCATCGGAAGTGGAAAGACGCGATTTAATTGTTGAATTATTTCGAGAAAATCCGCAGTGGAGCCAGAAACCCATTGCAAATAAGGCGAAAGTTGCACAAAACACAGTCTCGATGATTCTTAAAAAATTTAATATCAGAAATTAATTTAATTGCTAGAAAATATGGTTCAGGAAGGAACCATATTTACGCTGTGGCGTAGTGGTAATGCGTTGGACTGCTACGCAGAGTGTCTGGGGTTCGAATCTCGACACAGGCAAAATCAAAAAAAAAAAAAAAGTAGGAAAAATAATTTTTCTACACGGCACCACCTCTTGGCCGGCAATGGCAAACCTACAAGAGTAAAAATTGCCTATGAAAAGTTTTTCACTTCGCCGTTCGGATTCGGCATAAAACTGTAGGTCCCTTCCATTCATGTACAAATATAACACGCACAACATGAGTGGATGCGAAAAGCTCGGCCTAGGCCCTCCACGGGCTGTTGTGCCATTAAAAGTAAAGTAAGTAAGTAAGGAAATGAGGTTTCGTGTCTCCGCAAAAGGCGAAAAAACTCGTTGCTCTCTTAGAGAAGAGAATATCCAGCTTTGTCTAATCGTAAATTGACGGAAAAAGCGAGTTGCAGTGAGTTTTTAGTTCGTAAAATTAAAAAAGATGCGGGCCTTAAAACAAACAAAGTGCAGTCAGTACCCGACAGGAACGCTACTAAGAACTTGCTAGCCCAGAGCCGAGCTAAAAAGTTGAAGACAGATTATTTACAAAAATTCGATTGGTGTGTTATGAACGATGAAACATACGTGTTGTCTAAATTTTCTCAATTGCCTGGTCAAGAGTTTTATACCGCAAAGGAACGAGGAGGAGTTGAGGAAAGATTTAGGACAAAACAAAAGTCCAAGTTCCCGAAGAAGTTTCTGGTATGGCAAGCGATTTGTAGTTGTGGGCTAAGGAGTAAAAGTTTCGTAACAAGTGGCACTGTTAACGCCGAAATTTATATGAAGGAGTTCCTCCAGAAGAAATAGCTGCCCTGCATTAGAAAGCACAATGTATCTACTTTCTTTTGGCCTGATCTAAACTCCTGCCACTACAGTAAAGTAACCCTTAAATGGTTTGAAGACCAAAACATCAAATTGGTACCAAAAATCACCAACTACCCAATTTACCCAGAACTTCGGCTTCGGCCTATCGAGAGATATTGGGATCTAGTGAAAAGAACATTAAAGACAACAAACAAAGAAGCTAAATCCATGGAAGTTTTTAGAAATAAGTGGAATGCTGCCGCCAAGAGAGTCTCGGAAATGACAGTAAAGGCGCTAATGGCAGGCATACCGGAAACGCTGTCCGAATTCTGTAAAAACCAATAAACAAATTAGTTTTGTTGATCATTTTATCAGAAATTAAATTCTTAAATTCTTTTCAAATCTGTTTACATTTTTGTATTTGCATCATTTCATTTTATATTTCAATGCTAGGATAATTGAAAGTTATCCGATTTCTTCGATCTCACTCCTTACAAAGATTAGTACAATGTAAATGCTAGGCATGACCAGACGGGATCACAACGCGCACGCGTTAGTCAGCTGAACTATACACTGACTAGTTGAAGCAGCGGCAAAGAAACGAACAGTGTTTCATTTTTCTTTTGCTTTGTTCGCTTTTAAAACCATCGTACACACAATGCTCATGTAGATCACCTAATAACACCTTTGCTCTATAATCCACTGGTCACTGGTTCGAGCCCAGGAAACTTCATAAAATTTAATAAGTAATTTATTTGTTAAAAAATAATAAAAAAATATATAAATAATTAAAATATATATTTTTAATTTTTTTCCTGTCCGATGCTACTAGTTTTTGAACTAGTATATATAGATAGTGTAGGACCAGTACTGGTCCTGAACAACGTTAAGCCTGTATAAAAATATCTAGTCTGATTGGATTAGGCATGCAACCAGTTGTTGTCCTCCACGGTCTAGCATAATACTAGTACAAAACCAGACTGGTTGGTTACAGGGTAAGTTTCTAAAGCCAAACAGTTTATGAAGAGAGAAGAGAAGAGAAGAGAAGAGAAGAGAAGAGAAGAGAAAACTGTATCAATGGCAAAACATCTCACATACTTATGGTACATAGTTGCAAGTGAGTGCGAGTTTACATATACTTATGTGTATGTGGTTGTGTGTGCGTGTGTGAGTTTATGTGTATTTCAGTTTATTTCTCAGCATATGAATTACAAAGTTTTTTTTTTTTTTTGGAAGGGAGAGAAGAAAACAATAACAAATTTTCAAAAAAGAAAAAAAAGAAAACATAACAAAAAAAAAAAAAATAGGGAAGAAAACTTAAGAAAACAAAACCAAAGAAATTTATATTTTATATCCTTACACCTTTCTTTACTGTACTTAAGCTTCACTGCACTCGAAGCGCTATTCCTCGATCACGTTCACCCCTTCTTGCTCCAGTAGATATAATTAAGTAAGTTCACAGTTTAACGTGTGTTGAAATAAAAATAGTCACCGAATTATATACCAGCACACACGAAAGGTTACGGAGGAAAATTATTTATTTAGTTGTCAGATAGAGCGTGAGTGTGGAAAAGAGAGAGGTAGCGAGAGAGAGAATTCACAATACACCTTTCGTGCATTTGGGAAGCTGCTTCCCCCACGCACATAAATTGCATAGGCATTAAATTTAATCAATTTTTTATTTTTTTCCTACATACAATGTACACACAAACACACACATTCACACATGCATGCATACAAAAATAAGTATGTAGTAATTCCTTTGTGTGTGTGTGTACGTGTGTTCGTGCGTGAGTTAAACCCTTCGCATTCGCATACTTTCCAATTTCATATACTGTTTTTTTTTTTTTTTTTTGGTGAAATCTCATGAGGGTTAAAAATACAAAGAAAGAGTATTGTTTTGTAAATCAAATTTGACACATTGTACGTGCCTATGTGTGTAGATATATTCAAGGTTAAGGTTAAAGCTGTGCGTTGCCCAAATTCAAATGGGGATGAGCATTTTTCCCAAAGAAATGAGTATGAGTATTGAAGGTGTTTACTTAAAGTCAAGTCTACGTGCATGGTATTTTTCCACATTAATTTCTCCTTATGTGTAAATACAAAAGCAAGCCAACTCCTTACTCTTAAAATGCTTCACATGCTTCACGTAAAAGTTAGTACTATGGCGGATTTGGGAATTACATTTAGTTGATTGGTACTTAAAAATATGGGCTTGAAGATCGAAATTGTCAAATTTTGTTTAGAGACGAGATGGCAATCAACCAATCAGATTACAAAGAGAAGTGATCAGTTTGGAATGATCCAAAGCAGTAGTTAGTGTAAATGACGATATGTGAGAGAATAATGATTCATAATCATCGTTCTCGATAGAATTGTACCTTTTTCAGTACACTTTAAGGATCGTAAATATGGTACATCAGTACGTAAGTAATTCGACTTTTCAGTACACTTTAAAGATCGAAAGTACAACAATATGTAAAATGGTTTTCAGTACGGTCTCAATAGTGTCCGATCGAACTTGAGCTTGTTAAGCAAGCCCGAACTTTGGTTTTCGGTTTTCAGTACTACTCTATCTATTTTCAACTTTTACTGTGCCGAGCCCGCACACTTTTTTTTGCTTTTTGTTTTTCATCACTCTATAATTACATTTTGTGTAAAAAATGGGATCTATAGTCTAACACCTAGTAGTCTGGGAGAGTAGGCTTAAGTCTGCCAGTACTCCCTTTATTGTCCACAGGCATCAAGACCACCATTAATAAGTGGGTTGGTTGATTTGACGTCATAATCTCCGTTGGAAAGTCCTGACTGCACTTGACCTTATCAACTGGCGCCAGCGCGCGCATAGCAGAGGTGACTGGCGAAGCTTTGTAGAGGCGGCCAAGATCGATCATCGGTTGTAGTGCCAGCTAAGTAAGTAAGTAAGATTGATTTGACTTAAAATAGTAAATGGGAAGAACTGCGGGCTGTAGACAGGCAACGATGATCTTACTTACCTGTCATCTAGCCGAAGCGTCTCTCACAGTCTTTATGTATATTATCACTTAACTGTAGCTGTAGGCAGCATACAGGTCACTTCTCTTGGGCAGAATATTTGTGTGAAGAGATGCTTGCTGGTCCACTGGACGTAATAATTGTCTAAGTGCTGTTTACTTGAAATCTTCTTTTGCTGTTTTTTGTTGTTGTTTCTCTACTTAATAATCGAATCCGTGACCAGTGGGACAGACATATGCCATCCACTTATGAACTAAGTAAGCCACTAAAGTTTCTTACTCTAAGTATTAGGGCGGATCAATGAATATCTAATTTAGAATTAAAGTATTCCAAGCGCGAGGATCGAACCTAAGACAACTGGGACTCCTACTGCCAAACAAGTAAATTTTATGGGAGCAGTGTCATTTGCTGGCATGTTGCAAGTAATAAATGCTTGGAATATTAATTAGATCTCTAACCGTTTCTCAGTAGAGGTTAATTTTTGTGTTACAGCTGATTTTTTGTAGGCAGGAGTGACGCTTTGCATCAAAGCAGCCAATTGAGAAAAATACTGCTTACACTAGCTTTGCTGTTAAGGTTCGACCAACGAAATTCACGAATAAGGAGGGATTGTTCTCTCTCTGTTTCTGGGTTTAAATTCTTAATAGAGTTTTCAATTCAATTGAGATATTTCCACAAACTAGAGCGAATTTTCGTATAGTTTTTTGAATCAAATATTATTTCTCCAGAATGGCATGAAGAAGGAAAAGAAAATGGTGGAAAAAGGTAAACAAACATTTGAACAAGAACAATAAATTTGAGATTCGGAAAAGAGGAAGAGAAACTTATTAGTAACGTCACTCGGTATAAATTAATCTTGGTTTAACGGTATCATCTATCATCTATCGTTGACGTCATAACTTACATTTCCAGAACGGTCTATTTCAATGTATTGCGAATAGGATGCTCAAGACCCGTTATTTGTCCGTGCAAAGAACAACCCTACAATGCCCTAGATCAGCGTTTTCCACCGCGGAGCCCTTTTAGATGGCATTCGACTTTGTGGAACCCTTTAAACATGTTTCAATTTAGTAGTCAGAAAGGCTGCACTACTGTGGGAGATTTCCTTCAACTACTGATCAAACTAACATCACACAATAGAGCCCATCTAATTTGGGGGCCTGGCCACAGTGGTCGCTGTGGCGTAGTGGTAGTGCTTTGGACTGCTACGCAGAGTGTCCGGGGTTCGAATTTCGGCACAGGCAAACTCAAAAAAAAAATAGAAAAAATGTTTTTTCTACACGGCACCACCTCTTGGTAGGCAATGGCAAACCTACAAGAGTAAAAATTGCTATGAAAAGCTTTTCGCTTTTCACTTCGCCGTTCGGATTCGGCAATAAACTGTAGGTCCCTTCTATTCATGTACAAATATAACACGCACAACATGAGTGGATGCGAAAAAAGCTCGGCCTAGGCCCTCCATGGGCTGTTGTGCCATTAAAAGTAAGTAAGTAAGTAAGGCCACAGTCGTATTGAGGGCAATGGAATGGCTGACGTGCTAGCCAGAAAAGGGGGCATCTGAACCCATGTTTGGACCAACCCCATTCTGTTGCCCGTCATGGGCAACAGTTTTGTAAAGTTAAATCTTAACACATGGCTGAGCAGAAAGGTTCAGGCTGCCTGGGACGACGCCTCAGGCAACAGACAAGCAAAATCATTCATGCCAAGTGTATCAAAGTTAAGAACAAATCAACTCTTAATGTTAAACAAAAACGGAATCCGAGCTGTCACAGGATTTCTGACTGGATACGTTAGGAAAGTTCTAGCTAACATGGGAATAACTCGGGACGAATTCTGAAGATTTGGTGACGAAGACGAGAAAACAACAGAGCACATTCCGTGCCACTGTGACAAGCTTGCAAGTCTGAGATTTCGTCACCTTACTATCGTGTATCCAACTACGGATGAAGTGGGCAATTTAACTCCCAGCGATATAAGTATTAGCATTTTTAAACGCTACAAGCTTAGGAAGAGTATCGTGGGGCTTCAATAAGCTCTTCAAAATAAGTACGCTTTTTTAGGCCCCAGTGACTTGATGCCTTGTACCCAACCTCTGCTTTAAACTAATCTAAGTTCTTTATACAAGGAATTTACAAAAGTTACAATGTTTTAAATGGTAAAACGTTGTAACTTTTCTTTATACAAAACATGAAATATTTAAGATATAAGAACTAAGTAATGTGTAAGAAGAATATTCTTGTTCTTCAACAAAAATAAACACTTTAAATTATATTTAAAAGTTGTATTGCATTTCAATTGCAATACAACTAGCGCCACCTAGTTTTAACTAGCGTCGTTAACTGAAGATATCACAGAAATACTTACGAGTACGTATGTTATTTTCTCTTTCGTTTCATGCTGCTCGTTTTTTCATGCAATTGCAATTTTATGCATGTGATGCAAGCTTTTGTGCATTTATGCTAAAAGCTTTTCTTTCATTTTCTTTACATATAATGCAACTTGCATTTCATTATTTTCCTACCATAAAACCAGAAAGCGAAAAGCTTTTTTCATGCGCTTTTCTTTCAACCAAATGCGCTTGACTACAACAGTTTTGTGAAAATCTTGCAGTTGGCGCTAGTTGCATCAAAGAGGCAAACAAGAAACAAGAAACACTGCGAGAATTGCCTTTCATGTGAACTGTGAATTGTAAAGGAATTAAATGAAATGAAAATGAAGTTGAAGTTAATTAAAATGCATTTGAATATATTCAAAATTATTTTAATAATGTCAAAATTATCCATATAAAAAGTCAACATTAATGTGAATTTTATGTGTTAAGCTTTAATAGCAGTGGTGAGGTGAAAAATAATTTTCATGAGAAATGGCAACCCTGACAATTATGCCTTACTGCCTCTGTTAAATTGAGAGAACCACTGGAAAATGCAAAAGAGCATCAACGGCAAATGCCTGCACTCTCTCACACAAATGCTAACACTCTCACACTCTTAAACATTTTTTACTACCACATACACAACTTCCGGTAGTTTTTGTTGTTGTTTGGTTTTAATGTATTTCAAAAGGAAATCACAAAAAGGAAAGCTACAAGTTGCCACATTTGCCGGTATTGCTTTGAGTGCAGGCGACAGCAAAAACGAAAAAACAACAGCAACAACAACAACAAAATGCAACAGCCAAGCACAGCCAATAACGTGAACAAATACAAAGCTGCAAAAGTAAACCAAGTATTATATAGAAAAGAAAAGATTATGCCTGCAAACATGTAACGAATGCTCCATGGGCAGGCGGCGGCATCAGCTGTTTAGCTGCACTTGAATTCAGCTGAATGTGGGTGCGTGTGTGTGTGTGTGTGTGTGTGTGTGTGTCTCTGAAGGCCAATAGTGGATGGCTAACTGGAGAAAAGTAGAAGGGCAACAAGAAGGTAAAGATGCATTTAAGGTTTAAGGTAAATTTCTCTCTCTATGTGTATATGGAAATCAGTTGCTTTTGACTAAACTCAAGGGTGTTGCCTAGACAATATTGAACAAGGTCATTTTTTAGTGAGGTAGGCTCAAAACCTCCACTAGTTGCCTCCTCCCAGCTGCCTCTGTATCTGGCAGAGAGGAAGTGAGTGGGGAGGAAGAGGTGGTAATCATATTTATTTGTACCCTGTAAACTTTTTTATTTCATTGAAACTGCACAAGGATAGTATTTGCGGCATATTCAAGGATCTGCAGCTCAAATGCATGTATTAGAATATTTTGTGTGCCTGTAAACACAATAAAAGGGGGGGCGCCCTTGATCGCAAGTAACCTTCAACACTAGCAGCTGCAAAAGTTATTTAGTAACACTCATAGAAGTAATAAAAAGTTGTAGTAATAGTAAAAGGAATCCATACATAAGTAAATATACTAAGGTTTGACATAGAATTTTCTTAAGAAATCATTAAATTATTAATTTTATATAAATTTTTTTAACTTACCCTACATGTAATGAAGAAGAAGAAATAAATCATAAAACATTTGCACATACCTGCAATGAAAAGGGAAAAGAGAAATGTTTAAATGTAACATAGAAAAGTGTAGAAAATCAAATAATAATCGCATAGTACTCCATGTCGTATGCGTGATATTTGCATTAATAAATCTCTTTTTTAATTGAAAACTAAGCAATTTTCTGTTCCATTCTGTACAAATATAACACGCACAACATGAGTGGATGCGAAAAGCTCGGCCTAGGCTCTCCATGGGCTGTTGTGCCATTAAAAGCAAAGCAAAGTAAGCAATTTTCTGTACCTGCTAAACATTCTATTTGCACAAGAACGTGTCATTTATTGTATGGAAACTAAAATGCAAATATTAAAATATAAATATGCAACCATAAGTAAAATGTACAATTTTGTAGCTGATAAATATAAGCTACAAAGCAGAAAGACTTACTCACACATGCACATACTTGAGGCTCTACACCAGCACATGTGCAGTGACTTACTTCAGAGACCTTGACCATCACAATTTTATATTTGTATTTCATTTTATTTACTTTCCGCTTCCATACATTTCTTTTATTAATATATAATTTTGCAATTGGTGCAAATAACATCAGCGTTATCTACTTAAAACACATTTCTACCTACCTACACATGAAATGACATGAAATGCTTTTGAAAATAAGTAAAAATAGCAACAAAAAAAACCAAAAAAAAAAAACTAAACTAAGCATTTTAAATATTGTATGTATCTCTTCTATTTCGAAGAAAAATCATGAGCTATTAATTGGAATTGAAAAAATAACAACGCTAAAGATAAAGTGGGAGACAAATACATTTAAGTAGAACGAATGAACGGCACTAAAGTTGACACCCAATAGCTTCAAACAAACAAACAAACAAACAAACAAATGAAGGAAATGATTAAATAAATAAGCAAACAGCTGTTGTACTTGATTATTAATTTATTTATAGCTGAAAAGTTTAGTACTTGAAAACATGCTGTATTGAAAAATTCAACATGGCGTATGAGTGATTTTTTGGGTGTGTGCGGAAATCATCTCTCACAATTAGAATATTACATTTAATTCTATGTATTTTTGTTGTTTGTTGCTTTAAATGTTAGAGGAATTTTAATTTTGCTAATGAATTTTTGCAGTGCCAGATTGAAGTTGGACCAAAACTCATGCAAAATTCAGCCCAAAAATCAGAACAATATTAAGATCAAAAATCAATCCAAATTTAAAAATAAAAATTCAACATAAAATTCAATTTAAAATTCAGAACAAGATTCGAACTAAAAATTAAATCAAATTCAATTTCAAACCAAACATTTCAACAAAAATTCAAAAGCAAAATTAACCATAATTCAGACCAGAATTCAAAGTAAAATTCAAATCAAACCTAATTAAAAATTTTATCCAAATTTCAGCCCAAAACTTGAACTAAAATTCAGACCAAAAATCAAACCAGAAATCAATCGAAATTCAGACTAAAATCGGAGACCAAGAGGAAACCAAAGCCATCGAAAAAATCAGTTGAAACTGATATCAAAATTGATACTAAAACGGGGCCAGAAAAAGACTAAATTTAGTTCAAAATTCAGAATAAAAATTGCAGACCGAAAGAGTCATACCTGGGTCGATGAATAAGTACCCGTGTATGAAGACAGGTGGCGTTGCTGAGGGAAGTTGGCATTACCATTGTGTACTGCCATCTGTCACAGGACGCGAGACTAAACTGATTCATATGTTCGTTTCTTCATTTGGCAGCCATTAATATCACACGTGTTTCGTGTTTCTTGTTTCGCGATAAAATGGAAAAAGAACAATATCGATCCGTAATCCGCTTTTTATTTTTGAATGGCAAAACATGCGAAGAAATAAAAGCGAAGTTGGATGCTGTTAATGGGGACCCTTCACCATCTATGACAACCGTAAGATATTGGTTCAACGAATTTAAACGTGGTCGTACATCTGTTTTTTATGAGGCAGACGAGATTACCGAGCAAATCCTTGAAAACGTCCGCGACATGATTCTAGCTGATCGCCGAACGAAAGTGCGTGAAGTAGCAGAGGCCGTAGGAGTGTCGTACGGAACGGTAATTAAGAATGAGAAAGGTGTCGGCCCGATGCGTGCCGCGATTGCTTACGGTGGACAACAAGCGAATACGGCTGTCACTGTCGCAGCAGTGTTTGGACCTCTTTAAGCGGAATTCGCAAGAGTTTTTGCGTCTACTCGTCACCGTTGATGAAACCTGGATCCATTATTATACGCCAGAGACCAAGCGACAGCCAAAACAATGGATTTTTCGGGGTGAATCTGCTCCGAAGAAGGCAAAGGCGGTCCCATCGGCCGGAAAGGTCATGACCACGATTTTCTGGATTTCCAAGGGAATAATCCTTATGGACTTTTTGCAGAAAGGAAGGACGATCACGGGGCAGTACTACAGTTAATTATTGGCACGATTCGATACAAAATTGAAAAAGACACGGCCCCATTTGCTGTTTCACCACGATAACGCACCAGCACATTCATCCGGAATTGTAGCGGCCAAATTGCATGGATTGAACTACGCATTGCTGCCTCATCCACTGTAATCGCCTGACTTGACTCCCTGCGACTTCTTTCTGTTCCCCCAACATGAAAACGTGGCTCGGGGGAAAAACATTCAGCTCCAACGAGGAGGTTATCGTCGAGACGGAAGCGTATTTTGAAGAGTTTGACAAATCGTATTTTTTGGAGGGGTCTAAGAAATGGCAGAAACGTTGGGAAACGTTATTGATCGACCGTACAGTGCTGTGCACATCATTTGCAATTGAGAACACATAGAGATAAATCATCGATTTTCGGTCAATAAAACAACTGCAAACAAAGAACTTGGTATGAGGTTTCGTTTATAAAGCGAAAATAAAAAGCACATACTTCACTATATCGCATGCTCGCCTACCTACTCGAATTTTTGATTGCACACAATGGCTGGGGAAAAGAAGAATATCGGTATGAAAACAATGCTAAGGGGCGGGGGGATCCCCTTTGGCAAGGGGAGTTAGTAGTATCATATGTGCATCGATCGCACTCATTTATGTGCGTACATATTATATTGTGTGAATGTGGTGAGTAAATGAAAGTAAAGGAGGCAGCACAGACAGTTCGGAAAAAAAGTTACCTTCACTTCCCCTCCCTTGTACCCGATATCAATGGACCAGCATTACGATTGTATTACACACGAGAGTACCGGTATCGAGCCGATGCTCTCTTCTTTGCTCTCAAGAACACCCAACATATCACACTTTATCTAGCCACTCACGACACACATGTGCATGAACAGAATGAGAAAAATACATACCGTTAGTGGTTAGCTTTACTCTTGCTTGGTTAGCTTTACTCGCTCTTTACAACTCCCAAATAAACACACTTACTCTCTCACAGTAGTTTCCCTCCTCTCTCTTTTTTGATCATCTAACAAACCACACTTACTCTCTACGAGCTCACATTTCCCCTCACTCTCTCTGTCAACAAAACCCAACTTACTTTAACTAAAAATCAAAATATAAGCAAGTAGGCGTTGTTAGTTTAATTGGAGGAAGTATCTCATTTTAGCAAATTGAATTTCGTATATAGTGGGAGTTGTAAATTTTTTAACAAACGGTTTTATTATTGCTTTAGAAAATTATTAAATTTTATTTTAAATTCACGAGCAAATATCAAAATGCCCGAGATATTTAATGAGAAGAGAGAGGTTTTTCTTTTCACACTGACGGAAGTAACACACACAAGTGACACACAACAAAACAAAAAAAAACATCCAACATTTTTTATTTATAACACAAATATGTACATTAAACATTAAGGATTCGATATAATAGAGAGATCAAGCAAGAACGAGGCGATAGAAAGAGAGAAGAGAGTGAAAAGTTATATCCATACATTCGCATGCTTGCAAGCGGGTTGATAAGAGAGTTAGTGTGAGTATATACTACTGTGGGCAAAAAGTAGTAAGACTTTTTAATTTAAATTTCGCGCGGAAACCCATTCATCAAAATATTATTTTTTTAAGGTTGGTATGACTGTCGGCTGACTGACATCTGTGCCAAGTGTCACATCAAAATAATCATTAGTGTTTAGTATACGCTTGTCTTTCTGAAGTACAAAAAGTGCATTCGGCGATTTTCACAATGAGTGAAATTATTCAACAAAGAAGTTCCATTAAATTTTGTGTGCGGAATCAAATTTCTGGTGCCGAAACATTCAGAATGTTGCAAAAGGCCTTCGGTGATAATTGTATGTCGCGAGCAAGTGTTTTTGATTGGTACAAATTGTTCAAAGATGGTCGAGAACGCGTTGACGACAAACCACGTCCAGGACGGCCATCAACATCAACTGATGATCAACACGTCAATAAAATCAAGGAATTGGTGCTCGAGAATCGAGAATCGACGATTAACAGTCAGAGACCTTACTGGCATCGTTGGAATATCGGAAGGATCAGTGAAAACCATTTTAAAACATCATTTGGGCCTAAGAAGAGTGAATGCACGATTGGTTCCAAAATCACACTCACACTGCATTGGTTTTACGAGACCATTTTGCCAAAAATTCGACTGATATCGTTCCGCAACCACCCTATTCGCCTGACTTAGCACCGTGTGACTTTTGGCTATTCTATTTTCTAAACTCAAAAAACCGCTTCGTGGACACCGTTACCGTTTTGAGTCAATTGAAGACATTAAACATGAATCGCTAAGCGCATTGAAGGCTATTCCGGAAATTGACTTTAACAACTGTTTCGAGAATTGGAAAAAACGTTGGCACAAGTGTATTGGGGCCGGGGGGGATTACTTTGAAGGGGACGAAATAGATTTGGAAGAATGAATAAAAAAATTTGAAATTATGAACAAAGTCTTACTAACTTTTGCCCACAGTAGTATGTATGATTTGGTGTTGGCGTTGAACAAAGTGGCGGCGTATTCATTCAAAAATAAATTTCAATGTCAATGCAAATATGGCTGACGTATTGCGCAAAGAAGAGCGCAATAAACATTTCAGCAGAAACACACAATCACACACACATGAGCAACACAGTGGGCAAGAAGCCAATAAAACAGTACACGAAAAGTAAGGCACAAATACACCAAATTCAACAACAAACAACAACAACTATTTATTGTAGCTTGAATGGTTTTTTTTTTGCTGTTGCTGTTGCTTCTATTGCCCCCACTGCCTTTGCTTTTTTCTTATTTTAACATTTTGTTATTGTATTTCCTGCTTCGTGCTAAAAATAGCAATTCAATTTCATCCAAACCACGTTACAAAAAAGAAGTAGAACACACGAAAATCATAACGTGAAAACAATATGCAATAGGTGCAAAAATGTTCAGCGTGAAAGTGAAAATTGGCATTAGCATTCGGAAATGAGTTAGCAGAAGAACTTAGGAAATTGGGTTAGTGGGGAAAAGGTTATTGCTCAAAAAATACAACAAAAGCAAATGAAATTAAATGAACTTCCCATGATATATTCACATAAAATAGCAGCGTTAGGCGTTGCGGCAGTAGCAGCAGCAACGGCAGCAGCAGCAGCAACAACAACAGCGTGTCATGTGACTTATGAGCGATTAACATAATTTGCATTTAATATTACGTATACGTAGCGGTGTTTTAAATCAAGAAACGAAAAAAATGTTTTCTAGTTTTCTAGTTTTCCATCGAAGATATTTTTACTATTGTACATGGGCATAAAATTAAAGAAGTAGGCACGAAAAGAAGAAAATAAATGTTTTCTAAAAGGAATTTAAAAAAAAAAAAGGTCATGAAAATATTATTTTTACGGATGAAAAAATTTTTACGGTAGAGGAAGTTTTTAATAAGCAAAACGACAAAATCTATGCGAGAAGCTAAATGCTGAAGAAGCTAAATTTATTGTGCCAAGGGTTCAGAGAGGTCATCATCCAACATCCGTTATGGTGTGGTGGGGAGTATCCCATAAAGGCGTCAGTTCCTTGCATTTTTGCGAAAAGCATTTTCGCGTTAAAACTGGAGCAAAAGTGTACCAACAAGATGTCTTGGAAGGTGTGGGGAACGACTTGACAATAACCCTCTTTAATGGAGAGCACTGGGTCTTTCAACAAGACTCTGCACCGGCACACAAAGCCAAAACAACTTAAGAGTGGCTACGTCAGAATATTCCAGCCGTTATTAGTGCTGAAGATTGGCCCTCGGGAAGCCCAGATTTGAATCCCCTTGATTACAAATTGTGGTCAAAGCTAGAGGGTGTGACCTGCAAAGTTCGCCACCGAAATTTGGAGAGTCTTAAGAAAGCTCTTATTTCAGCAGCGTCATCAATACCCATCGAAACCATACGTGTCGCTATGGATTGATCGTCTAAAGGCGTGCATTAAAGCGGGAGGCGACCATTTTGAATAAGATGTTGATTTTCAGAAACACTATAATTTAATAACAAAATAAAAATTACAACACATTAAAAAAACTCGTTTCTATAATTTTTACACTATATTCAAATTGTAACAGAACTTATGGCAGGACTAGGTATGTTCTATTTTTTTAAAATATTTGATTAGCCTGTTGATTGTAAGAAATTATATGAGAAGTTCATTCTTTGTTTATATTGAACTAATTATTTAAAAATAAACTTTGTAAATTTTCGATGTTTTGGTAATTTTTCAATAAACTTCCTTCCAAAAAAAATAGTATTTTTATTTATTTGACTTTTTAGTTAAATCTTAAAGCTAGTATAGGCAAATATTGTCGTGCGTGTTATATTTCGTTGTAAATGGAAGGGACCTACAGTTTTTTTATGCGGAATCCAAACGGTGAAGTGAAAAGATTTTCACAGGCAATTTTTACTCTTGTAGGTTTGTCATCGTGTGGAAAAACTGTTTTTTCCCCCCTTTTTTTTTTTGATTTTGTCTGTGCCGAGATTCGAACCCCGCACACTTTGCGTGACAGTCCAACGCACTACCGCTATGCTACGAACCTTACTTACTTACTTTTAATGGCACAACAGCTCATGGAGGGCCTAGGCCGAACTTTTCGCATCCACTCATGTTGTGCGTGTTATATTTGTACATGAATGGAAGGGACCTACAGTTTTATGCCGAATCCGAACGGCGAAGTGAAAAGCTTTTCATAGCAATTTTTCTTGTAGGTTTGCCATTGCCTGCCAAGAGATGGTGGTGGGTGCCGTATAGAAAAATTATTTTTTTCTACTTTTTGATTTTGCCTGTGCCGAGATTCGAACCCCGGACACTCGGCGTAGCAGTCCAACGCACTACCACTACACCACAGCGACCACAGCTACGAACCTAGTAAGCGGTAATAATGTACTTTTAAAGTACTTACTTAAGTAAATGTATTTTTGATTAATTTTGGTTTCATGTACACCATGACGTATGAGTAACGTTTTCGACATAAATACATATATTTTTGTTTGTATTTCTAAAGAGCAAACAGCAAAACAGCAAGTGAACTGTGTGGCTTTTAACCTTGCCTTTATCAAGAATAAATGATATGCATGCTTGTTTAACATTTAAACGCTCTGTATATAACACAGAGCTACAGTTCTACAGTACAATCACGAAAATAGAAAAAAGTATAGCATAGATGTGTAGTTTATTTATTGTTAGTTGTTACTAGGCAAAATTTGCAAAGACATTTTTCATCTAGAATATTATTTTAAACATACAAATTCTTCCAACAAATAAAGAGCTTAGTTTAGAGCACTAGCGGACCCAAGGAGGGAGAACGGTGAGTGCGGTTTACAGATGAACACATCCCCATTTTGTGGAAATATCCTATATATTATGATCATTACTCATGTAGGTAGTTTTAAATAAGAAAATATTTTGAAGAAATTAAAATTGAATCCACTATTAATAAACATGTTTTTTTTTTTTAAATTATTATGTAAAAAATTTCTAAAGAAGAAAAGTATTACAAAATATTAAATTCTTATCCTTAAATGTTTTTTTTTTCAGAAAAAATTGTTGTTTTTAGAATTGCCCCCTAAATTGTTCTCATTCATTTCACTTAATCGTTTTAAAATAGCTTTAATCAGATTTAAGTAATTGAGCTAATTAATATTTAAATCAATGTCAAATGATTTTAACTCATTTTCATCAGTTAAAGAATAAGTGCTGGACTGGATTGGCAGTTGCCTGAGGTCCGGTTGCCTCATAGGGAGTCATTCGGTTGTAGATATACTCGTTTAACAGAGTACATAAGTCATATAAAATATCAACAACAAAAAATTCCAATAAGAAAAACCTCCAAAATTCCCAAATCCAAAAACCCCAAGCTCAAAATCCCCAAACTCAAAATCGCCAAACATCAAATCCCCAAACATCAAATCCCCAAACATCACGTCCCCCAACATCAAATCCCCACACTCTCTACTTTTTCTGTGATATACGTTTAGATTATGTTTAAAATCGGAGCAATTGATTACTGATTTTGGTTTTTGGGGATTTTGGTTTTGGGAATTTTGGATCTGGAGATTATGTGATTGGGAATTTTTCTTGGAGTTGGTGATTTTGGGTTTGGAAATATTTGCTGGGTGATTTTGTGGCTCTCCCGTTCCAGTTGCTTCGGGTTCGATCCTCAAGTAGGCAAAACGAACCAATTTCAATCAAGTTTGATAAATATTTAAAAAAAAATATTTTTTTTTTAATTTAATGAATTTAATCACTAGTCAGTTTTGATAGGTTTTAATCATTTTTAAGCGTTTGTTTAATTAAATTATAATCAATTTTTACCTATTTTATTCAGTTTATAGAAATTTTAATTAATATCAATCAACTTTTATGTCACTCTTAATTGAGTTCAATAAATTTTCACAAATTTCAATCAGTTTGTATTAGTTTTACTCACTTTTAACAAATATTTTTCATTTTAATCAGTAAATATAATTTTTGCCATTGCAAAACTTTTCTCTAAATCTTAGTCAACTTAAATACAGTTTAAATTACTTTCAGACTGTATTAACTTTAATCAATTTAAATAAGTTTTGCATTTTTGTTTATCAACTTCAATCAAATTTAGTCAAGATTAATAAAATACAAATTTTCTTAATCAATTTAAGAATTGATCGCTTGATCTCAAGGCTGAATCACAAATCAATTTCAATCCATTTTAATCAATTTTAATCATTTAGATATATTAGATGATCATTTAGATGGTCGCTGTGGCGTAGTGGTAGTGCGTTGGACTGCTACGCAGAGTGTCCGGGGTTCGAATCTCGGCACAGGCAAAATCAGAAAGAAAAAATATTTTTTCTAGACGGCACCACCTCTTGGCAGGCAATGGCAAACCTACAAGAGTATAAATTGCTATGAAAAGCTTTTCACTTCGCCGTTCGGATTCGGCATTAAACTGTAGGTCCCTTCCATTCATGTACAAATATAACACGCACAACATGAGTGGATGCGAAAAGCTCGGCCTAGGCCCTCCATGGGCTGTTGTGCCATTAAAAGTAAGTAAGTAAAAGATATATTAGATTAATCAATTCGTTTCAGTATCACGTTTTGAACATTTCATTTGTGTGGGCGGTATGACGCCCGCTTGAGCGGTTTTTATCCATTTCAGAATTTAACCTATTCCTTGAACTTTGCTTGAGATTGTGAACAGTTAAGTTTAATAATAAAATAATTTAGTTTTAATAATTTGATTCACCAAAAGTATCGGTTAAATGATCGGCCATTTTTGGCCAATACCGATCCCATAATTTTAGGCCGATACTGGCCGACACCGATGCCGATTGATCGGTCGGACTCTAAAAATTGTGAAACTGATTGAAATGGAGTGAAATCAATTAACTAAGTAACTACATTTGGTCTATTTATTTTGCTGTATTAATTAGACTAAACCAGCAGTTGACAAAAATTACCTTGAAAAATGTTGCATGTTATGTGCCACCGAAATCTTTATTCTTCTTCTTTAAATCCTAGGGCCTTGTATGTTTCCTACTTGTTACAGATTTAAATATCAGGCAATAGACGCCAGCATACGCATGCGTTGGTCGCTCTGGCGTAGTCGTAATGCGTTGGACTGCTACGCAGAGTGTCCGGGGTTCGAATCTCGGCACAGGCAAAATCAAAAAGTAGAAAAAATAATTTTTCTACACGGTACCACCTCTTGGCAGTAAAAATTGCTATGAAAAGCTTTTCACTTCGCCGTTCGGATTCGGCATTAAACTGTATGTCCCTTCCATTCACGTACAAATATAACACGCACAACATGAGTGGATGCGAAAAGCGAAAAGCTCGGCCTAGGCCCCCCATGGGCTGTTGTGCCATTAAAAGTAAATATGCAGGCGTTGCCTGACCTCACCTGACTACCAACCTGCATCATGCTTATGTGGATGTGTTGGTTGCTGCTTAGTGGGTTACTTTGTCCTTATGTGTATTGTTGTTGTTTTTGTTATATTATTACCTTGTGCCTTGAATGCAATATGCAATGCAATTGTACCGAATTTGACCATGAACAAGAACTTGTCAACTGTATAAGGTCGCATACAAGTGCACATGGAAAATTCATGCATGTGTAAATACATGTGAGGCAGTGTACGTGTTTTTGCGTGAGAGTCGAGCAACGAAAGAGCCCGAAGAGAAGATACGTTGCTATGCGAGAGTGCAGCAGCAGCAGCAGCAGCAGCAGCCAAAGCAGAGCAACGTAATTTTGTTTACATATTGTTGATGATCCAATATTTATTGTTCGCAAGCACATATGAAAATGGGGGAAATGGAAAAAAATGCACGTCGACGCATGTTCAAATTTGAGATGATATTTGTAATTTAATTTCTAAATTGAAATTAATTCTGAAATTTTTTGTTTGCAGATAAAATGTTTAGAAAGTTTTCTCCTTCCTTTTGCCACTGCTTTCTTACATGCACACACACCCACTCTCTCTTACGTGTGTGTATGTATCTCACAGTTATGTTTATGTACTCTCTCTTTTTACAATTCCGCTCTCTGAATCTCTCTCTTGCTTTCTTTATATTGCACTCTAATTTGTTGATTTGTAGCATAAGGTCATGGCGAATTTTGATGGTCAGTCGCTGCCAACTACCTTAATTTACTAAAGCCCTATCACGTATTTTTCAAAAGAAAAGGTGAATCCGGAATTTTTTCGTTTGCACCTGCATCGGCACTTAAAAACAATCCATCAATAATTCGTTTTTGGCAAAATTTTATCTTAGGGCTTTGTGTGCGCTCTGTGGAATATTTATTCACATTCATCTTACCTCTGGACATCCACCCACTCACCGCAACTTCGCTGACGCTATTTGATGCTGTGAACACACACAGCACATGCAAAGCTGTGTCTGTGTGTTGGCATTGATGTTGCATGCGCAACACATTCAATGCATGCCGAATGCCGTAAACAAGCAATCAACTTTTCCTATAAGAAAATACCACTGACATTGAACGTGAATGTTTGGCATTGAAATTCTTTTTAATTCGTTTTGTTTTTTCATCGAATTTGTGTTGTTTTCGGTTTTTTCTTTGTTACTGCTGCATGCTAAGGTCAGGTCATGGTTAGTTAGAAAGAATGCTTGACATTTATTCGTGTAGCATCAGCAGACACGCATGTGACTTTCTTATAAACAGACATGCTTTTTTCGGAAGGTAAAAGTTTTGAAAATCAAAAAAAAAAAAAAAATATTAAAAAAAAATAAATAAATAAAAGAATAGAAGATTTAATTAGTTTACAATTGAAATGCAAATTGCATATCGGCATATATTTTTCAGACTACTTTTGATCGCAAATAGCAATTGGAAAATTAATTTGGACTTAAATTTGAAGAGAAGTTATTTTTATAAATTATCCAAAATTTGCTTTGCGATGCTCTTAAGTATGGGTCTGATCTAACAAGTCAGGGCCCGGGTGGCTTTGTGAGCCTTCTTTGCAACACATGATGACTACCGCGAGTTGTTTTTTTATTAGCCATTTCTTAAGAAAGCACTTCTTAAGACCGAAGCGTATTATTTATTTATTTATTTATTTTTATTTTTTCGAAAACCGGCACAACAAAGTTTAAAACCTTATTAGCAGTACCGGCAGCATGTAGCATAAACAAGAAAACATTCCTAATAATTTTTAAATATTGCAGTTTCATGATTATTTATTATTGCCACGTCGATGATCTAGCAGCTAAGCTAATGCTCATCTTTCATCTCTGGAGTCTTGACGTGTACGATTCCCGTTTAGAGCATGGCTTTTTAACTACATCATTTCTGTTTCACATTTTCCTAATCAACATATTCTGCATTTAGTTTGTGCGTTGATTGTCTCTAAAAAATCTGATAATAGTAGTTTTCAACTTCTTCTTATTATTTATTATACTTAGGAGATTTGCTGGGATAGACCATGAACTTTTTGGTTCGTGGATCGTAGATCGGTTTAGAAATCCCCAATCTTCTTCCTTTTAATATCATCACGCTCATCAATGGAAGCACATTCTGAAAAGATCTCGTCCTCGTCTATTATTTGTCACTCCAAAACGACTGTCTTCCTACTTACTTCCTACTTTCTATAAGTTAAAAAGTTCAGAAAAGTGAAATAGTAACGTTTAATGTACAATAACTCGGTAAGTACTGGTCCAATCTGGCAACTCTTTGTTGCTAGAGGTAGTTAACCTATTGACTGAGAATCATAAACAATTTTTAACCATTGACATTTCTTCATTATTCTACTGTTTAACGTCACTAAATTGTGCAGAATCGCAAGAAATTCGTTAAATTCTACTTTATTTCTTCGAAACGGAATGATCTCGAACCATTTTTGCACAGATTGGTTACTAGTGGATAAAGTATGATGGATGGGATGGATGGATGTGAAGAAGGCCGAGAACCTGACCGCCGAGTGCAGGACAGTTCCTCAAGCACTCAGGCTATGTAGCCCATTGTTAAAGTGTGATAATAATGTGCGAGAAAGATCATGGTCAAAACGAGTTGAGCCTGCCCCGTGACCATGACTGACGTCATGGATGGTTTTGCATAGTATTTGGTGGGATTGCAAGGGTCCTGTGTACTACGAGCTACTTCCGCGTAGCTACAATTAATTAATTTGGAACTGTACTGTCGACGAGTAACAAGACTGAAACAAGCTCTTAAGGAAAAAGGTCCGGAATTAGTCAACAGAAAGGGCGTCGTCTTTCATCACGACAACGCTCGACCACATACTTCTTTGGTGACCCGCCCAAAACTTGAGGGAGCTTGGCTGGGAAGTTTTAATGCATCCACCATACAGACGAGACCTTGCACCTTCGGATTGCCATTTGTTTCACTCGTTGCAGAATTATCTTAATGGAGTAAAGTTGAATTCCCAAGAGGACTGCAAACAAGTCTTGTTCGAGTTTTTTGACCAGAAATCCCAGGAATTTTTTAAGGACGGCATTATGGTTTCGCTTGAAAGATGGCGAGAGGTGGTCAGTAACAATGGAAAATATTTGATTCAATAAAGTGCTTTTGATATATGAAAACTTAGGTTAAACTTAGCTCACTTCACGTTCATTAACTCTCCCATGGCAACTCCTTGTTTCGGTTCTGAAAAAGTTGACAAAAAGTAAGAATAAAGTACCCTTTACGGATAACTTACTATAATTGCTGTGTTATGAGAAGAATGGACTAAAAATCAACCGTTACAAACTTCTAAATGGGTACAGAAAATAACGATTATATTCTTTTTAAATGGTACTCGAAGCTACATAAAACCTAATCCAATTTGTTTCCAGAACTATACTAACTAATCATTAATTTACTTATACATGGTACAAATCGACTTTACTTCATTTTTGCTTCGAGATTATAGCAAAAAAAAGGACATCCAAAATGTAAAAAATTCGTTTGGTCAAGGGAAAAACATTGGGCTTTTGAAACGAGAAGCTTTTGACCAAAATACGATATAAGGTCGATATTCTGCGAGCTTTTAAACTACTGTCCTCATATGAGGACATAGCTGTTTACTTATAATTACTTGACAATTTATCATCTATTCTCAAGGCTTGGAAAGCTGGGAACAGAATTCCCAAGAATTTAAAACTTTCAATTCTCATTTGTAATTTAATCTACCAAGCTTTTCCTCCTTCCTCCAAAAATATTAGAGAATTATTGTTTTTTAAGAAAAATGTGAGAAAGTAATTTTCACTTAAATTAAATGCTATTTTATTTTGTCATTTAATCCACAATAAAAGATTATAAAACTTTCTTTTCTGGTGCTCTCTCGCCTACAGCAGCAACAATTAAGCATAACCGTATTTTCTATTATACAGCTCAGGTCTGAGAGACAGGGAACGTGAGAAATAGTTTTCAGAGCATTGTAGAGAGAAGATCGCTACGCTCTTTTTGGTTATCACTACAACAGTCTTTGATATTTGCTTCGAACATTAGAAGTGAGGCAAAGTTAGAAATATTACATTTTATTTTAAAACTTTACAATTCTGCAGCAATTCGTTTACATTGCAAGAGCAAGCAAATTCAACTTCCCAACAAATCTGAAAATTGTAATGTTTTTTTGGGTCAACAACAGGAAGTTGTCTTAATTACGAACTATTTAACAAAAGCCAGCAGACATCAAGCAATAACAACACAATAATAATGCACCCTGCAATACCAAAAAAAAAAAATAAAAAAATACATGCAAAATACCAAATTGAAACTTCAAAATTGAATAATTAAGCGAGGCAACCAAGCTGAAACTGCAAAAAATGCATATAAACATATAAAACAAAATGTCGAACGAAGTGGAGTAATTCGAAAGATAAAATATATGTAGGTACTACACTCATTTATAAAAAAAAAAATAAAATATTAAAGCAGACAATTTGGGACAAAGGGACAGGAATGCAGAATGAAGCGATGGCAGGCAAAATGAATTAAAGAAGCAAAACCAGCAGAAGCAAAAGCAGCAGACATTTAGATAGGCAAACAAACAGGCAGACACACGGAGAGACAAACAGACAGGCTGAGGGCTGCAAGAAAACCTTGAACTTTGCACAAATTGCAAGAAATTCAGAACATGCATACATAAAAAAAAAAAAAATAAATAAACTAAATACGCGCTGCGACATGAAACGAGAGCGTATATCGTCAAGTTGAAAATCACCAGCACCAGCAGCAGCAGCAGCAGCAGCAGCATGCAGAAAAAAAACAGCTTCAGTGGAGATAAAAATGCTGAACAGAAACAGCAGCCGAACCCAGCAGACAAAGTATAGTATAAGGAGCAGCCACGCAGCAGCAAAGCATGACGCAGCAGCAGTCACCAAGTCAAAACTTCACATGCTATATGGCAGGGAAGTACTCGACCAAGAATAAAATCATATTAAACTGAGAATTGATAAACAAACTACAACGAAAACACAAAATTGTGAATAATAAGTAAAGAACTACGACGACGACGACGACGACGACGACTACATCGATGGGCAAAACAACACAAAGTAGGGCAGAAATTTATATTACATACTCGTACACAGACACACGCATTCACTTAACCCATGCATACCGAAGAAGAAGTAAAGAAAGAAAGAAAAACAAAATGTATGCAATATTCGCATATGTATACTATATGTACTATGTATGTTATTGACAGGATCACTTTGCACGCAACCAAACACAACAGAGAGTGCAGTGCTTGCGAGCAATAGAGAGAGTGCGAGAGATGGGAAAGGAAGTAGCGAGAGCAACGTTTAGTGTTATTGACCTACTGGCAAAATACAATAACAACGAGAACCACAACAGATCATTACTCGCTGTTGTTGTTGTTGTCATGTTCGCCTTCGTTGGAGTCGTCGCTCTTGATGGTACTCTTCTTTTTGTTGCTATTGTTAGAGTACACACGCGTACAGGGATATTGATAAGTACACACATGTATGAATGAATGTATGTATAACACAGTGGTGGCCAAATTGGAATGAAATTAATTTTCCGAAAACCCTTCACGTAAAACGTTAATTAAATAGCAATAAAATATTAGGTAATGTTTATTTAGTTTTTAAAATCATTTTTATGACTATCGAATGAAGTATTGGTAATTCCTGTGAGCTTTCCTCCTCCAATCCTGATGAATTTGGTTTTCGTACATATGAAATTTTAGGATTTAAGAATATGTGAACTTTTCATTTTGTGAACAGTAGTGATGAGTTCTTGCAAATAACTCTTTTTGGTGCATGTTCGCAAGCTCTGACTACTTGCTTGAAAACCATGAAAAATAATTCACATACTATATTCTTAAACAAAAATAATTAAAAATATGATTTACTACAAGAACCAGAGAGGAGAGAAAGAGAAAACAGAACAGAAATCATGTCGTCCTTTATTACTCCTTTTGGAGGTCAGCACGATTACACTATGCGCTTGGTTATACGATAGGCTTTATTCTTTTTTAACTCATAGCACGGAGTAGAGTGTTCAGAGCTCGAGCACACTTTAACAACTCCGAGTCAATTATAAAACGTCTGTCAGACAAAAGCTGAAATCGAGTAAATACATTTTATGTAATACTTATAAAAATTATTTTTTTGTTTTTATTGATTAAAATTTGAATAAATTTTGCTGATGTTGCCGCCATTTTAAATCTTCGTATGCCAAAGTGTTTTTTTCATTCGTGTTCTGTCTGCTCACAAAGAGAAACTTAAAATTTAACTCTCTGCTCAAAGCTAAAATAGAAAAACGATATTGATTTTTTAAAGTACTATATAATGCAAAAGTTTTGGGCCATGAATGGGATGTAATCCATGGATCGAACTCGAGCATTCGATGATAACTCAAGGTTATGCTGGCAAAAAGGAAGGATAATAAGCGTGGAGGTATTCGTAATAAAAATCACATCAACGGCATATCGGCAAGGTCGATTACTTTGGCCCGCAGAATCTACTCCAATTTGCTGTGTGTCTTGTATTTCGCGTGGAGAGGGGGCATACGCTTGTCTAACGCCACTAGTCGATAAAAATGGGTCATTGCGCAAAACACAGCAAGTAGCCCCGTCGCAGCTGCTTTGAATAATGATGACGATTTTTCCACGTAGCCACGTTTTCTTGTCATCTTTTTTTAAATATTTTACCAATCATCACTTCATAGTTATTAGGTACTTATATTATCGCCGCCACTGTGTATTTACGCGGACAAACAAAACGAAATGAGTAGAGTAGAATCGAATGCACCAGAGTGGCATGCTGTGATTTTTTTGTTTCTGCAGCCATCCAAGACCTTGATATTGTCAACGACCAACGACTTTTATTTGCTGATTGCATGTTTACTATCAATACCAACAACAAAAATATCACCAACTTCATATTAACACCACCACCGACCACAACAACAACTGAGAAAATGACGCACCTATGGTATATAAGTGTATGAGGGAGAGAGATTACAACAGCAACCAATGAGGAACGAAAGCAAAGCGCCGCGGCGAAAACGTGTCACGCTTCTTTAACTTTTCTGCTCTGTGCTATGCACTTTTGCGTGGTGTGTCTTCAAGGGAGAAGCAAGGATTCACAGACTCAATATAAGTTTAAGTGAAGATTTAAGTTTTATTTTCCTTCTCTCTCTCCTCTCTCCCTTCTCCTCTCTCACTCTCTTTTTGTTTTGCTTTGGAATTTCGCGCGCAAAATCAATTCAACGTTCCATACTTCAATTCAAGTTTCAGACTCGCGATGATGAGAAACTTGAGCGTGACTCGTTGCTCGTTGCCTGCTTCTGTTCTTTCTGGCATTCATTGTGAGCTAAGGATTTTTATCACTTTTCTATAACTAAGTATGTACATTCAACATTAACATTTTGAAGTTGAAGACAGACACGTTGGAACGCAAAGCAAGCTTTGGTATACTTTTTCTTAGCTAACTACCATATCTACATATGTATGTATGTACATATGTATGTGTCTGTCTGCCTGTTTGTCTGGCTGTGTGAGTGTGTGTGTGCAACTGGTTTCTCTTGGGCTTGTTGGCTTTCTACCATAAATAGCGCAAGTGCACTGCCCTTGGCTTAGGTCAATAACACAGTCTCGGAGTGTTGCTCATGGGCTCATGAAAAACGACGATGATTCGTTTTCATTCTTGGTTTTAAGTTTCATATTACGCGTGTGTGTGTGTGTGTGTGTATGTGTGTTGTTAATTAGAGGAAGATTTTGAATTCACAAGAATTATGGACAATGGTATCCATTTTTACGCAAAATTCCGTATGGGCTTGTGATTTTATTTTGAAGCATATCTTCGTAAGGATAAGAGCTATTTTTTTTACTTTCTTAACGCTACATCAGTGCTCGAGAATATGTCGAACAAATTTTCGGAAAATTGTCTTCAAAATGTGACCTACCTTCCAAATGTCTAAATCTTCTGATCAGTTTCTTGCCCCGAATATCACCCCCATAACTGGCTTAGGCTATTAAGTCTTCGCTGCCTTAGAGGTCGAAGTTCAATCATTTATTTCAGCCACTTCGTTCTTAGGCTTTCCTTGTCGATTGTTTCAGTTCACTCAGAGTCGCTTAGAGGCATAATAAGTATCAACTCTCAATTAAGAATCCTCCAGTCCTCGAATTTCGCACCGCTTTTTTGAGGCCCTAAGAAGCTTGGAATGAACTCCTTTTTCTCGTTTTGTTTAAAAATATTCCAATTCCATTTGAGGTTAAGGCATAAGAATTGCTTCAGCAAGTACTATTTATGTAGTATTTTCTCAATAGATAATTGAAGGCTCTTCTTCCCGTAGCCAGTTTAATTTGCCATGTTCCTAGAAGAGAGAATATGGGTCCGGGTGGAAAATAAGACGTTCAACTTACTGAACATACAGCCTTCAAACTTCAATTTTAACCTATTTTGGACATACTACACAATTTTTCCAACACCATCTTGTTGAAACCACTTATCAGAGATGTCAAGTCCATCTGATTGTGGCAACAAATAGTCTTCCAACATGGCACGATAATGAACTCAATTGACCGTAACCTGGTGATCATTTTCATCGATGAAAAACCACGATCCAATCACACCTCCAACATGAAATCCACACCACACGGCGACGCAATGGACTCTCTTGCGGCAGATGTGGGTTTTTTGCTGCCCAACATCGCATATTTTGCATATTGACAGAGCCATTAAGCCAGAAATGATCTTCATCGCTGAAGATGAATTTTCGATGAAATTCAGGATTTTCTTCAAACTTTTACAGAGCCCAATCGGAGAAATGTTGCCGCTTCGAATAATTACGAGGCTTCACTTCTTGTGTAAACTTTGATCTGGTAAAGGTGTAGTCCTTCGCGTCCACACACACACACACACAACATGAGTGGATGCAAAAATCTCAGACTAGGCACTCCATAGGTTGTTGCTCCATTTAAAGAAGAAGAAGGCCAAGATCTTTACGAAACTTTCACCACAATATAGACTGAGAGATTCTCAATTGTGGTCACTGTGGCGTAGTGGTAGTGCGTTGGACTGCTGCGCAGAGTGTCCGCGGTTCGAAGCTCGGCACAGGCAAAATCAAAAAGTAGAAAAAATAATTTTCCTACACAGCACCCACCACCATCTCTTGACAGGCAATGGCAAACCTACTAGAGTAAAAATTGCTATGAAAAGCTTTTCACTTTTCACTTCGCCGTTCGGATTCGGCATTAAACTGTAGGTCCCTTCCATTCATGTACAAATATAAGACGCACAACATGAGTGGATGCGAAGAGCTCGGCCTAGGCCCCCCATGGGCTGTTGTGCCATTAAAAGTAAGTAAAGTAAAGTAAGATTCGCAATTCCTGTGAACGGCGTGGAATTGACGGATTTGGCTCAATCTGAAATGAAGCGCATGCGGCTGCGATAGTTTCGGTACTTTTAAGGCTGCACAAAATCACAATGTTTAAAGTGTATCAAAATCAACACGTAAAACAAAATCAATGTGCAAAGTGTATAGAAATCAATAACGTACGAATTTAGTTTTCAAATTACTTATTGTATATTTTGTCAAACTATAGCGACGGCGCATTGTCTGCTGCGCTCTAACAAAATCAATGAGGTTTTGCATTTCTAAAAACACAAACGTACAAATTTCGTACAAACATAAAAAAGAATATAAAATTCCGCATCACAGACATAAGCAAAACGACAGACCGAAACGGAAGTTGCATTCATTAGTGAAAGTGAATGAAGTTGAAGCAGCCAGATTTAAATATTTTAATTAAATTTCAAATTGTCTGCTGCTCCTGCTCAATGCGAAATGCTAAGATCATCTATGCATAAGTCCAACAACAACAAAAAAAAGTTATAAATTTAACTTTGATATGATTTCATTAACTTTTAACTTTTTTCTCTGTGTGTTTCTTAGTTTTCAACTTATATACTTTATACTATGTGTACGAGTATATACAAAGTATGTATTGTATATTTTTCAGTATTTGTTATTGTTGATTTTTTATTTTTCGTCTTGAAAGCACAAATAAATAAAGTTTATTCTAGTTTAAGTTCAAGGTGAGCATAACAAAAACCAAAAAAAAAAAAAAAAAACAACAACAACTACTACAAAACAACCAAAAAACAGAACATTTCAACGTCTACACAGAAGCAAAAGCAGCAGCGGCAGCAATAATGAATAATAACAACAAGAACAACAACAATAAAAAGTGAAACCTTGAATACAATAGCTCAAAAAAGAGAGAGAGACACACACACACACACACACACTTATGCACATGCATAGGAAGAAACATGCAAAAGAGCACCCATCCATATACGAGTATAAGTAAGTACACTCACTGATTAACACACACACACTTGCACACAATAGAGAAGCAGTAGTAGCTGGCCGACCGATTAGGTTTTTTGTTGCCCGAACCGATGCCGATGCCGATGATCGGCTATAGAAAAAGGTTCGGACGAAGGTGATACCGAAGCAGATGCCAGTACAAACAGTAAAAAAATATGTAATGAAGTAATGAAAAATTAAATATAACAAAATATAATTAATAATTTCAATAAAAAACAAAATAACTGGAGACTGTTTAATGGAGGAAGTGAAACTACCTACAAACAACTGGTTTTTTTTTAAATTTAAATAATATGTACATACAATAGGACTAAAGATAAAATTCAAAATTTATTTTTGTTATGGATAAAAATAGTAGTCTGATAGGAAAAGACTTGAGTATACATTTAGGATGCTATGGGAAAACAACAACGACGCAACCATTAGCGCTGGGTAAATGCTGTATCATATTAAATTACCACGAAAAACAAATTTATTAAATTACAACGAAAAATGTTTATGTATGTAAGTACATACATCCTTTTAGGATTGTTTTTCTATTTTTTTTTTATTGATACATTCAACACACAGGGTGTACGTACCCCTATGAATGCAGAGCAACGTGAAATTACAGCGTCACATTTCAGTTTTACTCTCAACGCTACAAATTCTAGAAGCCATAAGAAGTTTTACTTCTAAGAAATACTATTTTGATAAAACTATTATTTATTAAAAAAAAAAGAAAATAAATGCCGATCAATAGTAGGTAATTTTTTAATACAATTTCCCACTTTCCTGTATCGCGAGGCAATTGATAGTAAAATATTGCCAAAAATGCCCACGATGGACTGGAGTGTCTGAATTGCGTTGTGCCTCTTATTTTTTAAAGCTAATAAATAATTACAATGGATTCAGAACCAGAATGAATGTAATATGTGCACAAATTCATGTTTTTATTTACTTGGACAGAAATTGTTATTCTCGCAGAAAGCTTGTATTTTTTAGAAGATTTGTATGCCATAGCTTGTAAGAGATGAACTAGGAAAAGATTTTGAGATAAAAAAATCCAGCAAATGTTTCGTATAAAATGTTTGTGAAAGGAAGAAGGAGGGAGAATGGGAGAGGGAATGCAATCACAGGACACCGATCTTGTATAGCGAGAGGCGGTGAGATGGAGCAGATGTAGTCAGACGGTAGAAAGGTGATAGTGAGAGACTCCGAAGAAAAAGAAGCTTTAAATCAAGTAAAAATCGCAGGTACGGTCTTGTCGCATGTTCACATTTTGACGTGTTCCCCCAGTGATCTTTGTGAAGTTGTTTTTACTTTGCTTAAGACATAGAGATATTTTCTGATTTTCTAAGCATAGGATTCGAGCTTAAATATAATATATCGTCTCTTTGCACCTTTGTTAATTTATTTTTGTTTATAGTGTGAATTTTATTTATCCGGAAATCGTGTGCTGCCTTCTATATCAATAGCGAAGTTTAAATCTCTTCTTTTCTTTAAAATTTTTTTTCATTTAGGGACAACGATCATCATAGCTAGAGAGACATAGAGCTAGAGAAAAGATAGACAAAAAGTCTGTGTGTAGTGGCTAAACGTTTAAGTTTTAATTTTTGTAGAATAGCCTTAGGAAGTTAAACAATATCCCATTTATCAATCATAACTTTAACATATTAAAAAAAAAAAACGAATGCTTTAAGGGTCTCTTGTAGCCATATTGAAATAGGGACAATATAAAAATTTATATCGGAGTTAGGATTTACAGGAATATTGTACGTTCACGTAGGGGCTCAATGGATCTTATAGATCGCAGTCCATCCCCAACACAAATAATTTTGGCCCTATACGTACTGACTTATAATGAAAATATATTATATACTAGTAAGTACATTATTACATGTGATTTGGTTTTATGTTAAAAAAAAAAAAAACTTCAATTTCAAATTTACTTAAAAAACAATTTGATATAATTTCATGCAATTCTCAAGAGGATTTGACACAAAATCGAAAAAAGGAATTAATCAACCCTGAAAGGTTGTAGTATATGAATTTAAATGTCTCTCCCTCTTAATCTTTCTCTCCCTCTCTTCAAAATGAATGAATGTGTAAGTTGTTATTGCTTTGTTGTACTTACTACATAATATTAAAACTTAAATTCACAAATCAAAAAAACATGAAAACGGGGGAGAGAAAGAGAAGGATCGAGAGCGAGAGAGTTGAGAAAGAGAGTTGAGGGAGACTGAGAGAGTGAAAGAGTGTGGTGGATGAGTTGTAAGGAAGAAACAAATTTCGAAAATGCCAAATATTTTTCTTTTGCTGTCAGTAATCAAAAGCAATAAAAAATACAAAAATAAAACTAAATAAATATTGCAAATAAATTTCTGAGTATTACATCATGCCGTACACATAAATACTCACATAAAATACATATTAAAGGTGGTAGGCTGGGGGGCAGGAAGGTAGGCTTTGGGGCAGGTAGGTAGGCTGGGGGCAGGTAGGTAGGCTGGAGGGCAGGTAGGTAAGCTGTGGGGCAGGTGGGTAGGCTGAGGGGCAGGTAGGTAGGCTGTGGGGCAGCTAAAGGCAACACATTATTTTTCACTTCTCGCATTTTCGTTATTGCGAATTCGCGTTAATATTCGCCGCTTCATTCGCTTTTTTTTTCTTTTTGTAGCCAGTAAATTTGGGGTTTGGGAATATTTCTGTTAATTTTGTTTGTTGTTTAGTATTTTTGCCATTTGGTGCAATGAATTCAACAGGTTGGTCATGTCTGTTTAAATTTTTGATGTGCTGTTTATTGTTTGCAGTGTTTTTATGTCAAAGTTAATAAAACTGACGCCATCATTAGGAATTTATGTATGTGTGTGTAGTGTAGAATTTGGAAACAAAATTCATTCGAAAATTAATTAGAAACCAAAAGATCGGCAAATAATTTAAATTCGGTAGAAGATCTTCGTTTTTAGAACCTGCTTGAAACTCAATAGAGAGAGAGAGGGAAGGGAAGGGAGGGAAGAGAAGAGGGAGAGAGCGCAGATATTTATCATTATTTATCTCATCGTTAACAAAAATGAAAGAGAGCTTCCTCAATTCGCTCTCACGTGAGTGTTTGCTCATAAAAGGAAGGATCACATGAATAGGGTGACACATTTCCTAATATATATTATAAATAGTGGTGTTCATTAGCTATTGACTGGTGTTGTATGAAGCTTATTAATACAGGGATACGCTGCAACCTTCAATTTGTCAAGGTTGCCTGGAGGGTTGGGTGACTGTCCAACGGGAAACACTTCCATTGTGATACCACATGGTTGCACCTGCAGTTTATCGCCGGTTTCGAATGGCGGGTGGCAATTTGTTATCACTTGATGGTTTTGACATTGTCCGCCAAATTGTGTAGTTTTGCACTTTCTTATAATTTGCATTCACTTCATGACGGTAGAAATAGGAGAATTTTGTATGACAATTAAACACCAGACCAAGAGGAGAATCGAATCCCTAACCTTCTGATTGAAAGTCTAATGCTTTGTTCGCCTAATTTAACGAGATTTGATAAAAAAATTTGATAAATAAATTAATGAACCAAAAAAAAGGGTAAGGTGACGTGGGACCCCCATTTCAAAGAAGGCGACGAAATACTCCACAGCTGGTCAGATATCTCCTCTATGGGGTTAAAATTTAAGACAGATATCCATTAATTTTAACTCTCCAACATAAAAAACTTACATTCCTATGAAACTCAAAAACATTTCCTTCATCTTCAACCCTTAAAGGGCTCCCATTCCCATACGAATTTTAAATAAAAACCACCGGGACAGAAAAAAAAATTTGTTTTAATTTTTATATGCGAGCCCCCTTAAGGGTTGGAAATTATGGTTGTCACGTTCAGAGAAATTGTTGAAGGAGGGAAATTTATGGTGTTTCGGTCTTAGGTTTTCTGCTCCAGGGCGGAAGGAGGGAAATTTATGGTGTTTCGGTCTTAGGTTTTCTGCTCCAGGGCGGAGAAATGGGCTTCCCCATTTCATAAAGAAACTAAATTTTGTATGGCATCTCTTTACGAGTTAGGGTTGAGCGGAAAGTATGTTGGTGAAAAATGATAGAAATTGAAATTTAATATCGTCTAAGGTCGGTCTAAGATTTTGACACTCTAATTGCGACTCTTGACAGGATGTGGGGTAATTTTTTGATTTTCCTTGCATTTTTTAGCCCCACCGCACATCTCCTGCTTTCAGCTCATGCACCTTTTTTATCGGACATCATAAATTAAAATATTCCAGCGTGTCTAAAATTAAAATTCGTTTACCATTCATTTGCTAGAATTTACAATAAATGGGAAGACATGGACCCAGGTACAATATTTTAGAATATTACTCCTTTGTGGTCGCCATGACGTAGTTGGTAGTGAGTTGGCCTGCTACGCAGAGTGTCCGGGGTTTAAATCACGGCACATGTAAAATCAAAATGTAGAGTAACCAATTTTTCTACACAAAATTTCAACCCTCTTGCGACTCTTGACAGGCTGTGTGGTAATTTGTTGATTTTCTCGTTTTTTTTAGAACTTTCATCTCGATGCATCACCTCTTGGCAGGCAATGAATGGCAAACCTACAAGTGTAAAAATTGCCCAAGAAAACTTTCTAACAAATCTCCTCCCCCTTGGGCATACTACTGATTAAAAATGTGTAGATCAGATCTACATCATTATGTTTGCTTCTTAAGACCTTACAGAAAGTGGCTGTGTCATTCATTGCATTATTTCCATTCACGGTTGGTTATAGACTGAAAACAGTGAACATATCAAACAGTTGAACACTTGAATAGGAACTATGTTGCATGATGGGTGCATACTTTTCCCATGGCAATGCTGCAATTAAAAATTAATTTCAAGCAAGCACGTTGTAAGCGAAAACTACTGTATTTCGAAATGCTCTAGCACAGAGAAATTATGGAGGTGAAAACCGTTTACCTCGCGCTCCATTGCGTAGATTTCCGATTTTCCATTAATCGACTAAATTAATAAAAATTATAAATGCATCAGAAGTATTAAAAAAATAGAAAAAAAAAAAAAAACAACAACGCGGAAACAACATTGAAATTATTCTGTTGCTTCTTTTTATAGTTTTTATTTCACCATAAAATGACGCCCATTCAACACTTCGAGCTAGCAGCGCGTCACTTCATACACAACTAAAGTATTAGCAACAACAACAACAACAACAACAACACCGCAACACTTGCTGACATACCAGAAACGTGCAACATGTGTGCAGTTGTTAGACAAGTTAATTGTTTTATACGCAACACACTCACACACGCACACAGAAACACACACAAGCACACACCCTCAAAGCGACGCAAAACAAAAAACACTGCTTGAATTGGGAAGGGGGGGAGGGGCCGTCGCTGAAAAAACTACCAAGTGCGACAGTAGGAACAAGGTGTTACTTTGTATTACTTTGTATGTGTGTGAATATGTGTGTGAGTATGTGTGTGAGTATGTGTGTGAGTATGTGTTTAATGCATTTATTTAAAGCAGAGAAATAGCATATATTAAAGAAATTATTTTTATAATTAATTTTTCGCTGCAACTTTACATGTGACCTCGTAAAAAGTAAATATTTTTAATTCTTTTTTTCCCTACGCTCAGTTTAAATGTTTCTCTTTTTTCAGTGAAACGGACCCAAGCGGCAATTACTATTGTAGTTTTTTTTGTTCGCTGCTTACCTAAATTATAATATTATATGTACACTTAAGCTTCTTCTTAATAAGATTGCACGTTTCTGTTTCACAGTAAACCAACGATATGAGCAACGCTTGCAATGAGTTGAATAATTGTTGCTATTCAAGTTATTCAACTGTAATTGGAATATTCGCGGTGTGTTTATCAATGTGTATGTATGTATATGGTATATGAGTGTATGTATGTATGTATGTATGTATGTATGTATGTATATATGTGAGTTTGTGTTTTGTTTGTATTTACAAATAATAAGTATATGAATTTGAATGTTATATATATACTCGGTACTACTGACACACACACACACACACACACACACACACACACACGCACACACACATACATTCATACAAAAAAAATTCTATTATATCTCAAGGTCGTTTGCTGTATTTATTGGTTTGCTCTTTGTTGTTGCTGTTGTTGTTATTGTTGTTCCTGTTGTTGTTGTTGTTGTTGTCATTATTGTATTCAATGTATGTTGCTATTTACTCTCATCACTCAATTTTTGATATATTTTTTTCTTTTTTTTTTTTGGCTACTTGGCTTGTGCATTTCGTTGTTGTTGTTGTTGTTGTTTTTGATTTTGATTTTATTCCCGCATTGAATTAACGTTATTAAGTTTAATATTTATTAATATTTTACTATGTTTTTGTAAAGTGAATTTTGTGTTTGTTGCTGCATACTGCAGCAAATATTTACATTTTTAAAAGCAACGCCAGTAAAGTTAAATCATTGGTAGCAAAGAGTGTTGCAGCAATGACAAAGTTCAATCAAAGCAGCTTTATGAGATACAAGTTGATGAAATATGCCCGATTGGCTGCTTTTATAAGATTTGGTTCGACTGAGACCCGTGCATTAATCCGAATACAAAATCTGGCGTGAGCGCGCTTGAACTCACTTCTTTTTTTTGTTTTGTTTTTTTCGATTTTTTTTTTAGATGTCTAATTTACTTAACCAAGTTTAACTAAGGAAACATATCGAACTTGTTTCATATTTTCTCAGATAATGGCTCTTTGAACATAATAAATACTTGTATGGGAGGAAGGCGTGGCTATTGCCCGTTGGTTGGTAATTTTCGCAAAACTTATTCTTTTGGATTATTTTGCTTCAGTGATTAATTACACTGGTATGGTATTTTCGAAGATTTCACAGGCATATGAGGTAGGCGTGGATAATTCATTTGGCTAAAAATTTTCGCAAAAATGATTCAATATACAATTTGAATGAAGTGTTTGGCACGTGCCTTGCATTGAATATAATCTTATGCTAATGATTTACATAAGAGACGCTGGTCCAATCTGGACATTTGTAAAACGGCTAAGTGTTTTCTGATTTTTCCAAACAGCAAGGCAGCAGAATGCCTTCTTAAATTAGAAAGGAAGGACCTTCGCCGGATGGTGGGACTCATTACAGGGCATAATCCATGGGGGCCAACATGTGACCACCATTGGCATCACCGAGGACCCGACCTGCACATCTTGTCTAGAGGAGGTGGACAGACAGCACAGTGCATTTTCTCTGCACATGTGCCGCCTTTGCCAGAACGAGATGGCGCATTTTGGGTTTCGATGTCACAGGAATGGACAAAGTTCACTCAACACCCTCTTCTGCAATCTTCTGAGATTTGTGAGAGAATCCGGAAAATTGGCAGAAGAGAACGTAGTCCCCCTATAACCCCTTTTTCAACTTGTTCCCTCTTTTTCTCTAACCCCTTACTTGCTGTCACCCCTTCTTCTTTTCCTAGGCCTCTTAAGTACAATGGGCTACATAGCCTGAGTGCTTGAGGAAGTGTCCTGCACTCGTAGGTCAGGAACGCGGCCTTCTTCACATCCATCCATCTATCAAGTGTTCTGATTTTGAATGTATCTGCTTCAGTGTTTCTTTTAATATCACAACATGATTTCCTTACCGGAAAGTGGTAAGGGGCTATCTAGGGTTAGGGGCTATCAAGGATTAGGGGCTATCAAGGGTTGAAAAAAAATAAAACAATATTAGTTCACCTTTAATTATTGCTTCTAACTATTTTCTATTCTATTTTAAAATTCAATTCGTATTTACAAACTCTCTGTTGTACTTCAAGGTGAAAATTGGAACCCTGCACAAGTTCTAAATAATAGCACGAGAACAAGAAAAATCTGATACTGATACAACCTGATAACAAGAATTTTCTTCGAGTGGTTAATATATTTGTAAATTTGTATTTTGTTTTACCATATCGGATGAAATGTTAAATTTTGTATCGCACCTTTCCTATGTACTGAATGGTTCGGTCAGAGTTACGACCTTTGAAGTCTAATATCGTAGATAATTATATAAAAAAAAATAAAAACAAAAGTAAAACAAAAAATTTTCTTACCATAATAAAGTTAGAATTTTTGATTAAGTATTTTTTATTTTTAATTTTTATACATAAAAAGAACAAAATAAATCATAAAATATTAAGGAATTTTTGTATACATCTTTTCTACGACAAGTTCATCAAGTAAAAGAAATAGTTAAAGAAATATTAATGTTCATGCGTAAACTATGATTCCCAAAACCCCCTCTAAATAAGTCCGTGGAAAGACATAATCACAGAAAAATGGTTTAATATGCTAAAAAGTTTACAGCCCTAGACTGAAGCTCAGACCATCTTAAGCTTCCTGAGAAATTACAGTTTTGAAAGAAATCGAAAAATGTTTCTTTTCAGAGCCCGGAGAGTAGGTCAATGTTGGCTAGTTGAGAAAATACTTACTACACAAACAAACTCAGTGTATTTAATTTGAACCAATTTAATGCATATTGCCAGCAGTTCAATCTTAAGTGGAGTTTCCAGCTCTTAAGAAAACGTACAAGAATATAGAATAGAGCTTGAAAATTTATTTTAATAGAAATTACTAGGCACGCTTTAAACCATAGATTTTGTGAAAAAAAACACACCAAAAATTCACCATCAAAATGATTACCTGATCATTTCCAAGCAAACATGTCCACCATCTCGTTAGTTGAAATACAAGCGGGGCCAGGCACCAGGTACCAACTGAACTGAATTACTACTCGCGAGTCTGTAATGCTGACAATCGTTTCGTCTACAATTGTCGAGGCAATAGAATGGTTTTAATAATCCGAGCAGATGAAAATAGAGTTACCGCTCCATTTCCTAGTCAGTGAAAGAGAATGAATTGCATTCGATAAATAGATACAAAGCTGAAGTGTTAACGATTACGATCACCGTATAAGATCGTAATCGTTAACACTTCAACTTTGTATCTACTTATCGAATGCAATTCATTCTCTCAACCTTTGTATTAGTTCCACAATATATACTAGCATCAGCGTGGTGGTCTATTAAGGATCCATTAGTGTAGAAGATATTGAACTGTGGGTGAAGACCAGTCCATCGCTCACTATGGCATTCATGCCTCTAACAAAGGAGTACGTTTGGTACGTTTTGCTGTCTGTTGCACCACTACAACGATCAAGGTGAAGTGGTTTAAGTATATAAATTCATCTGTGCTTATGCTCCTATGCATGTACATATGTATGTATGAAGTAAATAAACGAAGTTACTCAAACTTTATTTGTATTGTTGTGAATTGACTTGAATTGAGTTGAGGAACAAACCAAAAATGTATGCTTTCCGGTATCCACTGAAGGGCATACGCGTGCAACTCACAGCGATAGCAGTGGATTCGATTACAACCAGCAAGAACCTTGAGGCAGCCTTCCATTCCCTACGATTAACTTCAAAACAGCAGCGCACTCACCTCCCTATTACATTCATTTTATGTACTATATACTCCGCTGTTGTCAACCGAAATTGCTAATAACTACTATCAACAGCTGACCAACAAAACACCAGCAGCAACAACTTAAGTACATATGCACATTTATAAATAATATAGTACAAAGTAATAGTCGCATTGATAATGTTGCAGTAACGGTAGCAGTAGTAGCAGTAGTAGCAGTAGTAGCAGTAGTAGCAGTAGTAGCAGTAGTAGTAGCAGTAGTAGCAGTAGTAGCAGTAGTAGCAGTAGTAGCAGTAGTAGTAGCAGTAGTAGCAGTAGTAGCAGTAGTAGCAGTAGTAGAAGTAGTAGCAGTAGTAGCAGTAGTAGCAGTAGTAGCAGTAGTAGCAGTAGTAGCAGTAGTAGCAGTAGTAGCAGTAGTAGCAGTAGTAGCAGTAGTAGCAGTAGTAGCAGTAGCTGTACAATGCAAACAGTGAGTGAGTAAGCGTGAGTGAGCGAGGAGGGGAAAACGGGAGTGAGTTGCTTGCACTTGACAATGTATGGGCAAATGTGCGCCAACGTCAGTCGGATTGAAATGCTTGTGTCAAATTTAATTTATTATAATTGATTACATTTGTTAAGTTTTTATTTTGTATTGTTGTTGTTGTTGTTTAATTGCTTCTTCTTCTTTTTTCCGTCTCTTTTTATTTTCTTTATTTTTACTTTATTTGGTTTCATTTCATTTTATTTACTTAACAAATTCCGTTTTGTTGTTGTCATTATTAGTTAGTTGCTGTTGTTGCTTTATAATTTTTTTGTTTTGTTTTGTTTTTGTATTCTTCCATTTTTTCAAATACTGAATAATGCGAGAGCAAATAGTTTTGTGTGCATTTGCATGTGTGCGTTTCGTGTTCGTGTGTGTGTGTGTGTGTGTGTGTGTCGTCTGTGTGTTTGTTCGTGTGTGTTTTCATGACATTGACATTGAATTTTTTTCCAAATATCACGGACGGTCATTTCGTTTTATTTTATTATTATTATTATTTATTATTTGTTTTCATTTAATTTCTTCGTAACGTTGTTGTTTGTTTTAATTTTAACTTTGCATTTATAATTATTGTAAAATATTATTTTTAGTGTGGCGTTATTGTATTGAGATAGCAAATAAGTAAATGGAAATTTCTTTTTCGTTCTCGATTGAATTTACTTGCACCATATTTGATTTTAATCAAATGTTAAATCATTTACAGTTAAATAACTTTGTCTCCTGCCTACAAAGTTATTACTATTTATAAAAATGTATAATTTTGCTATTGAATTCTTTGTGTGTCGCGTACGAGTGGGCGTCGGCAGTTCGCTTCTAGCACAGCACAGCACAGCACAGCACAGCACAGCCCAGCAACAATCAGTTAATTATACATTCACGTTGATTTTTGCCTGGAAATTATGAGTGAGTAATAAATTGATGCGGAAGTAAACTTTTCGAATAAATGAATACATTAATTCTTGGTTGTTCTCCGCAGGAAACAAGGCAGAACTTACAGATTATAGGTCATATCTTATCATATCTTTTAAGAAAAATGGTTATACATTCAATATTCAAAGTAATGGCCATTGCTAGCTACACATTGTTCCCATCTCTCTGGCAGGTTGTGAATGCCTCGCCAAAAAAAACTCTTCGTTTTTTGAGTGAAACCAGTCATCGAGCCATTTTTTCACATTGTGCTGCTCAGCAAGTGCGTGCTCCATTGATGAAAATATGGTAAGTGGTAGTCAGATGGAGCCAAGTCTGGTGAATAAGCCGAATCCGCATGAGGGAGGGCTTCCCAGCTGTACGAATCTACCAATTCCCGAGCCAGTTTTGTTCGATGTGATGTGCTGGTGCATTGTCATCAAGAAAAATCGCTTTGTGTTGTCTAGTTTTGGTCGCTGTGGCGTAGTGGTAATGCGTTGGACTGCTACGCAGAGTGTCCGGGGTTCGAATCTCGGCACAGGCAAAATAAAAAGCAGAAAAAAATAATTTTTCTACACGGCACCACCTCTTGGCAGGCAATGGCAAACCTACAAGAGTAAAAATTGCTATGAAAAGCTTTTCGCTTCGCCGTTCGGATTCGGCATTAAACTGTAGGTCCCTTCCATTCATGTACAAATATAACACGCACAATATGAGTGGATGCGAAAAGTTCGGCCTAGGCTGTTGTGCCATTAAAAGTAAAGTAAGTTGTCTAGTTTAATATTCTAGACGTTTTTGGCGCAAAGCACGGTTCAAATCGGCCAATTGTTCTTGGTAGCGTTGACCAGTAACTGTTTTACCTAGTTTCAGCAGGTCAAACCAGATTACACCTCGCTGATCCCAGAAAACACAGAGCATTGTCGTCTTTCCGAAGCGATTTGGCTTTGCTGTCGATTTGGCCGCTGTACCGGGCTTAACATATGATCGTTAACGTTTGGAATTCTCGAAATAGATCCATTTTTCATCGCCAATAACAATTCGATGAAGATATGACTTTCTTTTGTACCTGGCGAGCAACATTTCACATGCGGTTTTTCGATTTTCTTGCTGTCTTTTCGTCAATTCATACGGCTCCCATCTTCCCACCTTCAAACTCAATCCCATGACTTTTAAACGTTGAGAATTGCATTGTTGGGTGATATTTAATTGTTCTGCAAGTTGTTCTTACGTTTGACCATCATCCTCATCCTCATCGAGTAAAGCTTGCAATTCGGCATCTTCAAACATTTTCGGTGGTCTTCCCCCTTCTTCGTTTCTCACATCAAAATCGCCACTTTTAAACTTATTGAACCCCTCTTTGCACGATGTTTTGCCTAGAGCGTGCTGACCGTAAGCCAACATTCCACAAACATTCGATGGGATTCCAAAGCAGATTTCTTCAATTGGAAACAGAAAATTAATGATGTCGGCATATAGTAGTTTGTACGACATTTTTACGAGCGAAAAAAATATGTTTTTGTATGAAACTTGATTGTTTATGAACTGAATATTGTTGACAGGAGTAAATACGAAGAAATGGTGCCATTGATTTGGTTTGGCAGAGCGTATATTTTTACCTAGCGACACAGAGATGTCAGTCATTACCGGTTTCATAATTGTACACCTGGTAGAAGAACAAAAAAAAAACACGAGTGAACAAAAACTGGCAACTCTCAACAAGAGAACAAGAGAGAGAGAGAGAGAGAGAGAAACGAAGTGAAAAAGGAACGACTCCCAATCGTTTCGACAATCGGATCAAATCGCGAAAATTCTCTCATTGTAATGAGAGAATCCTATTATGAATTAAAATTCAGCACGAAAATAAAAAAGGTTGCGTGTTATGTAAATTATTAAATTGAAGAACAAATTTTATCCCAAGCAAGCGCTTGCTGTGTTGTTGTTGTTGGTGTATGAAAACGATACGAGCACAGAACGAAAGGAAAAGCTTAAGACCAATCTTACAGTAACGCACAACTTCAATCTCTTTTGTCAACTTTTGAACGGTAGTCCCAGCGCGTGTAAGCCCTTCAGTCTTCTCCAAGTTAGCCTGTTTGCCAGTTAGACTAGATTGCTAGCAAGTGAGTTGGAGAGCTGTTTCAATCTGTCCATGAAATATGCTTGACATTTTTCTTTTATGTGATTTCTTTTAGTTATTCGCTTGCTAAGGAGCATGTAAAGAGCAGTGTTTTTTTTTTTAAGGAATGAGGTCTCTGTCGTAGAGAACGTTTCAGCAGATTTCTCTCAGTTGACGCTTCCAACTCGCACTCTTGCAAGGAGACTCAAGTGTTGATCGGATTGAAGGCTCGAGTGAGGATAGCGGTATCGCTAGATATGTTAAGGAGAAGGCATATCGAATGTGTAAATTGTATAAAGAACAGATTCGAGGATCATACCTTGCACTTATCGGCAATATCGATAAATGATCTGCCCTTATGACGACAAAGTACTGCACCAGTAAATTGAAGAGACCGAATGGTGATGATGGTCGTTAATGCCGCATTCGATCGAGCACGTGCTTTGTACAAGGAAGAAGGTAGAGGAGTATATTTTATATCCCAGGGCGTCTATTGCATTATTCATGGCATGGTGAATCTGTTCTCTGGTTCCCCGCTGATACTTTTACCCAAACTGTTGATCAGTCATGATATTCAGTTTGTCCAATACTGGCGTTAAATGTGGGGCAGGGGCCGGAGCAGGGGCAGGGGCCGGAGCAGGGGCAGATTAATTTTGCAAGGTATATCAAAACCGGATTGCGACTCCGCATGTATTTCCGGCGAAGTTGTTGACAAGATCCAGCTCGATTGTTAAATTGAGGCCTGGTTGACGTAGCGAACTTGGCGGCACAAAAAATATCTTCTCCACTATCTACGCCACTGATAGAGGATCAAGTCATTTTGAAAAACTGCAGATATTACTGCATCTGGTAAGGATTCTAGACTTGGAGTTTGAAGTGTTGGCAAATGCTTAACGAATCGTCGGTCGGTATAGATGCAGAGATACCAGCAAACACAGCCAACGTCTAATACTAAATACATCTGCGATCCTAGGGTTTTTGTTGATAAAAAGCTGAAGTCGATGCATCTGCAGAGCACTAATTCCTCTAGCTTATGTGAGTTAACCCTTTCATGGTGGATTATATTTTTATATATTAAGCTACTTAGTTAGCTTTAACCGAAGTCACACAAGGGTTAACACTACGTACTATATGTAGGTATGTAGATATGTTTACGTATTGGTACAAAAATTTTTTTATTTGTTACTTTCCAGAAGTTAATATAAGAAGAAGCGATCTTTCATGTTCCGAACTTTTGTGTATTTTGTTCCAACTGGCATGATTTTTGTGTGGAATAATTTGTTCTTTTTCCATGTAGAAAAAAGTTATAACCACGCAAAGTTTAACATTTTTTTCGCTCGTTATGACTTTCCCCTAAAAAGTACTTAAATAGAAAATACAAAAAGCAATAACATTTAATACATTTTCATCTAAGTAATTGAAGTTTTAAAAACCTAAATTCTGTTTGTAAAATTTACTAATAATTTTACACACATGATTTCTAATTAATGAAAAATAATATTCTTCCCTCAGTTGATTCGGTGTTTCACGTTTATTTCTAGTATATGAAATATGTAGATTACTTTTGGTAAAAGGTAGTGAAAAGGTCATGGTTGTACTTTGGCACATACTACTGTGGGCAAAAGTTAGTAAGACTTTTTAATTTAAATTTCGCGCGGAAACTCATTCATCAAAATATTATTTTTATAAGGTTGGTATGACTGTCGGTGACATCTGTGCCAAATGTCACATCAAAATAATCATAAGTGTTTAGTATACGCTTGTCTGTTGTTTCTGAAGTACAAAAAGTGCATTCGGCGATTTTCACAATGAGTGAAATTATTCAACAAAGAAGTTCCATTAAATTTTGTGTGCGGAATCAAATTTCTGGTGCCAAATGCCGAAACGTTCGCCTTCGGTGATTGAATTGTATGTCATGAGCAAGTGTTTTTGATTGGTACAAATTGTTCAAAGATGGTCGAGAACGCGTTGACGACGAACCACGTCCAGGACGGCCATCAACATCAACTGATGATCAACACGTCAATAAAATCAAGGAATTGGTGCTCGAGAATAGTCGATTAACAGTCAGAGACCTTACTGGCATCGTTGGAATATCAGAAGGATCAGTGAAAACCATTTTAAAACATCATTTGGGCCTAAGAAGAGTGAATGCACGATTGGTTCCAAAATCACTGCACTGGTTTTACAAGACCATTTTGCCAAAAATTCGACTGATATCGTTCTCGTTCCGCAACCACCCTATTCGCCTGACTTAGCACCGTGTGACTTTTGGCTATTTTCTAAACTCAAAACCCGCTTCGTGGACACCGTTTTGAGTCAATTGAAGACATTAAACATGAATCGCTAAGCGCATTGAAGGCTATTCCGGAAATTGACTTTAACAACTGTTTCGAGAATTGGAAAAAACGTTGGCACAAGTGTATTGAGGCCGGGGGGGATTACTTTGAAGGGGACGAAATAGATTTGGAAGAATGAATAAAAAAATTTGAAATTATGAACAAAGTCTTACTAACTTTTGCCCACAGTAGTATATGAAATATGTAGATTACTTTTGGTAAAAGGTAGTGAAAAGGTCATGCTTGTACTTTGGTACCTATAAACCTAAAAGTACTGAAAAAAGTACAAAATACCTACAATTTTCAACTCTGAATTGGACAAAGGCCAAACAGGTTATCTTTGGGGTTACGGAATAACTGAAGAGAAAAAATTTGCGGAAAGACTTCTTCTTCTTCTTCTTCTTCTACTTCGTCTACTTCTTCTACTTCGTCTACTTCGTCTACTTCTTCTACTGCTTCTTCTTCTTCTTCTTCTACTTCGTCTACTTCGTCTACTTCTTCTACTTCTTCTACTTCTTCTACTTCTTCTACTTCTTCTACTTCTTCTACTTCTTCTTCTACTTCTCTTCTTCTTCTTCTTCTTCTTCTTCTTCTTCTTCTTCTTCTTCTTCTTCTTCTTCTTCTTCTTCTTCTTCTTCTTCTTCTTCTTCCTGTACTTCTTCTTCTTCTTCTTCTTCTTCTACTACTTCTTCTACTACTTCTTCTACTTCTACTACTTCTACTTCTTCTACTTCTTCTACTTCTTCTACTTCTTCTACTTCTTCTACTTCTTCTACTTCTTCTACTTCTTCTACTTCTTCTACTTCTTCTACTTCTTCTACTTCTTCTACTTCTTCTACTTCTTCTACTTCTTCTACTTCTTCTTCTACTTCTTCTACTTCTTCTACTTCTTCTACTTCTTCTACTTCTTCTACTTCTTCTACTTCTTCTACTTCTTCTACTTCTTTTACTTCTTCTACTTCTTCTACTTCTTCTTTTACTTCTTCTACTTCTTCTTTTACTTCTTCTACTTCTTCTACTTCTTCTACTTCTTCTACTTCTTCTACTTCTTCTACTACTTCTACTTCTTCTTTTACTTCTTCTACTTCTTCTTTTACTTCTTCTACTTCTTCTTTTACTTCTTCTACTTCTTCTACTTCTTCTACTTCTTCTACTTCTTCTACTTCTTCTACTTCTTCTACTTCTTCTACTTCTTCTACTTCTTCTACTTCTTCTACTTCTTCTTTTACTTCTTCTACTTCTTCTTTTACTTCTTCTACTTCTTCTACTTCTTCTACTTCTTCTACTTCCTCTACTTCTTCTACTTCTTCTACTTCTTCTACTTCTTCTACTTCTTCTACTTCTTCTACTTCTTCTACTTCTTCTACTTCTTCTACTTCTTTTACTTCTTCTACTTCTTCTACTTCTTCTACTTCTTCTACTTCTTCTACTTCTTCTACTTCTTCTACTTCTTCTACTTCTTCTACTTCTTCTACTTCTTCTACTTCTTCTACTTCTTCTACTTCTTCTACTTCTTCTACTTCTTCTACTTCTTCTACTTCTTCTACTTCTTCTACTTCTTCTACTTCTTCTACTTCTTCTACTTCTTCTACTTCTTCTACTTCTTCTTTTACTTCTTCTACTTCTTCTTTTACTTCTTCTACTTCTTCTTTTACTTCTTCTACTTCTTCTACTTCTTCTACTTCTTCTACTTCTTCTACTTCTTCTACTTCTTCTACTTCTTCTACTTCTTCTTTTACTTCTTCTACTTCTTCTTTTACTTCTTCTACTTCTTCTACTTCTTCTACTTCTTCTACTTCTTCTACTTCCTCTACTTCTTCTACTTCTGCTACTTCTTCTACTTCTTCTACTTCTTCTACTTCTTCTTTCTTCTTTCTCCTTTCTTCTTTCTTCTTTCTTCTTTCTTCTTTCTTCTTTCTTCTTTCTTCTTTCTTCTTTCTTCTTTCTTCTTTCTTCTTTCTTCTTTCTTCTTTCTTCTTTCTTCTTTCTTCTTTCTTCTTTCTTCTTCTTTCTTCTTTCTTCTTTCTTCTTTCTTCTTTCTTCTTTCTTCTTTCTTCTTTCTTCTTTCTTCTTTCTTCTTTCTTCTTTCTTCTTTCTTCTTTCTTCTTTCTTCTTTCTTCTTTCTTCTTTCTTCTTTCTTCTTTCTTCTTTCTTCTTTCTTCTTTCTTCTTTCTTCTTTCTTCTTTCTTCTTTCTTCTTTCTTCTTTCTTCTTTCTTTTTTCTTCTTTCTTCTTTCTTCTTTCTTCTTTCTTCTTTCTTCTTTCTTCTTTCTTCTTTCTTCTTTCTTCTTTCTTCTTTCTTCTTTCTTCTTTCTTCTTTCTTCTTTCTTCTTTCTTCTTTCTTCTTTTAATGGCACAACAGATCATGGAGGGCGAGTGCCTAAGCCGTCCATTTCGCAACCACTTATGTTGTATATAGTAATTTGCGAAGCGTCTATTACATATTTTTGCACTACAGATCAATCTGAGATTGTTGGCTGTGTGCGTATTTCACACTCATGTAATTTTAAGAATTATTTTAGATGCTTGCAATTGTAGAGGCAATTCTTGCTTCTTTTGGTATTGCACTACTTTGTACTTGCTGAAAGTTTTAACGCCTTCAAATAAGTTGTAACTAAGTAAATGCATTTTCTTTGCTTTATACTCGTATTTAGAATATTTTCATATATTATGAATATAAATTTATGCACGAACGAACGAACAAACGGACACCTTTCAAGCTTAATAAGTTAGTGAGGTAGTCAGCCAGACACACTTTATTACTGCTAACCTGTTAGCCTTGACTTTTATTGGCAAGAAAATATTAACAGCAACTAGTAATACATAATATTAACAACAATAATAACATTAAAACTTAATTATACTATTAACAACAAGTTACTAAAGAAATCCACATTCATGTACTCGTTTGAACAATAATAAAAATGAAACTAGTAATTCCATTTCAAAATTGTGCTGTCACTCTCGATATTTAATTTGAAATGATCAATGCATCATTCAATTCCTCATGCGTTGCCAAGTAAGTCAATTTAACAAAATCAAGTAAACAAACAGACTAAAAAAGTTACTACATGCTACGTAAAACCTTGCTTAGAAACAAGTTTCATTTGTTTCCTAAGATGGAATGATGCAAGACGAAGAAGAGAAGTGGGAAGTGGGAAGTGGGAAGAGGGAAGTGGAAAGTGGGAAGAGGTCAGCAAAATAAGAATTAAAAATCTCAACTTCAAACGAAAAAAACCATCGATGTATTTATGCATTTGAAAACTGAATTTGGTTTCTGTTTCTATGTTTGAAGCATGCTCGAAAAAAATAATTTTATTATAAATTTTATAAATGAGGAAACTTATTAAAAAAAAATATATACATATACATAATATTTATTTACAAATGTAAGAAAGAAACAATTTGCAATTAGACATAATGAAACCAGTTTTAATACTTAAAAGAAAAAAATTACATTTATTCGTTTCAGAAACAAAATAAAAGTACGAAATGGCAAAAATTCCATTCTTGTTTTATTACTTACTTATTTTTTTTTGTTTTTTAAGCCAACCAACTGGTTTTAGAAAAAAAAAGAACAGCAAACAAAAATATTTATAAATCACATAAAGTTATAAAAAACTTTAGCCACAAATATGAAATTTCAATTGGCAAATCGACAAAATGCAAGCACCCTTGAAGAAATCAATTGTCAATATTTGAGCGGTTGTCATCATTCAGGAAATGATTCTAAAACAATATCTACGAGTATTTTGGGAAAAATTATTCAATTCAATTCCCAGCATTTTTATTTTAGAAATTAAAAATAATTAGAAAAATGTATACACAATAATTGAAACAACAAAAAAAACGCGCTAATCGCTAAATAAATTTTTTCTGCCTTTCCGCAAATAAAACTAAAATACTTGTAGATTTCATTAACTGATTCAATGACTAATTTTTTTTTATATACATCAGAAGAAATTGAATACAGATTGTGAGTCCTTGGATCACTGCATCAATATCCTCTTTGATCCATTTGTATTTTAGTTAGTTAGCTTAGTTAGCTTTAACCGAAGTCACACAAGGGTTAACACTACGTATGGAGGTATGTAGATATGTTTACGTATTGGTAGAAAAACTTGTTTGTTTGTTACTTTCCAGAAATAAATACAAGAAGAAGCGATCTTTCATCTATACACAATAATTGAAACAACAAAAAAAAAACGCGCTAATCGCTAAATAAATTTTTTCTGCCTTTCAGCAAATACAACTAAAATACTTGTAGATTTCATTAACTAATTCAATGACTAATTTTCTTTTTATACATCAGAAGAAATTGAATACAGATTGTGAGTCCTTGGATCACTGCATCAATATCCTCTTTGATCCATTTGTAAAATTATGTGTGCCCGTCAGTCCTTCGGATCAGCTGATTTATGTCAAAATAGCTAATAATAATTTCGAAATCAATTCAAGTACTTACATCAATTTCTCACGTCCATCACTTTTACTTCAAGAAATAATAAACTAGTCTTTATTACTTGAAGGAGAATTCAGTATTACAAGGCACAAAAATACACAAAAGCCATTAGATTAAATTATCAAGTCAAGCTGGAAAGTGCTTCGAAAGGAATTGCACAAGAAAAGTTTTCTGCAGCATTTTTCAAGCATATTTTGCTTGAAATTTTGCAATTTCTTAAGAGCTGGAAACTTCACTCAAGAATGAAAATGCACATGCAATTTCAATGTCACCGTTATGAAAAATGCATCATGATTGCGCTCCACACAGAACGTTTCTATTTCTAAGGTGTATTTCAAACAAAAATTGTGCTAAGCTTCAACTTAACTACTTTTTAATGGGAAATATTTTCCTCAAGGAAACTCAAAGTACAGGTTTGAGATCCGTCCACGTATCTAAAGTTTTTCCTAAACAAAATTGATTGATATCGTATGGGAATCAATGTGAGAACTGTGGCCACGAGGATAACTAGGATACTTTGACATTTGCCCGAAATCCTGACTCTAACACTATATAGCTTAGCTTGGCCTTCGATCTGACTGATATTTATATAAACTCTTGAGAAGCCTTCAATAGGTTCTTTATATGTTGTAAAGTATATTTGTTTCAGTGTAAACATGTAAACAAAAAACTGCTATCATTAGGACTAACTGTAATAAGGAGTAAGAGCTTTTGTATCTAACAGAATATTTGCTATTATTTAATAAAAAAAACTACTACTTACTCTGCATTCAATATCCAAAATACTCGTAGGCACACTTTTATTTTTTTTGAGTAAGAAATATCTATTAATGTTTTCGAAGTGAAAGAAGTTATGTAGCTCAGCTCACATACTTAGTACCACAATGGAGCTTAATCAAGTTTGATTAATTCTGAATTTATATACATATACGATTCTGGTTATTTCTAAAATCAATTTGGTATTATGAATTCAGTTTGATGACTTCTGAAATCAATTTGTCAACTATGAATTCTTTTTGATCCTTTCGGCAATCAATTTGACTGTTCTGATTTCAATGTTGATAATTTTTTAAACCGTTTTTAACCATCTCAACAGAGATTGATATTTTTTGAAATGAATTCCTGTTTCCAAATTGATGTTTACTGTAATCAATTTGACTACTCTAAGTTATGTTTCAAAATTTTTTAATTCCATTGGACAATCTGTACGATTTCAATTCTGAAAGGGTTTTTAAATCAAGTTTACTGTTTAATGTTTTTCGAAATCAATTTGACTATTCTATAACTCAGATTGATGATTGATGATTCATATTTGATGATTTCTGAAAACGGCTGGACTATTCATAATTCTGTTTGACACTTTCTGAAATCAGTTTGACTATCATTCAAATCAACTGTGATGATTCCTGAAAAAAGTTGGACTACTTTGAACTCAGTTTGACGCTTTCTGAAAAAAATTTGATCTTGTTCAATTCAGTTCTGATGGTTTTTTAAATCAAGTTTACTTTTGGAATTCTGTTTGATGTTTTTCGAAATCAATTTGACTATTCTATAACTCAGATTGATGATTGATGATTCATATTTGATGATTTCTGAAAACGGCTGGACTATTCATAATTCTGTTTAACGCTTTCTGAAATCAGTTTGACTATCATTCAAATCAACTGTGATGATTCCTGAAAAAAGTTGGACTACTTTGAACTCAGTTTGACGCTTTCTGAAAAAAATTTGATCTTATTCAATTCAGTTCTGATGGTTTTTTAAATCAAGTTTACTTTTGGAATTCTGTTTGATGTTTTTCGAAATCAATTTGACTATTCTATAACTCAGATTGATGATTGATGATTCATATTTGATGATTTCTGAAAACGGCTGGACTATTCATAATTCTGTTTGACGCTTTCTGAAAAAAATTTGATCTTGTTCAATTCTTTTTGATGTTTTTCGAAATCAATTTGACTATTCTATAACTGTTTGATGCTTTCTAAGACAAATTAGACTATTTGAGTTCAAATGTGATCATTTCTGAAATCGAATCGATTATTCTGAACTTAGTTTTGACGATTTCTCAAATCAATTTGTCTTTATTGAATTTAGTTTGAAGCTTTTTGAAACCACTTAAACTTTTAAATTCCGTTTGACGTTTTATAAAATCAATTTGATTGGTTTGACTTCAATTCTGATGAGTTTTTAAATCGATTTAAACTACATACTTTGAATTCTGTTTGACGTAGTCTGAAATCAATTTTATTAGCTTGATTTAAATACTGATAATTTAATGAACTGAAGTAGAGTGTTGTAAAATGGTGAATGTGACGATACGACACAAAGACGGACATTTCCCAGTTTCCAATTCGATTTTGTTCCATTCCGCTGCTATTCTTCAGAAAACGACGCCAAACTTTATTTCTTTCGAAAGGTTTGCTAATTCGTTTATGAAATAGCAAGCATATTTCTGCATAGAGAGATAGAGACAACGATACTTTCGTCTCTATAGTTCCATAAAAGGTTGGGCCTCCCGCCCCCCCCCCTATTCCCTCCCCTCTTCCCACACCTCATACCGTGTCTATGCTAGCAACAATTTATATAAAATATGTATTTGATTAAAAAAATGCATATAAAATCTGCATTAATGATTGAAATGGAAATGAAAAAACAATGCACTTTAATTGCAATGACTATGTTATAAATCAATTACAACCGGCAGTGAAAACAATTTCATATAAAAAAAATACAATAAATGAAAATGTAAATGCAAAATGGCAAGTGAAACAACAAAACAGAATTAAAATAAAATAGAAAAAAAAGAAACGGCAAACTACCATAAAAACAAAGAATAAAAATAAATGAAAAAAATAAAATTACACAAGGTCATTCAACGACGACAGCGACGACGCGTCATAGAAGCGGAAAAGAATGTGGCAGAAACAGCTGAGCAATCAGCACAAGTGTACTACAATGTAGTCAGCGGTGGAATGGCGGAATGGCGGAACGGAGGCGGTGACAGCTAAAGCAGCGCCATCAAACAGATACTCCCTCTCGCTGCCAATGCACACACACACACACACACACACACACATGCATATTTAAGTATATGTAGGTAAGTAGATACCATACATACACACATACATAAGTATATACATATGTGCGGTAGATGCATTGAATCAGCGAATGTAGTACATTTCCTGAACTATAAACGTGAGCGAGATCAAAAACAACAATAAATTAGAACTAGAATTAGAATTAGAATTAGAATTACAAACTTAGACTTTGATTATATATGAAGATGTATGTACGTACTTACAACGAAAATGTAATTTAAGGCAAAAACTAAATAACAATAATCAAGAAACAAAAGCGAAAACGAAAACGAAACACACATGCACAGTGTTGCATTTGTATTTACAGTTACAGCTGCCAGTAGTGAATATGTGTTGGCATAGAGAAGCTACAGGTACAGCTACAGCTACAGCAGCTACAGACACTTGAGAAATAATGCCATAAGATACTTTAAACTAAGGTGCTGGTCACTCAGTTGTCACGTCACCACATTCTTCACTCCGCCATCTCCCTCCCAAACGTTCTCTCTGCCTGCCTCTCTCTGCCTGCCTCTCTCTGCCTGCCTCTCTCTGCCTGCCTCTCTCTCCTGATTACCCTGGTTATTTTATTTTCTTACATTGAACATTGAACATTAAACAATAAATACTTATATTCTTAACTAAGAAGTGTTTAATTACCTTCACAAATAAATATGCATATAGTAATAAAAAATGTATGTTTATTTAACTATTCACGAGTACATATGTATGTATGTATGTATGTATGTATGCATGCATGTTTGTAGGTATGAATATTTAGCTATTTATATTAGTAAATGCGCTTGTGAAACGAGGCTAAGTAACGGCTTTGATCTGTATCTTACAGATACATACAGACATACATACATACATACATACATACATACATGCATACATACATACTTAACAACATAAATACATTTTATTTCGTTTATACAATTTGTAAAAATACAATATGTTCTTTGATATTGTTGTTTTTGTACGGCATCTCATTTCATAATCATCGAAATTTGATGCTGCACAATTTTAGTTGAGTCTTAGTTTTTACTTGGTTTTGTTTATTAAACTCTACTTACAATTCATTGATATTTTGCGAACGAATCGAACTGGTATCTCACAGATGCTATACGAGTACACCAGATATGAAGTACATGTAAACACTTACTATACTTCTACGCCATTGGGCGGTGAATATTCCAACAACAAACCTGAATTTATATTGCTAATTTCTGAAATCAGGTCGCATACTTTGAATTCGAAAATCAATTATATTGTTCTGAATTCCGTTTGACGCTTTCTGGAATTAATTTGAATGCCGTTTAACGCTTTTTGGAATTTTTACTTTTTTACACTCAATTAGGATGATTTTTGAAATCAAATGAGGAAAATCATTGATTTTACTGTTCCGAATACTGATTGATGATTTTTTTTTTATCAATTTTACTATTTTAATTGCAATTCTGATGGTTTTAGAAATCGATTTGACATTTCTAAATTCTGTTTGACGTTTTATAAAATCAATATGACTGTTTTGAAATCAATTCTGACAATTAATGAAAACGGTGGGAGTTTTCTGAATTCTATTCGACGTTTTCTGAAATCAATTTGACAATTTGACGATTTGGAATTCTGTTTGATGGTTTTTGGAGCCAATTTGACTATTCTAAAATCTGTTTGATGCTTTCTGAGACGAATTTGACTATTTGAATTAAAATTTCATGATTTCTGAAATCGATTTGACTATTCTCAGTTCTGTTTGACATTTTTTTGAAATCGATTTGACCATTCTGAATTCAGTTCGACACTTTCTGAAATCAATTTGACTATTTCAAATTCAGTTTTTTGAAATCAATTTGACGATTTGGAATTCTGTTTGATGTTTTTTGGAGCCGTGGTCGCTGTGGACGAATTTCTGAGACGATTTTAACTATTCAAATTCAAATTTGATGATTTATGAAATCGATTTGACTGTTATGAGTTCTGTTTGACGTTTTTTGATATTGATTTGACCATTCTGAATTCAGTTCGACACTTTCTGAAATCAATTTGACTATTTCCAATTTAGTTTTTTGAAATCAATTTGAAGATATGGAATTCTATTTGATGTTTTTTGGAATTTGACTATTCTAAAAACTGTTTGATGCTTTCTGAGGCGAATTTGAATTAAAATTTGATGATTTCTGAAATCGATTTGACTATTCTGAGTTCTGTTTGACGTTTTTTTGAAATCGATTTGAGTCGTCTAAATTTTGTTTGAGGCTTTCTGAAATCAATTTGACTATTTCAAATTCAGTTTCTTGAAATCAATTTGACGATATGGAAATCTGTTTGATGTTTTTTGGAACCAATTTGACTATTCTAAAAACTGTTTGATGCTTTCTGAGACGAATTTGACTATTCGAATTCAAATTTGATGATTTATGAAATCGATTTGACTATTCTGAGTTCTGTTTGAAGTTTTTTTTAAATCGATTTGACCATTCTGAATTCAGTTCGACTCTTTCTGAAATCAATTTTACTATTTCAAATTCAGTTTTTTGAAATCAATTTGACGATATGGAATTCTGTTTTATGTTTTTTGGAGCCAATTTGACTATTCTAAAAACTATTTGATGCTTTCTGAGACGAATTTGACTATTCGAATTCAAATTTGATGATTTATGAAATCGATTTGACTATTCTGAGTTCTGTTTGAAGTTTTTTTTAAATCGATTTGACCATTCTGAATTCAGTTCGACTCTTTCTGAAATCAATTTTACTATTTCAAATTCAGTTTTTTGAAATCAATTTGACGATATGGAATTATGTTTTATGTTTTTTGGAGCCAATTTGACTATTCTAAAAACTATTTGATGCTTTCTGAGACGAATTTGACTATTCGAATTCAAATTTGATGATATATGAAATCGATTTGACTATTCTGAGTTCTGTTTGACGTTTTTTTGAAATCGATTTGAGTCGTCTAAATTTTGATTGAGGCTTTCTGAAATCGATTTGACTAGTTGAATACTGTTCAATGCTTTTGGACATTTTTACTATTTTAAACTCGGTTAGGATGATTTTTGAAATCAATTAGACTGTTCAAAATCAATTTTGATGATTTCAGAAATCGAGTTGCCTAATTTGAGGTATTCTAAAATCAATTTTTTTGTATTCTGAATTCTGTTTGACGCTTTCTGAAATCAATACTATTCTGAAGTCTATTTCATGTTTTATATAACAAATTTTCCTATTCTGAATTCTCTCAGCCTGAAATTTTCTGAAATCGATTATACTATTCTGAAATCAGTTCTTATGATTTTTGAAACTGAAATCAATTCTCATGATTTTTGAAACTGATTTTCTATTCCGAAATTTAGTTGATAGTTGACGTTTTCTGAAATCAATTTGACAATTTTCCATTTTCATTCCGATGATTTGATTATTCTGAATTCTAGTTAATGCTTTCTGAAATTAAATTGGCTATTCTGAATCCAAATTCTATGCCGTCCTCTGCTGGACGCTTTATCAAATTAATTTGAGTGTTTTAAATTCAAATCTCAAGCTTTCTGAACTCAATCTGGAGATAGTTTGGAATGGGCCAGTATTACTCTTGATGGTTAAGACAGAACAGCAATTTTTTAGTGGTAACCTTGAATTCAGATTGTCAAAGAATAGCAATTCTAGTGTGGCAAATCTGACGGTACCGATTCTAATTTTAGTTCCCCACTATTCGCAAATTAAAAATGACGAATGCGGAACTTAAACTTTACATCTACACTACATAATTGATTTTTCGTATATACACTCAAGGAAATATTGTATAGATATTGTGAAATACAACACAAAATTATTTCAAAATTTAATGAATATTAATAAAAAAAATTAAAAGGAAAAATACATTTCAACCTCTAATTAAAATACAAATTTACTATTTACTATTTACTAACGGTTATTTGCAATTAGAATTCATTTTAATTTTTGCATTATCGGTTTTGTTTTTGTTTTTGTTTTTTTGTTACAACTCCCCACACATTGTACAGACGGAGACACACACACTTTCAGAGAAACACTCGCTCCCAAAGATTCGCTGAATCATTTTACCTGCATACCTCATCACTCCACCTCAAGTTTACAGTTCAGTTTCGATTTCCTTCATTTTAATGCATTCATACATACATATGTATAGTAAGTATGTATGTATTTATATGCAAACATTGTATTTTGCTGAGAAAATGAGTTTATGTGAGTCGCGTGTACATGAGACAAGTGTCGTAATTTGTTGCTTTTTATCATGGTCAACTGGTTTTTGTGATTTTTTTCTATCTGTCTCTTGCTCTCTTGCTCCTCGTATTTGTTGTTATCTTTGTTTTCCTCTAATTGCATTGCTTTTATATGTAGTTACTGTTTTATATCTGGTTGTTGTTGTTGTTGTTGTGTTGTAAATGCCGTTAGAATTATCTCAAAATCCATTTCATTTTATTTTTCGAAATGAATTGAAACAAAGTAATGTTTCTGAATTATGAATAGATAAGTTTAAGAATTTTCTGTTCTAAATAAGTGCTGCAGGGTGTTTTTCGTTAGAAGTGTGGTTTTCAAGAAGAAATAAAACGCATATAATTTAATGTCATGGACAAGAATTTAGCTTTGTTATAAAGAAAAGGATTTGCCATTATGTTTTAAAAACGATTTGGGGCAAGTGGCCACCGCGGCTGTGTAGAATAAATTCAAGCCGAGAGCCCCAAAGTGGCCCCACTTTTTGCAACAATTGGGGCCGCCGTATGTCAGTAATAATGCGCCGAATATTCTTTTCCGAGACGTCAATTGTCTCGGGTTTATCTGCGTAGACAAGCGACTTCACATAACCCACACAAAAAATAGTCCAGCGGTGTTAAATCGAATGATCTTGGAGGCCAAGCCATAGGCCACAACCCCACGACGCGAGATAATGCGCTCACCAAAAGTTTCCTTCAATAAATTGATTGTTTCGTTGGCTGTATGGCATGTGGCACCCTCTTGTTGGAACCAAAGGTCATCTACATCAACATCCTCCAATTCAGGCACGAAAAATTCAATTATCATGGCTCTATAGCGTTCCCCATTCACTGTAACATTATGACCGGCTTCATCTTTGAAGAAATATGGACCAATGATTCCCTCTGCCCATAGAGCACACCAAACAGTGACTTTTCGAGGATGTAACGGCGTCTCAACAATGAATTGTGGATTATGATAACTCCAAATGCGACAATCTTGCTTATTAACGTACCCATTCAACCAAAAGTGAGCTTCATCGCTGAACAAAATTTTCTTATGAAAATCGGGATCGGTGTCCATCTCGTTTTGAGCCCATTCACCGAACATGCGATGCGTTTGATGGTCGTTCGGCTTCAATTCTTGAAATGGCAAACCAAACTGAGCATAAATCAAGTGACAGCTGTCAAAAAGACCAACTCCGAAAAAAGTATTGCCAGATTGAAAACCACACTTCTAAAAAGAACACCCTTTACATAGTTGAAAATTTAATAGTAATTTACTTAGAATGTTTGATCTTGAAATGATACAGAAAGACTGTACCTATATGTAGCTGAATAGTAATTCTATTGAGCTTCGACAAAAACAAACGACGGAGTTGGAACGGGAGTTTATGGAGATAGGCCGAGAAAGGATATTATTGCTAGTATGAGCCAAGAAAATTCAGTTTTTCAGGCGGAAGTACACGCAATTATATTATGTCTTAGAGAACACGAAGAAAGGCCGCCGTGTAAACAAACCATCTGCATGGTATTCTCTCGGATAGTAAGTAAGGCTGCACTACTGGCCTTAAACTCCTTCAAAACAAGTTCAAAATTTATATGGGAATGCCTTAAACTACTGAAACTAGCATCACAAAATAGAGCCTACCTAATTTGGGGGCCTGGACACAGTTGTATTGAGGGCAATGGAATGACTGACGCGCTAGCCAGAAAAGGTGCATCCGAACCCTTGTTTGGACCAACAACACCATTCTGCGGCACGCCATGGAGTTTGGCTGAACAGAAAGGTCCAGGCTCCCTGGGACGACACCTCAGGCAACAGACAAGCAAAATCATTCATGCCAAGTGTATCAAAGCTAAGAACAAATCAACTCTTGATGTTAAACAGACACGGAATCCGAGCTGTCACAAGATTTCTTACGGGGACACAACAGCGCACTGTGTCCGTGCCACTGTAGCAAGCTTGCAAGGCTTAGACTTCGTCACCTTACTAATGCATAGCCAACTACGGTTGAAGTGGACAATATGACTCACAGGGATATCTTAGAGTTTTTAAACGGCTACAAGCCTAGGAATATTATCTTATTATAATCAATGGGCTCTTCACAATAAGTTTTTTTTAGGCAGCAGTGATTTGGTGCCTTGTGCCCAGCCCCTGTTTTAATCCAACCGGCTAAGGAAATTTTACGATTTAAGGATATGCAATTTGTTTTTATTATCTCTCCTGGTCCGCGTACGGGGTGCACTCAAAGTTTTCGAACAAGCGTTTAAATTAGCAATATGTAGCTTGTTAGAAAGGTATAATGGAGGACTTTGTCCTTCTTTAAAAACTTCAATAAAATCGTAGAAAAAGTGAAAAAGTGTTAGCAATTTTTAAAGGCATTCAACATATTATTTGTGATAAGAACATTGTATATCATTTGTGTATAATGAACAAAGAGGTTATATCAAATGGCAGAAAAAACTGTTAAGAAGCAACAATGCTGCATGGTTCGTGGCCATACTAACTGTTCGTGGCTTTGCTAACAAATGGCGAAAAGCACATTATCATCTGGAAACTTCGAAAAGCTCTAGAATCTTCGTGACAGCAGCAGCGGAATAAAGTCTATTACAGTTTGAAAAGCTTCAAGAAAACACAATGTGTGAAAAATTTTTGTAAAGTAATTTTAAGTATGTTTGACAAATGTACAATTATTTGCTTTTATATAAAATCCAGTGATCGAACCTTTAATTTATTGAGAATAAATAAACAGTAGGAACTAGATAGTCGTAACAATATATTATTTCTCATAGAGAGAGTAGTAGGGTATGATGGTGGCAGTTTAAGTCGCTAGGACGTTCCAACCCATATAAAAATAAAATAGGTTTTTACTTTACTTTTAATGACACAACAGCCCATGGAGGGCCTAGGCCGAGCTCTTCGCATCCACTCATGTTGTGCGTGTTATATTTGTACATGAATGGAAGGGACCAACAGTTTAAAGCCGAATCCGAACGGCGAAGCAAAAAGCTTTTCATAGCAATTTTTATTCTTGTAGGTTTGCCATTGCCTGCCAAGAGATGGCGCCGTGTAGAAAAATTATTTTTTCTACTTTTTGATTTTACCTGTGTCGAGATTCGAACGCCAGACACTCTGCGTTGCAGTCCAACGCACTACCACTATGCCACAGCGACCATATATAAACGGTATTTCCTACGAAAATCGACCAAAGTTGTACCTTTCTAGAATGTGAAGAAAATTCTGTTCTTTAATTTTTTATCACTTATACTTTTTTAATATGTGTAAAGGTCACAGAGTAAAGGTTCTTTTGATGAAAAAAATATATGGGAGCAACGGGGCGTACAACAGCAATCAAATTGAGAATCATATAATGTGTTGGTGACGTCACTTGGTTGTGACTTACATTTTGATTGTTAAATCAGGGTTGTCAAATAAATTGAGTTTATAGTCTGAAGTAGTCTGAAGTATACATATTCATAGAATAATTTTTTTTTTAAATAAATGAAACAAAAATGAATAAATTAATCTAGGTTCTTTCAGTTTTTATAGCACTATAATTTCAAATTAAAAAAGAGATGAGCTGAGAGAGAAAAGGAGAACTTTTTTATGTACATTGGCCAAAATTTAGTATCATTTTGTATTCAAACGTAACTCCTCTCTTGAATCGTCCCTATTGGTCAAAATATGTTGAGATAAATACATACATATATAAACTGTATGTGTGAGTTTAGATAAGTTGCCCATCCAGAGCATCAAAGAGTACAACGACTTCTTACATATAAACTTTTCGGGATCAGTCTCCATGTAAAACAAGCAGAGAAGTCGACGTCGGACTATACCAGCTTCATCTCATGTACCCTAGCTTTCAATGTGTTACAAAATGGCGGAATAAAGAGCTAAACCAATCAGATGATAACTCTCTCTATTATTTTACATAAAAAACAAAAACAAATTTGCATTTAACTTTACTTGGAAAAGTTGCCAATTAAAATTCTCTTTCTCTCATTTTAAAGCACTTTATTTGAAAATTCTGGAGAAAATCTCTTCTTCCTATGTAGCTACCATATATCTGATAAACTTCGACTACTGTAATTTTTCCTAAAACATATAAAAGCGCTTTGTTGAAAGAATAGAAAACAAAATAAACTTACCTAAATCTGGAATTGAACTCGAGGGCTCCTCACAGTTGCCGCCGCTACTCATACTGGAAACACCGGCGCCGCTGCAAGAGCTAACGCCAACGCCACCCACACCGTTTCCCAAACCAACGGGCATTGGTGGTGAAGTGTTCTTAATTTTAGGTGGTGGCGGAGGCGGTGGTGGTCGCATGGCAGTGTTGGTGTTGTTTGAATTGTTATTGTTATTGTTATTGTTGTGATTGTGAATGTGGTTGATGCTGCCGCCGCTACTACTAGAAACAACAGGCGTGCGGAAAATATGCGCCGCTGGCGACGACGATGAAGAAGAAGATGGTAGCGATGATAAATTTATAGAATTAAGTTGTTGTTGTTGTTGGTGATGTTGTTGCTGCTGCTGCTGATGATGATGGTGTGGAGAATGTTGATGCTGTTGTTGTTGATGATGATGTGGAGAATGTTGATGCTGTTGTTGTTGCTGCTGCTGCTGCTGCTGTTGAGAGTAGTGATGCTGTTGTTGTTGCTGTTGCTGCTGGTGCTGCTGCTGGTGCTGGTTCGCAGCATTTGTTGATATAACATTCACATGTCGCGTTGTGGTAACAACGTATTTACGTGTTGGCGATGATGGTATATACTGGTGTGCATTGTTGGCAACATGTTGTTGCTGCTGCTGCTGCTGTTCATTAGCAACATGCGTGGGTTCATGTGGCGAAACGGAATAACGTCGCACGGCTGCCGGCGAAACGGGCGCGGAACGCGAATGCACGTGATGCAGAGGAGGCGGCGAAACCGAATGACGACGCGTTAACGGCGCGACTGCCGCGGATCCAGAGTGACTGGATTCCTCATATAAACGACCGTCACGTATTACGCGCACATGTTGCTGTTGCAGCGATAGCGGCGGTGGCGATTGCAACTGTTGCTGCTGCTGATGTTGATGCAAAGGTGGTGGCAATGGTGGTGGGGGCGATGCAGCTGAAGAAGTCACCGCAATACGTTGATAGTGCGAAGAGCTGGGGCTAGCCGAATGGCGGCGTTGCAAGTGTTGCTGCTGCTGGGAATGATGAACGTGCTGGGCAGACGAGGAGTTGGAGGAAGAGGAGGAGGAGGAAGGGTGTGCTGTTGCTGGCAACGTTCTCGTTATTATGATTTGTGGCGAATTGCCCGACGGCGTCAACATTGTTGCCGCCGCTCCTCCGCCAATGCCGCCATCAGTGTGCGGCGAACGTGACGCGCGCCGCATAATGTGAGTCACTCCAGTTTGTAGGTGCTGCTGATGATGTAGATGTTGCTGTTGCTGTTGCTGTTGCTCTGCGGCGGATGTTGTGTAAAGGTGCTTAATGGTCGCTCCATTGCTGCCACTGGTGGTGGAGGTGGCGCGTTGCACATACTCCATGCGCGGTGTTAAAATAACTTTTTGTGTGGCATTCGCCAATGCCGATGTTAGGCCGCCCGGCTGTCGCGGCGCCACCGTCTGTATCTGTACGTGTTGGTAGCGTGGCTGCTGCGACGTCGATGTCGACGTCGACGATGCCGATGCTGTCATTGTTGTCTCAGCATCGCGTGTAAGTCTCCGCTCGCGCAAGTCCTTCTCCTCCAGGTGCAACATTTCAAAATCGATTGGTTCCGTTTTGATTATTTTGAAATTTGTAGGCAGAAGGCAACTGCCGCCCGCGGATGATGTCGCACCACTGCCGCCGCCGTTGCCACCACTGCCTGCCGCATTCACAGCGCTGCTGGCCAGTGTTGCCGTCGCTTCAATACATTTCAACTTTTTCAACATTTTGTTTTGTTTTTGTTTTTCTGGGTACAATAAAAATATTTATTGTTTTAATTTAAATTGTAATATTTAAAAAGAAAATATCTCGAAAATATGTTGGATTGTATCCTGAATCACTTTTTGATTTATATTTGTGTATTTTTCTTTTATGCTTTGATGCTGCGGTTCCTCTGCTTCTGCTTCGATTTCTTCTTCTTCTTCTACTTCTTCTACTTCTTCTGCTCCTTTTGTATTTATTATAAACTCTCTTAAACGCTACTTATTTTGTAAATATCAGTCTCTTCGTCTTCTCCTCTTCTTCTGCTTTAATTAATTTTTAATTATTTTGTTTTTTAACGTTAAAATTTTTTAATTAAATATTTCCAAAAAAATTTCAGCCTTCAAGTTGCAATTTACTTAAGTTACTTAAGTCCTTAACTGCTACTCGTATTTTTGTTATTGTTATTCTTTAAGTTATCCTTAATTTTCTTGTTGTTTATTAACTTAATTTAGCGTTGTCCTTAAACCTGCCCTTGTTGCGCTCTTATCTCCTATGAGTATGTAGTACTTTAGTTGTATGCGTGTGTGAGTGTGTAACTGTGTGTGTCTGTGTGAGTGAGTGTGTGAGTGAGTGAGTGAGTGAGATTGTGTGTGTCTGCTTTAGTTGCTAATAATACTAATGTTGGTAGTAGATGTTTCTTATTATTTTGTTGTTTCTGTGGCTGATTCGAAGAATTGCGGACTTTTAAATAATAAATATTATATATGAATGCCGTATTTGATGTATCTATGTAGTAGCGTAGTAGTCCTTAACTCTATTTTCCTTGTGAGTGTAGTCCGAATTATAATAAGAATGATCCTCTTGGCTTTACTAGGAGAATCTGAAATATAGAAATCGAAAATATTGATTAAATTTATGTAAAATTCCAAACAATAGAGACAAACTAAAATTAGCTACAATCAGGTCCACGCGTAGGCATAAGGGTCTGAGCCCCAACCTGAACTTGAACTTAACTAAAGCAACTGATCGATCAGAAGATCGACGACAAGGAGTTTGAATCCTGCTACTACAACTTTCGTTGTGATAAGATAGATCAATGAATGAGATCAAAATGTTAGGTTTTTATTATTTGAATAAAAATGCACAAAGGTAAAACCAACTATTCTATTTTGAATCCTTTTTTCCTCGCCATTTCGTTTTATCTGGCTATTCTCTCTTGCTATTTTTCTTTTTGAAAATGTGTCTCCATCTGGCCAAAGTTTGATCAAAATTTGCTAAGCATTTTCAGAATTAGTTAACTTTTGGTCAAATTGTGGTAACAATGCCATCAAAAATTGATCAAAATTTCGTCATAATTTGATCAATATGTGGTACAAATTTTCTCAATTTTCTGCTAAATTTTGTTAAAAATTGTATCGAATTTAGTCAATTTTGGTTTAACTCTGTAAAAATTTAGTCGAAGTTTCGTCAAATTTTGGCTAAAATTTAACTGAAAGCTGTTCAAACCAAAGCGAAAAGCTCGGCCTAGGCCCTCCATGGGCTGTTGTGCCATTAAAAGTAAAGTAAAGTAAATGTTCAAACAAAATTTAATAAATTGTTCAAACAATTGGCGAAAATTGGACAATGTGTGGCCAAGATTTGGTCGAGCTATGCTGGCTCTTTCCATTATTAAGTCAACGCTCTTAAATGAAATGAAGGGGGGCCTGGGGCGTAGGACACAAGGTAAAGTTCGTGACAGTCGCAGGTACGGCCATGTTCGATCCTTGCGCTTCTATGTTTCAAGTCGACACATAGCCTTCTCGTGGCGTCCCCTGGATAGTGTGCGACGGGCTTCTCCGTGGCCTTGAATGAATGGTTCGTACGTCGGGCTTGGAACCCACCACGTTAAAATATTCCCCAATGACTCCTTAGAGGCGGCCAAGGCCGATCGATCATCTGTTGTAGTGCCAGCTAAGTAAGTAATTCTTAAAGGAAATGAATATTGCTTGCTCTCCCCTTACTATTGCTTTAACTTTCCCGCTTTAGGAAAAAACCAAACGAGTCACAGTCAAAACGACTGGAAGGAGCTGGAGAGAAAACCTTCTTCTTTTTTAATTGCATAACAGTCTATGGAGGGATTAGGCCGAGCTTTTCGTGTGTTATATTTGTATATGAATAGAAGGGACCTATAGTTTTATGCCGAATCCGCATGGTCATAGCTCAAGACAGCAGCGTAATTTTTGTCGAAAACAAATAGAGACGCTAGACCAAATTCCCCTGCAGTACAATCAACGTATCCATACTGATTTAAGCTCATATTGGAGGTGAAATAGAACCATTGATGGTAGTGCAACCAATGATGGTAGTGCTATATCTACATATAAAGTGAGAAAGTGACCATATAAAACCATATTCCCATACATGGCAGGCCAACCTCTTTACTCTCTTTCAATCTAATAGGTTCAAGGGATGTAATCGGAAAAAATTTTAAAGTTCACGGCAACGATATTGTTCTATTCTTATATATTTTGTGCCCTGACAAAAATCGCTCTCTTTCAATCTAAAACTTCCCAGAACTCTTAAAGGACCTTATTGGGTCCGAACACAGAGTCGATAGTTCTGAAAACTGAGGTATTCGCTGAGAAGATGGTGGATGGTCTGAACATATTTTTCATTTTACACAGCTTCTACAGTAATTAGGTGTTGCATTTCTAATCTTCAAGGCCATAGCACAAAATCCTGAGAGCATAGTAGAAGTAAGCTTCTTCTCCAGAAAAAGGTAGCTGTGAGATATTTTTTTATAAACGAGGAATTACAAGCATCGGACTATCTTACAATTGTTTCTTATTTGTCAGAATACTTAAATTGATTGGTTCCTTTGCTTTATGGTCTGAACTTGATTTCACGACTCTTGTGGATATACCAGTTTTAGTGGTATATTTCAAGGCATAGGTCTGACTCCATGCTTCGGGATTCCAACCAATTTAACTTGATGGGTATGGCGTAAATGCATATTAGTTTCGTACTACTACTTTTGATCTGATAATAGTTTTGCGCTTTAATATCCAAAAAGAAAGTGAAAGGTCTATTGTGAGAATGTCTTATGCTGCTTTAACAAAAGCCAAAATATCTGCTTGGAAGACACTACAGTAGTTTGGGAATTGGTCAGACACTGACTACGTTTAGTTTTCAGAGATTTGTTTTGCTCTCCAAACTCCAAATATCGCATTTAGTGAAGCACAGAGAAGATTCTCGATCGTGTTACATCGTCCTTATTAAACCCATCTTACTTTACTTTTAATGGCACAACAGCTCATGGAGGGCCTAGGCCTAGCTTTTCGCTTCCACTCATGTTGTGCGTGTTATATTTGTACATGAATGGAAACCCATCAGTGCCGGTAATAACTACGTCACCTACAACGGATGAGAAATTTCTTTCTACTACTGTGGGCAAAAGTTAGTAAGACTTTGTTCATAATTTCAAATTTTTTTATTCATTCTTCCAAATCTATTTCGTCCCCTTCAAAGTAATCTCCCCCGGCCCCAATACACTTGTGCCAACGTTTTTTCCAATTCTCGAAACAGTTGTTAAAGTCAATTTCCGGAATAGCCTTCAATGCGCTTAGCGATTCATGTTTAATGTCTTCAATTGACTCAAAACGGTAACGGTGTCCACGAAGCGGTTTTTTGAGTTTTTTTAGTTTAGAAAATAGCCAAAAGTCACACGGTGCTAATCACACGGTCAGGCGAATAGGGTGGTTGCGGAACGAGAACGATATCAGTCGAATTTTTGGCAAAATGGTCTCATAAAACCAATGCAGTGATTTTGGAACCAATCGTGCATTCACTCTTCTTAGGCCCAAATGATGTTTTAAAATGGTTTTCACTGATCTTTCCGATATCCCAACGATGCCAGTAAGGTCTCTGACTGTTAATCGTCGATGTCGATTCTCGAGCACCAATTCCTTGATTTTATTGACGTGTTGATCATCAGTAGATGTTGATGGCCGTCCTGGACGTGGTTCGTCGTCAACGCGTTCTCGACCATCTTTGAACAATTTGTACCAATCAAAAACACTTGCTCGCGACATACAATTATCACCGAAGGCCTTTTGCAACATTCTGAACGTTTCGGCACCAGAAATTTGATTCCGCACACAAAATTTAATGGAACTTCTTTGTTGAATAATTTCACTCATTGTGAAAATCGCCGAATGCACTTTGCACTTTTTGTACTTCAGAAAGACAAGCGTATACTAAACACTAAATACTAATGATTATTTTGATGTGACATTTGGCACAGATGTCACCGACAGTCATACCAACCTTAAAAAAATAATATTTTGATGAATGGGTTTCCGCGCGAAATTTAAATTAAAAAGTCTTACTACTTTTTGCCCACAGTAGTACTATCACTTCTATCGCCTGCCAGAAACCCTTTAGTTAAATGTTTTCAAATAAAATTTGTGCGTTATTTTTGGGGAAAAATATCGCGTTTCTGGTTTTGGCGGATTTCGAAAGTCGCAACACTTTAGCAACACTGCCCAATATAAGAGCTCCAAAGCACAAAGAAAGAGAAGCAAACATTTAATCTGAGTTTCCTCTCTCAAGTTTGGGCAACCGGCTAGAAACTGACTACGTTTCGTTTTCAGAGATTTGTTTTGCTCTCCAAGCTCCAATTATTGTGTTTACTTACCTTTTAATTAATAAAGTTGATGAATATGTGGGCGTATAATTTATATTGATGATAAATATAGTTGCGGTTAAATAGATCCAATAATATTTTGGTTTTGTTTTTTTTTTCTCTCTTTTTGTAAAATAATAATCCTTAATGCGTAGCAAGAAATGTGATTTAGTTTTGTTTTATAAATTTTTATTTTATTTTTATGTATTTTATTTATATATTTAAAGCTTAGAACTAGATTTTCATTGTTTTGCTTTTTAGTTGTTTATTTTCTGTTGTATTTAAGAGTGGCTCACATTCAGAAGCACTTGAAACACTTTACCAATGAGGTGTGGAGATTTTTCCAAAATAAAGGCAAAAACAACACACGCATTAAATATGTTTTATTTTTATATTTAATATTTAATATTTAAAAAAAAACGAATATAAAACGTTTTACAACATTAAATTTATTTAGTGAATTTTCTTTCCTTTCCTGAGTTGAAAAACGTTGCACAATTGTTGTATTTAACGCTTCAAAAATGAACAAACTATTTTATTTGAAACGATTAGATTTTTGTGATTTCTTTTTTAAATTTGTTTTGTTTTATATATAATTTTTTGTTTATTTTCTAGGTAATTCTTATTTTTGTTTAACAACATACAAAAATATATTTGGATATAGATTCATGTGGAGATTAAAAAAATATATTTATTTGTGTTAGCATATATACATTTTTATTTAATTTTGCGTTACATTTTTTTAAAAATATTTTTTTTTTTTATTAATTTTTTTTTGAATTAATTTTTTTTTTGAATTAGTTGTTTTTATTGTGGATATTTAAAAAAAATATATTTGCTTGATTTGCATTACTTGTTTTTCTTTTTTTGTATTTTTCTTTAGATTTATATCTTTTATTTTGAAAAATATTTTTTTTTTATAACTATTTCATTTTTAATTCTTCATTTTCATGTGAAGATAAAAAAAATATATTTGTTGTGTAATTCTTTTTTTTTAATATTTTTTTAGTTTTCTGTTTTTAGTTATAAACTAGACATTTCTTTCTCACTGTGTATCTCACATGTTTCCTTTATTAGTTGTTGTTTTTGCTGTCGCTCTTTTTGTTGTTTTTTTTCTGTTATTTAATGTAAAGAGAAAATTAACCTTGATCAAAACATACGCAAAAATTATAGATTTCTTTCATTCCAAGCACACATTCATAAAATAAAAAAAAGAGAAAAACCTCCTCGTCGTGTGGAAATAAATAGGCGTGTTGGAGAAGGGCGTTTTCAATAGAATTGGTGAACAAAACTCTGACAATTTCTCCAATTCGCTTTTGGTTTTCGATCTCTTCATTATTGAAATGGGTAGAAAGCAAATGAAACAAAAGATTGGAAAAAAATAAAAAGCTGTCAATGACATTTGACATTTACACTTTACACTGCCACTGTCACTGCCACTGCACACAAAAAAACACAACGAATTTAAATGTTTTACTGCTGCTGCTGTTCTCGCTGTGATTTTGGACATGTTTATCAAAATGTATTTTGTTGCATTGAATTAATTGGATTAGTTAATTGTTATTAATTTTTTCACATTTATAAGGTTGTAATGCATTTAAATTGAATAACTTTCTTTTATTGTAGGTGATAATTTTTTTAAATCTGTGTTCGTTATTTTCCACATACGAGTACATATGTAAGAAAATATTCAGTAGTTAAGTGTGATAGCTGAGGGGAGGTAGCAAATTACAGCTGTTTTTACTTGGTTGAAAAAAAATCTGCGAAATTCTTGTATTGAGTAGCAGGAAGAAACGAAACAAACGAAACAAACGAAATAAACGAAACAAAAGAGAAGAGCACAACTAAATGACAGCTGCAGATTAACAGTAAAACTTGTGACAACTGTCGAATATGTTGTGTAAAACAAAAGAAAAGAATGGCTGCCAAATGTAAACCAAATTTTTATTAATAAATTCATATATTATTTATAGCTCTTTTTTTTCAAATTTTCCTACCATTTCCCTACAGCTGCGTCAGTAATTATGTGACATTTATTTGAGGGCTGAGAAAAAGATGTTAGGGACTAGAATGAGAGCGTATCTGCGTGACCACAGCGCGTAAATAGGGAAGTAAACACTTCAGCAAATATGTCCCAGAGGTGCTTAGAAGTATTCGTGCCGTAATTCATTGACGAATCGTTTTCGCATTTACATTTATTTCTAAATACTTTATTCTCTATTGATTTTGTATATGGGAGAATTCAATTGTGGGACTGTTATACTTAGTTTGTTAAAAGAAAGAGTGATTGTACATGTGTGGGTGGTGGCCATTACTCTTCCAAAGCATTTGTAGACCTTTTAAAGAGGCTGTTCACACTAGTGCCAGCATGAAAGACTGTGCGAGAGAGACAGATAGTTTAGATAGTAAAGTAAAGTTTTGTATCTTTCATGATTGCACTAGTATGAGAAGTATTGAGTCTAGCATATGCCCTTGCAAAGTGCAAGAGTAGCAGAAATGCAAAACTATGGCATCCCCACAACGAATAAACAACATTTGCCATTCTTACACCGTGCAAAGACATATACCATATGTGCTAGACTTAGAAAATTCGTTGCGTTTGATCTACAGAGAGTGGTAATAAAAGAGAGTGTAGACGATTTGTATGCTATTACAAGCATAGAACACATGAGTTCAGAGCCTGAGTCGTCGTCAACATTAATTCCTTTGAAGAAAAGAGATCGGCTACATACAAATACAAACAGAGACGTTGACGCGGGCTTTTTTAACTTCATCTCAAGTGGTCACCGTCGGCTCGCTCACATTTATCTCATACTCTCTATGGTAAAAAATAATTAAGCCCACCTCTTACTCTCTTACGGTAAATTTATGCATGTAATTTTCATTTATACACGATAACCTTAATATTTCCATGTGATACCCGAAGAGCACGAAAACCCGAAAGAGGAAACGAATAGAACGATATAATTCTCAATTGCACGAGTAGTCACGACTTCAACAAAAAATTTACTGTTATTTGTAACATTGTTTGATTTATTATTATTGTTATTATTTTTTTTTTTTTTGTCAGATCCAAAAAGAACGGATCATTCATAGAGTATATCGTAACTATACAACATACGCTCTCTTGAGTTATTCAGGGCAAGGCAAACTGCATTCTTTCTTGCAATCACAAAACGCTTCAAATAAAATCTAGAGCCAGGAGTTTTCTATGCAGTTTGTTTGTCAAAGTTTGAAAGTTTACAAACTTTCTATATTAAATAAATTTGCAATAGATTTATCTTCGTATAAAATATACAAGGAGCAATCGTTTATTTTCTTCCTTTTAAAAGCAAATCCTACAATTCTATGCAACTGGGAAGAAAGTCTACTGCCAATTACACCAACAACAATGAAATAAACTTTTCTAATTTTCCCAATTTGACACTGACATTGATAATGATAGCGAGAGCGAATTGAGGAAGATAGTAGCTCAATGCCAGCCCTCACAACAGGAAGAAGAGAACAATTTTGTTGTTTTCTATTAGTTTCAGTTATTGTTGTAAAATTCATATCAATTTTTTTGTTGTTTCTAAAAATTTGATTTTATATTTTGTGTTTTTTTTCTGTTGCAATTTTCTTTGCTGCTATGTAGTGGCGCTGCTGGCTGCAAAACCACACTGCCAAGGACAAGGACACGAACACGAACACATATATTCATTTGAACACAACAGAAACACATACACACTCACGCACGCACACAGAAAGATAGAGCGAGAGAGTGTCCGCTCATTGTTTAACAAATGTTAATTTCGTCAATTTTATGCCAATTATTAAATGCCCTTTTAATAATATACATTAAATAAATTTGATTTAATTTTTAAATAAATTATACACATACACACACACTCACTTTCAATTGCATTTAGGGAACATATTCTATGTTCACTTTTATTTTTTTGAATACAATTTTATCAGAATGCGTTACAAAAAAAAAAAACACAACACCACTTCTTATGCCGTACTTTCTCTTACTGACTACGCTATTACTTGCTAGAATTCGTTGAACTGACAGAAAACTAAACTGAACTGAACTGACTTATGACGAACGACGACTACGGACGACGGACGAAGACCAAATGAGTTTGCGAAATTCGTTCGCAAAAGAGCGCATGAGAACAACTAGAAGTTCTAACCAGAGCAATATGCAAGAACACACACACACATACATACAAATAAACAAACCACAACAGCAAAAGCACTGCAAAGAATATACAGAGCTAATCCATCTCTGACTCCCCCTCCACCCCTCTTTAAACTTACCACCCGGCACAAGCATACAACGACCGCACACAAAACCGCACCAACAATATGAACAACGAATGGCTTTACATAACGCACAACAAGGAGCAGAGCGCACCTTGCTTGCGCTGATGAAAGTGAAAACCAAGAAATAATATCAACAACATAAAAGGAGCGAGAGTGCAGCGAAATTACAAAAACAAAACAGTATGCATGAGCGCAAATAAGATTAAGAGCACTTGAGAAGAGATAGAAGAGAGTAAACGGGAATTCTGCATACACACAGCGTTGCCAGATGGACGACCTCACAGTCATTTGGATCTAGTGTAGTTGGCATATCACAAACAAGGAGGCTTTTTTTACAGACTGTATCCAACAGGATACTTGGCCAGTGGGGTAGCTTAAGATTGCACTTTATATCGTTTTGAATACAGAATGGCTAATTTAGCGAATCCGGAAACAAAACCATACTTTTTATTTCATTCTCATATTTTAAATGCAATTAATAATTTACAAGAAAGTTCCCATATTGAGACAAATTTCCATTTTTTCCTAAGCCATTTGAAGAAGAATTAGTTTGTAAAAAAATAAATTGCTTATCTAAAGTTAATTTTGATGATAAAAATAACTTCCTACCAATCGATAATATATTTATTGGATACAAAGTAGCAAGTATTAAAATTTCTGAATTACAATGCCACAAAATTTTGAAATAATATATAACGTTTTATGTGGTCGCTGTGGCGTAGTGGTAGTGCGTTGGACTGCTACGCAGAGTGTCCGGAGTTCGAATCTCGGCACAGGCAAAATAAAAAAAAAGTAGAAAAATTATTTGTCTACACGGCACCCACCACCACCTCTTGGTAGGCAATGGCAAACCTACAAGAGTAAAAATTGCTATGAAAAGCTTTTCACTTCGCCGTTCGGATTCGGCATTAAACTGTAGGTCCCTTTCATTCATGTACAAATATAACACGCACAACATGAGTGGATGCAAAAAGCTCGGCCTAGGTCCTCCATGGGCTGTTGTGCCATTAAAAGTAAAGTAAAAGTGTAACGTTTTATCTTGAGTTACTGCAACAAACCAAATGTAATACATACCATGTATGTATGTGTGTATGTATGTAGTATGTGTTCAAATGAATGAATTTATATGAAACAGTTTTTGTAAATTTTCCTGGCTTACTTGGCAGATAATAATTTCCAGTTGTGGCAACACTGACTACCACTAAGAAAAATAAAAAGCATAGCAAAAATAAAAACACAAAATGCAACTTGTTTTCATTTCGTTGGGACACGAATTTTTTGATGTTTGACAAAAAGTCTATGTAGAGAGCACACGACGGAAGTTAAAGCCGAACAATGTGGTAACTCTCTTATTTTCGAGCACCAAACATTTCGTTTGTTGTTTATACGTATGAGCGTGTGTTTGTTTGAAAGAGAGCATATGAAATAAGGAAGCAAACAAAAATAAATATTGTAAATATAAATAGCAAAACATAAATAAATATAAATACAAATCAGTTTGAGTGAACGACAGATAAAGAGAGAAATGTGAATAAGAGCAAAAAAAAAATCAAGTCTATTGAAGAGAAACATTTGTAATTTTGCTACCTTCATTTTTGTGTAGGTATTTCACTGCTTTCAATGAGAAATACATTGAGTCAAGTTTTCCTCTATGCGAGTATGTGTGAGCTTGTCCGCCCGTTGAAGCTTCATAATGAGGGAAAAAAAGACAACATTGCAAAATAAATACCAACAAAAAACACAACATAATTTTAATAGTAGAAGCAGAGATGCCATGTAATTTTTTTTTTTGTTGAAATTTTCAATACTTAAGTTTTTTTTACAAAATATATCAATATATCTGCGGCAACATCAATTAGTCGCTTAAGTTGATTTAAGCGAAATTTGAGTTATACTGCTCCTAATATTCCTATTAAAATATGTTACTTTTTTCTATTAAGAAGGAATAAATATATTTTTTCCTTCTACTCCTTTTAGGAGCTTAGGTTAAACTGTTGTATTTTACGAGTATTATCTGAGCAGGTTATTGGCCTATCGCAAACGACCCTGAGATAATGGGGCTGCCATTGCTCAGGATTAACGCTTCACTGCCTTGAGCTGCGCATCCAGTTTGTGTCTAGTTTGATATTTCAATGGATTTACAATTGTCTAAGTGAATGTGGAGAACTTGATTGTTTCATATAAGTATTCAATATACGAATCGAACCCGGGACCGCTGAGATGCTTCCATTCACGTACAAATATAACACGCACAACATAAATGGATGCGAAAAGCTTAGCCTTTGGCGCTATATGTGGTCGTAGTCGACACTGGTAAACTAAAGTTCATTGTGGTAAAGGCATAACACTTGCCACAATGACTGCCTAACCCTTTATCGGTGTCCTGTGTGATGCATTCCCTCTCTGATTCTCCCTCCTTCTTTCTCCCACCTATCAATCTTCCTTCCATTCAACACAATGCTCTGCATTTATAGGGATACACCCTGAGTGTTGAATGTATCAATAAAAAAAAAATGCTAGTTTGGCTCGCTGACACTAGCCTACCGAGGCGGCTAATTGTATTTAGGTTTAGCGTTTGTCAAATTTCCACAGATATTATTGTAACCACTGTAGGATTATTCTCTTGTTGCCAAATTACAAATATTTAACCCACTTCCACTTTATAGAAAATGGATTACCATAAACTAAATACATAAATCAACTAAAATTCATTCTGAACAATAGCATATTATTATTGCTGTTATTATGAGCACAAAATTCATAAGCAATCAGCAAAGTCACGTGAGTTTTTAAGAGTGTAAACTGGTCAAAATTTGTAGGTAATGCTTTGCGTCTTTATACAGTTTACAGGGTTAAGTTAGTAGTACTAAGATGTTTTAAGATATTTTTGTATTTTGCATAATTTGTCATAACAAACATAAAATTTCAAATCTTGAAACTGTAAACTGTAATTTTCTCATAGGAATTTCAACTTATCTGGAAATGAAAAACAGTTGGTTGAATGGGTTGGGTTCAGATATTTTTAAAACAATTTTTAAATGAAAGTCTAGCAAGAAAACATAAAGGAAAAATTACCAAAACATAAAAAATTATAGATTTTTTAAAAAGTTTTGAAAAAACGGTTAGGTTTGTAGGCCAAAATTTGGCCGCTTCGAAAACCAAGAAAAATTTAATTTTTTGACATGATAGCAACTCTGCCCTTTAGTCTTCACTGCAATTTTTGCCTCAGTTTGTATTGAGTTGCCTTTGTATTTATATTGAATTGCAATCTAATGAGAGCGTACATGATATGTGCATGAGTTTGTGTAGATGTTCAGATAAAGAGAGAGCATGAGGCAAAGTGAACACAAATCGGCGAAAACACAAACACACAATTATAACAATGACAACAACAAAACAATACTGAAAAACGTCAAGTGCAAGTGTAGTAGGTTAGGGTAATGATGGATAGAGAAAAAAATAGTAGGTTAGGGTAATGTGGGGTAGTAGTCATAGTAGTAGTTTGGTGTTGCTTTTGACGGCATACATATTTACATACCAAGTCGAACATACATATGTACATATGTACTACGAATGCACGTATCTTTTGCGGGTGTGGTGGGGGTACAAAGGCACGAAAATGAGAGGCTATGTAGCGTATGTATGTGCATATGGTATGCAGCTAGGGTAGTCGTCGGTTGATTGTGTAGTGAGCGAGCAATTTGAGGGTGAATATTGAAATTTGACAGTGGTTGAGGTAGGTTGAGGTAATATGTATGTATGTATGTACAGCATGCGTGTATGTACGAATATGTGTGTTTGTGCATACAATGGACTGATAAAGGACTTCCGAAGCAAGTAGAAGGTTTTCGTCTGAAGGGTAAGGCTGTTGTTCAGGGTTTCGAAGAAGCTTAATAAAATTTAATTATGTTAAATATTCCTGCAATCTTCGGGAGAAAGAGTTAAATGAGAAATTACAATTTACAATACACGATATATACACACGTATAATGAATTTTGAAAGTCAGAAAATGCTCTTGTATAATCATAGATTTAATGAACATTTTTAGGTATTTTTTATATCTAGGTATGTGAAACTCGCATCAATTAACATCTTCTATGATTCCTTAGCCAATATTCATATTCAGTCTATGTACAAATATTGCGAATACTAAGCAAACAAAAAAAAAACAACTAATGCTCAAATGATTTTTCCGCATACGTCAAAGTTCTATGCATGTAAAAAACAACAAGAACAACAAATAATTTATACTGCTGATACAACAGCAAATACTCGTAGCTATCTCAACCAGTCAGCAGCTCGCTCAATACCAAAATAATCAGAAATACTCTTGACATGTATAAAACAACAACAACAACAACAACAACAAAATGACCTTAACACTGAATATGCTTTTAATACCGACTACATACGCTACTAGTATTTCTCTGTCTCCTAGAGCACAATTTTCATTAATACATATGCTCGCATGCATTTGCATTTGTGTACGTAATTCAAGTTCTCGCAAAGAACTTGAAAACTGTTTTACAGTTTCATTTCATTATTTTTTATTTCGTTTTAACATTCGTTTGCATACACGTAGTCGCAACTCTACTACTACACTCATATAAGCACCATACAACAGAGAGTGCGAGAGAATTTGAACTTGAGAGTAAGAATGAGAGAGAGAGAGAGAGAGAGTGATTCAATGAGAAATTTACTTTGTTAGTATTTCAAGTTCACATACTTATATATACATACATACTAATGTATTAACATAACAGAACAAGTCTACAGTGCACTGCATCGGTGACAATGGCAACAGTAGCAGTGACGATTAGAAAATGTTATTGCAAATTTGGGCGTTAGTGGGCGTAGAGAAGAAATCGAATTATTGTTAACAGTGTGCAACAAAAATGAAATTTTCTCACCTAAATGTGAATTCAAGAAGTATTTCAATTAATTTATGGTATATTTTTCAAAGAATGTTTATTACTTCTCTGAAACATTTGTTCTGAGCTTAGGAAAAAATGATCAAAAAAAGCGGATTAGTAGTGCCGACGCATTAAGTCTAAAAAATGGCCAAAACTCCAAAGGAACCCAACCCAATATATTACTTCAAAATAGTAAACAGAATGTATTTATTTTATACTTATCCAATTTAATTTATAATTTTGATATGTATTCGGAAACTTGAATGATCCACACATGCTCTACAAGGAGCATAGGCAGCACTTCTCTCTTTCAATACATAACGGTTTTTGAGTATCCCTTATGAAATGAATTCTCTTTGCACTCTCTTTGTCCATTCTTAGTCTAGAAACTCAAATTCGCACATTTCATCGTAGACTCAAACCTTCTTTCTCCACTTCCCTTGTGCAAAAACTAAAACAAATTGCTGTTGAATTGAATTTAAATCCCTAACCGGGATAATCTGTATAACCTGTGAGCTCTCATAACCAGGGGCTAAGTTTATTGTATATAAATGATATTTTATGAGATGAATTAACTCCTTCGCGCTTTCGTTTAGTTTGAACTAATGATTCAAATTGCGTCCACAGGCAGAATCAAACAATTGAGGGAGCTGAGCTTTCCCAAGCATAGGTCTGACACGAGTGCTTATTACATTTATCTAATTTCTAGAACATGTTCGAAAATCTCAAGCATTTTTGTCCTACTTTTGTGTGATCTCAAGTCCTTGATTTTGTATGAATTCTAGCAGCTTCTACTACCTTTGAATATAGGTTGGAAATTCTTTTATATATACCAAACCATATTTTTAAAAATCTACAAATTTATAAATAATTTGGAAATAGTTTTATAAAAATATTTTGCAATAGAAAAATAAAACTTTAAGCTTTATAAACTTTTAGTTACCTATAATTTGATAGCAAATTTGGTAGCTTTTGGTTTCATGAATTTCCCGACTTTTGTCTATGGGACGAATCACTGTGAAACTTTGGGTATTACCGTTATTCCTTCTACTTACGCCACTGATTTTAACTTTTGGAGAAGAACCGACAAGACAATCTAAACAGAAGTGCATCTTTAACTGCTATTATGCCACCACCACCACTCACAAATCATGCCTGACCTACAAAAATAGAAGGGACCTACAGTTTCTAACGAACTGTGAATTATGGGCGTGCAGCTCAAGTCACGTACAACTCTAGGCACAACAACCCATGGAGGGTATACACTCAGCTTTTCGCATCCACACAATTTGAGCAAGTTCTATATTGAACACGGATGGAAGAGACGTTTACCGACTTTTATGCCAAGTCCAAATGGTGAATTGGAAAGTGTTTTTTGTAAAATTTTTTCATTTGGATGTTTTCTCCATTTTCTAGCAAGATTTACGGTAATGTCGAGAAGGTGTTGGAAGTGGCAAATTCCCCTAGCTCTGGTTTTGTAAAATTTGGAAATTTTTGAAAATAACTTCGCGTGAAATTGTTATATTTTTTCAGATATTTCTCACACAAGTTAGATGGTGTAGTGTAGGTGTAGTCTCTGTGTAGGTGTAGTCTCTGTGTAGGTGTAGTCTCTGGGGAGTAGAGAGGTTTCAATTTCTATATCTTACTTACTTTACTTACTTTTAATGGCACAACAGCCCATGGAGGGCCTGGGCCGAGCTTTTCGCATTTCGCATCCACTCATGTTGTGCGTGTTATAATTGTACATAAATGAAAGGGACCTACAGTTTAATGCCGAATCCGAACGACGAAGTGAAAAGCGAAAAGCTTTTCATAGCAATTTTTACTCTTGTAGGGTTGCCATTGCCTGCCAAGAGGTGGTTGCCGTGAAGAAAAATTATTTTTTATACTTTTTGATTTTGCCTGTGCCGAGCTTCGAACCCCGGACACTCTGCGTAGCAGTCCAATGCACTACCTCTACGCCACAGCGACCACTATTTCTATATCAATTGTGTTATTTTATATAAAATTTAGATCAATTTTCTATTTTAAATACAAAATAATAAAAAGTATTATTTTTGTTGATTTTCAAAACTAGCTTCCAAAAATGCATGGTTTTCTGTTTACCAGGCCTGGCCTTTAAGATGTTAGGTGTAACCTAATAATTAGAAAATCGTTTACAAATATTCAAATTGGATTAAAATCCATAAAGTCTGAAAACTAAGTTTTATGTCCACATTTCAAAAATATGGAGCGCGTAGTTCTGCCGGGTCCGTATTTTCTCTCCAAGAACCTGAAGAGATTAGTCCCATTTAGATTTCTTTTGATTTTTGACTGTGCTGAGTAGAATGTGTGTGTGTGTGTAATATAATATATCTGTCTACTACGTATATAGAAGGAAGAAATAAAGAAAATGGAAAGTTATATCGTCTTATAATCCGCAAAGGGCTAACACAAAATTTTAACAACATCAATTGAAGGGGACAGGAAGAGTTTTTTTTTAGCACACTTTTAAACCATCACTTCACTCTCAATTAAGTTTTAAATATTTTTTTCTTATTTCACTTTTGCAATTCAAACGATCATCTTAATGGAAATTAAATTTCGCTGGGTTAAGGTTATTAACCTTTGATTTTTCTTTACATATAATCTTTTATGTTATCAATTATCTATGCGACAATGATTGCATGTCTTCAGGCCAGACATATGCACATATGAAAGCTGCCTTTGTTAGAGCCATGTATTTTTCCAATATTTTCGGCAAGTTTTCCATTATAAATTTTATAAAACACACACACAAACATACACACGACACACGACGAAATTTTATCGAAGTCTGTGTCGCAAAATAAATTCAACAAACAAACAAACAAACAAACAAACAAACCGAAATAAGAAAAGTTTAAAGAAAAAGTGCAATTGCATTTTATTCCGATGTAAACGAACGAACGAACGACATGACGTCGTTAACGAGACTAACGAATTCGCAAAAGTGAAATAGTATAATTCAATGCAATTCAATGCAAGAGGCGACAACAGACATACGTGCATACACCATGAACACCTAATCGTCATCGTCATCAACGTGAATATACATATACATATACATATGGATGAGTGTGTATGTGTGTATGTGTGTATGAGTGTGTGTGTGTGTATGGCTGAGTAGCAGACAGTCAGACAATATACTGCGAGAGACTTTTCACAGGATACCTACACATTTCTCCCATATCTCAAGCTTACCGATGTGAATGTGTGTGTGTGTGTGTGTGTGTGTGTATGCAAGAGAGAGTGAATGAGCGTAGAAGAGCACAACGAGAAAACGGAGCAGTCATATATAGCTAAAGCTTAAGACACTTAGGGTATGGGTAGGTCGTGGTATGAGTTACATATTTATTGTTGTTGTACGGTTGTTGCAAGTGCAGACGGAAACAGAACAGAAACAGCAAAATCAACCAAATTCGATACCGAACAGCAACCAAGAGCAGCAACAACAACAACCACAACAACCACAACAACCACAACAAGTACTACTACTGCGAATACCGAGCCAAAACGTAGTCTAGAGAAGTCAATGTATTATTCGGCATTAAGTACATACATAGTATAACATTAATAGCAGCCGAAGTAGTAGCAGCAGTTGTTGTTCTTGTTGTTGTTGTTTCATATGGGGGTGCAATGAACAGTAGCTGCTCGCTCGCAGTTCACACTGCATGCAAAGCAAATATATCTAGCAAGCAAGCAAGCAAGCCGACTCTAGCTCCGGCTACGACATTCAGTAATCATTGAATTGCTGCTGATGGAGGATGAGGAAGTGTCATTGTCGTCGTCGTCGTCGTCGTCGTCGTCGTCGCCATCGCCATCGACATCGTCATGTATCTCTACTACATTTTAGGGTTGATAATTTAACGTGAAGTTGCTATTTTTTACTGGGAGTTAATTTTCTTTCTTCTGGGCACTGCACTGTCGGCCGAAGGATTTTCAAGACATAATAATATTTACATATATGGTATGTGGTGAGAGGTGGGAGGAAGGAGCCGGTGTACACAACAGGAAATAAATAAGTTCATACAAGTTTGAATATATTTTTCTTCTTGATCAAATGTACTATGTAAGTATGTATGGTATTAAGTCTTAAATTTTTGGTTTTCAATGAACAACCCCCAAAGCAATACCATGATTAATTATAATCCAAGTTTCCTTTTCCATGGAGACTGGAAATGAAAAGCGAAACTGATGTGTGGATTTGGTAAATTCCAAGTAAGTTTCAGTTTCAATATAAAATTCGTATTTCTAGTCATACATATACCGATCTTTTTGATGTGACCTGAATTTCAAATCGGGGATATCTCTAAGTTATTTCTCTTCCTTCTCTCCTTTGAACTACTGGCGATGCTTCAAATTTGTCTCTTTTCTTCACTCTATGCTTACATGAACTTTATACATCAATAATACTTAATACCACAAGAGTATACAGTTACTTGATATGCTTCCAATTTTACCATACTCTCTCCTTCCTCTCGCCAGACGTACCCAACCAGACCACTTTCCCTTAATTTTGGATTTCTTTTCTAAATCTTTTTTAGTTGATGGGTTGATGGAAGCGAAATAAAAACTGTTAAAAATTTCACGAATTATTTTTGTTTTAGGCTTTATAGAAAAATCATTTGAGAAAGTAGCCAATTATCTGCGAGAAAAGTATGGTACGAGAGAGGCTAATTTCAAACAACAGGGCAGTCCTATCCTCACCATTTTGAAATTTCAGCATCCAAACCCGAAATGATCACCTATTTTCTTTTACTATGATTTAGTTGTAAAATTTCTGAAAATTTTGGACTTTTGACTTCCTTAGTCCCAAAAGATTCTTTATCCCCAATATAACTTAATTTTTTTATATAAAAAAAAATATTTCACGAATATCATTTGTTACTTTAACGAGTATCAGCCATTTGCTCAGTAACGACTAAAAATTACTGTAAAATAATCCCCAAAATTCGGGGAAAGTGGTCTAGTTGATAGGTTGATGGAAGTGAAATAGAAACTGGTAAAAATTTCACGAATTAATTTTTGTTAGTTTTCAAATATAGCTACCTCAAATGATTGGTTTTTATAAACATTATAAACAAGATTTTATAAAGCAAATGGTTGATGATAAATGTAGAAAATTGTCTTCGGGGAGAAATCGAGATTAACGATTCCAATAGTCAAAATATGAAATTAGCTTATGGAACTTTTTGGGGTACAACTTTAAGTAACTTAACAAAGTTCACAAGTGAAATATGACTTCGGTGAGGAATAACACCAGAATGTAGCACAACAATATATCTTCTTGGTTTTCTACTACAAGACGTTTGCCTGTTTGTCTGTTTTTTTTTTTTATAGAGGAGGTTTCAGACATACATAATGACCATAGAAGTATAATCAATGTTAATGCAATCCTATACAATCTTAATGGATAGTATATCTCCAGAACTATTAACAGTAGAGTTCTGATATTTTGGACGTTAGTGGGCAATTCTAAAATGTGGGTGGGATTAGCTGTAGAGTATTTGGTACAAGGTCGTTAGTTGACAACAGAAAATGTAGGATGGTTGAACTTGATGTAGTTTTCGTGCAGCAAGGGACGAATTTACTATTCCACTACTACTATTTCTATACTATTTTCTATACTATTTTCTATCACTTTTGCACTACTTTCTTTCTACTACTATTTTCTACTACTTTTCTGGTACTTTTTCTACTACTTTTGCACTACTTTCTTCCTCCTAATATTTGCTACTACTTTTCTATTACCTTTTCTACTACTTTTGCACTACTTTCTCTCTACTACTATTTTCTACTACTTTTCTGATACTTTTTCTACAACTTTTGCACTACTTTCTTCCTCCTAATATTTGCTACTACTTTTCTATTACCTTTTCTACTACTTTTGCACTACTTTCCTTCTACTACAATATTCGAATACTCTTTCTAAAAAAAATGTAGGATGGTTGAACTTGATGTAGTTTTCGTGTAGCAAGGGCCGAATTTACTATTCCACTACTACTATTTCTATACTATTTTCTACTACTTTTGCACTACTTTCTTTCTACCACTATTTACTACTACTTTTATGGTACTTTTTCTACTACTTTTGCACTACTTACTTTCTCCTAATAGTTCCTACTACTTTTCTATTACCTTTTCTACTACTTTTCCCCTACTTTCTTTCTACTACTATTTTCTACTACTTTTCTACTACTTTTCCACTACTTTCTTCCTCCTAATATTTGCCCAATCACTGACGGCGTTGAAGTACCGCCGCCCGGCTATGAGGAGGTCTTAACACCCAACGCTCGGCTGAAAAACAACCTCAGCGTACTCTGCCCAATCCATAAGAAATTCTACGATCCGCGCCAACTACCGTGGGATAAACCTTCTTAATATTGCATATAAGGTTCTATCGAGCGTACTGTGCGAAAAACTGAACCCCATCGTAAACAAACTGACTGGACCTTATCAGTGTGGCTTCAGGCCTGGTAAGTCCACCATCGACCAGATATTCACATTACGCCAAATCCTGGAAAAGACCCGAGAAAAACAGATCGACACCCATCATCTATTTGTCGATTATAAAGCCGCTTCCGCCTTCGACAGCACGATTAGGGATCACTTGTACGCCGGAATGTCTGATTTTGGTATCCCTGCAAAGCTCATTCGTCTTTGCAAAATGACACTGACCAACACCACCAGCGCAGTGAAAATTGGGACAGACCTCTCCGCACCATTTGATACCAAAAGAGGTTTCAGACTCCCTATCGTGCGACTTCTTTAACCTTATGCTGGAGAAAATAATTGGAGCGAACATCGACATCTCTGGCACTATCTTCTACAAGAGTGTCTTGCTACTACTTTTCTATTACCTTTTCTACTACTTTTGCACTACTTTCCTTCTACTACTTTTCTGGTAGTTTTTCTACTACTTTTGCATTACTTTCTTCCTCCTAATATTTGCTACTACTTTTCTATTACCTTTTCTACTACTTTTGCACTACTTTCCTTCTACTACAATTTTCTAATACTTTTTCTACTACTTTTAATACTATTTTCTATTACTATTTTCTGCAAATTTCTGATACTAATTCCTACTACTTTTCTAATACTATTTTCTATCATTTCTTTAGGTTGTAAGTTAAAAATTATTAAAACGAAAAAGTCAAGGTAAAAATTTTCCATCAAAAGCCTAAAAATAAAAGGTGGTTCTTAAGTAGGTACAACATTTATTTTTGTTATCTTTAAAAGGATGAGCACATTTTCAGAGCCTTACTTTACTCTTAATGGCACAACAGCCCATGGAGGGTCTAGGCCAGGCCGAGCTTTTCGAAACCGTTTCAATAAATTTTTTTTAGCTTTAACGAGGTCAGTACTAAACAAAAGGAAAAGATAAAAGTCATTGTAATGGAACTTCTGTGCCGAAGCAGCTTGCACCATGGGAAAATAAAAATATGGTTCACATCTCCACCGCTACTCATTTTAGTTTCATTAGTGAAAAGGTGTTTATTTACATGCCATTTAAGTATTTTGCATTCGAGAACTTACGTATTACCCAAATCTGTTTTTTTTTTATATTGTGAACATATACAGTCTTTAAACTTTGATGTAAATAAGATTCAGGATTATGGTATAACTTTTTTTTTTCAACACACGTTCTGATGTTTTTGCTGCTCCCCAGCATATTTAAATAACCGCCAGTGTGACATTGTTGCCATGGCGCCTTCTGGATAAATGTAAATGTCAAACTCGCCCAAAATCAATAAATAAAAAAATCAAAAAAAAACAATGAGGGCCAGAGTCGCAGTCAAAGAAAAGTTCAATAAAATTTTGTTTTGTTATTAACCTTTAGCTTTATTAATGCATGCCAATCTTGATTCCAAGGATCAAGCTATGGCATTGAGTGTTTGTTGTGCAGCGTTTATGAAAAAAGTATTCAGGGTTAGGTATTTCGCATCCAAAACTACATACTAAATGATAGTAACTTTGATGATTAGTAACTTTGATGATTTTTGTTTGATGTTCAATGCGGGGGGAGAGTAAGCGTAGAAATTATGTGAAACACTAAATGATTCAATTACCGGCATGTACTTATGGCTTATGACCGGCTGGCATAAACTTCTCAAAATAAATTTAACAGATTGATAGACAGACTCTTTGGTGGGCTCTGCTGAGAATGAGAATTCAACACTAATACAAAAGCAATCACTTTGTTTTGCATCAATGTCACAGTGAAATAGTCATTTGCGATAGTGTTACGTATTTGCCTGTAGTGTCTGTGTGAGAGTGTGTGTGTGTGTGAGTGTATGAAGTGAAGAAATTGCGCGCATGCTCGAGTGTCCTTGCCCTTGGATTTTGGTGGCGCTGTGGCGCTGTGCGTGTATGTCGCTATTTTGCCCCTGAATATTGCATGCAAGCAATGTTAACCTTCATCCTTGTATTGTATGCATGTAGAGGTATGTATGTGTATATGTTCGTAATAGTATTGGTTTTTCCGTTACTTTATCTGTGTATGTATTTGTATTTGTAAAGAGGTCCTTCACCGGGTCTATGTATGCAGCAATGAGTAATTTTAGTATGCACTGTGTCATACTTTCTCTCGCTCTTTTTCCTTCCTTCTCTCTCTCTCTCTCTCTCTCTCTCTCTGTCTCTCTTTCGCTCTCTTAAGACGCTTTCTCTCGTATTTCGCAGTTAACATTCAGTCTACATGTTTCAACAAACGGGTAGCAAACGAATTGCTACCCCATTTTTTAAATTGGGGAGATTGTCTGGCTTCATACCATGCAAATAATTCATGAGCACCGAGCCCGAACCCGAGCCCGAGCCCGAGTTCGCTGTCATTGACCATTGTCACTTGAAAATGCAGTTGGGGGTGAAAGATTGCACTAATTTTGAGTTGATATTTTTATATTTTAAAACAAAAAACAACCTCGTTTTGTATGTATGGTATGTATGTACCTATACATACATAAATGATATGTTACTTGTAGCTAGAAATATTTTGAAGATAATGGAGGGTGCTTGTACATACATACATACATACATACTTACACGGAAAACTGTGTGAGCTGTCGTTTTGAATTTAACGAGGAAGTATTGAGGAAGGGCATTTCGTGTTTGAATCCCTAGTAAATTGAATCAAACCTTGATGATGTTGGGCACTTTGCTTAATAAATCAAGAAATTGCTTGTTAAGCTGCTTCGCGTTTGTCTGTCGGCAATATGTCAAGTGTGAAGTCAACAGTGAAGTTGAAGGCTACCTCTCGCTGAAGCTACATAAATTCGCAAGAAACAGAGAAGAAACAAAACAAAAAAATTAAATGACATTGCTCTAAATTGAATTTGTGGGGTCAAAATAACAATTTATAGGCACATTTCGGTCAATTGCCTGCCGAAGTAGCAATTTTCGGTTGTCACACGAAAACACAAAGAAAGTCAATGAACATCAAACGAAACTAGGAGCACATCAAAAGCGAATGTATGAAATTGATGGCAGGGCAAGGATGAATACCCTTGGCAATGATGATGAAGATGATAATGAAAATGATAACAATGATGATGGCCAATGATGGGATAGGCGAATGATGGCTTTTGCTTATAGCAAGCAGCATACAAAAGGTTAAGGAATTGACTTGGCAATGTGTATGACCAGCGAGAATTTAAACAAAAGCACAAAATAACAGAAAAAATTAGATAATTTATACATCAAAAAGGACCACAGCTACAAAATCAATTACCGATTAATACAAACAGCAACAAAAAACATAGAAACAATAAAAAAGAGAAATGAACTTTGAAATATGAATTTTGATGAGGTGCAGCAACAACAACAGCTGTAACAATAACCATTTTCAGGGTTCAATGGGTTACACCTCAAACACTAACCATCTCCACCCCGTCACAGGCTCCACACACACACACACACACACACACACACACAGAGATATTCAGCATTACAAAGAAATATGTGTGCTAATGCGTAAGTTTAGTGATGGTAACTATCTTGTAAAAAATTTGATTTATGTTTTTAGAAACATGTGTGTGTGTGTGTGTCTGATTGTATTTTGGATCAACAAATTTCATGCAAACATTGCATTATACTGCAATCATAATACGTCGACGCCGATGACTCATTGGGGAAATTGTTTATTTTTATTACTTACAAGGAGCCATTTACGATATTGCCCCTACCTCTCTACATAAGTATGCACATACACAGGTGACTCCTCACCTTGTGAATCACATTCGCCTAGCGGTGAGTAAGTGCTTTCCTTTAGGGATCAACATTCACTTAACACGCGGCAGTTGATGAACTTCCATTGTCTTGCAGGCAGAAGAATTTCAAATGTTTAAGTTCTAGATTAGTCAGAATTTATTATGCACCTACACGAAAGTTATAATTACCTTTTGTTTCGTCAATGTAGAAAATTTATCATGTCAGTTAAGGGGGTAAAAATTGTAGCGGAATATTTGGAGGAAGCGTTAATATCACGAGTCTGCGTTATCCAGCAGAATCAGGCCTAACGCGATAGGAGTGACCAGCAGAATTCCCAACCTAGTTTAGATTTTTTTTGAGGCCCGTGTTACAAAATAATTTGCTTATTTCTAATCAGGCCTAACGCGATAGGAGTGACCAGCAGAATTCCCAACCTAGTTTAGAATTTTTTTAAGGCCCGTGTTGCAAAATAATTTGCTTATTTCTAATGATTTTTGTTTGAAAATGTAGAATTTTTATTCTTAAATCTCAACTTTTACTAGAAACTAATGGGCAGCGCACTCTATCAATTAGGTTTGAATTATACGCGAATCAGCGCCCTCTATTAATCAAGTTCGAAGCATACACGAATCAGCGCCCTCTATCACTCAAGTTTAATTCAATCTCTTGTGGATACATGGGAATGCATATGTGTTATCTATCATTTATGTGAATATTAATATACTTCCTCATTTTTTCCATACTTGATTGATAGAGGGCGCTGCCTGTTATTTCCTTGACAATTTTCTCTGCGACGATCATCTTTTGCCCCCTCGTAAATATAAAAACGATTCCAAAGAAGTAATCTTCGAAAGAAAGTCCTAAATATTGATGATAATATTTTAAAATTTTGTTTAGATTCGAGAAACTTGTGTTTGTAATGGAAATTTTAAACTAAGAATGTAATTTTTTTTTTGGAATTTAAATTTCTAAGCTTAAATTAAAAAAGCCATTTAAGATCCAAAATCATGCTTTTTTCAAACTGAAATTCTAACAGAAAATATTTTGAAGAATTTAGTTGCCTCAATCTTCTTTTTTAACCATTAATTCTATTTTTTATTCTTTTAGTTAATTTAATTGCTAGCAGCGCGCCATCTGGCGGTAGGAAAAATAGCAAGAACTATTTAGAAAAATTTTGAATTTTAGTAACTTTCAAATGAGTGTAAATTAACTAAGATCAAATAGTGTCTGCTATTTTATATTAATTTTCTAATTTTAAACTTTGTAAACTCAATCTCATGACGAAAACTCAAAATGAATTCCTTAATTTTACAAACAAAGAAAAATTCTGAATGCAGGCTTCTGACTTCAATCTGAAGTCAGAGTCTGAGGTGAAAATATGTACATGGAAAATAAGTTTCCCGCACAGCGTATAAACAAAAAATTGTCTGTTTCCTAATATTTGCAACGAGTGTCTAGAAATAAAACTTTAGAATATAAAAACAGAAAAGGTCCATCTTAACTCCCACTTCTCTTTCTCTCTCTCTTTTCGCTCTCTCACCCACATATGTACATTACAATCAATATTAACGACTTTACAAACTTTTATTAAATTGAGATTATGTTAAAACCGACGGATGAGAAGGATGAAACGACCAAAGGAGGCTTCTACGACAAAACTTATGAGCATTGCCCCCGCTACGATATGAAAATCGTGTTAGGCGACTTTAATGTCAAGGAGGGCAAGGAGAGTCTCTTTGGTCCGACGATCGGAAAATTCAGTCTCCACGATGAAGCCACTTCACCGCCGCACGAAACATGACAGTTAGTAGCACCAGATTCCAACATAAAAAAAAAAATCCATAAGGCCACTTGGCTGTCCCCTGATCAAAACACACGAAACCAAATTGATCACGTTGTGATCGACGGAAGGCACGCTTCCAATGTACTAGACGTACGCACAATACGTGGTGCAAACATCGACTCAGACCACTACTTGGTTGCAGCCAAGGTCTGCACACGTATATGTGTAGCAAATCGCGTACGGATAGGTACAAAGAGAAAAGCTGGATGTCGAAAAGCTGCAATCACAACAGACAGCCGAAGTCTTTGCCAACCAACTTGAACTCCTCCTATCGCAAAACACCCCTCAACTTGACGATAAGTATATGCGCACAGTGGACGTACATTTCCCGCAAAAAACGCTATTTACAGAGCCACCCTGCAGTCAGTTGCAACGCAAGCTGCTAAGGAGCGATACAGAGAGTTGAGGAGGGAGGAGAAACGTTTTCTCAGGCGCAAGAAAAGAGATGAAGAAAGACGCGAGTTCAATGATATCGAAATGTTGCGGGACAGGAACGAGGTCCGAAAATTCTTTGAAAGAATAAGACGCCTGACTGATGGTTTGAAGACCGGGGCCTCTTCCTGCAAGGATGAAGACGGAAATCTGGTGACAGATATCCAGGGCATAATGAGATTATGGAGGGAGCACTTTTCGCAGCTGCTTAATGGCGATGACGGCAATAATCCCGCCACTGCGGAACCCACTCCGGAAACCCCAATCACTGACGGCGTTGAAGTACCGCCGCCTGGCTATGAGGAGGTCTTAACAGCCATTGCTCGGCTGAAAAACAATAAGGCTGCAGGTGCAGATGGCCTACCTGCTGAGTTGTTTAAGACCGGAGGCGAAGAGCTCAAAAAACGCATGCATGAGCTTCTATGCAGAATATGGTCGGATGACAGCATTAGAAGTGATTGAAACCTCAGCGTACTCTGCCCAATCCATAAGAAATGTGATTCTACGATCTGCGCCAACTACCGTGAGATAAACCTTCTTAATATTGCATATAAGGTTCTATCGAGCGTACTGTGCGAAAAACTGAAACCTTTCGTCAACAAACTGACTGTATCTTATCAGTGTGGCTTCAGGCCTGGTAAGTCCACCATCGACCAGATATTCACACTACGCCAAATCCTGGAAAAGACCCGAGAAAAACCGATCGACACCCATCATCTATTCGTCGATTATAAAGCCGCTGCCGCCTTCGACAGCACGATTAGGGATCACTTGTACGCCGCAATGTATGATTTTGGTATCCCTGCAAAGCTCATTCGTCTTTGCAAAATGACACTGACCAACACCACCATCGCAGTGAAAATTGAGACAGATCTCTCCGCACCATTTGATACCAAAAGAGGTTTCAGACAAGGTGACTCCCTATCGTGCGACATCTTTAACCTTATGCTGGAGAAAATAATTCGAGCTGCGAACATCGACATCTCTGGCACTATCTTCTACAAGAGTGTCATGCTGCTAGCATACGCTGATGATATTGACATCATTGGCAAAAACGCTCGAGCAGTCAGTGCAGCATTCTCCAACCTGGAAAGGGAGGCTCGCCGAGTGGGTCTAGTGGTGAACGAGGACAAAACGAAATAACTTGTGTCAACAAACAAAGTAAAGTAAGTAAACACATCACTACTAAAAGGCGAAGTGAGACAGCAGATAAAAGATAGTTTTGAAAAAATAGTAATTTTAATTATGGAAATCCATCCCGATAAAATAATAAACTTGTTAAAGAAATTATAACCTTACATGCCTTTATCGTTATTGCCCAAAGTAAATATAAAATTTTTAAAAATTAAATTTAAAAAAATTTAGAAATCATTCTCTGATCTTTGTAAATTTACATTTACTTGAAGGTAATAAAGTTCGAATTTAAAATATTATCTTAGATTGAAAAAGCAAAGTAATGATAGTTATCTATAGGATCCGTCTGCTCGCCACAACAGGTCGTGTAACTTATGAAAATCCCCAAAATATTACGAATATTAGTGCACAGTTTCGTATTTAAATCGAATTTTTAAAATTGAAATCGATCACATTTTAGATTTAGATACTTAATAGATAGAAATTTCTTAATGTCTCTGTATTTCCCCCGCCACTGTAGGTGAATTCAGTAAACCGCCACTGTTAATATAAACAAACAAAATAGCGAATAATCATACAGAACCAAAACAAAAAATCAAAACAATCTGTTGGATAAAAACAAAAAAAAAAAAAAACAAATGGAAGAAAACGAAACGAAATGAAAAGAACAGCGATAAAATCAAAACTATGTGGAAAGTGAAACACACAAAACTGTTTGCTGTTGTTGCTATTGTCTGTACACATTCCTAGTTTTTCTGTATGCCGAGCCGTGCCGCTGCTACGACTGCTATCGCCTCACAGAACCAAATGGATGTATGCAGCCGAGCATTTGTGTGTATGGGGAAACGAAATGAAAATGGGAACGACAAAATTTCTCAAGTATGTACAAAAAACGGAAGAGAGCCGTTACATAAAATACAAGCACCTAACCAATTCAGCTGCTTCTAGCCGATGTGTGAGAAAGAGATAACTATATACGCATGTATGTATGAGGTTTAGTTTATTTTCGCTTCAGTACATATACAAGTATTTTTATTTATTATATCGTTGGCGATTTTGATTGTGTGTTAGCGTTTTGTTTTTCCAAACGACAAAAGAACTGACTTTATAAATAAGTAATTTGAATAAAGTACAAAGTTAATTTTCATAATTAAGTAAATGGCTTAAATATTAGCATGTATTGTTTAATCAGAACCAAGAACGTTTTCCTTTTCCATTCATACAAGTCAAGCGACATGCTCACTCATCTCGCCATACACATTTGCCAGTGCTAAGTTAAATTAGTTTACATACGATTTTCGTGTGGAATTGCGCGTTTTTTTGTGTTTTGTTTTTGTTGATTTTTCGGTTTGGCGCTTAAAAATGCAACCAGCAGTTGATGCTACGCTAGAGCGTAACAATTATCGTATACGTTTGATTGCTCTGGTGAAAGCGAATCCAATCTTATGGAATAAAAGATCAATGGATTTCACTAATCGCAATCAGAAAATGCAGAAGTGGTTAGATGTATCGTGTGAGCTGGGCGGGTCAAGTAAGTACACTCAGAATGCATTAGTGTTGTATTTAATATTAAGTACTCATTTGTATTATCATTACTGTGCACGTATATAACTAGTAGAATATATTTTTAGATATCTATTTCTAATTGTATATAATTTATTTTCGATACCATACTATGTACAATTAAAAATGAATGTGAAGTTTATTTCTATACTTCGTTATTGTAAAATAAAACCGATTACTCACAACGCACGTACCCGTACTTGTTTGGTTTTGTCAATTATATTTTCTACATTTTTGTATGCCGATCTATTTCCGTTCTCAGCACCAAAGATACCAAATTAATATGGTGACCAGAGTTGCCATCGTCAGTTAACAGCTTGTGTCATTTTATATGTAGCACAGAATCCAACATATATTTGTTATATCCACTTTTTATAGGCAAATAACGTAACGAAGCGAACATAATTTACTATCATTGATGCAAAAATAACACCGGAGCCCTACAAATTTTCTTCTGTACTTGGAACTTTAGAAAAATTATGGGTAGAATGAATATTTGCAAATGTTTTGGGTCATATAAAAAGTATCCGCGGTTGGTACCCACAAATCTTTCAAATATTTGATGTTTAGTGCCTCCGCTATCTGCTGACAGCTTGCGTGTCGATCATGCCCCACCAGTTGCATAATTTCATCGACTTTTTCAGTGACTTTCAGTGCATTTTTGATTTTAAAATTTCCGTAACGGAATCGACCAAACCACTCCTGGGTCCGGCGTTCACTCACAGCATCCTCACCGTAAACCGCACGGTTTTCCCTTTTCTATAGTAATAAAGCATTACATAGCGTTTTTCTTCAGATATTTCACTCATTCTCAAATCAATGTAACTTTTTACACTAGCGACGAATTACACAACTATTGAATATAGAAAATATGAAATGTTACCTTTCACACATGTGTTCGTTTGACATAATCGGACTAGTGTCGCCAGATATGTTAATACCAACATCAAAAACCGCAGACCCAATAGAATCAAAAAATACTATTTTTTTTAACACTACATATCGCTCAAAATAATAACTTTGGCTCACAATTTCAGGACTTCAGGAGCATATTCAACAAAATGTAAAAAATTAGTTATGCCAACGATATCATCAGTTAATTTTTATTATTAACAACGGTAAAACCAAGAGTGTCTTCAAGGATCAAATCAATAATTTAAATGAAGAAGGAAAATTTGTGACGCCATTCACGATTTATATAGAATTATGTGTTATTTCATAAAAAGATTAATTTTAATTTTTTGGTTGTTTTTTCTACACGTTTTTCATTTTAGTATGAGTTTCAGATCTTCACCAGAGCGGAAGGTGAGGAAGCCGGGATAAGGCCGTGCAATTTCGTTAGCAGCCGTAACTGGAATAGAACTTAAAAACTATAATAAAACTGTGTCTTAATACTGACAGAAGTAGATATCATAACCTGAAAAGGCAATTCCACTTCAGGAGCATATTCAACAAAATTGGATTGTTCTATGGAAATATCTACGTATTTAAATTAATTCGGTAACACACCTGTAATCTGTCTTAAAATTATCCCGATATCTGAACATCATAGGAAGCAAAAAAATAATTTCCAGGGATTGCAATTAACCACTAACATGTTTAGCTTTTAATAATGTGCACTATCTACATACATACTTCTTCTTCTAGGGACATAAGGTTTAATGCCGAATCCGAACTGCGCGGTGAAAAGCTTTTCTTAAGCAATTATGCGCAAAATGTGCAGTGACAAATTGTTAATTCTACTTTTTGAGTCTCCGGTGCCGGGATTTGAAGCCCGGACACTCTGTGTAGTAGGCCAACGCACTACCAACTATGCCTCGGCTACCACATATATAAATACACATACAGTCCATATATCGCTACCTTAATGTAGAAAGGCCCTAAATAATAAAATCAGGTTTTTGGTAAATTTTTATGAAATTGTGTGGTCGCTGTGGCGTAGTGGTAATGCGTTGGACCGTTACGCAGCGTGTCCGGGGTTCGAATCTCGGCACAGCCAAAATCAAAAAGTAAAAAAAATAATTTTTCTACACGGCACCAACTCTTGGCAGGCAATGGCAAACCTACAAGAGTAAAATTTGCTATGAGATTTTCACTTCGCCGTTAGGATTCGGCATTAAACGGTAGGCCCCTTCCATTCATGTACAAATATAACACGCACAACATGAGTGGATGCGAAAAGCTCGACCTCGGCCCTCCATGGGCTGTTGTGACATTAAAAGTAAAGTAAGTGCGGTAGAATCGAATTTGGAAAAAGTTTGATTTCGGAACAAATGTTAGTTAGGGCCTTTCTATATTCAGGTATTTACACCCTGCTTGAATTCGTTAATTCAGAAAATCTTTTATTAGCATAAATAAAATAATATAAATTTTTAATATTTCATTGAATAATTGCGCGATGGTAACCCTGACTTTGCTGACAAACACCATTCTCACGCTCTCTTTCACTCTTTTTCCACACAAAAACTCGTTCGCTTTTTACCCTCCCGTTCGTCAGACAAGAGTAAAAATTTGTTATTTCCCTTGGTTAGTTGAAATGTGTGCGTCCGCTGAATGGCAAAGTGTGAGACTCGAAAAAATTTAGTAGAAGTTTTTATGAAAATTCATTTTAATCCGAAACAATGCAAACAAATGAAAATGAACTTTTACTATTAAACGATGAAAAGCGACATTTTCGTTTTAAATTAATAGAATTAGTGCATGCAAAAGAATTTCTATGGAATAATCGTAACAATTTTTTCTCGAATCGTAATTTGAAAGATCGCTCTTGGCGAGAAATAAGCGCGAGACTGGGACAGCAACGTAAGTTTTTGGTGGATTTACATTATTTACATAACTCTTGGATAAATGTCACGAGTATGTACTTAGCTATAAACATCACTGCGCAGGTCATAGAGATTTTAATTTAAATTTTAATTTATTTTATCATCAAAAGTTTAAACTCTTACCTGCAAGATAGAAGGCTTAATTTGTACCTCGTAGGTGGGCGTGGTTATTATATTTATTAGCTGTAGCCTACCACACTACATATACGAAATTTCGTTGTATTTCTAACAATACACAATAACAATACACATTCAGCAGCCGGTACACCATAAAATAACATATTCGGTTTCGATTGTGGATTGTGGATTTGTTTATTGAAAAGTTTGTGGATTTGTTTATTCAAAAGCTTGTGGAACTTTTACTATTTTGGTCTGTGGTGGCTTCAACATACCTACAAATTTATTGGAATTTTTGTGACGATACTCAAAATCTAGTACCTTGTGCTAACCATGAATACTGTAACGAATTTTTCGATTTACTTTCCTTTCGATTAAAGAGTTTGGCAAAGAAATTGATAAATCACTAAATCACTGTCAGCTACTGAGTCGTTTGCTGAACCTGAAGATCCTTACCACCTTACACTTATTTTAAACTTCGATCACACTGAAAATTTACGTAAATTACGGTAAAAATTCTGCTTTAAAAATACAAATTATTCAAAATTGTTAAAAGTTTTGTCGGACGCGAAATGGCTTTTGAGTTTCGATGACATCGAGAAAAGTGCCCAGGACTTTAACAAATAATTTATATATGTATGACAAATTCAAATTATGCGTTCCTAGACAAAATCTAACCACTGATTACGAGATTTACAGGGTGTTTTTTTTAAGAAGTGTGGTTTTCAAGAAGATATAAATCGCATATAATTTAATGTTATGGCCAAGAATTTAGCTTTATTATAAAGAAAAGGATTTGCGATTATGTTTTAAAAACGATTTCGGGCAAGTGGCCGAACCGCGGCTGGTTCGAATAAATTCCAGCCGGGAGGCCCAATTTTCGAACATTTTTTGCAGCAATTGGTGCCGTATGTCAGTAATAACGCCCCGAATATTCTCTTCCAAGGCGTCAATCGTCTCGGGCTTATCTGCGTAGACAAGCGATTTCACATAACCCACACAAAAAATAGTCCAGCGATGTTAAATCGCACGATCTTGGAGGCCACGCCACAGGCCACATCCCCACGACGCGAGATAATGCGCTCACCAAAAGTTTCCTTCAATAAATTGATTGTTTCGTTGGCTGTATGACTGTATGGCATGTAGAGCCGTCTTGTTGGAACCAAAGGTAATCCACATCAACATCCTCCAATTCAAGCACGAAAAAGTCATTAATCATGGCTCTATCATGGCGTTCCCCATTGACTGTAACATTATGACCGGCTTCATCTTTGAAGAAATATATACCAATGATTCCCTCTGCCCACAGAGCACACCAAACAGTGACTTTTTGAGGATGTAATGGCGTCTCAACAATGACTTGTGGATTATGATCACTCCAAATGCGACAATTTTTCTTCTTAATGACGTACCCATTCAACCAAAAGTGAGCTTCATTGCTGAACAAAATTTTCTTGTGAAAATCGGGATCGATGGCCATCTCGTTTTGGGCCCATTCACCAAACGATTTGCAAACGTTGTTCAGGAGTAAGTCTATTCATTATGAAATGGCAAACCAAACTGAGCATAAATCAAGTGACAGCTGTCAAAAAGACCAACTCCGAAAAAGGTATTGCCATATTGAAAACCACACTTCTAAAAAAACACCCTTTATTTAAGTTTAAATAATTTTTTAAACTTTTAGATGAATAAGTAATAAGATTTAAAAATTTTGCGAACATATTTGATACAATTGTTTCGTCAGCAGATCATGGTTCTTAAATGTGGTTGTGGACTGAAAACCAATATCTTTTCGCTAGGTGTTAACAAAATCGTAAACACTTTAACGTCAATTCTGTGTTGATTTTCTCAATAAAATTTCTGTATCTTAATTATATACTCTAGAACCTGCCTGCGCATAAAAATTGTACGAGTCCGGCTATTTTATTTATTTTTTTATTTATACATTCAACACACAGGGTGTACCCCTTAGAATGCAGAGCATTGTTTTGAATGGATGGAAAATTGATAGGTGGGAGGAAGAAGGGGGGGGGGGAGAGAGAGGGAATGGAATCAAGCAGGAAACCGAGAAAGAGAAAGGCAGCCATTGTGACAAGTGTTATGCCTTTACCACAATGAACTTCAGAACTTTATCAGTGTCGACTATGACCACATATAGCGCCAAAGGTCGAGCTTTCGAGCATCCACTCATGTTGTGCGTGTTGTATTTGTAAATGAATGGAAGAGACCTACAGTTTTATGCCGAATCCAAACGGCGAAGTGAAAAGATTTTCATAAGCAATTCGACATGAAGAAGTATTAGATAATTTAATCATTCCTTAAAGCACTCTTTCACGTTTGGTCCAGACGGTGCCCCGAACTGCTTATAAGAAACTTGTGCTGAGTCCTTGTACCTGCCACTTATTTAAATTTTTGATTCCTCATAAAAGTGGTACTAATTAAACTTAGCTCAGTACCCAAATTGCTCGAAGCAGTTCCAACATTGCAAATATCTCATTCAATAGATTCGTTAATTTCCCCACCTCAACACTGCTTTTTAAAGGGCAGATCAACTGTTTCAAATCTACTGGAATTGTCCACCAATGTTAAAACTGGGATTTCTAATAACCTTCAAATTGGTGTAATATATACCGATTTTAGTAAGGCATTTGATAAGGTGAACCATGATTTATTAATGAAGAATCTCGAATCTTATGGCCTGTGTGACAAAATCACTTTGCACTGCATTTGTAAGGCCAGTTCTGGAGTATGCTTCTGCTGTTTGGGATGGGAATTTTCAATAAATGTAAAATTTCAATAAATTTTAAAATAATATAAAATGAAACACTTACTTTACTTTACTTTTAATGACACAACAGCCCATGGAGGGACTAGGCCGAGCTTTTCGCATCCACTCATATTGTGCGTGTTATATTTGTACATGAATGGAAGGGACCTACAGTTTAATGGCGAATCCGAACGGCGAAGTGAAAAGCTTTTCATAGCAAATTTTACTCTTGTAGGTTTGCCATTGCCTGCCAAGAAGTGGTGCTGTGTAGTAAAATTATTTTTTCTACTTTTTTTTGATTTTGTATGTGCTGAGATTCGAACTCCGAACACTCTGCGTAGCAGTCCAACGCACTACCACTACGTCACAGCGATCAGATAAAATGAAGCACACAATCCATGTACCACTGTGGGCAAAAGTTAGTAAGACTTTGTTCATAATTTCAAATTTTTTTATTCATTCTTCCAAATCTATTTCGTCCCCTTCAAAGTAATCCCCCCCGGCCCCAATGCACTTGTGCCAACGTTGTTTCCAATTCTCGAAACAGTTGTTAAAGTCAATTTCCGGAATAGCCTTCAATGCGCTTAGCGATTCATGTTTAATGTCTTCAATTGACTCAAAACGGTATCCACGAAGCGGTTTTTTGAGTTTTTTGAGTTTAGAAAATAGCCAAAAGTCACACGGTGCTAAGTCAAGCGAATAGGGTGGTTGCGGAACGAGAACGATATCAGTCGAATTTTTGGCAAAATGGTCTCGTAAAACCAATGCAGTGATTTTGGAACCAATCGTGCATTCACTCTTCTTAGGCCTAAATGATGTTTTAAAATGGTTTTTACTCATCCTTTCGATATTCCAACGATGCCAGTAAGGTCTCTGACTGTTAATCATCGATTCTCGAGCACCAATTCCTTGATTTTATTGACGTGTTGATCATCAGTTGATGTTGATGGCCGTCCTGGATGTGGTTCGTCGTCAACGCGTTCTCGACCATCTTTGAACAATTTGTACCAATCAAAAACACTTGCTCGCGACATAAAATTATCACCGAAGGCCTTTTGCAACATTCTGAACGTTTCGGCACCAGAAATTTGATTCCGCACACAAAATTTAATGGAACTTCTTTGTTGAATAATTTCACTCATTGTGAAAATCGCCGAATGCACTTTGCACTTTTTGTACTTCAGAAAGACAAGCGTATACTAAACACTAATGATTATTTTGATGTGACATTTGGCACAGATGTCACCGACAGTCATACCAACCTTAAAAAAATAATATTTTGATGAATGGGTTTCCGCGCGAAATTTAAATTAAAAAGTCTTACTACTTTTTGCCTACAGTAGTATAGAGTAAATGTTTTTCACTAACTTCCAAGTAACTCGCTAGTAACAATTTTACTTTTTTGAATACTTATATGTAAATATTTTAAATTTGTACTTAGTTTTCAAAATTATTCAAATATTAAAATATTGTCGGTAGATCAAAAACTTTTATATGCAAGCAATTTTTGGAAAATATGCAAAAATATGCACAGGTTACAAAAGTAAATAAAATACAGGAATATGCTGAAACATCAAAAGTTTGCACTAACGATTGAATACAATTTTAAAGTAAATTCCTTAATTCCCGAAGGCAATTTAACCAAGGTAATTTAATTTCACTTTCAAAATGCCCAGTAAAAACATGCATTTGTAATGAATATTTCACTTGGCCTGTATGTAAAAGGCCTCAATATATGGTACAAATATAATTAACTCACAAAACATGAATAGAAGCGGAAAGCTCGACCTCAATGGGCTGTTGTACCATTAACCCTTTAACGACGATAGGCAAATATGCTTGCTTATAGGGTTTTTTTTTTTTTGGAGGCAAGACGTAGATATTCCTGTTGAAAAGTAAATTATATTTGTACTTGGTTGTAGCTGATGGCTCCCCAAATGATTTGAAAGTTCGACAAACATGGTCAATTTGAATTGAAGCAAGGAATGTTGAAGCTCGTAAATATACCTTTCAAATCCAGATGAGATTCATTAAATCCCACTTGACCGCACGAACTCAAATTGTTCTTGACATAGTCGCCGATAGGCAAATATGTAAGTACATATATTTGCCAAGGCTCCGTAGGGAAGGGGGTCGATGAGACTTTTAATTTTCATACCAGACTAATCCAAGGACACTGATCACGAAAATTATATTTATTTTGAAATATTGGTCCATTGGGCAAAATCAAGTCGTCAAAGGTTTAAAAGAAGAAGAAGAAATATGTTAGCGATAAGCTGTCGACAGTTTTTTTTAACGATATTCCCATTCCTAGTCCTCACTATAACAGTTACATACATTTTTTTTTATTGAAAATGGGATGTGGGCGTGGCTATTGCTCAATATTGACAATCTTTAGACTATTTAAGGTCTTTGCTTGAAAACCCTTTTCAATATCTGAATTTCACAATTTTGCTTGAACGATTTCGTCCCTTTCAGAACTTAGACTGCATCTATAGGTAGTTATCTGTACCAAGTTCGGTTGATTTTTTATATTAATTTTTATTTAATCTTAAGCTATAAATTGTAACGATATAGTTATTTTAATTTTTTCAAGACATACTCACCTATTCACATAAGTTTTTGCTCAATACTTTCAGCTGATAAAATTCGCCGCACCTGGGAAAATCTCCGTAATCAGTATCGGCGGGACTTGAAGCGGCAACTGCGCTATGGCATCCAGCCAAAATGGCGATTCTTCAATGACATGAACTTTCTACGATCAATGGTTCGTGTGAAAGAGAATTTAACCGGCAATTCGGAATCTGAAACGGATGAAGAAGATGCGCTCATTGAAGAAGTCACTACAGCTGCTCACACAAACAGACTGTCACCGCCATTGACTGTAAGCGCTACTGATCGATACAATGATGAATCGCCGAGCTTCCAAATTCTAAATATCGCAACTGAATGGCGTGGCAATAGCACAGAATTAAGGCGGGAGCAACAGCAACAGCAACAGCATCCTAATGAACCCTATGATTATGTAAAGCAACAGCAGCAGCAACAACAAGAGCAAAAACGACAATTGCAAAAAAATGAATGCAATTCTTCTGACGACGAAGTACATGTCAATGGTATGACAGATTTGGTGAAAATCGAGATCGATACCGATTCAAGTGACCATCAGCAGCCAGAACACATCCTCGCTTATTCGTCGCGGCAAAAGCAATCAACAGAACTGCATAGAGATCAAGATGCTCATCATCACAGTACTGCTTCCGTTTCTGAACATTGCGTTTCCACAAGCGCTGCCGCTGCCGCCTCATCAACATCGCCATCATCATCAGTGAAACGAAAGCGGCACCAGCAACAGAATGAAAGGTCTTCAAGTAAGGTTGAACCTCAGCAACGTTCGCGGATTATGTCATCATCATATGCCATACAATCATCTCATGACGATCACAATGTCACACCAGCAGCGGATGATGATGATTATCATTTCGTAATGAGCATTTTACCATCTTTGCGAGAGATTTCACGCAATCGCAAATTTCCATTACGCATGAGCATTATGAATTTGATAACGAAGGAGCTGAATGCTGATGAATAAGTGTTGCGGGCTCGGCAACCTCAGAACTTCTTGAGATATACTATATTTATTGAAAACTTTGAACTGCGCTGTTAGAATCAGCGCAAATTGTTGCGGCTCTTTAATCCTATAATCGAATCATAAAATAATTTCCTTACTTCCTCTTGTTTATTTAGTTTATGTACAAAATTCTTACAGACTATACATACATAAATATGTAATATGAATTAACAAATAATACATATATGTAATTTTTATATTACACGGCGACTGAACTTATTTCTAGAGAGAATTGCTTAATAACTTTTTGGAACAGTTTTTGGAGATTAGGACACTGCGTGAGACTAGGTAGTTTCTACTTGATTAAGAAGAGAATCTATTTGTTGTAGTTGATAGCCCATCAACAAAATCGGGCTGATTAAAGTTTAACTTTTACTGATAATCTTAAAATGTTTAGAAATAAAATATTGGTTCACAATTTTGAGACACAGTACAAGACGAAATCGCAACAATGATTGGAGAATTTTTGTGAAAGCAGATACTGCTCTGATCAGTTCCTCCCAAGATTGTTAAGATATAATGTTTTTCACCGGGTGCTTAAAACCATTGTTAAGTGCGGAAAATAATCAGTGAGTGTAAGTTTTTTACTTTGAGGTCGCACAACTTTGGTGTGAGACATCTGAGTCCAACATGTTAAACATTTTTGTTGTGTTTTAAATCAGCTAGAGAAGCAACTCTCTGTACCTCTCTCACTGCTTCTGCTTTTGCCTAGCCTGTATCTGGAAGGAAAAGACCTTAGGTCGAACCTTTCTCAATGACCTATACACTTTAGAGTATTATTTTTACGAGGTGTCGTATTGTCATAATGTTGTAAAGTTTTGTATGCAAACTAACGACAATTGAATAACAACCCTGAATATGACACCTTGTGAGTCACCTAAATAAATTTTTACAAATTTCAAACTTTCTTATATTTTGATATTTATTTTTGTTTTTAAGTAATTTTAAAGTGTTTGTCAATTACATTGAATATATAGTACTCACTTATATAGTACTTACTTACTTACACTATGGAGTGGGATCGAAAAAATCGGATAACTTTGAAAGACCACTGCTTTGAAACTCTTCATCTGAATGACAAAATTCAAACAGTAGGCTTTGCGTTGGAGAAATTCTGATGAAAAGCAATCACATGTTTTTTGACTTGTGAACTTTCTGTTGAGTCATGGCATCGGAAGTGGAAAGACGCGATTTAATTGTTGAATTATTTCGAGAAAATCCGCAGTGGAGCCAGAAAACCATTGCAAATAAGGCGAAAGTTGCACAAAACACAGTCTCGATGATTCTTAAAAAATTTAATATCAGAAATTAATTTAATTGCTAGAAAATATGGTTCAGTAAGGCACCATATTTACGCTGTGGCGTAGTGGTAGAGCGTTGGACTGCTACGCAGAGTGTCCGGGGTTCGAATCTCGACATAGGCAAAATCAATAAAAAAAAAAAAGTTTAAAAAATAATTTTTCTACACGGCACCACCTCTTGGCAGGCAATGGCAAACCTACAAGAGTAAAAATTGCTGTGAAAAGCTTTTCACTTCGCCGTTCGGATTCGGCATTAAACTGTAGGTCCCTTCCATTCATGTACAAATATAACACGCACAACATGAGTGGATGCGAAAAGCGAAAAGCTCGGCCTAGGCCCTCCATGGGCTGTTGTGCCATTAAAAGTAAAGTAAGTAAGTAAGGAAATGCGGTTTCGTGTCTCCACAAATGGCGAAGAAAGTCGTTGCTCTCTTAGAGAAGAATCCAGCGTTGTCTAATCGAAAATTGGCAGAAAAATCGAGTTGCAGTGAGTTTTTAGTTCGTAAAATTAAAAAAGATGCGGGCCTTAAAACATACAAAGTGCAGTCAGTTACCCGACAGGAACGCTACTAAGAACTTGGTAGCCCAGAGCCGAGCTAAAAAGTTGAAGACAGATTTTTTCTAAAAATTCGATTGCTGTGTTATGAACGATGAAACATAAGTGTTGTCTAAATTTTCTCAATTGCCTGGTCAAGATTTTTACACCGCAAAGGAACGAGTAGGAGTTGAGGAAAGATTTAGGACAAAACAAAAGTCCAAGTTCCCGAAGAAGTTTCTGGTATGGCAGGCGATTTGTAGTTGTGGCCTAAGGAGTAAAAGTTTCGTAACAAGTGGCACTGTTAACGCCGAAATTTATGTGAAGGAGCACCTCCAGAAGAGATTGCTCCCCTTAATTAGAAAGCACAATGTATCTACTTTCTTTTGGCCTGATCTAGCCTCCTGCCACTAGAGTAAAGTAACCCTTAAATGGTTCGAAGACCAAAACATCAAATTGGTATCAAAAATCGCCAACCCACCAAATTGCCCAGAACTTCGGCCTATCGAGAGATATTGGGCTCTAGTGAAAAAAAAACATTAAAGGCAACAAACAAAGAAGCTAAATCCATGGAAGATTTTAGAAATAAGTGGAATGCTGCCGCCAAGAGAGTCTCAGAGATGACAGTAAAGGCGCTAATGGCAGGCATACCGGAAAAGCTGTCCGAATTCTGTAAAAAAAAACAAACAAATTAGTTTTATTGATTAAATTTATAAAAATTAAATTTTCTTTTCAAAACTGTTTACGGTTTTTTTATTTTCATAAGGGATTTCAATGCTAGGACAATTTAAAGTTATCCGATTTTTTCGATCTCACTCCTTACAACCGATGATGGGTCTTGGCCGCCTCTATAAAGCTACGCCAGTCGCCCCTAAACTCAGTAGGGACATAAATACTGTTACACACATTTGATGTTATCAAATTAAAAATAATTAATTGTTTTGGACCAATTTTTTAAAATATGGTTATTTATATATATTGTATACAAAAAGCAATTACTTATTCGAAATGGCCGCCTTTGGCCTTTACGTACGCCTTAAGTCGCACTGGCCAATCATCAATAGCTGCACGCACCTCGTGCATTGGAAAAGTGCTGACAACACGAAACAAAGCAGTCTTCAGAGAATCAATGTTGGGGTATCTTTTGTGGCAAACCATGTCCTCTAAAACTGCCCATAATTTGTAATACAGTTGGTTTAGATCAGGGCTGCCAGACGGCCATTCTTCACAGCAAATGAAAGCTTGCAAATTGTTTTGAAGCCAGGTGTGGGTCGTCTTAGCCTTATGGGAAGGCGCAGAATCCTGTTGGAATGTCCACGGCTGGTTTCGGAACAGGGAATGATTAAGGGACTTCACAACAGCTTCCAAAACGGTATCATTGACCCCTTGTTCGCGGAAATGCAAGTCAGTGACCGCATCGTAAGAGACACCCCACGAAACCATGACTGAAGCTAGGTGATTATCCTTTTCGACCCCTGGCATCAGTTCAGATGCTTCCTTATAGAACCGTGCATACACGCTATCATTTTGTTTGTTAAATTTTTCCTGCACGGTAAAAAATTTTTCACCGTATACAAGGTTTTTCTGTGCAAGTTATCAGCCGTGATTCATCAATAGACGTTTGCAGTTTGCTACCCTATCTTTTTCCAAAGCTGCAGTCAATAAATGTCCGGTGTGACTAAGTCTTTTTAATAATTCGACTCATGGACTTTTACGTGATATTCATTTCAAGGGCAATGATTTTCAGTTTTCGGAGCGGATTTCGCTGAATTCTTGATTTGACGGCTTTGATGACTTGCGGAGTGCGAACTGTACCGGTGGCGGTCATTGATATATCCACTCCCCTTAAACAGTTTTATGCACCGTTAGACGAACATGCGAATAATCCCGAGTGGGCGGAGCGTTTTGAAAATATCGCCGTTTTTCATATCACGCTTTAAAACGGTTCTCATTATCTGACCACTCCATGGTGAAAGCTGACATACTTAATTTTGTTACAGACTAACGTTACAGACTAACGCTATAGAGATTAGCTTTCGTAGACCATGTGGTTATAACAGCGTATGTTCAATTCTACTATTGGGAATGGGTGTTTTCAATGTTGTAACAGTATTTATGTCCCCTCTAAGTACATATATAATATTATTGTCTGAAAATATTGCTTCCACATATGGCACGCATTTTTAATATAATATAATAACATATTTTTCTTTCGTCTTTTAATGGTCCATGGAGGGCCTAGGCCGAGCTTAACGCATCCACTTATGTTGTTCGTATTATATTTGTACATCGAATGGAAAGGACCTACAATTTTAAGCCGAATCTAAACAGCGAATTGGAAAGCTTTTTATAGGTAATTTTTACTTTTGTAGGTTTGCCATTGCCTGCCAAGAGGTGGTGCCTTATAGAAAAATTACTTTTTTGATTTTACCTGGGCCGAGGTTTGAACCTCGGACAATCTGTGCAGCAGGCCAATGGAGTTGTGGCCAACTATGCCACATTAGTAGTAAAATTCTCAATATTAATATATACCATATCCATATAGTATGTATGTACATAAATGTATCTACCAAAAGTTAGGGTCGCTATATGGATATTTACACTTCCGCAATCATGAAAGACTGTTCGAGAGAGACAGGTAGACAAGTTGGCTTAACTTACTTTTCTACCTGTCTCACCTACCTGTTCAGCGTAGTAATTAGTGATCCCGAATTATTCTTAAAAATATATTGATTTGTCATTTGATTTTGTGAGGCACAAATTAGTCTATGATTATGACTTTAAGGGTTAACAATGTGATATAATAATGTTTAAATTTGATTGAATTTTTGGATTTTTTTAATAATATTCCTAATTTATATTTTCTTTAAGAACATTTTTAAATTTGTAATAAAATTTCAACTTTCACCACCATTCTGAACTTTTCACTGGTTTCACCACAATCCATATACGAGTATACAAACAGACATTGATTTACGGGAATACTTATTGGAAAACACATCATTAACCTTACGTTACTCCACTCAATCTTACGTCATTGTTTTAACCCTTCAATCGCACAGAATTGTATAATACATTCTGAGGAAAATAGACCAGAAAATAGCCAGAACGACAGTCAGAGCCAGAGCCAGAGCCAGAGCGCAGCAATCAATGTTTGAGATCAAGAAGTCATCAAGCATGAATGCAGGCGCAAATAATTTTTGATTTAGGGCGGTGATACTTCATTGTAGGTACACTCTTTTACCTTTAGAATCGGAAGCTCCTTCTACTGAAGTCCCCACACCCAAAATAGCCGCCAACATTAACAAGAACGACGACAACGCTGCTATGATTGCAATATGATATTTGCCATGGCAACTGCAGCAAAAGGGAGTTGTTTTGTTACTGTAATACCTACTACAACAATGACGCATGCCACATGGATATCGCATGAATCTGTAGGTGAAATGAGAAACACACAAATACTTATTTGTATATGCATATACATATGCATGTATTTACTTATGTACCTACTTCTCTGTACATAGTGCTATGCACATTATTATAAATCCAAAAATGACAACATAACAAATAAACTCCTACTCCACTTCACTCTCCATCACCACTCCTCAAAAGAATATACATAATTCCACCCATACCCGAAATTTTGCACATAATGACACATTATTGTGATGGAAAAAGGGAAAGGGCTATGCGCCAGTATGCTGGGTATAGAAATCCAGACATGCATGTGAGTGCAAAGAGTGAATACGTAAGTATGTACATACATATGTACATATCTATCTACAAGAGAACAAGAATACACATCTACATATGTACATGCACGTAAGTATGCATTTAAAAAGTAAGTGCGAGTACAATAACCTTGATTATGGTTGTGCTTTTGTTCTCTCACATGCTCTCATATTCTCTTATGCCGGTATTTTTTGTTGTTGTATGACAATAAGGTGAGTAACTAGATGCAAAGTGCTGATAGTAACAACAACAACAATTGCAAGAGAAGCAGCTAAGTATTATACATAAATGTATACAAACATGAAATAACGTGTAGCATATATATTTTTTGCAGTCAGTGTTACAACAACAAGGAAAATGCTTTCACCGTTTGTTAGTAGCAATTTTTCCAATGTTGCTGTTTTCTGTTTTTTTTTCTTTTTTTCTTTGTTATAATATTTATCATTTTTGTCGTTGTTGCTGTTGCTGTTGCTGTTGTTATTTTTGTATGTATGTGTTATGCTTTCCCTATCGTCTGACAATGTCAGTGAGCGAGTATGTTGGCTGGTTGTTGGGTTGTTTGGTTGTTTGGTTGGTTGGTTGGCGTTTGGCTTGCTAATGCAACTTCGTATTTAATCGTTGTTGCTGTCGCAGTTGCTGTGTTTTGCTAGTCCATGTTACGAGTGTCAGGGACAACACCCATATTCGTCTCACGTTGTATTGCTTTTAGAGCTTCTCAGTTGACTGAATTTTGTTATTTTTGTTGTTGTTATTTGTTTTTACTCCAAAAGTAAAAGACAAAAAGAGAAATAACAACAAAAAACGAGTGATCACAACGGAAATGGAAAATGCAATGCAATTTATGTACATACATATATGCTTGTATGTAGGTATGTGTGTGTGTGTGTGTTACAGTTATTGAAATTCACACGATTTGTTATATCATTTTTACTTTTTATTGATACATATGTATTTGTCAGTTTTTTTAATGAATGAGCAACTGCACACAAATACATACATAATCACATACATACATATGTACATGTGTGCATGTGTGCTTATATTTATTTGTTAAAATGCATGTCAGAAAGCTCAGATGTTCTATGTACATAATCAGTAGTGGATCTAAGATTTTAATCTAGAAAGTAGGGTTGGTGGAAAGATTGACTTTTCTCCGTTAGATTAGAGATTCAAGAAACGCTCTAGATTAATTTCTAGTTGAAGTGAAAATTCTCACAAAACTCGAGGTACCAATTTCACTAATTTTTAAACGGACGTCGATTGGAAAGGCAGCCAGTCAGCCAGTCAGCCACTTTAAAAGCAAAAAGAGTTCAAAATGATTAGGTCAATTGTATCACAAGACAAGCCCATATGATTGGGCTTCGCTCATGAATGGGAATCTGTCCAAACAAACAAAATATCTTTAATTGGCTCTAGCTACCTTCGACTTCATCTTCCTGCTACCGTCGTCCTAAATAATCGTATTACGTATTTGTGATTTTGTTATTTATCAACAAATATTTGAAGAGTATTTCAGAACTTTTATCATATCCCACGAAGAATTATGGAGTATCGTATACGCATCATGCCCAAGGTTATACATCATCCGGGAGCCTCTGCAAAAAAAAGGTGTAGAACCGCTGGGCCCGAACTTAATATGGCCATATACAGCTGGAGAGATAAGTGTGTGCCGTGAAGCAGTTAACCGAGTCCAATTTATTTCAATTGTAGAAGCCTTATTCTTCACTGGGAAATGAGGAATGTAAAGAGATTGAATACTGTTCCAAGCTCTAAGGGATCCAGGAATCGTTTCCTGTTCGTTTTTTTTTTCATAAGATCTTCTGCAATTCCGAAGCAACGATCTTAAAGGCTGAATTGCGATCATGTTGCCTTCAGATCTCTTTTATTATTTTTTAAGTGATTATCGTTCATTGTTTTCAAGTTCAACGTTTCCATTTTTCTCCCATATTTTATTAGTTGTAGCAGATTTTCCATACCGTCCTTATCATATTCAGATCAAATTGAGGCAAAAATTCAAACCAAAATTTATATTTAAAAAAAGATAATATTCAACAGAAACAGAAAAGCAAAATCAGACCAACAATTCAAATTAATATTTACTAAAGTCTAAAAAATTTTGGTCACTGTGGCGTAGTGGTAGTGCGTTGAACTGCTACGCAGAGTGGCCGGGATTCGAATCTCGGCTCAGGCAAAATCAAAAAGTAAAAAAAATAATTGTTCTACACTGCTCCACCTCTTGGCAGGCAACCGCAAACCTATAAGAGTAAAAATTGCCTATGAAAAGCTTTTCACTTCGCCGTTCGGATTCGGCATTAAACTGAAGGTCTCTTCCATTCATGTACAAATATAACACGCACAACATGAGTAGATGCGAAAAACTCGGCCTAGGCCCTCCATAGGCTGTTGTGCCATTAAAAGTAAAGTAAGTAAGTAAAGTCTAAAACCAAAATAATAAAAATACGACAAAAATAAAGACATAAAATAAGTCCCTAGAACAAATCATAGACCAAAAGCTTCTATAAAGCCTTGCAAAAGACTGACAACTTCTATGTAATTTCCTCTTTCAGCCTTGAACCAACAAGGTCTCACCTCATGACGCTGAGTTCTTCCCATAACAGATTCTGAGGCAATAGATAGGCTTTATATTTTAGAAAATTCATGCTAATAAGTATACATAATACATCAGCGTCCTTATTGCTGGAAGCGCTTTTATTTGTCGTTAATAAAACATTTTAGATAAATTGAAAACAAATTCAACTATACATCGACATCGTGCAGGTAGAGATAGATAGATACCCACTGCGCAGATACCCTATGCACAATTGTGTGTATCCATTATCTTTCGACTTTACTTATGAGACTTACTTAACAACTAGAACTTTCTCATACAATTTGCTCCAGCTTTGCTTTTGTTTTTTATTCTGCAAATGCCTTCAACTTGACGGCAATGTAAAGTTCCGTGAGTCTGTAAGTGTGTATCTCCTTTATGCTAGACGAATCTAGTATCTAAAGTTCTTTTGGAATATAAAACGAGTTTGCAATTCAAAACGCAATAAAACAAACATTCAGCATTAACTAAAGCCTCCAAAAAAGAACTGGGGGAATTCATCAAATGAGAGCGTGAAAGAAAGAGAATGATGGCAAAAAAGCAAAAAGAATGAAAGAGTGAAAGAATGGAATGTGAGAGAGATGAAAAGCAAGGAAACTGAAACGGCAAAGACCTTCTTAGCCTTGACTTTTGTCTAATGGTTTATTAGCCTCGCTAGTATTTACTGAGAAGCATTCCATAATATGTATGTGTGTATATATTTAACCCTCAAATTCCCAAAAAAAAAAAATAAATATCTTATTCAAAACTATTCAAAATTAAATTTTCTCTGAACAAAATTAGCCTCGAATATCAGGCGTTAATGGAAGTTTGTGGTTCTAAATCTAAAAAAATTTATCAGGGAGTTCTTTATACCTTAGTATAGGTACATACTAAATCGATGACTATTTTGGTGGACAAAGTCTTCGTGGTCGTTGATTGGCTCAGTTTGTACATTGGCAAGATCCAGCTCATTTTTATGTATTCAAAAGTAGATTGAAAAATTAATACGCAATTTAAAAAAAATAACCCCCGGCGAACATTTGCACGACCTCAACAACGATAATAAGTTTATAAGGGCCTTTTTCTGTACACACACTGACTGCGAATTACATAAGTATTTCAGTATTGCCAGAGTATGAAAGAGTAAACGTCTGGCCAATATTAAATATTTCCTCATAGATTTCTTCCACATCCACAGTGGTAGGCAGAGAATTAGCACACGCCTTAGCATCCGACAAATCTCAAGATCTCTTAATGTATTGTTCGTATTAGCAATTAACTTCCAAGAACATGGTATGTTTTAGTATGAGCTGTAGCACAGCTCACTCGGAGCAAATGATCACAATTAAAATGTAACAAAAGAAATTCGGCTAAAAGCAAGCCAAATCCCTGGCCAAATTGACACCAAAACTCGGACTAAAATTTGATAAAATTAAGACAATAAATCGGATAAAAATTAATAGAAAATTGAAGCCAAAACTAAATAAAACCAAAAATCAAAGAAAAACTTAGACCAAAACTCAGACGCAAATTACACATAAATTCAGATTAAACATTAGGATAAAATTCAGAAATTCCTAATTAAGACTAAGATCAAAATGTAAACACTTGTGAGATAAAAACTTTAACTAAAAAAATTCAACCAAAATTCTGAACAAAAAACCAGACCAGATCAAGAAGCAGTCCATAAACCTCTAGTAAACTATCCAAAAGTAAGACATCTATGTTTGGAGTGAAGCGTTCACACATGTGGAAGGGGCTGTAGCACCCCTAACTCCTCGACCCGTTCTTTCATTGGATCATACGTTGTCCATAGAGCATATCCATCCGATTCTATTTTTATCCAGTAGTTTCAGTTTGCTCCATAATTAGCTTTACTTAAATATTTCTTTGCGCTGCGGTATTCTCGTACAGATTGTTTTTTTTTGGACATCTTCTTTTGTCACTACTCACTGCCAGTTTAGTACTTGGGCCATCATGGATTCATTTCGACAATAGGCTCGATATTGCTGCTCTCATTCGACCTGTTGTTTTTGTCATCTACTATTTCCAATATTATTTGTGAGGAAATCAGGATTGTGGGCACATCTAAACAAAATAATCAAAATGTCACATTCTATTACTTAAAAAAAGAAGTTTTGATATGTGTTGACACCAATTTAGAGCTCCACGCTAAGCGCCACTGTGGCTTTATTTATGATTATGTTACCGATTTAGACGAAAGAGTTCATGTTCTTCTTGTCAATGGTGTGGAATTGGAGTTTTAAATGGGTGTGGAGGTAGTATGTTCTGGATCGTATAGATTGCAGCTTGTCATCCGTCGCAGCCGTTCGCATTCTCGATTTCTTTTCAACTTATCGTTTTCACCAACACAAAGTGGCAGTAACTTCCCACTAGGGTTTACCAGTAGCGGTGTTTCAAGTATATTTATTCGTATGGCAGTTGCCGCGCCCAACTTTTATTTTCTGTATAGACATGCCCTCTTGCCGCAAAATGACCAAAGACCGCCCACATTTCACTATGTTCCAATGGAAGCACGGGTGGAGGATTTATGGGTGCTAAGTACAGTCCCTGCCAAAGTGGTGAAGTTATATTGGGCGCTTTATCGAAAGAAGGTTGAGAAAGTCGCTTGGTGAAGTATGTGTTCTCTCTGTCTACTGTTCTGTTCCTTCAGGGGTTCCTCCCCCCCCCCATCACTGCTCTCTACTGAATAGTGACATGGTCCCCCCTCTTTGTGTCTTTTCAAATCTCATTGATCCGTGGGCTGTGATGCCATGTCATTTATACATTTCTAGGATCTTTATCCGATTTTAACCAAAGCACGTATGCTCCCGCGCGTTTTTGGAGGGTCTCATAAGCTATATTATATATGAATAGTTTTAGGCAAGTGGTTGTGACACCTCCCATACGTGCATAATACCCTTTTGGTATACTCGCACCTCTGATACCGTTTACAACATAGTACAGCGCATAAAAAAAACTGGTATGATATTAAAATTTCTTATGGAAATGTTATTTCTCTGTTAGGTCTGATATCTCACATGCAACCCTGATTTTCGACACAGTATAATCATTTCCGATTCTATTTGTGGCAGAGTACTAAGAGTTGGTACAAGAAATTCTATTGAAAAAAATGAATGGGTAAGAGAAAGTGGGCGCGGCAACTGCCATGCTAACAAATAAACTTGAAACAGCGCTGCTGGTGAACCCTAGTGGGAAGTTACTGCCACTTTATGTTGGTGAAAACGATAAGTTGATAGTAATTATTGGGCGAACTTTGGTCTTTTTGACGCTAGAGTGCATGGCGTCTCCTTCTATTCAAAGAAAATACTTGGAACTCTGAGTGGGGAACCACAGCAAGGAAGATAACGACAAAACGACTCGGACCAGTTAGTATCCATTATTTGTGGTTGGAGTTGGAAAACGGTCCATGTTGGAACAGGCTTCCCTAATCGTCTCTTTTGCGAATCGATAGAAGTGCCAATCCTTTGGCCAGCACTGTATCTACAACCTTAGTCACTTAAGGGAAAGCAATTGCAAAACAAGAAATAACAAAAACAAACAGAAGAACTAAGGGTAAATATGAGTTTACTAAATCATTTGAGTATATAAACTTTTGCTAAAAAGTTCCATATCATTTTCGCACATTTATATAAAGCTCAAAACTGAAATTTGCACTTGGTCATATTCTAATAAGCAAATATATTAAGGCTGTGCTATAAAAAGCAAGCACCCCAGTGTCGCACTGTCTCAATTGCACATACCCTAACGCAATTTTGCTTACAAAAGTATTCACTGTATCGAGACCAGGGCAAAATGTGATCACTCACACAGGCAAACATACATTTGTGATTATATTTGAATTTGTACAGACAATTGCAAAAATTATAATAATAATAATAATAAAAAAGCAACAAAAAACAAACAAAAATTGCAACCCTTAATGACGAATTTTATAGTGAAAATACAAAACAAATTATATCCTTGATTGTAGTGTATGTATTTTAAATATATGCTAGCATGCATGCGAGTGTGTGTGTGTGTGTGTGTGTGTGCATGTGTATTTTTGTCCTTCTGCTGCCAGACTGACAATGACAATAACAACGTCTACGATAGAGTGTGAGATTTTGTCTTCCGTTACACGCGCATATTTAACACATTTTGACATTATTTTGCATGTGTATGTGCGTGTGTGTGCGTGTAAAGGAGTAGGTGGTGGGGGTAAGACAGAGTTGCCATTATTATAGGTTAATAACGAAACGAACGCACCCTTATTATAACCCACAGTAAGTAAGTAGCTATGGCAGTTCACCCTCAAAAACTTTCAGCGGGCAAAATCATTTCACTTTGATTCCACTGCTACGGCGACAACTTTCTTCTTCAATGCCCTGAAATTGCTTTTCATTTTCTTTGTGTTGCAGGCTTTTGTTTTTTTTTTTTTTTTTTTACCTTCTCTATTTACTATTAATTCTAGTTATGCTCTAACGAAACTTCTCGGCTATCAAATATATCGCTGAGCAAATAGTAAATAAGAAGAGAGAAGAGGGAGCAATCAGTTGCAACGACAACACAAACACACACACACACACACACACAGCCACACTCAACTGCCAAAAAGTTGCCATTCTTCTACACGGCAACAACATCAACAACAAACAACAACAACAAGGAGAACTTAAATGAACTGAAGTGAAGGAAAAAATGTTGTGGCATGGGTAGGTCAACCACCAGGCATTGAACCCTCCAACAAAAACACACACACAAGCTCACAATACATACAACAAGCCGCAACAGCAGTAAAGATACACAGCGGCGCATTTCCGTCGTCTCGGCTGCGCATGAAACTTGTCCTCCCCGGACACACACACACACACACAAACACACTCACTCACAGACAGACATTGAAGTGCTTTAAATCTTTTTTAAAATAAAAGTACAAAAATAGACGTTCGACTATATTCACGCACACATACTACACATACATACATACATAGTAAGTAAAAAGAAAGAGCCAAAGCAAAACAAAATAAAAAATGCTTAAACTCCACAAACAACAAGAACAACAAATCCCTTCATAAATTACATTCTGGCACGGCATGTGCTTCGTCGTTGCTAACTACTCGCATACAAATGATGCAAATGCTGCAATGGGGAATGCGGCAAATGTCAGCGATACCATACACTCATGCAACACCATGCACTACCATCTACACCACCACGGCGCAGCCTACCTGCCCCTGGCATTGACTGGCGTCAATGCCATTGCGCCGTAGTGGGTTGAGTTTTGTGGGTTGCATAGACAAAACACAGTGCGAGAGAGGGGGAGAGAGTATGCATATAGTATATAACATTTTTTAAGAGAGTTTTTTTAGTATTGCCAGCTTCGATGTAAATATGTTTGTCTAAAATTGCAGAACGATTTTGAAACTTTCAAAAAAAAAAGTATTGAAATTTTACCATAACTGTTCTTATAAGGCATCAACTGATTCCACACAGAAAATCTAAAATTGGACTGTTCATAGGCAATGCAAATTTGACCTCCCCTGACAAATAAATAATTCTGATAGTTTATAATTTTTTTTTCATTCTTCGAGCCTCAAGTTTCGATATCATAGGTAAAAAGAAATATATATTATTGCACAATACCCGTGAGTTTCTATGAATTATTACGCGCTGGAACGAAGGGATAAATACAAAATGTCTAGCATTAGTTTTTAAATGAACCTGGTCCGATTTTACTTTTATAAATTTTTTACTAACTTTTGCCCCCCTTTGAAATAAATCGAATAAAATTCAAGTCAAAAATTATTATTTTTGATTGAACTCCATCTTAACCCTCCTGGCGATTTTGTCCTCATATGAGAACGATAAATTAAAAATTCGATTAAAATCAACTTTATATCGTATTTCTAATAAAAGGTTCCAATAATTTTCTCTAGGCTTACAGAAATCTTTACATTTTGGAGGTATTTTTATGAAAATTCTATTCATATTGATGAAAATGAAAGTTTGACCAAAGAAAGTAAAGTCGATATTAATGAAGTACATAAAAAAGACGATGTTAAAGCATTTGGTTTTGGTACTAGAATTTAGGATTAGTAAAAATTTTCTTGAAATAAATTGAAATGAGTTCTTCTACTATTTATGAAGAAGACGAACAGTATTTTCTTTATCGATTCTTAACTTGGTAAAGGATAATTTTGGTTTCATTGTCCTCATAAAAATCCTATTATTATTGGTTACCTGTAAAGGTGAACATTTTAAAGGTGGAACATGGAATTGGTTGCACTGGGAGGGTTAAAACCTCTGATAAAAATATTTAGGTGTTATTTTTTAAGGAAGAGTTAATAAGCATTTGGCAATACTGCTCTCTCTCAATAATAAATACTCACATAGAAATAATATGCAACAACAATGCCCAATCAACAACAACGACAACAGCCCGAATGTATTCGTAAGGTTGCTCTTGAATTTATTATATCTAATACATATATGTATGTACATACACATTTCTATGTGTGTGTGTGGTATACCACTAGGATATTGTGTGTGTGTGTGTGTTTACATTTGAGTAGAGTAGGGCAAAGGGAGTCATAATTTTGGTAGCAATGACCTTCACCGCGTTGTTGCAGTGCTATCGTTATTGCTGTTTTTGTTTTTGTTGTTATTACTGCAGGCAATGTTTGCTACTATCGCGATGACGATATGTTGTTGCTCTTGTAGCTTTTGATGATGCTCATGGTTAAAGTATCGCGGAAAAAACGTCTGGAAATTGCAAGTAGCTAAGTAAAACGAAAGAAATAAAAAAACAAAACAAAAGTATGCATCAGTGAAAAGATATACATTTTTTCTGGTCGTGTGCTGTACGAGCAATATTAAATGTGAGGCATGAGTGTTGATTTTTTTTGTAATGCGACAATATCGTTATCAATTTGTGTTCCCTTTTTTTTACAATTTTTATTTTTTATTTTATTTTTTATATTATTTATTAATTTCCTTTTTAGTAATTCTTTGTTTGTAGTGTGATGATGCAAGCCTCTGCTGCTTCCCCCACTGCCTAACTTAGTTTTCCTATATTTCAATATTTGTACACATATGTATAAATTATGCTCTTGCAACATGAACATTTGCTCAATCTCAGTCGTTGCCGTCGCCATTGAAATTGGAGTTCACGACCATATAAACATAAACTTGACACTGCCTGAGTTTGAGTTATACATACCAAACCCAAAACGGGTAGAAACAAAAAAAAAAAAGAAAGAAAGCTAGAAACAAAAAGTAGGTACTTGTTTTTCAACTTAAGTACTAATTTCTGAAAACGAATAGAAAAGTTTAGTGTGTGTACGAATTCTAAAAAGTTAAGAAAAAGGAGAGAGGAATTGTGAGTGCAATGTAGTGGAGTGATATGACATCATAGAGAGGATGGCTTCCTTTCATTCGTAATAATGCTCTAGACACTTTTGGTTTGAGCAGCGCAAGTATTTTTCAGTTTCATTGACCCGTTCTTATGTTGGAATATGCAAGTGTAGTGCAAACACATACAAAACTAGAGTTTGCCATTCAATGCAGCAAATGTAACTATGGAATGAGCTGATGCTGAGAGACCAAACATGCGAGTTGGAGTAATTTGAAGATTATTGAAATTGTGCTCTGAATCATGTACGCCATATTAGCTGGCATGTTGCAAATGGTCGGTCATTATCATAGTAGAACATACTTATTTATTACCTAGACATACTTACATACATATGTACATTAGTTTCCGCATGAGTCGCCGTGGCGTAGTTACATTATAAAAACTACCTGGTTATACAATAACAAGCAGATGTGGCCGGAGTATAACTGAAAACCCTCCAAGAAGCTTATATTCCCAAATAGAAACCAAATAGTTACTTATATATAGTGGTGGCAGAAGTCAAATGACTTCTGCAGAAGCTGTAAAGATGAAGAGGAGGAACTAGTCTCTTATTACCTCTACTTTTGCCCAGCCTTGGAATACTATTTTTGGTGAATACTTTACAAATGACTTTTCTGATTTGGAGTTGATTGGCTTTTTTGTCCGAACGGTGTATGAAAAGATTTTCTTAAAAATTTTTACTTTTAGGTTGTGAGTATATCGCAACTTAAATTTGTATGTAACGTCCCTCTTCTCTATCTAGTATTAGTTGTTCAGTTCCTGTTCCAGTTCCACCTCTCTGAAGAATTTAATTATTGCAGCCGGGTGTTAAGGAACTACATGGGTGTATGTAGTTATGTGTTTTTTTTTTGCAGAATTTGGCGAAAATTGGGTTTTTTGTCCATAAGTCCCATTTATAAATACAAGTAAATGATGTAATTGTATTTGTACCCTTATGGGGGTAATTTACGCTATTCCCACTTTTCCCCTCTCTTACTAAAATTCATGGCTAATTCCCAATAGCATGAATAAGTAATCCTTATCATAATTACTAAAGAAAGTAGTAAATATTTAATTATCTGTCAATGTTTGAACCTTCACAATGACCCTGTACTCAGAATAACTTCGCGGTCATTGCATGCTATGCCATTCAAAGAGAGAGAAAAAGACGAGGCAGAGAGCGAGAAAAAGGAAGAAACTCCTTAATGCATTAAGCACAGAGTATGTATGATACCAAGTATAAACAAATGCCCATAAAACAAACAAAATATACTCAGAGAATGAGAAAGAAGGAGAGAGAGAGAGAGAGAGATAGTGAGCGCATGCTCCAAATTATTTTGAAAGGCATCCTACCCAACAACAAATGAATAGCGCTAGCATTACACATCTGTATGCCACAAGAAGACAAATGTCCGAAGCCAGCAAGATATGAGTAATAGTTTTTGAACACACATTCACTAACACATATACAGCTTTGCATATATGCATTCAATGCAGCAGCTCTATATACTCTCTCATATACTCTCGCTCTTCATCATCCCAGTTGCACAATTTCTGTTTGCTTCGCAAACTTCGAAATTTAACTGTAAATTTCTCTTTGACTCATCAACTCGTCAGAATGAGAATTTTTTTACATTTTGCTCATTTACTTTCTGTTTTTGGTGCTCACGCAATCACACAGAAATGCAATCTTAGTAATGAATGTAAATAATAAAGTTGATATTTTAAAAATAATACTAAAAATTCAATAAAATGATATATAAGAATTTATTTGTATATATGTGTAAGAAAGTAGAATATTATTATTAGAATATTAATATTAAAAACAAAAAACAATAGAAAAGAAAAATAATTTACTACTACATAGAAGTAAAAAAGTGAGAAAAGACCGAACAACAATCGTGTCCACCTTTATTAATCCTTTTGGTGGTCAGGACCATTACTCTATGCCCTATGACATGCTATGTTAAAATGGAGTACAAAGTGCTCTGGAGTATTAGGTAGTAATCAATTGGTCGGTGCTCAGAGCTCGATGATACTAACTTTTACTGGGCTGAGCATTTTTTAGTGCTTATAAAAACTCTCACACACAAACACACATTCATCCTCACTCACCCAATTTTTGAACTTTTCCTCTTCTTCTTCTTGTTTTTCTACTACATTCTTCTGCATCATCCATTCCGAGCGAAACCGAGCGACCAACCCAGCAAGCAGGCAGTCGACCTCCTGGCATTGGCAGTGGCAGTGGCAGTGGCAGTGGCATTGTACTTATGTTTTGCCTCAATGCGTTCTTCTGTTTATGAAACTATGACTAGTAGTATGTGTGTACCATATGTATGTATGTATGTTATTGTATGTATGCGTGTATTTATATATGCATGGGTGTGTACGTGTTAGCACTGCATTGCAGCATTCATGGCCATTGCCATTTGTTGTTGTTTTTTTTGCCATTGCTGCTGTTGTTGTCTTCTTTTGTATGCCATTTCCATTGTTTAATTATTGTGTTTTTGTTGTGGCTGATGTTGTTGTTCGGTTTGACTGTCTGCTGGTTTCACATAAAACATGTTTCTATGCATTTCCATAAATCGGAAATGCTTTTCCATTCATGTGACCAGCAGCCTCACTAGCAAGTATTTACTAAGTTGTAGTGATGCATTTTATGGTAAAAAATAAATAGGTGGTTTGGAACAAATGAGCTCGAAAGTGATCCAGTTTACATTTTAAGCAAACTCGTTTAAAGTCCATTTCTAAGTTCAGTTATCAGCTGTGGAACATAACCAGCGATTCAATTTGATTTTATATTGCAGTAAAAGTCAATATTGCATCAGAAAAGTGTTCAATAAATTGGTTAATTGTTTTATTATTTATTGTATAATGCCGATTTAACTTGAATTTCATAGAAATTAAATATTTGCAGACATTTCGAAAGGGGCATTAAAGCTACTAGAAAACACGATTTCAAAGCGATTATTTCAGGCATCAATTTTAATTAGGGTAAGGGATACAAGATGAAGTCAGTGATCGCCTTATAAACGAACGAGACCACATTCAATTCCTGCTAAAAGGGAGAAATAACGACGAAAAACAACGAGGTTTAAGACGAAGAGAAAAATTAAGAATCAATTTTACGCCTGGCAAACTTCTGAGTTCTTAAAGGACCATAGTGGCCCTTACACAGTCATTAATAATGACAATATTAGTATTACCATTATTTCCATCATGATATTGCTGCCAGACTTCATCAGACGATCATTAAAAATGTCAATATTTGAAAATAATGTTATTACTATTGGCCGTGTAAGGTCCGTTTAAGAAGTTTAGATAGATGAATAAAATATGAGCAGAAGCAGGCGTCTCTTTTTCTCTCTGCGGTAAATTAAGGAAAACATTGAGAGCTCACATGTAGTGGTACTCATAGCACCGCTGATGTCCAGACACTCACTTATCAGTAGTATTTTTGTTGAAGAGACTGTGGACTTAATCATACAACCGAGCCGAACCAGTTTTAAGTCTCACTCGAAGTTCTGCAGAAAAAAAAACATGCTTGTATCATCACACGCTCAATGAGAGAATAGGACAGACCTTTGAGTTTCATATATGCTCTTCAGTTTATTACTTTCTTTACTTTCACATTCGTCGGACTTACAACTTAGCAAAACACAACCGATAATTCTAATTCATTTCAAGGAAAGTGCTCTTTCCGCCTTCATCTCCACCCGTTGGAAAATGTGATATTTATGTATGGAAGCATTTACTCTAATTCCAAATAAGATTGTGTCATCACATTAAGAATTACCTCAAGCTCTGAAGAATTTTCACATACACACGTTTACCATACATACATGAAAACTATATCTAGTGCTTAATTTGTGTGTGTTTCTTTATATTCGTCATGCTCTTTTTGCATTACAACATTTTGTTAGTATTTTTCTTATACTTACAATATGCATTGAACTGCTACATATTACTCTTTTCATAGAGTGCTCTCCTGCTGCCCACCTCAACTCTGTTTTGAGTGTGTCGAGAAGAGTATGCATAATATGTATAAAATTGCTGTTGCTACTGAAGAAATGCCAGCCATTTTTATTGCGACTGCGACTGCGACTCTTCTTCTTTGGCGTTCGTCGACCTTGCAACTCGTTTAAAAATTTTTTGCATTTGTTTTTTTTTTTGGTTTCTCACTCTCGGATATCTGAGCTCTGCTATTAAAAAGGGTATGCACATAAGTATGTATGTATATGTTTCAATGAGTATATTTTTTTACCTATATACATACTTATAGTATAGACTCTCTCCCTCTCTCATAGTTAGATTTCGTAGTAATTCGCTTGACAATTATGTATGTACATATGTATGTACATTACTTAACTATATTTATATTACACGGTGGGGCAAAAGTAATGTCGTAATGTGAATGTGCCATAATTTTTGCAAATGGCGTCAAATATCTCTTTATGTTTTAACATTTATGTTGTGCGTGATCTTTCGTTTTATCCGTTTTAACTAGCCTGTCAGATCGACAGATCTTGAATGTTCGCGTCAAATAAACTTTCTGTGAACACAGAGCCTATTTTGATTTTTATTTCTAACAAAAAAGGCAGCCAGTTCATATTACTTTTGCACCACCTTACATAAATAAATAATTTTAGTTTTACTAGTTTTTTATTTTTTTATTTTTTTTTACAGTTTGATACCAGCAGCAGCAACAGCAACAGCCAGAGTATGTTGCATCAAGTGTAGTAGGCAACAAAAATTACAAAGAAAAAAACAGCAGCAATGTATGTATGTGAGACATATATAGCGCATACCACACGGTGTCAACAACTTCATTATCGCCATCATCATCATCAGCAGCATTGGCATCAGCATTGGCATCAGCATTGGCATCACAACGCATTTACTCACTCATATTCCGTGGGGTTTTCGAGCGGTGCAGTGCAGTGCGGGAAATATAAATTTCACTGTACACCGATGATACTCTTTGGATACGAATTACGTTTTTATGAACCTAAGTTCTGCTGTGCATTGCATGCTGTAGCCTCGCTGTTCTTTGTCGTTCTTTTTCCAATTTTCTTTTTATTACTATTTTTCTGTACACAGTTTAATGCCCTTTCTCTTTTGCTCTGCTAATTGGCTAATGATGACTTCACTTTAATTTGTATTACGGCAAATGATATGGCTCGAATGCTGTCGGTAGGACAGACCTTAAATACTAAACGGTAAATGCAAACGCTAAGAAATTTCTAAACTGCTTCACTTCACTAGAACTTAATTCCACGTCTTGAGATATAGAGATCTTGAGATATCGAGACCATGCCTGCGCAATGACAAACTCTCTGAACCTTTCGAGTCCAAGACAGTGGAGTCCTACTGTTTTCGATATTGTTTTGAACTGTTCTATACGATGTGGTCTCTGCACTGCACTAGAAAAAATCAAAAAGATCAAAAAGGTACTTTCGGTGAAGCTCTGGACTAAGCACACATACCTACACAAGCAAGTACAAGGTGCTTGCCTTTGAAATTATCAAGGAAAAGGCTAAAAATCATATCCATACGACGCTTTGAAACTGCGTGCTTCTTAAAAAAAAATCATACATATCATAAACATGAAAAACATTCGCTGGCCGGCGAAATTTCGCCAGGTGACGTTATGTGGATGCGCCCCTCGGTCGTGTTGGGCGGGAGGAGGGTTTGTTGGGATTCGTTCGTAAAGTGACAGTTGCCAGTGGCGAAGATGAAACAGACAAAGAATAGCTTTATTCAGCGGCATAAAATCAGGCAATTTTTATTACAATCTTTCTTCTAGATACTCGTACAATATTTCACTATCACCATCAATGGTTCATCATACTTTGCCAATTTACGATATGGGACTCTTTCGTTTCTTCTTCCTCGCCTCTTTACTACCTTCCGCATTCTGCTTTAGACACAGCATCGCTTACCACCTTCGTCTGTGAGGCTAATCTATTGAAACTTATCACATTTCCAGTTTATTCCACCCCGATCACCGTCATCCACTTCTCCACTGCACATTTGCTCCCTTCCATTGGAGTGACTATCTACTTCAGAGTTTACCAATTTCACTCGTCGTAATTTAGCAGCCAAAGTCATTACCAATTCCACTCTTTGCGTGGCTTCAATGTCCACCAGATCTAATGTCTGTCCTTTCTGCTCAAAACCTAATGCAGTTAAATCCCGATTGAGTTCCACCACAACTAGCTTTACTTAAACTTGTTAATTCCTTATGGGATTCCTCTTTAGTCGGCCCTCACAAGTTTTTTTTATTTCATTGTTCATGTTATAGATCCCACGAATATCGGAGAAAATATGTACTCGACCCTTACTCTCAGGCCTGACGAGAGGGAGGCTGAACGGGGGGATTCCAATGAGACTGGATTTTTCAAAGAGTCCCTTGCTTCAGGGCTTCAAGAACATATAATGGAGAAATATAACATAAACAATGATAATTTTTTGGAATAGTTTACAAATGTATGTAAGTATTTTCGATGAGATCTTACTGTCCGAAAAATCGTACAGATAATCAAAATGAGCTAAAATGTAAAAAGCTCGAACGCTAAGTTGTAAGTGCACATTTAAAAAAACAAGTGATCCGTATGTGGTACATCCTCTTTTCCCCCCGCGCCCGTGTTTTCTTTCTTCGGCCTGCCTACTCCAATATGTAAAGTGGGCGGATAATACATAATCGTTCAGGACAACACCTTGCATCCAATTCGGGATATTTATGGAGAAATTTTGGATTCTGGGTTAGTTAACCCCCAAGTGGCAGGGTTGCGAAAGTGGTTTATTTGTTGTTTAGGCCCCACTAATTATTTTTATAGGATAGCTTTCCGTCGGACACCAGTAGGCAAAAAACACAAAAGGAGTGTGTGGAAATGAACCTAACAAGACTCCAGTCTTGCATAGGTAATGCATAGGTAACAAAAAAGCAAAGAATATGGGAAAGCAAATGTTTGACCACAATTTTTTAACTTTTCTGTTCTTATCTTCGAACATTATTTTTTATATAACTTTTATATTGTTCTTTCAATACATTTCACATAATTCGGCGCTTATCTCAGCTTCATGTCTGCGTGATTCTCAAAGTTGTTGTGTTTTTTCCCCTATAACTTCCACAATTCACATCTTTATTGTAAATTGTTATCGCTGTCGTTTTATTTAAAAGTTTTTAATATTTTTACATCAAAAAAATTTTACATCAATGCGCTTTGCCATTTTAAAGTTCAATGTTAGCCCAACACATGTCGGCTCTCATTTACATGCAATAAATAAATAGAGAAGAAAAAATATAAAAGTTTATAGGGTATGAATTTTACTTAATATTGTCAAATTTCATGCTACAATTACCGAGGGGTTGCAAAGTTGTTTGCTGTTGTATGTGATGCATGTTTCTAATTATAGCTTCGACTTAAAAGCAGATATACCATAGTAAAAAATGAGATAAACCTTTGAAACTTAAGCCAAATTTAATGCATGCAACTACTTACTTTTGTATTTACTTGTAGTTATTGTTTCGCAAAAAAATATGCAAAATTGTTTGCCTGTAAATATTCAAATTTTATATACTCTATATACTGTATTGGTAACCAATGGGAAAAGACGCGCTACAGAAGCGCTACATAAGATGCATTTCTGATGCATTTCCAGGGGACTTAAGGAATAAAAAAAGAAAAGTTCCCAGAAACACCAACTAAACATATCTAAGAAATCCCACCACCTATTCATCACTTGATAGCGGGGGTTGCTCGTGGTCACTGTAGGGCAGTTGCTAGTGCGTTGGCCTGATTCGCAAAGCATCCGGGGTTCAAATCTCGACGCAGGCAAAATCAAAAACAGCACCACCTCTTGGCAGGCAATGGCAAACCTACAAGAGTAAAAATTGTTATGAAAAGCTTTTCACTTCGCCGTTCGGATTCGGCATTAAACTGAAGGTCCGTTCATGTTTCCATTTCAAATTTCGACGCAACAAAATTAAAAACAGCACCACCTCTTGGCAGGCAACGGCCAACATGCAAGAGTAAAAAGAATTGCCTATGAAAAGGTTTTCACTTCGCCATTCGGATTTGGCATAAAACTGAAGATCCGTTCCATTCGTGTACAAACACCAATAACACGCACAACATGTGTGGATGCGAAAAGCTCAACCTACGTCCTCCATGAGCTGTTGTGCCATTAAAAGAAGATAGCTTCCATCAAAGACAAACCCAGTGCTTAGAAATTGCTTCTTCAGTAAGCGCTTGAAATATTACCATTGGGTGCATAAAACAAACACTGCAGACATACTCATACACATACAGACACACACATACAGACACACACATACAATAGCATATATATCGGTAACAAGGAAACATGAAAATTGCAGTTGTGTTGGCAGGTTTAACCCCCAAACTCCAAGCGTTTATATTGTTTACATATTGTAGGATTTTGTGTGTGGTGTCGTGCTTGTTTCAGTTAAGTTCGGTCAGTGTTGTGGGGCACGCAGACAACACCCTCAATTGGTTTATTTGAATGGCTGAATGAATGAATGAATGAATGAATGGCTCGGTTACGTGAGAGTTGCCGAGGGTATCTTTTGTGTGTGTGTGTTTTCAGAGTTTCGTTCACGCCGTACTACTGCAAATGACAGGTGAAATATTATATTTCCGTAGACTGGACATTTTTTATACTATTTGCAAATATGGTACATAAATTCAGTTTATAAAATAGAAATATAGAAAAAAATTAGGCATATGTGGCAGCTGGAATTAAGAGGTGAACGAGTCAAATAAAAACTATCTTTATAATCTTTTGGGTTTGTAGATGTACGCGTATTCTACATGCAATGAAGAAGCAGGGTTTTATTTTTTCGGATTTCAAAATCTCTTCACGTCACAGATAAGTAATTGGGCAATGTAAAACTACAGTCGTGTCTGGGTGTAGTGAACACCTAAATTTGCACATAGGCTACTCTAAATAGTGAACAAACGAAAACTCTCAAATAGTAAAAAAAAATGTTGAAAGCAAGAAGAAAAAAAATCACACACACACAAAAAAAGAATCAGAGATGAAAGCGGGGTATTCCCCTAAATTGTACTTTCACTGTTGATTGCTACAAAATCAGAAAAATATCTGTTGTTATTAGCTGTAGCTGTAGCTGTAGCTGTAGCTGTAGCTGTAGGGAAGGATGACATCAGTCAGTTTTTAAAAACTCTAACTTTGAACGATGCTCTATCATTTTTAATGCTTGCTTGGAATCAGCTGAATGAAAAAATAATAGCGAAATGTTGGAAGCCTTTATTGGAATGCAACATATCAATGCAACATAACCAAATCAAATCGAAGATGAAGACGCTAATGTTCCTTTGTGCTTACTTCGACAAAAAGTAGTGCAGGAAAATATAGAAAAGTACTACTGTGGGCAAAAAGTAGTAAGACTTTTTAATTTAAATTTCGCGCGGAAACCCATTCATCAAAATATTATTTTTTTAAGGTTGGTATGACTGTCGGCTGACTGACATCTGTGCCAAATGTCACATCAAAATAATCATTAGTGTTTAGTATACGCTTGTCTTTCTGAAGTACAAAAAGTGCATTCGGCGATTTCAATGAGTGAAATTATTCAACAAAGAAGTTCCATTAAATTTTGTGTGCGGAATCAAATTTCTGGTGCCGAAACGTTCAGAATGTTGCAAAAGGCCTTCGGTGATAATTGTATGTCGCGAGCAAGTGTTTTTGATTGGTACAAATTGTTCAAAGATGGTCGAGAACGCGTTGACGACGAACCACGTCCAGGACGGCCATCAACATCAACTGATGATCAACACGTCAATAAAATCAAGGAATTGGTGCTCGAGAATCGACATCGACGATTAACAGTCAGAGACCTTACTGGCATCGTTGGAATATCGGAAGGATCAGTGAAAACCATTTTAAAACATCATTTGGGCCTAAGAAGAGTGAATGCACGATTGGTTCCAAAATCACTGCATTGGTTTTACGAGACCATTTTGCCAAAAATTCGACTGATATCGTTCTCGTTCCGCAACCACCCTATTCGCCTGACTTAGCACCGTGTGACTTTTGGCTATTTTCTAAACTCAAAAAACCGCTTCGTGGACACCGTTTTGAGTCAATTGAAGACATTAATTAATGAATCGCTAAGCGCATTGAAGGCTATTCCGGAAATTGACTTTAACAACTGTTTCGAGAATTGGAAACAACGTTGGCACAAGTGTATTGGGGCCGGGGGGATTACTTTGAAGGGGACGAAATAGATTTGGCAGAATGAATAAAAAAAATTTAAATTATGAACAAAGTCTTACTACTTTTTGCCCACAGTAGTATACAGTAGCAGTAGCAAGTTCTATTCCCGGAGGTAATTTTATGGACCTTTATTTGCGTCTACTTGCTCATTTAAGTAGTAGTTGCTCTATTAATTTTATTTGGGAAACTTACACTGAAATCGATGTTAAAAAATGGAATGCAATCGAAGATGACGAACCGATTAATTTTGAGAAAGATGCGTGAGAATATTGCAGGATCTGATGATGATGACCAAGGCGAAATACAGATCCCAAATCGTGTAAAAGTTACTGAAGCTGTTGAAAGTCTCGATAAAGCTATCGCATGGGCTGGGGTCAACACTACTGATTATGCTGGTATACTAGCAGTAGCGAAGTCTACACGAAAAATCGGTCCAAAAGTCCAAACATCTATTCATGCATACATATCTACCGTTCTATTTTTCCACTAATTTATTCTAATGAACTCGTGCTTCTACATATGCAAAAGTGTGTATTTTGAGCAACTGGAACGAGTTTTTGAAGAAAACATTTCAACCTTGATACTTATAGTGAACAACTTGGAGACTGTGAACAGTCCTTACAATAATTAGTTAACTATATCCAGACACGACTTTATTCAAATTTCATGTTTTCTATACGAGTACGGTATAACAGTTAGCTCATTATACAGGGTGTTTTTTGTTAGAAGTGTTGTTTTCAAGAAGAAATAAAATGCATATTATTTAATGTTATGGCCAAGAATTTAGCTTTATTATAAAGATAAGGATTTGCGATTATGTTTTAAAAACGATTTCGGGCAAGTGGCCGCCGCGGCTGGTTCGAATAAATTCCAGCCGAGAGGCCCAATTTTCGACCACTTTTTGCAGCAATTGGTGCCGTATGTCAGTAATAACGCGCCGAATATTCTCTTCCAAGGCGTCAATCATCTCGGGCTTATCTGCGTAGACAAGCGACTTCACATAACCCCACAAAAAACAAAAACTAGTCCAGCGGTGTTAAATCGTACGATCTTGGACGCCACGCCACAGGCCCACGACGCGAGATAATGCTTCAAAGTTTCACCAAAAGTTTTCTTCAATAAATTGATTGTTTCGTTGGCTGTATGGCATGTAGCGCCGTCTTGTTGGAACCAAAGGACGTCCACATCAACATCCTCCAATTCAGGCACGAAAAAGTTATTAATCAAGGCTCTACAACGTTCCCCATTGACTGTAACATTATGACCGGCTTCATTTTTGAAGAAATATGGACCAATGAATCCCTCTGCCCATAGAGCACACCAAACAGTGACTTTCTGAGGATGTAACGGCGTCACAACAATGGATTGTGATTTATGATCACTCCAAATGCGACAATTTTGCTTATTAACGTACCCATTCAATCGAAGCTTGAGCTTCATCGCTGAAAATCGGGATCGTTGGCCATATCGTTTTGGGCCCATTCAACGAACGTGCGACGCGCTTGATGGTCGTTCGGCTTCAATTCTTGAAATGGCAAACCAAACTGAGCATAAATCAAGTGACAGCTGTCAAAAAGACCAACTCCGAAAAAAGTGTAGTGAGATTGAAAACCACTATTCTAAAAAAAACGACTTTTATAACTTGTAAGCTACTTTTCGTCCAGAGCTGAGCATAGTTAATCAAGAAATTTACTTCGTTAACCTTGATTGGTTAGTACCGAAAAAAAAATATAACCTTTTGCATGGAAAATATAATTTTCGTTCAAAACCATTTAAAACAACAGTGTTACGACTTTCTAGAACAGACGTCCAACTGCAGCATTGGAGGGATTAGCTGTAATGTATTTGATAAACAAGTTACTAACATATTCTCGCCTGAAATGCAGCATCTGTTACCATTTCCATAAGGTTACTCTCCAGCCAGATATCAAGTAAATCGTGGAAGACGCTTCGTTCTTTTTTTTTGCTGGGTGATAGCTCCGATCGTCGCTGTGGCGTAGTGGTAGTGCGTTGGACTGCTACGCAGAGTGTCCGGGGTTCGAATCCCGGCACAGGCAAAATCAAAAAGAAGAAAAAAATAATTTTTCTACACGGCACCACCTCTTCGATGGACACGCAATGGCAAACGTACAAGAGTAAAAATTGCTATGAAAAGCTTTTCACTTCGCCATTCGGATTCGGCTTTAAACTGTAGGTCCCTTCCATTCATGTACAAATATAGCACGCACAACATGAGTGGATGCGAAAAGCGAAAAGTTCGGCCTAGGCCCTCCATGGGCTGTTGTGCCGTTAAAAGTAAAGTAAGATAGCTCCGAAAAAGATACAATATCAGCATCCGCATTATTGCTGCTTGTGCTGCATGAAATATCGGCTTCGTTCCTCACCGAGATCATAGCTTCCTTGACCATTACACATCATCAATTTTCTTTGCCCTTTTCTTTGACTTTGGCAATATTGTACTTCTCTAATCACATGAGTCGAAATTTTGGGGTGGAAGGCAGCAGCTACCTGGCAATCCTAATTATAGTTAACGGGGTTGAGTTAATGGTAGAAATTTTACAGAAGTTAGACAGAACGTTAATGGTTTTTTTACTGTCGTTAATTGACGATTAACTATTTGCTGCCCAGCTCTGGTTTTGAGTTGAATTATTTACGTTCTTAGTTGAATAAATTACCTTCTTAGTTAAATCAACTACATTTTCAGTTGAATCAACTATGATTTTAGTTAAATCTATTAGTTTATATTATATAAAAATTAATTGCATTATAATTTTTTATTATTACTTCCTTTGCTTATTACAACTACCGTAAGGCATCAAGTAATAGTTATGATATTGGTACTGAGGAATTAAAGTAATTTCAAAACAATATTTACAAATTCACATATTTTTGCATTAACTTATTTACAATTATTTACAGTTCAGTTTTTTTTTGTTTAGTTATGATTTATCAAATGCATTAATTAAAGTTAATTACTTAATTAATTAATTATTAATTCCGTTGGTAGGACTCGCTGTAGCCGCCGCTGGTATTTCGACTCGATAACCGTTAATATTCTCATGTCTGGATTTGGATGGTCCATCAATTTAGAAGTATGACGTATGCTTATTTGCCGTACCGTTTCTGTAACAAGACTGACATTGAAGTCACGATGGATATCGAAGTTTGATATGTACCTTTCCGCGTTGACGATGGTTCTAAGTATTTTGGATTGCTGTCGTTGAATTACTTGCGTGTTTGATTTGCTCGCCGTGCCCCTTATCTCAATACCGTAAGACCAGATAGGGATAAGTATTGCTGCTTTCAAAATTAAAAGTTTGTTGTGTGTTGATAGCTTCGATATTGAGCACAATAACCAATAGAGACGGCCAAGACCGATCATCGGTTGTAGTGCCAGTTAAGTAAGTATGTAAGCAACCAATAGAGTTGACCAAATCGCTGTTTCAATTGATTTCTTTTAGCTACAACATGATCTTTCCACGTTAGTTTTTGATCGATTATAATGCCAAGTTAGATATCTATCTTGCTTTGGTATCTACAGGTACATCTTCATTGTTAATTTTTAACGGAATCACTTCTGAGTTTTCGATTAGTACTTATACACAACTTGGGTAGTTTTCTCAATGTTTATGCCTATTCCCCACCTGTTAAACCATTCGAGCACATCATTGAGTATGGCTTGGAGATTTCGTGTTGCCTTCTGTAGCGAGCGATCCGCAGCCAGCAAGACTGTATCGTCCGCAAATGTTGCAATCATATTTTGAGGACCAGTAGGCTTTGGTACATCCGCTGTGTATAACCGATACAATAGTGGCCCAAGTCCACTGCCTTGAGGAACTCCAGCTTGCAGTTGTTTTATTTCCGAGGTTGTATCTTTGTATTTTACGTAAAACCGTCGATTTTCCACATAGCTTTTGAGCAGTTCATAGTAAGTAGTTTGACGGGAGATGGATAGATAAGTTTATGAAGTAAACCGCTATGCCACACGCTTTCGAAGGCCTTTGCCACGTCCAAATATATAGTGAGTGTATATTTTTTTGCTTCAATATTCATTGCTATTTTATTAACTACTCTGTTGTATACTTGTTGTATAGTGGAGTGCGCTTTGCGAAATCCAAATTGATGGTCAGGGATGAGTTTTTCTTGGAGCAGTATGGGTTCCAACCTTTTAAGGAATATTTTTTCAAATAGTTTGGACAAGCACGGTAGTTTAGCTTATTGGTCTAAGTATATGAGTATGGATGGTTGGAATTTTTGTTTGGTTTAGGTATTGCTATAACCTCTGCTAATTTCCAATTTATTGGGAAGTACTTTAACACAAAGATTTGATTAAATAGGTTTCGTATATATATTAACGCTTTGCGTGGTAGTTCGACAAGATAATTATACTGAATCAATTTTAATTATAATTGAATCAACGTCGTTGTTAAGTTAAATCAATCAGTTTTATGTTGAATCAACTACGTTTTAGTTGAATTTACTACGTTTTAATTTAATCAACTGCGGTTTACTTAGAACAAATGATAATAACTTCAGTGAAGCAACTAAGTTTTTAGTATAATATTATAATTTTTAATTGAATAAACTAAATTTTTAGTTAAATCCACTACGTTTTAGATGAATCAATTACCATGGATGACCTAGTCCGAGCTCTTCGCATCCATTCATGTTGTGCGTGTTATATTATATTTGCACACGAATGGAAGGCGCCTTCAGTTTTATGCCGATTCCGAACGGCGAGGTGAAAAGCTTTTCATATGCAATTTTTACTCTTGCAGGTTTGCCATTGCCTGCCAAGAGGTGGTGCTGTGTAGAAAAATGTTTTTTCCACTTTTTGATTTTGCCTGTGCCGAGATTCGAACCCCGGACACTCTGACACTCTGACACTCCCGGACAACGCACTATCACTACGCCACAGCGACCCCTGCAGTTACGTTTCTACTTGAACCAATTTCGGTTGAAGTGAAATCAATTACGATATTAGATGATCACATTGATCATAGTTTTATTGAATTCAATGATATTTTCACATTCGATGGAGTTGACTGTGAAAGGTTTTAATACAGACATCAATGTCTAACAAGCACCAAAAATGAAGACACCGCTTTTACATAAATGGATTTCAAACTACAGCCCAATACCATTCAATGTTAAGCTTCAACATCATCTATTGAGGACGGGCAAGCATAAGCACTTTATAGGGTAAATACAGGGTGGTGGAATTGTAATTATGCATTCCTTCACGCCCCATCTATCAAATCAAATAAAACCACCCAAGGTTTAAAAGTAGAATAGACACAGACAAATGGACAAAATATATACAAAGTTTTACCGCATTATGACTGCGGAAAAGTGTGCGGCAAGAAGAGGAAAAGCGTAAACTTTTCTCTTTATCGAAATTTTTAATTTTATTTTGCTTTTATTATTTTCAATGGCAACGAAAGCGGCAGCAACAACAGCAGCTAAGAAGAAAGTTAGTTCGGCAAAGTGCACTGCTGCCCTCATGGAATAAAAATTCACTTTGCAACTCATACTTAGATGCGCACTTTCATAGTTCTTCTACTGCCCTCACTACCTACTACACATGGTCGTACCTCCTTTTTTTGCCCCCTTTTCGCCCCTTTTATTCCTTTTACCTTGCTGCTTGCTTTCAGTCCTTTTTTGTTTTTGTTCTTTTGCTTATTCGCTGAACATTTTCCCAATTTTCTTTTGGTAAATCTGGCTTGATTCTGCATGCAGCAGGAAACGTGCAATGCGCCATGTTGGCGTCCCTGTTATGAACGAACTGCTGTTCTCCTTCCCTTTCGTTTATTCTCCTTGTTTTGCATTGCAACGCTGACTGCAGTGCATGTGTATGAGTGTGTGAGTGTGTGAGTGTGAGCGTCTCTGTGGTGTGTGGTGTGCCTCCCAGTGTTGCACTATGGTACATCCTGCCCCTGCTGCTTACATTTATCGATTGAAAAGTGTCTCACAAGTGAAATGCAGGTCATTGATCCGCTCGTGTATGCTCGTTACGTGTGTATTCCGCCGCAGCACATTCGTTTTGGGAAAATTCGTGTGATGCATTTGCAAATTGAAGTGTGTGTGTGTGTGTGTTTGTTTGTTGTCAGTGCTGTGTAGCTTTTTGGAAAATGTTTGTAATATATATAGAATATAAAAGGAAATAGATTAATGAATTAAAAAATACAAGTTCTCAAAAACTTTTTATTTACATACTATATGTACATTGATATACTGTCGCCCTGCTATGGCTGGGGCGGATGGCCGGCCGTCCTGCTGAGCTGTACGAGAGCTGGATAGCTTACGCAACGCTTGCTTGTACGCTGCTGTACAAAAAACTATCGGATGAAAGTGTGTATGCTCAATGATTGAAATGTCTGGGTACTCTACCACATCTACCAAATCCCCAAAAAACTCACTCATCACTTATTCGGCGATCATAAAGCCGCTTGGAATTTGTAGCACTTATAACCTTTACTTTACTTTTAATGGCACAACAGCCCATGGAGGGCCTAGGCTGAGCTTTTCGTATCCACTGATGTTGTGCGTGTTATATTTATACATGAATGGAAGGGACCTACAGTTTAATGCCGAATCCAAACGGCGAAGTGAAAAGCTGTTCATAGGCAATTTTTACTCTTGTAGGTTTGCCGTTGCCTGACAAGAGGTGGTGCCTTGCGGAACTGCGTAGCAGTCCAACGCATTACCACTACGCCACAGCGACCAACACTTATAACCCATGTATAATTAAAATTAGAATGGGCATAGCTAGGTCATTTTATGGCTCATTTTATGACTCCTACAGTGATAAATAAAATATTTCCAACCCTACCATCGACATCTCCAGCACTATGTATATATTCTACGAGATTTCGAACTCTATAGGCTTACGCAGACTAGAACTTTACAGCCTGTAAATAGAAACTCATTGCGTAGCTCTAGCGATGAGCGAGGACAAAATGCCAGCGAACGAAGAGAGTCGTCCGGGGGAAAATGTTACTATTGCTGATTCAAGTTATGAAGCATTTTTTTTACCAAGAATACAGCATCAACACTTTAACCTCTGTAACTTCGTTACGAGAGTTGGGTGTTATCGGTGATAAGGAACTAAATTTCCGTTCCCATATTGATGACGTTGTTAATAGTGCTCTTAACTGTGCTCTTGGATTTGTGAAATACTGGTTCAAAGAATTCTCAAACCCATATGTCACAAAATCTCTCTATTTTACATTTGTCCGGCCAATTCTTGAATATGCTAGCGACGTCTGGTCTCGTTATTATAACACCCATTCTCTTAAAGTTGAAGCAGTGCAACGCAGATTTATTCGGTTCGCCTTACGTGGCCCTTTAACTTTCCACCATATAAGGATCGTCTAAAACTAATTAACGTACAGTCCCTTGACATACGCCGAAAAACCGCCGATACAGTAGTTGTTCACAAATTATTAGCTGGAAACATTGACTGTCCCGCGTTGCTCAAAACTATTTTTACTAACACCAACCAACGTAACCTTAGATCTGTGTCCGCTTTTCGTCTGAATACTCACCGAACAGATTATGGCGGCAACGAACCAATGCTATGTTTCTAGAATGCTTCGAATAGCCAACGACATTCCAAATGTTTTTGACGTTCACCATAGCAAATTTAGCTTAAAGAATGCTCTGTATAAAGCCTACTCCCCTCCCTCCTCTTGCTAAGCCATGTGTAAATGAAAAAATCCCTCCCCCTAAATTAAGTATAGATTTAAGTAATTTTCTCACTTGTACTATGCTAAATAAATAAATAAATAAACCAAAAGTAACTTTTGCGAGTGATTGAAAGTAAATAACGAAAACAACAGCCTGCCATCCTCAGCCCACAATGAAGGCTAACCATTATAAACTCGTAAACCTCCAAAATTTACATGCCTGACGAGTGCACGCGGTTACAGCAAGAACGATAGAAAACAGTTTGTGCATTTGCCGGCGCACTACTACATACTATTCGCTGTAGCGTAGTGGTAGTGAGTTGGACTGCTGCGCAGAGTGTCCGGGGTTCGAATCTCGGCACAGGCAAAATCAAAAAGTAGAACAAATAATTTTTCTACACGGCACACGGCACCACCTCTTGGCAGGCAATGGCAAACCTACAAGAGTAAAAATTGCTATGAAAAGCTTTTCACTTCGCCATTCGGATTCGGCATTAAACTGTATGTCCCTTCCATTCACGTACAAATATAACACGCACAACATGAGTGAATGCGAAAAGCTCGGCCTAGGCCGTCCATGGGTTGTTGTGCCATTAAAAGTAAAGTAAAAATAAGGAAATTTTTCTACACAGTGCCACCTTTTGGCAGGCAATGGCAAACCTATAAGAGTAAAAATTGCCTATGGAAAGCGTTTCGCCGTTCGAATTCGGTATAAAAATGTTGGTCCCTTCCATTCATGTACAAATATGACACGCACAGCATGACTGGATGCGAAAAGCTCCACCTTGGTCCCCCATGGGCTGTTGTGCCATTAAAAGCAAGAAGAAGAAAACTGCGAATACATACGTCACACCAGACCATATGCTGTGATCTGATTGGTATAGTATGTTTTCACTTGGCGCAAACCAATAAGGGCAAGAGGTTCTACAGAACGAAATGCAAACAAAGGACTGGTATGACGTAACCAAAAAATGGCAAACCTACGCAATGCCAACCAATCTAGTATTCCATCATTTTTGCGTTTAAAGGAATATCCTTATTCTTATTTGTTTCTGTTTTTCTCGTATAAATCGGCCATAAACCACTCCTAGGCATGTTTCTCCGTGTTTTTCCCCAAGGGAAAAAGGATCACTCTACACTGGAGCACTCCGCTGTTAGTAAGCGTTCCCTCTTTATAGAACAGCACATAGTATACTTACTTTTTACATTTGTGGCATGTCATAGCAAGTGAGCGCTGACAGAAAGCTTCGAGAAGTAGAAGCTGGAGGATCATGGTGGTTAGGAGCGGGCAATGAGAAACTCTCGTCTGATTCATAGATTAATAAAAACCGGTTAGCACTTACTTGTCTCTGAATTTTATTACTTGCTTCCAAAGTAAGTGCACCAAAAATTAAATTCGCTTTTGGCCGAACTCTGGACTCGGACTGTATTACGATTTTGCAAAATTTGTATATCTACTGCGTCACTTTACTTCAGCTAAAGTCTACTAGGTTTTACCGCTAAAGTTTTTCTATTTAATATTTACTACGATATTAGATTTCCAACATCGTAAAGTTTGAAATCGCGCACAGACAAATTTTAAAACATTTTAATTCTGGAAAAAAACCAATTTAAAATAAAAATTATATTTATTCAAATTTGAAGGAATATAACTTCTGCCCACCATGACGCACTGTCTTCTAATTTATATTGGAAAGAAGTAAAAAATCTTTTTTAAAAACACGTACTTCAGTAGTATTACCTCAATTGCACAAATTTAGCAAACAGCTAAAGAAATTCATAGTTCATTCATAGAAAGTTTTGTGGCATACTTTAAGGATCAATTTATGAGAAGTTGCAAAATAATAAATCAAATGACGGTATATAATTAACATTCAGCCCAAAAGTATGCTGCGCTTTTGAAAAACACTCAACCATAAAAATGGTAAAAACGTTTAATAAATTTGAATTAATGAAAATGAAATAAAATAGTTAGTTGCTATTTTCAAAGAAAGTGACTAACCTTTTTAAACTTTAAAACTTAGAAAGGTTTAACCTTGTTAACTTTTTATATTACTAAGAATTTATGGGCAAAAGTTTTGACTGTAAAACTTTTGCCCATAAATTCTTGGTACGCATTTTATGGCGGTTTGATGATGATGATTTTGTTTGTATGTGTTAGAATATGCCGACCATGCCCATTTTTAGTTTTTTAATAATTTTGCATCAAAAAAAGTCTATGTAAGGTGTAAGGCGTACAACAACTCCTTGTATTTTTTGGACAAAAATTGGCAAGTGCCAATTCGGACTTAGAAAAGCATAAGGTTAAAGAAGTCGCACGATAGGGGGTCTCCTTGTCTCCCCGCTCTTTTGGTATCAAATAGCGCGGCCAGCTCTGTCCCAATCTTCACTGGACTAGTCGAAGGCGGCTTTATAATCGACGAATACATGGTGGGTGTCGATTTGTTATTCTCGGGTCTTTTCAGGATTTGGCGTAGTGTGAATATCTGGTGGATATATGGTGGAATCACCAGGCCTGGAACCACACTAATAAGGTACAATCAGTTTGCTGACGATGAGCTTCAGTCTTTCGCACAGTTCGCTAGATAGAACCTTGTTGGGGCATATCTTGGGATCAACTTTCTTATGGATTGGACAGTGTAAGCTGAGGTTCTAATCAATTGACATGCTTTCCCCCGACCTTATTCTTCATAGAAGCTTATGAACTCTACGCCTCCAGTCTTAAATAACTCAGCAGCCAGGCCATCTGAACCTGCAGAATGTTAAGACCTCCTCTGTGTCGGGTGGCGGAACATATTCCTGCAATGCAAGAAATGCTCTCTTCATAACCTTATCCTTAATACCTGTCACCAGATTTCCAAATATCATAAACATAAACTTAGTATTTATTGTCCCCCTCCTTTATTTGATTTGTATAATTAAATGGCACCTGGAGGGTAGGAATTTCATAGCGAGAGCAAATGTCGATCATGCCAGTGCATGTCATGATGTTGAAATATATAAATTTCAACAGCGACCAGCCTCAGAGGATTCGGCTGAATTTACAAGTAGTGCTAACTCACCGGAAAATAATTCTGAATGCTATCACCAACAATCGGAAGAGCGCAAGCGTGCTGCAAGCCACGAGCTAATAGTGTCAGGCGATGAAGATTTTCATTCTGCATCATCATTATCGCCTAGCTCTGATAGCTCTGCTAGTTACATGCTACATGCTACAGCATCAGTTAATGCCAATTCTTATATGAATGCGGCTGCATTAACGAACATTGAGTCTGCATCAAGATCGTTTACCAAATTGCAATCACTCTCTCCTGTCAGCGTAAGCTCAAGTGGCACAGAGGCTGCATTATACACCAGTAGTGCAAGCAGCCCCACCACCAACCGCAGTAGCAGCAGCAATATCACAACGACCGTAACTGCTAAGTACTATCATCGCTGAAGATGTTCCAATTGATTTGAGTATGAAAAGTTCACGCAGCTCAGTTCAGTCAGCAGTGGAACGCGATAATGAAGAAGAATCACGTTTTGTGACACATCGCAAATTTATCCAACTTTCAAACGTGAACAGCAATGCATCCTCCTTCTCGAATGTCGCCACAATGTCACTAAAGCTGAGAAACTTTCAAAGTGGAGCGATGACAATTCGGCGTCGATCAATACACGCTGTGTTTATGCTTAGCGCTGGTGGAATTGGTTCGTCAACTACTCAAGTTCTCGGATTAGGCAGTTAGCGAAAAACAGTAATAGCAAATGTAATACCATAATTATCCCTTTGGGTTTCTGGAGGGAAATTTGACATGATCAATTTTCCGTTCGGCATCGGCTTTAAAATGCAGGTGTCTTCCAATGGAATAATGCCCTGTTATCATTCAAGTTACTGTTCAAATATATTGCCTATATGCTGGTCTTTAGTACGTCGACAATCCACTATAGTCCAAGCCAGTCTTGTCATTTAGCAGGTTGCTTGAAGGGATCTTGTTGCTTCCTGATTATCTCGATCGGTGTAAGTATCTCTTTTAGATATCACTTCATGCCTTAGTCAAGATGTAACTTTTTTGATCGCCCGTCTGCTGTGATCGGCCAAACTGAAAGCTATTTCTACACCAAGTTTTTCGCAAAAGACGCCAGTGCTAATCATATGCCATCCCGCTTAGAGCCGTCCGTGTTGTAATGGATTGAATGCTTTCCGAAACCGCTCTTCATGATCCCATTTCTGTCTGTCATGCACAAGGGTTTCGAATTTGTCGTTAAAGATGCAAATCTAAAGTGGTTCAGAATCTTGGAGTGTTTTAACCCTCCTGTTGACCATTTCGCGATGGAGTGTAGCATTAGGGCAGTATGTTCCGCACATTCCTTGCCATGAATTTCAAGAGGAATGAGGTGAAGTATGGAAGCATGGAAGTAGGTCCCTTCCATTCATGTACAAAAGTAGCACGCACAGCATGAGTGGATGTGAAAAGCTTGGCCTTTGGCGCTACATGCGGTCATAGTCGACACTGATAAACTGAAGTTCATTGTGTTAAAGGCATAACACTTGCCACAATGGCTGTCTATCCCTTTATCGATGTCCTGTGTGATTGCATTCCCTCTCTGATTCTTCCCTCCTTCTTTCTCCCACATATCAATCTTCATTCCATTCAACACAATGCTCCCAGAGCTTTGAATTTATAAATTTAAAAAAAATTAAAAAAAAATGGAGCCCAAAGATTTGGTAGCCATATTTCTCAGTGCACCAGTGACACAGATTGAAGCATATCTTCGTAGCTTATCCATCTAATAAGTTATAAGTAACAGTTTAAAAGGGACACTTAAACGAATGTTAGTTTTCCCAAAAAATCGACTTGAAGTACAGCCACACCTTGACTAAAAATTAATAAAAAATGTTAGCCCAACACTGGCCAATCAACTCCAACTTATGAATATATTAAGTTAGAATGTGAGTGTGTGCGTACCTATCCTATTATTGTACTCCTTTTGGGTGCCAATAGTCCTGGGCCGAAGAATGACACTGTCAGCACAATTAGACTCTGTTTCTGTTGCTGCTAGAATAGCAACACACCAACAACAGCAGCCAACAGCAATAGCAAACTAAATGAAGAAAAGTGCAATGCCAAGAGAAAAATATTTCACGCAACTTTTGTTGCTGCGCTGTGACGACAACAATAACACACCAGCTAGCAACCATAACACATCAGAAATCACTGAATGTAGCTAACTTTAGGGTACCGTGGTAGTGGAGCAGCAGAAGCATTCAGAACAGCAGCAACAACGATGACGATAAATAAGAAGAAAGCGATTTGCAAACTGTACCAAAAATATGCACCACACAACTGGTGAACTGTATACGGCAACAACAGCAAAAGCAGCAACAACAATGGCCTCGACGACGACGATGACAACAACGACGACGACGACGAAAGCAACAGCAACGTTGGCGCTAACGACAATGTCTGAAGCGGGAGGGAGTTGTCCAGTGTTGCAATATTAAAACGAAAACTGTTCCAGACAGCAGTAGAAAGGGAAATCGTTAAATGCTGCTACAGGATATACTCTTGTATGTGATTCTCTCATACCCGGCAGCATACATACATACATAAATACATACATACATACATACATATGTACCATATCTAAGCACTAGCAAGGAATTCAACTACAAACATCTGCATACTTACTCGTACGTGCGATGTTGCTGCGACTGGCTGCGGCTTGCTGCTTGAATTGCTTGAATGGCTGCGCATGTATGTATGTGTGTAGGTATGTATGTGCAACTTTATGTACAAGTGCAAATTATGGGGTTAGCAGAAATTCAATATGGCGCTGATATTTACTCGAATACATAGACCAAATATTTCTGTAGAGCATTGCAAATAGAAATAGATGAGAGTGGTAAGATTTTTATAGCTTAAGGAAGCTCAAGTATTTTTTTCCTTTAATATTTTTTTAATTGTCCTCAACGATGTCTGGGTTTGAGCCAAGTTTTGAAAACTACTGAAGCAGTCAACTTGATTGCCATTGTGATTTGTTATTTGAGCTAAAATTGTTTAGATCCCGCTCAAGGTACGAGAAAATATTTCAAAGCATGAAACGTGTTACAGTACTCATTCCTCAGGCCGACATCGGAACTATTACAGAATAGCTATAAACATTGCAGAAAGATCATTAGAGACATCAGCTCCCGCAAGTGGCAGCTAACTGCGACAGCTCCAAAAATGAAAGATAAATTTGTGAATTTTGCTAATTTACTTTACTTTTGATGGCACAACAGCCCATGAAGGGCCCAGGCCGAGCTTTTCGCATCCACTCATGTTGTGCGTGTTATATTTGTACATGAATGGAAGGGACCTACAGTTTAAAGCCGAATCCGAAAGGCGAAGTGAAAAGCGATACCCCGAATAAAAGTCCAGTCGTAAAATCTGATTAAAATTTACACCAGTCTTCAGACAAAGAGCAGATCGAAAATCCGAAAAAAAAGCCAGCCCGCAACTTAAACCAAAACCTGAACCAAACTCAAACTTAAAATCAAACCAAAAGTCAGTACAAAGTCGGACCAAAATTAAGACCGAAAATTATATCGAATTCAAATTGAAATTCAGACCAAAATAAAGGGTGTTTTTTTTAGAATTGTGGTTTTCATTCTCCATACACTTTTTTCGGAGTTGGTCTTTTTGACAGCTGTCACTTGATTTATGCTCAGTTTCGTTTGCCATTTCATAATGAATAGACTTACTCCTGAATGCAAATCGTGTAAATTTATTACAAAATTAATGGTTCGGTTCGCGCGACACATCGCGCGCTGCGTCCAATATTCGGTGGACATAGTCGCTCAGCAGAGTTGGTAATTCGGGCAACCATGGATCGGTTTCGCACCATGTTTACTCTAGTGGATAATGCGCATCCTCAGAGACGCCGTACAGTGCGCACCGAAGACGCTATTGCTGCTGTGGAGCAGAGTATCGAAGTAGACCCGAATGAGTCCATCCGCCATCGCACGCAACAATTGGAGCTGTGCCCATCTATTTTATGGAAGATTTTGCGGAAGGATCTTGGTTTGCGATCTTACAAAATCCAACTCGTGCACGAATTGAAGCCAAACGACCATCAAGCGTGTCGCACGTTCGGTGAATGAGCCCAAAACGAGACGGCCACGATCCCGATTTACACTAGAAAATTTTGTTCAGCGATGAAGCTCACTTTTGGCTGAATGGGTACGTTAATAAGCAAAATTGTCGTATTTGGAGTGATCATAATCCACAAGCCATGGTTGAGACGCCGTTACATACTCAAAAAGTCACTGTTTGGTGTGCTCTATGGGATCCCGATGGTGTGCATCAGAGGGAATCATTGGTCCATATTTCTTCAAAGATGAAGCCGGTCATAATGTTACAGTCAATGGGAAATGCTATAGAGCCATGATTAATGACTTTTTCGTACCTGAATTGGAAGATGTTGATGTGGACGTCCTTTGGTTCCAACAAGACGGCGCTACATGCCATAGAGCCAACGAAACAATCAATTTATTGAAGGAAACTTTTGGTGAGCGCATTATCTCGCATCGTGGGCCTGATCCAAGATCGTGCGATTTAACACCGCTGGACTATTTTTTGTTTTTTGTGGGGTTATGTGGAGTCGCTTGTCTACGCAGATAAGCCCGAGACGATTGACGCCTTGGAAGAGAATATTCGGCGCGTTATTACTGACATACGGCACCAATTGCTGCAAAAAGTGGTCGAAAATTGGGCCTACCGGCTGGAATTTATTCGAACCAGCCGCGGCGGCCACTTACCCGAAATCGTTTTTAAAACATATTGGCAAATCCTTATCTTTATAATAAAGCTAAATTCTTGGCCATAACATTAAATTATATGCGTTTTATTTCTTCTTGAAAACAGCACTTCTAAAAAAAACACCCTATACATGTTAAAATCAATCCTAAATTCGTCCCAAAATTCATAGTTAAATTTAGTACACAATTCCAACTAAAATTCGGACCAAAAGAAACCCATCATTTAGACCCAAAGCTCCAACTAAAACTCACATTAAAATCAGATTTTCGAATCCTATTGTTATTTGAAATTTATTTCTGAGTAGGCTCCGAATCAAAAGTGAGGAAAAATTTTACAAATCAAACAAAAATTCAGGGAACATGTATTCACACGCTCTGATCAAAAAGTGATGTTGAGATCCAAAATTCGAGCTAAAAATTAAGCCCAAAATTCGGACTGAAATCCAGAGCAAAGTTAGACCTGCAAGATTAGAAATATAGCCAAAAATTCAGTTCAAAATTTAGACTAAATACTTACTAAATACTTAAATCAGCCTAAAATTCCAACTAAAAGTTCGATCAAAATAAGTCCTGGAATTTCGCTCGAAATTTCGCCTAAAATTCAGACCAAAGTTAGACCTGAATACACTTTAAAATTCAAACTAAAATTCAGACCTATGGAACATTTCGGTCAGAAAATTCAGACTAAAACTCAGACCTATTTCAAGTCAAACGAAGCCAAACTAAAACGAAGCACTAAAAATCAATCGAAAATTACAAATTTTGCCCAAAATTCAAGCTAAAACTCAGACGAAGATTCAAATAAAAAATTTTGCTTTTCTGGTTTAGAAAACTAAAAATAAGACTGTACTTACTTTTACTTTTAATGGCACAACAGCCCATGGAGGGCCTAGGCCGAGCTTTTCGCATCCACTCATGTTATATTATATTATATTTGTACATGAATGGAATTAAGACTGTAACTCAGACCAAAATTCAAACTTTAAACTCAGATCAAAGTTCACACATATTTCGGACTATTAGGTAACAAAGCCAGATCTAAAATAATACAATACTTTGGTAACAATAACTTACTCCAGACCAGTTTCACTTCCAGAAATCTGATCAAAATTCACATTGAAATTCAGACCAAAAATTAAATCAAGCTTTAAGTTAGTTGACCCAGAAAGTGTTTGTAGCCAAATCTCAATGAATAATAAAATATGGGAAAAGTCGACATGAAATATTAATCTGTTATTTCCAATCACGGATTCTTCTCGCATTATCTATTGTACTTATAGTATCACCCAAAAAAAAAGAACACAATGGGATTTCTTTAATGTCAAATCCCTATTTTGATTTTTAATAAGTAGCAATACTTAATTCTTAGTTATTGTCGAAAGTTGGAAATGTCCGGTATTGAGCGTTCTTTGGCGGAAATTAAACCTGGTTTTAAAATTCCTTGAATTTTTATGCAATAGCCGCTGGCGGTGATAATTAATACAACAAGAAATTAGTGTTAAGTTTTGAAAATACCAAAACATAAAATGTCTAAATTCGCATTTTCGCATATTCTCCCTCCACAGTTGACAGTTGACAGTTGACTACAGCGGAAGTATACCATAAGTAATTCCATATACATGATACTTTCTCATTTACCATCTACGTACTCTAAGCTACTTACTCTCCATGATTTGGAGTTGAAAAGAAATTCAAGAAAAAAAGGGAGTAAAACCAATATATAAAAAAATGAAAATGAAAATAAACTGAACTGAACTGAACTGAACTAAAGCGAAACTCAAACAAAAATCCAAGCGAAAGTCTTGAACGAACGACGCAATTTTCTCGCACTCAAATTCCCGAAAACGAAAAAGTGTATAGAAAGGAAAATGGAGTAACAAATGCCAAAATGCTGGAGTTGCTATATACTCGTTATATACAAGATGTACAAAAAATAAGCGACAAAACCAGGAGTTGGAGCGGCTACTGTCTGGCAAAGAAGTATGCGCAATTATAGGAAAGCGCAGGGCTAAAAACTGGGGTGCAGCAGTAGTAGTTAGTAGTGGTTGAAATTTTACCAAACACACATATACACATATTCAGTTTGGGTTGGGTCGTCTACGGCAGCAGACAGCCACAGCCAGTGTTAGTGTGGAGTATGTGAATAGTGATAACTCGAACCGGGCTGCAGTTGCAATGTACCTGCATAAATTAATTTTAATATAAACTTATGTACATGAGGTGTTTATACATGGTACTATGTACTTACTTACTAACTATATATATGTATACTCGTATGTAGTACATAAAAACAAAAAATGGGTGTGAATGGGTCAGTAAAATGTAGAAATTTTATTTTTGTTATGTATTTTTATGTATCCGGAGATAATTTTTGCAAATACTCAGACAAGTACAGTAGACGTCACATAAAAGTTATGACAATTTAATGAACGTACGTTCTTCTTCTTCTTCTTCTTTCGTTCTTCTTTTAATGGCACAACAGCCCATGGAGGGCCTAGACCGAGCTTTTCGAACGTACGTTCACTTTAACGAAAAAGTCTGGTCAGATGTAGTCGGTAAAAAGTATTAGGGGACCTGTTAAGAATTTCTACATCATCTTTCTTCTTTTACCTAGATGAATACTCGATTTGAAATGGATTTTAATTAAATTTACTACCTTTGTTTTGTTTTGTTTTGAAGGATCAAAAGATTAAAGGAAGGATTGAAAGCGATCAAAGCTTTTGTTTTGTTTAGTTTTATTTTGAGGGGATTTGAAGCGTTTTGATCTAATTTTTTTCTCCTTTTTAGTCTTAATTTCGTTCGACTTTCGATTTAAATTCTAACTTTTGTTCTTGATCTAGGCTTTAGGAATGTTTGTGGTCTGCTGTTAGTTGGGTTTTTGGTTTGGGGTTTTGTTGGTACTTAGACGGGGTTTTCATCGGAATTTAAACTGACTTTCGATTTAAATACAAGTTTGAGGTTTGGTCGTGGTCGCTGTGGCGTAGTGATAGTGCGTTGGACTGCTGCGTAGAGTGTCCGGGGTTCGAATCTCGGCACAGGCCAAATCAAAAAGTAGAAAAAATAATTTTTCCTCACGGCAACCACCTCTTGCCGGGCAATGACAAACCTACAAGAGTAAAAATTGCCTATGAAAAGCTTTTCACTTCGCCGTTCTGATTCGGCATTAAACTGTAGGTTCCTTCCATTCATGTACAAAAATTCAAAAAGCTCGGCCTAGGCTCTCCATGGGCTGTTGTGCCATTAAAAGTAAAAAAAGTTGAGGTTTGGTCTGCTTTGGTCTAACTTTCGACCTGAATGTATATAGCTTGTCTTTGGGACTCTTTTAAGTCTATGTTATAATATAAGTATTGGTAATATGGCAATGTGGCCTAAATTCGGGTCTATGAAATTCAGAAAAGGTAAATCACATAAATCACAGTGACGAGCAAAATATTATTATAAAATTTATCGATATTCGCTATATTTTACTTCCACTGTAATATGCCAGTTTTTATGTGTGAACTCCCCCAACAAAATTTCACTAAGGGTGTTTTTTTGTTTTGTTTGTTATTCAGCATAACACTGCGTGAAATTTTCTTCTTCCTTCATTCCATTTTGGTTATTATTGTCAACCTTGGCAAGCAGCAAACAATAGCAATAGCAATCGCAACTGCAGCAATAGCAGCGCAATGGCACTGGCAGCAACAATAACTTTTGCTCCTGCCTGTTATTGTTGTTGTTGTTGTTTGCAGTTGTCTCTTGGTCACTATGCAATCATTTCCCTTTCGATATTTGTATGAAGGAATGTGAAAAAAAATATCAGAATTTTTTTTTTTAACATAATTTCTTCTTTTTTTTATGATTATTATTATTTTTGTTTAATTGCTTTTAAATTTACCCTCGCGGTCATCGTCACCAGCACCAGCACCAGCACCAGCACCAACACACCCACCGTAATCGTAATGAAATATATATACAATAAAAGTGTTAAATGTAATAAAATGTGTTGATTTTGTTCTTCGCTTTCATCCACGTTGCTAGACTTGATAAGCTTTTGAATTTTCTGTGTTTTTATTTTTTATATTAGAAGCGAAATATTATACATAAACACACCCTTTAACAATCTATTCGATTGCTGTCACATCCTACACTCACTCGCGGTTAGATCACGATCAGTCGGATATCCAAATGCCTTACCATCAAACGCTCGTTCTACCCTGCGCCACTTGATGCTCTCGGTCTGTTCCTCGGTATTTGCTGATCTTGAGTTATGACGTTGTAACATCAAATCTTGATATCTGTTGGTGTGTTGCTGCTTCAAGTGTTTCCCTTATAAGTAGTGCAGAAAAGTTCTTTTTTAATATAGTAAAAGCAAACATTTTTAGGAACTTTAATTACTTATTTTTGTGAAGCACTTACACTTTAGCGTTAAACTTTCTTTAGTTAAGATCATAAAAGATAAGTATTACCAAAATCATTGATTTGATTGTACTTTGTTCAATCTGACTCCAAGCACTGCTGTTACTAAAATAAATAAATTATTTTTTAATATTTATAAGAATTCCCTAGTGTTTTGCAATCTGTGAGACAGAATTTGATATCATCCGCAAGGTTCATAGTGTCATATTTTGTTTTTGTTTTTTTTAATTTATTCAATTTGGAATTATTATCAACAAAAGAAAAAAAAAGAAGTGTACACCACTTTGCTTTGATTCGAGTACATGGTGGGGAGAAAGTGTGGTGGGGAGAAAGTGTGGTGGGCAATTATGGTCTTCGTGGCATAGTTCGCAGTGCGATGGCCTGCTGCGCAGAGAATGCCCGCGGTACGAATTTCAGCACAGACAAAATTAAAAAGTAGGAGAGTGTTCTTCTTTTTCTCAAGAGTAAAAATTGCTTAAGAAAAGCTTTTCACTTCTTTTCACGCCCTTCTCGGAGTCGACATCAAACTGTAGGTGATCCTTCTACCCATTCATGGACAAACAAAACACGCTCAACTTGAGTTGAGCGCAAGAAGTTCTCCGTGCGCTTGTTTGTGCCATTAAAAGAAGAAAGTCAAAACAGGAGAACTCTGCCTAGTAGGAGAGTCCAATTTTCTCCTTTCAAAGATAATTTTCCGAACACGATCTTTAATGTTTTAGGCTTTAGGGCTGCGACAGAATTGTTCCAGTTGTTTTATTTCTGTTTTATGTTTTAGCTGGGCAAACACGATAGCTTATATCTTCAGTAGAGATATTTGATTAAAAAATTGCACCTTATTGTTTGGAAAATTAAGTCCGCTCAGGCGAAAATTTTGAGAATTTATCACTCTCTCAAAAACTTTCTCCAAAACTTGGTATGTAGGTGTTCTAAAAAACGATAATTTTCGGTTCACTTTATTCTGTAGGTACAAGAGCAGCAAGAGCGGTTTAAAGTCAAGAACGAACTTCTTACTTTACTAAATTTTACGTTGTTATTTAAAACATTAAATAAATTTCTACTCAACATAAATAATGGTTTAAAAAAAAATTCATAGCTTAGCTTTTTCTACTTCCTTAACTTGCAAGAATATCTGCTGCTTTTTCCTGTTAGTTCATTCTTTCACCCAGAATGAGTAGCACGTTTTATGGCTAGCACTTCATCTATAAAAGCTTTTATCTGTTAAAGCTCTTTTGACACCATAAAAGCTAATAGCAATTCAACACACAAAAAGCTTTTTCTAACTGTGCGAAACCCTTCGGCAAAGAAACATTGGAACGCTGTAAATGAAATGAAACACTGTGAGCGAATGGATGTGTTTTGTATTTATTTACTTTATATATGTAAGTATACGCATTTGTTGTACGTTACTAAACTTACTTTATTCAGTTAAATAACTTGTTTATTTGAATACATACTTAATTAACTACACAATAACGTTTGTCTGTCTGTAAATTACAATATGTAGGTAAATTTAATTCAATATTTAAATGCTTATTGTAGATAGAAATATGTTGGATAAGTATCTAAATTGTAAATTAATTACTATAGTTTTAAAATTAATTTTAAATCGTTTTTTTCAGGCTACTTTTCAAGATTATTTACTAATTTTTCAAACTACATTATATAAAAAATAACTAGTTTTATCGTTTCATATATTTCGACATGTTCATGTTCAAAAACAAATTTATATTAAAATTAAAGTGATTAAGAAAAAATTTTAAAATAATATTGCAAAGTTTTAAAAATCTTATTAAAATAATTATTGATAAACTAAGAGATAATTGTGATTTGTTATCTATTGGTAAATGAAATTATAAAAAGAAAAACTTATAGCATAATATTTATAAATATTTAACATTTTTTCATGAATAGAATAGATTCAACGTATGTATGTAAAAAAGAAAAAAATCTGATTGCAAAGAAAAAAAACAAAGCTCTACTTTTCATATAAAGTTCGTTTCAAAAGAGATGATATTGCTGCTCTGCCTCTCTCTCTCTCTCTCTGATCTGATTTCAAAGAAAAAAAAAACAAAGTTCTACTTTTCATATAAAGTTCGTTTCAAAAGAGATGATATTGCTGCTCTGCCTCTCTCTCTCTCTCTCTCTCTCTCTCTATCTTTGCCACATCTTTGCAAGATATAATATCAAACGGTCCTTAGTTGCTCCGCTTTTGCTAGTGGATTAGGCGTGAATGAGAGAGAATAAAAAGCATTTCGAGAGATTCTCTCTTTGATGAATAAATCGTTTACTCTTTTGTAACGAACCGTAACGATTTAGCCAATTTCCATTACATACTACTTCGGTTTTTACACCCGGGGCACACAGTATTATACGTTTAACTATCACATCACTATCTGATGCTGAGGGTGTAAGATTATTAAAAATCTATAATTTTAAGCATACATTTTCAATTTTTATTGATAAAAGTTTTGTTTTAGAATAAAAGAGTGGGTAGTTTTTTCGGTTGAGGGCAAATTCTAACTTCTTTTTAACTACTACAGCATTTTTCTACAGCTTTTAAGCATGTTGCAATAGGAATTGTCTGGCCACGGTGTATGAGGATTTTTTTTCTTCCAATATTTCTCAATATTTTTTTTTTCTTCAGTTAGAAGAATACTTTATTAAGGACACTTTAAAGGTTATTCTTGCCGAGAGTACATCTATAATCGCTCGACCTGCTTACATAAATTGATAACCCAGAAGTGTTTCATGGATAGGTACTTTCGTTCATTTCTGATTTATACTTTTTCAACCATTTTCAGGTTATTTACATGTAAATAATATCTATATATAGAAAATTAAAATAAATTTAATGATAAATACGCTGCCATATCCTTGGACGGAACCGTTCCTTAACAATACTCGTACACTCCAAAACAAAAGTGTGTGAAGTAATTAATAAAAATAACAGAATACAGGTATGTAAAATTAAGTTATGTCCAAACAGAATTATGCAGACATGATCTGAAATCAACTTTCGATCGATACAAAATATCAAACGATAATGAATTTCTGAGTACCATATGTTCGATACTTTGTGTTTCAAATGTTCTACATGTTTTGAGATATTCCTTCAGTTATACTGAAATAAGCAATCGAATTCTAACTTTTGAACTCCTTTTCTGCCTCATCTCACAAAACCGCTGAACTTTGTACATCAATCAACATTGTTATGTAAAAGGAGGCAAAACATTAAATAAAATTGTACATATTAATTGGAAGACTAAAGAAAAAATGTCTACGTACATATAGCTCCGATTATTCTAAAGAATAATGTGCATATTTTTTGCACAACACTGTATTACACTTGAGAGATCGAACACAATCAAAGAAAACCCATGTAAGAAGCCGTTAAAGAGACAGAGAGATATAGAGAAATTAAAGCGACTATTTTAACGGTTTTCGAGTATTGCAAGAGAGCGTGCTCTCTGCGCTCTTTCCCCATCACTGGTTTAGTCGTTTGAACATAAGTAATTGTATCTCTCTTTCTTTCTTTATCTAATTTTAGTTTTCTCTTGACTGTGTTTGATCTTCGATTCATATTTTTGAACAATGTGTGATACATTGTCCTTTACAATTTATGCGTAAATTTATCTTATTATTTTCTTCTAACATTGTAACTCTTTACTGATTTCTTTTCTTTTTTTTTTGGGTTTTTATAAATATTATTTCTTGATTTGTTTTCTCTATACACAGTCTTTGTTTCTTATATATGTGAATGTTTATGTTCTATTTTGTGTTGTTTGCTGTTTTTTTTCTCGTTCTGTTTGAGTTACACTTCTGTGCTGTGTGTTTGTATGCGTACTTTCTTAACACTATTACTACGATTCATGGGCGGTGAACTGCCGGACCCCGAGAATCCCGGATTCTGTATGCCCAATGTGGGATCACGTGGCGGTCGTGGTTTCTTCAAACTCGAACGTAGTGGTGAACGCGTCACTGATTCTATGGTGGAACCATTGGAGACGCTTGTCATTGTGGTGCTCATGGACGCGACACTACCGCCATTGCGTATATTGTGGTATGGTTTGCCGGAAGCATCCGTTACAGAGACACCTGTAAGAAAGAAGAAGAAATGGGTTAGTTCTACACTCTTTAAATAGTATATACAAATAGATTGTTATCGGTAGACAAACCATTTCGCGGGGTTCGCGGCTCTTTGTAACCAGGATTGTTGAATGTAGTTGCACTTGCCGGCGATGAAGCATCGACAACCATTGTGGGATCACCACCAGAACGACGTGAGAATAATACATCGTATACAGAGGTCACAAAGAGACCTATGGTCAGAATTATGACCACAATCTGGAAGTGAAAAGTCAAGTGAGTATAAGTATACATTTGTAATAAAAACAATTTAGATTATTTTGGAATCCATTTACAATATTCTGATTAAGCATTCCAATTTAGCATATTTTGAAATATTTTGAAAATTATTAGATATAATTCTGAATACAACAATGTACAAACAATAACAAATATTTTCAAAACAATTTGAAATACATATTTTGAAACCATTGAAGTATTCTGGTAAATTTTGTATATTCTGAAATCGATATATTGTTGATCTGAATTTTGGAAATTCTGAAACCTTTATGGATTGATTTAAACACTACAGTAATTCGAAATATTTGTAAATACATTTAGTATATTCTAAGATCAATATTTAGAAAACAATTTGAAATCAAATTGAAATATTTTTAAGTTAAATTGAAATGTTTTGTAATGAAGATACATTTTTAATATATTCTAAAATAAATTTAGAATATTCTTAGATCAATTTTGAATATTTTGAAATTACAATAAAGTTTTTGTTGTTTTAAATAGTTTGAAATTTTAAAATAAAATTTAAATGACTAAATGACTGCGTCGAATAAAATTGTCCGTTACATTTCTTCCCATACTGTGCTATTGTAAGATTCAAAATCAAAAATTTTTATCTTAGTAGCTTTGAATTAAATGTCAGAAAATATTATGTGTCAGTTAAAGACAATAAAAATTTATTTAACGCGAAAATGGCAAACGAAGTGGACGTGTGAGAAAATATTATTAAAATTTTTCAAAAGCAACCTCACTGGTCATTCATAAACATTTCCAAAGAGCCCTACCGCTAACCCTAAAACCATTTCTCGCGTTATTAAACCTTTTAAGGAAGAACTGCGTATTGATCGGAAGAAAGGTTCTGGTCAAAAGAAGGAGCCACAACCTGTGAGAAGGCGAAGAACGTTGTGACCATTTTAAAGAGAGATCCAATACTTTCAGGAAGGAAATTGGTGGGGAAGGCTGATTGCTCAGAATCTTTCATGCGCAGGACTAAGAAGGAAGCTGCGTTGAGAACGTACACAGTTCAAAAAGTTCAGGATAGAAACGCCCTGAAGAATGAAACCGCAAAACAACGAGCGAAAATGCTGAGCCGAGATTTTGTCAAGAAATTTGAATGCTGCATAATGGACGATGAAACTTATGTTTTAGTGGACTTTTCCCAGCTACATGGCCAGGAATTTTATACAGCTGTTTCTCGAGGAAATGTCGCGGAAAAATTCAAAGCCAAAAAAATTACAAAATTCCCAAAGGAATTCCTTGTTTGGCAGGCAATTTGTAGTTGGTGCAAAAGGAGCAGCATATTCGTGACATCGGGTACAATCAACGGCGAGATATATTTGAAGGAATGCTTGCAAAAGAGATTGCTTCCATTTTTACGCCAACATGAAGTGTCCACGTTTTTTTGGCCTGACCACGCTTCATGTCACTACAGCAAAACGGCCTTAGAGTGGTTCCAACGGAATGAAGTGATTTTGGTGGCTAGAGAAGCCAATCTACCAAACTGTCCAGAACTAAGGCCGATTGAGAGGTACTGGGCTTTAGTAAAAAAGGGGATGAAGGTAACAAAAAAAGTGGCCAAAGACCTTCAAGATTTCAAAAGAAAGTGGTCTGCAGCAGCTGTGAGGGTGATGTCGGACACTACCATAAAAACATTAATGGAAGGGGTTCCTGAAAAATTAAAACTTTTTATTAAAAACTAATAATTTGTGGTTTCTTGTTTATATTTTTTTAATCTAAAAATAATTTTCAAAATAAAATACTTTAGTTTAAAAAAATCGGACTACTGGTTCAAAAGATTTCATAATTTTTGTACCAGACAATTTTATTCGACGCACTCCTTATTTGGAAATCAAATTCGAAATATTTTTATTGAAATATTTAGTTTTTTTGATTTACAGTTTAAAACATTGTGAAATAAAACAAAAAAATAATGAATCAATTTGGGTATTTTGGAAAAAACTACTAAATATTCTTAAACCAATTTTAAATGGTCGCTGTGGCGTAGTGGTAGTGCGTGGGACTGCTACGCAGAGTGTCCGGGATCCAAAAAAAAAAAAAAAAGTAGAACAAATAATTTTTCCACACGGCACCACCTCTTGGCAGGCAATAGCAAACCTAAAAAAGTAAAAATTGCTATGAAAAGCTTTTCACTTCGCCGTTCGGATTCGGCATTGAACTGTAGGTCCCTTCCATTCATGTACAAATATAACACGCACAACATGAGTAGATGGGGAAAAGCTCGGCCTAGGCCCTCCATGGGCTGTTGTGCCATTAAAAGCAAGAAAAGTAAGTAATTTAAAATAATCTGAAACTAATTTTTAATGTTTTTAAATCAATTTAAATTATTGCTTCTCCTCAATAAATAGAAAAAAGAAATTTCTTGAAACCAATATTTTGAAATCAATTTCCAAATATCAAAATATTCTGAAACCAAATAGTGTGAAAAATTTTGAAATTAATTATAAAAATTTACTTGGAATTTTCTAAAACTGCTTTGGAATATTCCAAGGATATAGAACAAATTGAAATAAGAACAGTTTTCAAGCATGCAGCAGTTTTGCTCAGAATGAAAAATAAACTTACAAAAATTTTGTTTCACCCAATGTGGAACTTTAACATTCCTTCACCTTCATTTTATGAAGTGAAAGATACAAAAGATACAAAGATCCAGAATTTAATTTGCATCACCCAGAAATGTTGAAATTCATTATGAACATAGTGCGTTAAAAGTGTGGATATGAAATACTTTGAACAAAGTCTGGAATATTCTGAAGAATATATTCTTGCGAATCATTCCGTTCTGTTGAATCCGACCGAAACGGAAAAAAGGAGCGCACTGTTCCAGCTGTGCATCAGAGCGTGATACTTTCTTCTTACCATGGGAAGCTAAGATGTTACTCAATTTCGTTTTTCTTTCTTAGGCAAACATTAACCAGATTCTATGTGCATACTGCAAATCTTAAGTATCTTCATAATTTTCGTTTTAATATTTCATGGCAGTAGAAAAAGCAAGCAAGTTAAAGTTAAAAAAAAAAAAACTTCCGAATGATAAAGGATTTTAGAATTTTTTGTAATCAACCTGTAGATAGAATGATACACCACGTGATATTCGGAAACCATATCTTTCGGATTCATCAATTTGTATCGCAAACATGACTGTTGCCACTATAGCCAGCAAACCTGAAAAAGAGAAAAAATTGTAATTGTAAAATTTTATATTCTGTACCAAAGTGAGGAGTTTCCAACGATTTAACTCACATCCAATTAGTGCCAAAATCAGTTTAACAATAACCAATGTGGTATAAGGCAGCACAACCTTCTCACGTGACGATATCGCAGCAATTTGTATCACCGATAATATACAAAATATGCCCAGTGCAGCTGAGCTGAGAATGGCCAAGAGGCCGCTAACAAAAACGGCAGCTGGAAAAATGGAGTAATTTGAAATTAAAATATAAGAAAAAAAAATTATAAAAAAAAATTGTGTGCGTCAGTAAGTCGCCATACAGAGTCGCTTACTTCTTCAGAACGTTTTCATTGTGGGTTTTCAGGTTATGTTTAGTAATCTTGTACAAATTAGAGTGTATCGCAGACATTACAGTCGTGGCCGAAGGAATTTTTAACGAACACGTTATGAAATTGTTTATGTGCTGATTTATGCAAACCATAAGCTTTGTACATATTTACTTCTTCAGAAAGTTGTCTTGTATAGTTGGAAAATTTGCCACTTTCCGGTCTGAGAACTCGCGAATGTTATGCGGTTGACTATAAACTTGACAAATCTTCTCTATGTTTTGTTGTGCTGATGTGAGTTGTTTTCTGTCCAGGGAGGAAAGGTTTTCAGCAAATGTTCACGTATATCTTCTGTCCTTCTCTTTCGTTGACAAGCTGTGAATTCAGCCACCTCAATAACTGCCTAGTGCTGTATAATCTGAGGACCTTCGTCGTCAGATGAGTGTTGATGTAATTAATAGCTCTAATAAACTCATTTGCCATTCATGCTGTCCGTCCATCTTTGCGAATAATTTTTCAATTCAATTCGAGATCTGTTGTGCTCCAAGTTGCTTGCGCAGTCTACACTCTCGCGATCTCTCGGTGCTGGATTTTTGGGGTTTTCACGATAGCAGAATCTGAATTTTGTTGGGCTTCTATTTTTCGACGAAGTCTACAGACTCTCAGCTGCAGTTTTTGCTGGTGATTTTATCGTATCACAAGCGCCATTTGTTTATGCCTCGCGTTTGTTTGTTTTTTTCAGTCTACTCGCTTATTATTTCAGCTTTAGAAATTTCTAACAATTTTGTTTGAAATGTAAAATTTTACCAGAAACTGATGGGCGCTGCCCATTTGAATCATACGCGAATCAGTGCCCTCTATCAATGAATAGAGAGATATCTTCTATCGTTTGGTACATATGAATCCCATAATTTTTTCATACTTGAGTGATGGAGGTCGCTGCCCTTTCCTTCACTTCCCTGATAATTTCGGTTTTACGACGAGCATCTTTTACCCCCTCGTATATATAAAAAGATTCTAAAGAATTCTTCTTTCTTTTAATAGCACAACAGCACATGGAGGGCCTAGGCCAAGCTTTTCGCATTCACTTATGCTGTGCGTGTTATATTTGTACATGAATGTAAGAGACCTACAAGTTTTATGCCGAATCCGAACGACGAAGTGAAAAGCTTGTCATAGATAATTTTTACTCTTGTAGGTTTGCCATTGCCTGCCAAGAGGTGGTGTTTTTTCAACTTTTTGATTTTGCCTGTATCGAGGTTTGAACCCGGGACACTCTACATAAGTAGCAGGCCAACACACTACCAACAACGCCACAACTAAAGAAATAAACTTCAAATGATAGACTTACTTGATAGACGAAATTTAGAGACATCATTGCCGCATTTCTCACGATTATACGCCAATTGTTTGCATACTTTAAATGGTCCAAAATAGCCACGATCATAATCATAGCCGCCTAAAATCAAATAAATTGAATGAATATTTTAAAGGAAATCTATCAATTTTGCTGCGAATTCGTAACTCTTACCCGTCGGGCTATCATAATATCCCCATATTGGTATACCGATTGCAGCTGATGCTAGAGCAAAGCATAAAAATCCCAAACAGGTTACCCCCGCAGCGTATAGAGCATTTCTTGATTTAGCCATTTTTTAATGATCAGCATAGTTGGATGCGCGCCAGCGTCAAGCTCTCATCAAGTTTTCCAATAACAGGAAGCCAATTCCGGATGGCAGCAACTAGTTACAGACGATGTTAATGGGCAGCCAATGGGTTAATTAGTCGGTTGTTCCTATAGACATACACAAGTAGATATGTTTACACATCGAATTTTAGTTGAGATCGAAACTGTAAAGGAAGAAAAACAAAATATAAATTAAAAAATCTATAAACTATGCCTAAACTTAAAAATTCAATTTCTTAATTTGTTGTTAATGTTTTGCGCGTAAAAATTATGTCTTTGAAGTGATTTGTCATTTGTAATTCGTTTTCTTCTGCCGCCGGCACTGACAGTGGCAGTGAATGCCAGTCAAAAAATAAATACCATAAATAAATATATGCTCTCATTGAAACAACAACGCAAGTATCATAAGTGGGCGCTTCTTGAAATTGCAAAAAAAAAAAAAAATATTAAAATAAAAAGTAGAAAAAAAAAATTAGATAAAAAGTTTCTGAAATTTATTTTTATTGCTAATGTTTCCTCTTAACAACGAATTGCTGCCAAGATTGTGATGATTCTTATAAATCTAGGTCAAATGGTTCTTTCACTTCGTTAACAACAGGAAAAAGAGTGAAGCCGATATATTTTATCGCGTGAAAAGACCTTTTTATTTCAAATAACTTTATTTTTTTTTAAATATTGAATTGTTTGAAAAAAATGTGCATGTGTTGGCATATAGTTAAATAATTTGGTGATTCCACAATGTGTCTTCAAATTTCTTTTTGTGAAAAATTAGAGGATACAACGATGATTACGATACCTTGTGAATGCCCCAAATTTGTCTCGTTGTCTTTCTAGTAAATGATTGATTTGTTTAGATGACTAACTTTTCCATCATTTGAGCACGTAACCCAGTAAACTGTAACAGTGATAGCGTGCATACACACACACTCAAAGAACTAATTGTGAAAACCTTTGAAAATAACATAAAAAATACATATGTAAATGAAAAAGTCAACATACGAGGTATGATCAAAAAATAACCGTTATTTTCAAAATATATATTTTTTCAAAAAGCATTTATTTATTCATCAACAACTATTTTGTCCCCTTCAAAGTAACCCCCCTCAGATATAATACACTTATGCCAGCGTTTTTTCCAATCCTCGAAACACTTCTGAAACGCGCTTTTTGGTATCGCCAACAGCTCCTGTTTCGATTTTTCTTTTACTATATCTCCTCAATCGTAGCAAAACGCTTTCCTTTCATCGGTGTCTTCAGTTTTGGGAAGAGGAAAAAGTCAGCGGGGGCCAAGTCCGGTGAATACGGTGGTTGAGGCATGATAACAATTTTGTTTTTGGCCAAAAACTTACGCACAAGCGACGTTGTTTTTGCTCAAAATTTAGCAATTTTGGAACAATCTTCGCTGCCGCACGTTTCATGCCTAAAACATCCGTAAAAATTGCTTGGCATGAGCCGAACGATATGCCAACATCATCAGCAAGCAACCTCTCTGATAGTGATTCGACGATTCGACGATTATCCAAAATCATTTTCTTCATTGCGTCAATGTTTTCATCGGTTGTTGACGTGCTCGGGCGACCAGGACGAGCATCGTCATTGACATCTTCTCGGCCTTCCTTAAATCGGTTATATATATATAAAACAAACAAAAACAAACTGACAATCCAAAATGGACATCCAAATAGACATGTGTACCAACATAACAGAAAAAAAAAATGCGAAAATCGAACATACGTAACGCACGAAATTTGAAAATAACGGATATTTTTTGATCACACCTCGTAGATCCAGTTCAGAGAGACCCAGTTCCAGAATGAAAGTTATTTATAAAGTTTCAAGCAATAAAGGCAAAATCCTTTCCAAAGATCCAGCTTTTACTTTCACTTCTGTAGAGAGAGGACTATTCTATCTCTATTGTGGCGGAAATTTAATTTCGCTCATTTCTCGCTCCAAATCAAGCGCCGAGCATTTGATTGGGCACTAATAAGATGTGAATCAGTTCAGGGTATTGTAGGGCAGCCCCAAGCATGCATACATAAGGATTTTGAATACATTCTCTTTGCCCATCTCTCTTTTATAGGATTAGATTATCATATTACAGGAATGGTAATAAAAGAAGGTATGAATATCAAAAATATAAAGAAAATAGAAGAATACTCTTGTTCCCTCGAGAAACAATATAACTAGGTACTAATAAGCCCTTTCAATGATCCGCTTCTAGGTGTTGCGCGGGCGTCCAGGCCGTCTGTGACCTTGAGGATTCCAGTCTAACGCAGTTCTGCTGATACTTTCGGACGGCTTTCGCAGTGTGTGACCTATCCACCGCCATTTAAGAAATCTTATTTGTTTAGCAAATGGGGTCCTGCTCCGTCAATCGCCAGAGTTCTTCGTTCCTGATGGTATTCAGCCAGAACACTCTGCATATTATGCGAAGACATTTGTTTACAAATACCTGTAGTTTCTGAGTGAAGGAGTTTGAAATTAACCAGGTTTCGCTACCGTCTAGCAGTACAGATTTTACGCATGCGTTAAAGATCTTCAGTTTGCTTCTTCTTGAGATATGTGAGCTTTTCCATATGCGCTGTAATCGTCCAAACGCCAAATCGTCCTCTCCAAATGAACTGAGAGCAGCTGAAGAATCGTGGAACGTTGTCAAAAGAATAGCTAACAAGAGGATAAGATGGCAATGTTTTGTTGAAGCCAGCCCTTTATTACCAAGTATAATAAAACATGAAGAAAAAAAAAAAAATATGCCCATCAGATTCTTGAAGAGCATAAGGTATTCCCGTATATACTTATACAGGGTGTCTCGTATTAAGAGCACAATCCGCCGTCAGTCGATTTCTTGGGTCGAGAAATGAAAAAAATCGTATGGTTGATGGGGGGAGGGGAGTTGGAAACGACTGAGGCCGGGGATCGGAAATGATCCAGTAAGGAGCTATACCTTAAAGTATGCTAAAAAATTGCATTCAAAGGTAACATCACGTTTTACAGATTTTAACACACGCCAATCGATTTTTTCAATATCCTTGTTCTTGTTTCCAATTTCGGTTTCCTTCGCTGACATCGATGTATCGTAAGTGTCGACACAGTACCCTGTATGGCTTTCTAACAGTATGTCCGATCCGTTCCCAAATTAATTTTATTTCCGGTTGAAATCTGTTTGTACAATTTGTTACCTTTTTGGCAATAGAAATATGGTATGAGTTCAAACACTTTCAGATATTATACTAAACTTCTTTTGGAACAACAATTTCCCATCGAATAACCTTTCATATCTTTTTCTTATAAGTTTATAAATAAATTTTATGCACTTCTAATTTTGAGCATAAATATTTTTTTATCGTGTGAAACGTAAATGTTTAAGCAATAAAAAAATGCTATTGAAAAAGTGAAGGTTTCTATATGGAATGCACGTGACGAATAAATCCACCACACCTCACCTCACTCCACTTCTCTCTTTCTCTTTATCATTTAGTAATATGTGTAAAGATGTCAGTCAGTAGCGTCAGCGTGTAGAATGAAAACGCCAGACAAGAGAAAATTACTTTAAGCGTTAAAAATCGCAAGCAAAAGCGTCAGCATTTAAAAATGACAATCGAATGCGAGAAATGTGCGAAAAATATATACAGTGTCGGACAATCAAATAAGAACACCTTGTTCTGAAACCAGAAACCTTAAAAAAATATTTCTCTAGGCTTATGATCAATTTACAAGGTATTTACTTTTATTCATTTATTCCATAAGGTAAATTTTTTCTTAAACAAAAAAAAAAACCAATTCAGTGTAAAAAAAGTTATTTAAAAGTTATACATAAAATCACATTTCAAAATGACGAAAACATAAGAACACTTCAATTAAAAAAAAAAAAAAATTATAAAATATTGAATCAAATTGTTCACTAATGCTAATATTTTGTGGAATAGCCTTTGTTAATTAAAACCGCCTTACACCTTCTAGGCATGGATTCCACCAGAGACGCGCAAGTAGCCTGGGGTATGGAATATTTACCACGCTCTTTGAAGGCTTTGCCACAATTTGTCTTTGTTTTTAGCTCTGGTACTGCCAATCTTCTCTTTGACAATATTCCACAAGTTCTCGATTGGATTAAGGTCAGGAGATTGTGAAGGCAGGTCTTTTCGTGCTTTTCTCCCATAAATTTTTTTTTTCACCAAACGTCACCTTACTGATCGAGTACAAATTTGAACCCCTATCTCCTCTCTAATTGCGGCAGCTGCATTAAATGGATCGCCTTCCGCCAAAATTTGTATGCGATTGTCATCTGCACTTGTAGTTTTTCGGGGCCTACCTCTCTTGCAATGAAATTTTTGAGGTAATAAAGATTGGTAGACAAATGTCGAGGATCTCCTAATAGTTTAAGCTATTTGGCGGATGCTTTGTCCTTCATTTCGCAGTTTTTTCACCAAATCATGCTCCTCCTTGCTACAATGCTTTGCTCGACCCATCTTACTGTGACATTACGGAATAATTTACATTTAATTTGTTGAATTACCCTCAATGCTACCATTTAAATGCTTACCAGCACAAATTATAAACAAATTTAAGTTTTCTTTTTAAAATATAAATTTTTCGTCTGCTGTTCTTATTTTGATTGTCCGCCTTCGAATGCTTCGCTTCAACTTTCAGGTTTTAGGTTTGGGAATCCCCAAAAATATTTAAATCTAGTGTTGCCACCTAGAAATTTGTAAAATATATAAGTATACCATACTATTTTCTTTACTTTGCTTTTAATGGCACAACAGCCCATGGAGGATCTAGGCCGAACTTTTCGCATCCACTCATGTTGTGCGTGTTATATTTGTACATGAATGGAAGGGACCTACAGTTTAATGCCGAATCCGAACGGCGAAGTGAAAAGCTTTTCATAGCAATTTTTACTCTTGTAGTTTTTCCATTGCCTGCCTATCGAAGCGAATTTATTCTACTTTTTGATTTTGCCTGTGCCGAGATTCGAACTCCGGACACTCTGCGTAACAGTCCAACGCACTACCACTACACCACAGCGACCATACTATTTTCTTCTCTATAAAAATTGTTTACCATAAGCAGTCCGATAAAAAAAAATCAATGGAAGTTTTATAGTGCAAGGTGTTCTTATTTTATTGTCCGACACTGTATTTACTTACATACGTTTTTGCTTTTGTAAGCGTGTGTGTGTATAAGTATGAGTGAATGATTTGGGTGTGTATGTGTGGATACGAATAAATGTGAATGTAGTCGTATGTATAACGGGGGAATTGCATGTGAGTGATTCACAATCAAATGCAAATTAAATACAAAATTAAACGAGTACATAAAAATAAATGAATACAAATAAACATTTTATAAAAACGATTTAACGTACGAGTATTTAAGATTTACAGCAATATCGATGCTCAGTCATACTCATTAAAATTAATTATTATATATGGTACTTATTTTCTATCTTTTTTTGTAAAAAGGAAAATTATGTTCATTACAGTAAACACTTTAATTAAGCGGGCTCGGAAATAAGAAATAGAAACAAATTTTCAACGCACTCACCACTTAACAGCAGAACAACTGTTCTACTTACATAATTTAATCGTTCTTAGTTAATTGTAATTGACCCAAAGCAACAATTTGCTACTCCACCATTTACACAGAACCGCAAGAATTATTTGTTCATCATTTTTACACTCTCATTGCTAATTGAGAGTGAGCGCAAACAATATTCGCCACTTTCTTCTAACTACTCACTTATAAACATACTTACAAAATGAATACAAAAATACTGAAAAACGACATGAAAGAAAGAGCAAAAGACTCATGCAGATGGTTTAGCACGCAGTGAAGTGCGAAATGATCAGCCCCATCCAGCAATTTCCCAATGGCAATGGCCCTACGCAATATTTCGAAAATGTGTGCATACAATGCGTGAGTGAATCGTCACTACAAATCTGACCTTTTTCAATTTGACCTTTAACTTTGACGTAGTACATATGTATATAAAAAAATCCTAATTTGATCATAATGAACAAAAAATCAAACAATCTTTCTCACCAATTGAATTTCTATTCAATTTAAGTTTCAATATTATTATATTTATTTAATGTTGAGTTATTTTACTATGTCGCACATAAGTTTTACTAAGGAGTGCACAATAAAAAATTGTAACATAGAAAAATATAATAAGCCGTAAAAGCAAATTATGCGTAATCTTTTATAATTTTTATACTTGTAATACTTTTTTTTATACTTTTTATTACTACACTCTATGTTCTTTACAAAAAACAAAAATTAACCCTGATTCTTTGTTTATAAGGAAGTTTTGAACTTTTCAGGAATTCCCTGCGTCAAGGCTTTTATGGTGGTATCATTAATATTTTTCGAAGATGCAAACAATATTCGCCACTTTCTTCTAACTATGAATACAAAAACACTGAAAAACGACATGAAAGAAAGAGCAAAAGATTCATGCATATGCAGTTCTTTTAATCTTAAATTCTCGTATGTCCTTCGATACACCTTTCGCCTCCTTCGGTTTCCGCTTAATTAGAGCCCAATAACGTTCCACTGGCCTCAGCTCTGGGGAGTTTGGCGGATTAGTCACTTTATGTGCAGTATTGATATTATTGCTGGTGTACCACTCGTTTTACACTCGCTTTTTTCCTTAGTGACATGACGCCAGATCAAGGCAAAAGAAGTTGGATACTTCACGCCGCATTAAAAATGATTTTAACCTCTTTTGCAAGCATTCAGCATTTGATTTACCCAGAAGTTATATACGGTGGACTTCTTTTACCACAACTGCATATAGCCTGCCACACGAGAAATTTTTTAGGGATTTGAATTTTTATTTGTTTGTGTTCTGTACTTTCCTTTTCATTTACCGCTACATAAAAGTTGTTGCTTGGAAGCTGCAAAAACTCCGCCAACCCAAATTGTTTCGTCATCCATAATGGAACACTGAAATTCTGTTACACATTTTGCCTGCATTTTTTTGTTCTATTTCTTGTCAATATTTTTCGTAGCATTCCGAACTGAGACTTTCTGAGCTTCATACGATTTAATGCCAGCTTCCCTTTTCACTTTGTGTAGAAATAATTCAGAGCAACTGCATTTTTAAGCTATTGTTCTGCCCGACGCATTTGGATTTTTATGAAAAATGTTCTTGACACATTTAGCTCTGTGTAGGTTTCTCGATCCACATTTTCTGCCAGATCTCACCTTTCGGTCAATGCTAAGATTGTTATTAAAGTTTTTACAACCCGGCAAACAGTTTGACGGGACACTTTAACTACTTTCGCAATTTTTAAGTGACTCCATTTCGGATTTTGTTTGAAAAACTTTCACAATGATTTGTCGAATCTCAGCTTGGCATTTTAGGCAAATACTTTTGTGCAAATGAAAATAATTTATTTTGACTTCACTGTCATTAAAAACAAAATCTATGATATGCATTTTTTTTTTATCAGACACTTCTAACAAAAGTAGGAAGTAAAAAACTATGTTACAATTTGTTCGTGCGCACTCTTTATATATGTACCTAGCTGCGAAGAAATTCTATGTTAAACGGGTTCACGGGGCGTATGATTCGATTTGATACTCGTACACACTAAGGATGTAATTGAGATAAAAATTTTGCTAAATTCGTTTCATGTATTCAATATTTTATTATTAAATTTCCATATTTCTGAATGTCATTACTTTCAAGTGCTGCTCTTAAAATTAAATTACTATAACATAATTAGATAGAAAATGTATATTGTACTTATGTACGAGAAACGTGTCAAGCTTTGCTAGCTTCTGCTAGCTTTGTCCATGTAAGTATATATAAGTATGTAAATGCATAACTGTTCAAATGGTATCATATCCAATTACATCTTTAATTACCGCTACACACATTCAATGCTGTCGACGACATTCATTTCGTTGTTGACATCGTCATCGTATGGAATGGAATTCCATTCATTTGCGCAAAGTGTTGTTGCCAAATGTACTTACAATTTGCTACTAATTAACATGATCATGCTCCTCCAACACCACAATCACCTTCACCATCTATATACGACACCGTCTTCTCAGCGCCACCACCAACACCACCATTATTAACACCCCAAATAACAAACAACTTTGACCCCAAATACACAAAAATTCACATTATTCAATTGTAGTGCCATTCGGCATTAGGTGAAATACACTCACACTTGCTCGTATGTAATATAACCCAAATACATACATACATATATACATACACACATTCATACAATACTTGCACTCACACAAAGATTCTGGAGAATGTCTTTTCCATACAACATGAGTATCTACTCAAATTTCAAGGTCAATTTTGAATATGAATGCGCAATTATTGTTCATACATTAAGTAAGTATTATTTGGTGTTATGTTCGAGTACTCGTACAACGAAATGACACTTTGTAGTCGTACTACACATAGCACAACTGTTTAATGTTAAATTATGTGAACTTAGTAATGGACGTAAATTTTTATGAGAACTTAATAAGAAATATTTAGAAATACAGCTTGAACTTTATCTTATCGAAATTGCATTGATATATAAATTTGGATGAAAAAAAATATATATATTTTTACTAGCAAAACTCCATTCGCTGATCTATCGTAATTAAATAAAGGGTGTTTTTTTTTAGAAGTGTATTTTTCAATCTCCATACACTTTTTTCGGAGTTGGTCTTTTTGACAGCTGTCACTTGATTTATGCTCAGTTTCGTTTGCCATTTCATAATGAATAGACTTACTCCTGAATGCAAATCGTGCAAATTTATTACAAAATTAATGGTTCGGTTCGCTCGACGCATCGCGCGCTGCGTCCAATATTCGGTGGACACAATCGCCCAGCAAAGTCGGTAATTCGAGCAACCATGGATCGGTTTCGCACCACGTTTATGGAAGTTTTTGCGGAAGGTTTCCGATCTTACAAAATCCAACTCGTGCAAGGATTGAAGCCGAACGACTATCAAGCGTGTCGCACGTTCGGTGAATGAGCCCAAAACGAGATGGCCACGATCCCGATTTACACTAGAAAATTTTGTTTAGCGATGAAGCTCACTTTTGGCTGAATGGGTACGTTAATAAGCAAAATTGTCGCATTTGGAGTGATCATAATCCACAAGCCATGGTTGAGACGCCGTTACATCCTTAAAAAGTCACTGTTTGCTGTGCTCTATGGGCAGAGGGAATCATTGGTCCATATTTCTTCAAAGATGAAGCCGGTCATAATGTTATAGTCAATGGGGAACGCTATAAAGCCGTGATTAATGATTTTTTCGTGCCTGAATTGGAAGATGTTGATGTGGACGACCTTTGGTTCCAACAAGACGGCGCTACATGCTATACAGCCATACAGCCAACGAAACAATCAATTTATTGAAGGAAACTTTTGGTGAGCGAATTATCTCGCGTCGTGGGCCTGTGTCGTGGCCTCCAAGATCGTGCGATTTAACACCGCTGGACTATTTTTTGTGGGGTTATGTGAAGTCGCTTGTCTACGCAGATAAGCCCGAGACAATTGACGCCTTGGAAGAGAATCTTCGGCGCGTTATTACTGACTGGGGTGAGGGAATGGTAAATCATATAAATACTGATTTTCTGAAACGTGGAACGGATAATACTTTGAGAGAACTCTCCGAAGATCTATATAAGCAGACGGTGAAGATTACTAAGCAGATGGGAATCGATGTAAACATTTATAACTTTAAAGCTTTGGAACTTTGATATCTGAGACAATGCTTTACTCTTTTTATCTTTCCACCATTCCTATACTAACCATTTGGAGATTTTTTGTACAAATATCTCCAAATATATGTTCAGTCAGGGTATAATTTTTAAGATTGAGCGTCTCCTTTACTTTATTATGAAGATTATTTTTGACGAAGAAACCAATGCTATTATTCTAAGACATTTATCATCCAAGAATGATAGTTTTTAGATCAAAAAAGACTCAACAAAGGAGTATAAAAGTCGATAAAAAAATAAAAAATGTTTCACAACTTTTCATAATGAGGAACTTTGCACCAGGCGTTAAAGTTGTAGAACCTCACAATAATATACCGTTTCGAAGATACCATAGTCTCAATCAAACCTTTCTTTCAGAACGGTGATTCTTCATACCGCTAAATATATACCTAATAGATTACAATGATAACAAATAAGTAAGTACATATATTAGATTAGCGATCATCAGGACCTGATCTCAACGCAACTGGCAGTTATGAAGAAACGAATTTTGAAATCAAGGAGAGATGTACCCCAATATTAGATAATTTTTATTGTTATTCACTGGAAGTATTAATAGTGGACAAAAGCTATTTTTCAATTTAATAAATTCGCTTAAATTCATTAAAACGATTTAAAAAAAAATATAATATCAAGGAGAATAGCTTTATAATCTAAGTGTTTTATCCATTCAGTCCCAAATGAAAAAAGTTGTCCTAAGGAATCTTCTGGAGAAGATACCGAGGGAAGAGGATGTTTGAATTGAAAGAAGTTTGATATTCTTAACATAAATGGATATATCAAGGGACAATATGCAACCAAAAAGAAATGAGGAAGTGTATCTGGGACATATAATATAGATCAGTATATATATATATACTGATCTACGGACGGTTGTCTAACTGATTAAGGAACAGGATGTGTGTCGAGGATTAAATACTATGAGCTCTTAAGTTGATACACTAGCATCGTTCTAAGTAGAATAAATCAGCGCCTCTGATGCATTGAGGTGTGCAATGTTAAGCGCAACTACCAGAATCAAAACATTGCGTTCCCAACCGAAAATCAAGGCTCCACCAGGTTACCTCAAAATTAGTGATGGAACCATTTTGTATTCTATGGGTTCATAGGGATAATGGACAGACATTCTATGCTATGGCAAAAGGGACTTTTTAAATTAATGAATTAATCATTAAAGCGATTTTAACAGTCCACTGCATGTTGAACTGTCATCTTACAAAACTGAGAATGTTGTCTAATGATTCATGTAGGCTTCACAGAGAAGATAAGGAATCTGCGAAGCCCCTTTCTTATGCATACTTCTTGAAGGCATCTGGGTGCCCATGAAATACCAGATGTCTTCTTAAAATTCATAAATGTAAGTATGATCAATATTAAAATTTATATCGCAAGTTGGACGTATGGAAGTACTATTGTAAGTCAATGTACAACACGACATATCATATAAGTTGTAAAGTACTTCCTAAAACTAATAATAATAAGAGCAACAACCATTAACCGAACTGAACTGTCGATTAAAGTTCTGATTAGTGCTTAACCGGACATTGAGAAATCGGCCCTAAGAGTGTTTGAAAGAAATATCCAATGAAAGTCTCTCATTCTGATTGGTTTTCAGCACATTACCATCTAGATGGTACTGTTTGTGTATGTATTCATCATCACAGATGATCGTTCATGATTTTTGTGTTCCAGCTAGTCATTTGACTAGTAATACGCAGAGGGAACTACTTATTCGAAGATAGAAAAGTCTTTTCTAGGCTATTTGGGATTTTGGTGATAATTGTTTAATAATAATATTGAAATGATTATGGTATTACGAAAAGAGTATGCGCTGCCCATACTGGGAGTCGAACCTGGGCCCTCTGAGATAATAGTCCAGCACGGATCCACTAGACAACCGAGACTGCATATAAGGATATATTTACAAAAGAAATAAAAACATTTTTTGATAGAAATAAGGGGCCAAAATAGATTTACCAATTTGGTATTAAATTTTGAGGTTATGATTTGAAAAGCTTTCCATGTCAACAACCCATGGATTGCCTAATTTAATATACAATTCAATTTTTTCTCCCTGTCAGTTGTAATGTACATCATAGCTAAACTTTAAATCATTCTGGAGAGTATGAACTTGTAAATAAAGTTACAAAATTTAAATTCAGCAAAGTCAAACTTCGACTTAGAGAAGTTATCAATTTGTAGATATAAGTGTTATAAGGTTATGTATAAGTGGTCGGCGTGGCGTAGTTGGTAGTGCTTTGGCTTGCCCGGGGTTCAAATCTCGGCATAAGCAAAATCAAAATGTAAAAACAAAACAAAATTTTTCTACACGATACCACCAATGGCAAACCTACAAGAGTAAAATTTCCTAAGAAAAGCTTTCCCTTCGTCGTTCGGATAAAACTGTAGGTCCCTTCCATTCCTGTACAAATATAACACTCACAACATGAATGGATGCGAATGGATTAATAAGTTTAAATCCTCCATGGGCTCTTGTGCCATTAAAAGAAAAAAGAAGAATATATAAGTTGTTTGGAATTTCGCATTGGACTGATACTGGTAAAATTTCTCCCACATAATTTGGCTGGCCGTTTTATAGTTACTTGCCCTACGTACTCCAATGCATTATGTAAATGACAACTTGGCCAAGACATATTGAATGAAAAGACATTAGAACCAAACCAATTGTATGTAAGTATGCCATACGTGCATTGTCATTAGTTAGCACAATAATATCGTTGATGGTTGCTGCCTCGTTGCTACCTCGTTGCTAGTGGGCAATCTAAGTTTTTGTCATTGCAGTGAAACGTTTAGTTTATTATAATATGGTAAAACGTGTATGTGTAAGGGCGATGAGTTATTTATTTAAACATATGCTGCGTTTTCCACACTTAAATATTCCTCAAGTGAAAGAAATAAACACAGACATACAGACAGACAGACAGAAGGCTATTGTATGTACCATATATATATAAAAGTAAATGAAGCAAAAGAAACGGGAGAAAAATATTACATTTAGAAATATGTACTTAGTAGCTATAATTTTAAATTACATAAATGCAAACAAGTCAGTTAACTATGATAGAAAAGTAAATTAGTTATAAAAATCATACTAACTTTGATTAAATTGTAATAAATAATAAATATGCAGTTAAACTAGGCAAAAAAATTCACTTATTACTTGCTAGCAGTAATTACAATGATGTGAAATAGAAATGTTGGCGTTTAATTATTACATATTTTCAGTTAAGTCGCATGTGCCAAAGAAATCACTCAACATTTATGCCAATTAATTTCGACACTTCCCATACACCACCCCGCCTCCATGTCTCTTTTACGAGTATTTTCCCCTTACACACAACTCAATGAACTCCGTCTATGTTCATTAAAAAAATGGGAACACTTGAATTTATTACACGAAATTATTTTGTTATATTTGAGGCAGTAGTGGATTCTTCTGCTTTACAAACCTGCACCACTACTACGCAGCTACCAGTTTTAGGGCTTTAAGGAAGTTGCAGTTGCTTTTGTTGGTGCTTTTATCGTTCACCCACTTTTCGTTTCTGCGTTTGCTCTTTTGCTATGGTAACAAGTGCACGAGTATGTACTAACTAAATTTTAAATGCAGTATATTGCCAAGTTGAAGAAAAATCAATAGCGCTAAAGCAAAAACGCTTCGCTTGTGAATGTAGATATACTTAATAGTATGTGTGTGTGTGTGTGTAGTAGTACACGTGCTGCTATTTACAAAAATACAACTAAGTAGAAAGCATATCTACTTTCTGATGCATTTAATTTTGGCCTATTTACCTTTAAACATTTTAACTATGACTGCCTGATTTGAACTTTATTCGTGTGTTTTACTTTTGTGTATTCATAAGTTTTCAGATTTTAATCAAATTTTCTTGTATTCGTTCATCAAATTACAAATGACTTTATTTTTAGTGTTACCTTTTAACAGAAAGTTGAAGGCAAAGTAACGTAAGTCAAGCAAGAAAAGAAGGTCTTTATTTAGTTTCGTGCGCAGGCAGATATTTCCATGATTTTATAGTATATGAAAATTAAAAAAAAAAGATATATTGAAAAAGGGCTTGGAATTTTCGGAATAGTATAATTGATTTTTCGTCAGGCTAAGGAGATGAAAAATGTTATTAAGCATGCAGAATTTGTACTTTAAATAAATTGAGTGTGTGTAAAATCATTTTTTATTTTGACAATTTATTCCTGTTCATTTCACATTAATTAAAGTGAATTATAGTGAACATTTAACAAAAAAGTTTTATTTAATTAGAAAATTTTTAGAAAATTTTATTAGAAATAAAATGTATACTATGTATTACATATTCTTAAAAACTATTAGCATTCTTGTCAAAAACTCTCTATCAACTCTGATAAAACAGTTTGTAAAGCAAAAGGTACAGTTATCAACACAGGAGTAGCTTGGAGGCAAATAATATAGTAGGCAAGGGCAAAGTCTAAGTTAAACCAAATTCTCTTGCTTAAGTATTATAGAAGGAATGAGAACAAAATAAGATTCCACTCGTGATTTTCATCAAAAAAAAAAATTTAATCACCTTTTATTCAGTTAACATAAAAAAAAAACTGTTCCCAACTTTAACTTAAACTCTTCCCACCCAAATGTTTTTGTTGAAGCATGTTTAACAATTTTACAACTATTTTAAAGTATTTATCATCAATGATGTTACTGTTCAATAATGAAAAAATTATAATTTTTTTTTTTTTGAAATACAAACAAAAATATAAAATGGTTTTGTATTAGTTTTAAATCGTTGTTAAATATTTTTTTTTAATTCAAACCAATATTTGCTATATTTTTAACTTATTCAACATTTTTAGATTGGAATATTTGCATGTCAGTGAAACTGGTTCACACCAGTGATTTTATATTCTTAAGTATTAAATAACTGTTTTTACTATTTCTTTGTTAAAATACTATTAAAAATTGTTTCTATCAATGGTAGCGTTCTATAATTTCACCAAAATTACCCGTTTTATATATTTTTATATTTTTCAAAAAAATTTAACTGTTCTCATGCTTTACTTTTTCCATCCAAAATTATTAACATTGCTTTATACTTAGAAAACCAAACAAATACTTTTACAACTAATTATTTTACTGTAAACCAAATGAAATCATCTTTTTTTCAAATTACTATACAAAACATAACTCTTCCTACCTAAATTTTTCAATTTAAAGCATTTTTAATAAATTTTTGTAACTTTGAAAGCGATTGCCAAGACACAAACAATTAAGTAACCAATCAATAGAATAGTTTTAAACTGTTCCCAGTCTAAACTTTAATTGTTGCATTTTAACATTTCAGTTTTGTAAAATTCAAATTAAAAGATCACATCCTTACAACAACATTTCCTAGCAATAATTTCATTCTTTCAAATTCTCACAGAAAAAATGCTCCAACTCAGCACATAATCTAGCAACTGTTTCCATTTTGTATTTTGTAACTTCTTTTTACTATGAACTCTACGACTTTCTGTTTCTTCTTTTTTTTTTTTGTGTTGTTTCTTTTTAATTATTGCACACGAGAAAAACGTTGCTTCCTCTATAAATAAATCTCAACATGCTTCAGGAGCGCTAAACTTCTTTCATTTTTCTTAGTCAGTTACTTATGTGTTTTTCTTTATTTCTACAGTCTCTATTTTAACTGTTATACTTGTCAAAAAAAAAAGAAAAGAAGTTAAATGTAAAGAAAAAGAAGAAGAATAGCAATAAAGCTTACTGCTGATATTTTCTATTGCTTATGCCAAGTAACGGCAGCTTAGCGGCTCAGCAATATTTAAGTTGGCGAAAAGTTAGAAAGGTAAAAAAAAAAAACAGTCAAGACTTGTAGCACTAAAAAATTATTACCATAACCAGCCATTAGCATGAATCGACACGTTATATTGTTTGCCGGTTGGGAAGCTACAACAACAACTACAACAATATCATTGCCTACAATCCCAATTGCACGAATATTGCCGGTTACTCTTTTTTCTTCTTCTTCTTCTTTTATATACTTACTCACTCATAAGTATGCCTACATACATAAATTTATCCATTCTTTAAAAATGTACGAATGAATGCCGCATGCAACCAAGCAACAAGAAATGCATACATATTTATATACATACTTATGTATGGTACATACATGTTGATCGTGCATTTACTAATAGTATGAATGTGAATGAGTGAGTATGCTGGAACAGTACATACATGCACTTTCTACAATATATGTTGTCCCCCTACGAGAATTTTGTGTTGCGGAAGAATTCTTCCGAACTCTGAATTTCTGAGTGATGTTTGGTATGAGATTTAGTTTGAATCCATTTGTGCCACATATGGTTCGAATAGCACGATCTACGAACTAATATTATCTAGAACTTAGTAGTTTGTTCTGAATTTTAGACTGTTTTTGATCTGAAATTTGTACTTTTGATTTGAATTTAAATCTTAACTTTGGTCTCAAACGCGGTTTAAGTTTTGGGCTGGGTTTTTATTAAATTTTTAATGTAGTTTTCAGTCACTAGTCACTCTGATATATGTAAGTATGTATGTAGCCTGCTCTGGAAAATCGAGAAAAACTTTCTTGCGTACTTCTTAGGGTTCCCAATTCAAAAACTTTAATTTACAGGACTACAATGATTAGAATATGAAATATTCTTGGATCTCATATACAAATGATTTTTCACTTCCAAGGTAAAAAATTTCATATAAAAGGTAACCATTTTAACTTTACACCAAACCTCCCCCGCTCTCTTTACAAACGTTTTTTGTATCCACAAATCCACAAATAAATGAAATAATGACAATCTTGATTTGGCAAAAATAACCCACGTAATAACACCAAGGAGATGGAAAAAATTTCCCCATGGCTCATCTATCAAAAACCCTGAAAACTGGGGTGTGGAGGTGGATGGGCAAAAAATATTTAACTTTTCATAACAATTATTTTAATAATAATTTTTCCGAATTAGTAAAAAGCTTAGCTTTACCAAAGTCTCAAAAAATTTTTATCAAAAATTATGCCATCCAATTGTCGGAGCTAAAACAGTGACCATGATGAAAGTAGATGAATCTCTTTAAAATAAATCTTCAGTAAAAATTAATTTCGGCAAATTCCAAAATCATTCAAATCACTCGCTTACGACTTGCGGCAATGCTTTTCCTCTTTATGTGAATGTGTGCCAGAGTAAAATGAGAAGCGTAATCGTCTATGCTTATTTGTTAATACATAAATACAATTAAGCTACTTAGAATTTATTGAAATCCCTTTCATTGTATTGCATTTCCAATGATAAAACAGCGACAGAGAGAAAACGAGAAAGGGAAAGAAAGACATAAGCACAATGATAAAAAAAATTATGGTAATGTAATTAGGAAGTACTTAACGCTCAAGCGTAGCGAACTACTTTACTTGTGCTCGTTCTTATAAAAATAAATACTCGTTAAAAAAAGTTGAAGATTTTTCTTGTATTGAATGCATTTCAAACTTTAAACTTTATTAGCACATTCTGCCAAATATGAAATTAAAATTTATGAAATATTTTCATATAACAGTACAACTTTTGACTCTATACACCATCTGTGCCTCTACCTCTTTCTTATTTTAATGGCACAACAGCCCATGGAGGGCCTAGGCCGAGCTTTTCGTATCCAGTCATGTCGTGAATGTTACCGAAGTGAAAAACTTTTCATAGTCTATTGTTACTCTTGTAGGTTTGCCATTGCCTGCGAAGAGGTGGTGCCGTGTAGGTTAATTGTTTTATCTACCTTTTGATAATGGCTGTAGCGCGATTTGAACCTCGGACACTCTGCGTAGCAAGCCAACGGAGCCACAGCGATCACTCCTTCTATTTTACTCCCTGATAAATCGTTTCGATTATCCAACAAAGCTGCATTCAAAACGGCAAAGATATCTGTTGAAAAAGCACATCTTCTCATTGACTACGTAACAACTAGAATCGATTCCAATAAGTGTCGTTTTGAGAGAGAGATAATTTATGATCCGAATTTTACCCTGAATTTAAGTCGGAAAATTGGTCCGAATTTTTGAGTGGTGTTTCGTCTGAGTTAAAGGTTCATATTTGGTCCGACTTCAAGTTTTGCATTTTGACTTGATTTTTTTTACTGTTTCTTTTTTTGTCAGTTTTGGGTTCAGTTTTGTATGAAATGTAGCTATATTTCAACTGTCATAGTGAAAGACTCCATTTGATGTGAATTGGCTGTCAACACCATCATTGCGTTGCTTTCTTTTGAGTATCTAATTTTAGAGGAAACAAAGCAAGCAAATTATCGAAAGTACACCGGGAATATCCCCCATGTACATTGTAACTCAAGTTCAAAGCTTAAATAAAACAATAAATTACACCATAAAATTAAAAAAAAAAAATATTTCTTCTTTCTTCGATATTGAAACTTGAAAATGTCTTTATTTGAACTGACAAAGAAAAAATTCTAAATCATTTTCATGCCACCTTAACATCACGTTTACCACCTTTATTTTTTATCAAATTTTGTTCCTCCAATTTTTTTCTATTTTACTTTCTAGAAAGCTGCAAAGAAAATAAAAAGATTTAATAGATCTTACAATAACACTTTAAAAATTTTCAGCTAAAATTTTCTTCTTGTGTTTGCTTGTTGCTATTATTTTTTTTTTTTTTTTTTATAAATTTATGCGAGGTAAAAGTCGTGACACAATTGAGAAAAGTTCATGTTGTTGCTTTCGTAATTTTATTTCAGTTGTTTGTTTGCCAACTACTCGAAGAGGGTTGAAAGAAATAATAGAATCTTTCAACTTGAAGCCCAATTCTCGTGGCACCGCATTTCTCCATTTCTTCTCAGTCGAAAGCAAACAAATTGATCATGTCTTACTTTAATTCACCAAAATATCGTGTTAGAATTGTTAGCTGCAAAATCTTCATTGAAGCGAAATTTCTATGTAATAATAATAAAAAAAGAGAGACAGAAAAATTCTAAGCGATTTCAATCGCAAAATATCGGCAAATTTGCATTTCACATAAATTAATGACTTTGTTGATATTAATTGACATGAAGGAAATACTCTAATTTTTCCCATGCCTGCCAAAGAGATCTTCTCACACTTTTCTATTAACTGGCAGCAGGCTGAGCCCTCATCGCCTGCGATCTTCACTTGACCTCTGCCGGTGATCTTCTGTGAACTACCGCAGCGTTTGTTTTTCTGTTGTTGTTTTTTTAAACATTTTATTTATAAGCGATTGTATTTATTTGTATCGTTTGTAAATACCATTAACCTTCTTTTGAATATCAGTATCAGCCCAGCACACAGTTATTATTGTTCCACCCAAACGCCTTTACTCTACTTTAACTTGCACTCAGGCTATAATACAGTCATACATAAACTTATTGTATGCCGCCGCTGCAACTTGGCTCAAACTTGGTTGAATTTGAGATTTCAAATCTTTATTTGTATCCGCTACAGTAATTCAATATGTTCTCTACCGCATTTTCCCTCGCCGTCGTCGTTTATTTTGTTTTTTCCCCCTTGTAAAAGTTGTTGGCATTCACTTTATTACTGCTGTTGCTATTGCTCTGTTTGCAGAAGCAGCAAGAGCAGAGAACCTACATTCATATGATCTGTGGTGTTACGCTGCGTTTAGACCGCCCGAGCGAATGAAGATTCTTTCGCGAAGATATTGTAGCTAATAATAGCGAACGCGAACATACCGGCCGGTGTAAACAGCCAGTGTGTTCGCTATAAAATGTTCAGGAACGGTGTGAACTGTTAGATACTCCGAACGAATCAAAAAATCTTCGTTCGGGATAATCGGACTGAGTTAAATTTTTTTTGGTGAATCCAATGTTGCTGTTGTTGTATAATTGTGAAAATGAAGTAAAATAAAAAAACAACTGGAAAAGAAGTAAAAAAGTAGTTGACGCAATGTAATACTGACAACATATGCTTAGTTTCTGTCCATTATACTATAATTTTTATTATGATGTTTGGGAACATTATAATTTTCCATCCATACCGGGCGAGAGAACAAGATGGTTTCTGATATTTGTTCGGAGCTTATGTACGGCCGGTGTAAACGGTTGCGCGAATGAAAATTTATTAGTTACAATTTCTACGCGAAGGAATCTTCATTCGTTCGGGCAGTTTAAACGCAGCCTAAGAGACTGTAACGGTTATGTACTTCGGAAAAGTCAGTCACCACATCTATCACAGTTGTTGGTTATGTTTTCAATATCAGCTTAGTCATCTCAAATTTCGTTCCAGTTTTTGTTGAGCGTTACTTAATGTCATCTTAGATTGTTCGACGACGATTTTTATTAGTTTTGTTCCTTCTTGGTTTTGTATGATGTCAGTCAATATGTGCATAAGACTTGTGGTTTATGGAGTAAGCAGCGGTTACAACGGTAATATTAGTGATAGTAATTCGGATAAAAAACACTGTTCCTAATTATATGGCTTATAATCAGAGGCAACATTAGGGTGCACTTTATCAAAAACTATACATTAATGGTATAAGAAATGCGTGGCGTTATGTGTTTAAGAAAATAGTAACTGAATTTAAGTCAAAATAAAACTTTTACTTAATAAAACACTTTTGTTTAAATAGGCATATAACTAAGAAATACTCTTTCAAAAACTAGAGCTTTGATTACAATGTTTAAAACAAGTGTGATATTTGGTTTTCCTGGAAAATTAAGCTCGGGAACAGTGTCAACTTTAAGTGGGAACAGTTTTAATGTTTACGAAAAATTGCCAAATCCACATGACAATTATACATATATTACATAAAATATGGCTTAATTTTGGGTTTCCTGGAAAAATAAGCCCGGGAACAGTGTAAACTTTAAGTGGAAACAGTTTTAAGGTTTATGAAAAATTGATAAATCCACATAACAGCTGTATATTATATCAAATATGACTTAATTAAAAATTTTAGTATTTTAACTGAGAACAGTTGCCACAAATTCATTAAATTAATATTTACTAATAACTTTATATATTCTGACGATCTCAACACGCATAGTACTCGATAATTTTTTTTACTCGGTAATGAATTGAATTCTAATCAAAATAAATTTTAACCCCAGTGTATCTAAATATACATATAAACATATGTATATTTACTATTTAGAATATACTTTCACAACTAATATTTTTGATTCTCATTGTATTTATGTATCAGTCGCTAGTCTAATCAACATAATATTACTTACTTACTTAACTGGCACTACAACCGATGATCGGTCTTGGCCGCCTCTACAAAGCTTCGCCAAGTGCAGTCAGGTTGCCCTGCACCTGGTCTTTCCAACGGAGATTAGGACCTCCCCTTCTGCGTGTTCCTCCACCGTGGTTCGAATAAAACACCCTTTTAGCCGGAGCGCTTTCTTCCATTCGCTCAACATGACCCAGCCAGCTAAGCCGCTGGAGTTTTATACGCTTGACTATGTCAGTGTCGGCGTATAGCTCATACAGCTCATCGTTCCATCTTATTCGATACACGTCGTCCACGCATACTGGACCGTAGATCTTACGGAGTATCTTCCTCTCGAACGCTCCTAACAGCCTCTCATCATTGATGGTCAATGTCCACGTCTCTGCGCGATACATGAGGACGGGAAGGATGAGGGACATATAGAGCGTTATTTTCGTCGGTCGAGAGAGGGCTCTACTTCTCAATTGCCTACTGAGCCCGTAGTAACACCTGTTGGCAAGAGTTAGTCTCCGCTTGATCTCAAGGCTGACTCTATTGTTGGTGCTTATGCTGGATCCTAGATATACGAAATCCATGACGACTTCAAAAGTATAGTTGTCAACAGTGACATTTTGTCCAAGACGCCGTGACTCTTTGTTTGTTGACACAAGGTATTTCGTTTTGTCCTCGTTTACCACTAGACCCACTCGACGAGACTCCCTTTCCAGGTTGGAGAATGCTGCACTGACTGCTCGAGCGTTTTTGCCAGTGATGTCAAGTCAATATCAACATAATATTATCTATTACAAAAAATTTGCTTAAATTTATTACCAAAATTATGTGTTTTAACTGAGAACAGTTGCCAAAAATAATATAAGAAAATTTTACATGTATTAAAATAAAAAATTTAAAAATTATGTTTTTTTTCTCAAGAAATTTTTCTTTTTTTGGTGAAGCAGGGCAATAATCATTACTCTGCTTTAAATTAGAATGCGAATGAATCCGTTAGAAGTTTAAATCATTTTTAGGTAACAATTCTTTAATACTACTTCATTAAATATCAATTCCACTCTAGTAGCTAACCTCAAATGAGTACATATTTTAATACGCTAAAATCACTCGTCATACTCCCAAGATGGCAAATTCCAACAAAAATTAATAACTAATCTATAATAAATTCTTATAAATTTTAAAGATCATCTTAATTTTCATTTATTATTTTATACTAAAGTGAAATGATTGCAATCAAAACTCAAATACTACTTTATGATATTAATGACCGGAAAATTAAATTTTAATCTAACCCAAAAATTGAAAGAAACTTTCACCAAACAATTTGGTATACTGTAGTTCTTTCTTTTATGTCTTTGTTTTTTTTTTTTTTTTTTAAAACATAATATAAATTAAATTTCGTTAACATCTAATTAATTAATGCACGCACACACATACCATACATGCATACAAAACAGATGGACAGAAAAAGTTTTAGCACTTCTTATGAATAATTAAAATTGAAAGCCGATGTCAACATATAAGACCTTGGGTCGTTTTTCGAGTAGTTACATTTCCTCAACACTAAACGTACACTCAGCGCAAAAGAAAATCGTATATCAAACGAAACGCATACATGAAACCACATAAAGTCTCTCAAAGTCTCTCAAAACAAAAAAGAAAGAAAGAAAACTCATGTAGTTATTTCAGATGAAAAAAAGAAGATGATAGTAGGTAAAATGAAGTAGTACGTAATAGCTGTAGTAGTTATGTTGTATTTATTTTTTCAACTGCCTGCACATACATGTGGTACATGTGTCACATGTTGACCTACATACAAACTTAGAAAAGCTGACAGAGGAAGAGGAATAGAAAGACACAGCTATATACAACAAAACAAAAAATATGTTCCCAAGTGTTTGATTTGTGTTGGAAATTAAAGATAAAAATAAAAAATAAGCAGATGCAAAAATGAATAAATAAAATCAAGAAGTGAAGTAAAACAAAAAGTTTGTCTTTTGTCGTCGCTGCTGAGATTCACAACTAATTTAACATATACCAAAGCGATTAACATGCCAAGTTGCATCTTCTTCAATTTGTTACTATGTACTACATATTTGCTTATTCTATCTGCATTTTCTCGCACAACAATAATTTGTTAGATTGCTGAGGCATCTCATTTCTGCTATTGTTGTTGTTGTTGTTGTTGTTGCTGTTGGTTGCAGCACGGAAGTGGTAGTAGTCTCTTAAAAATTTTATTGTTTTGGAATTAACTACATATGCGCTTACGGTGTATTCTAGCGATAAATTTGATGTGGAAATACTTAAATACTTGAACGAATGCATGTGTGTATGTACATACTATACATAGTTACTGTAGAAAGAATCTAGATAAAAGTTTCAAGTGTGTGTAAACATGCTTGACATATAGAAAATTCTTACGAGGAAAAGATTTTTCGATTACAATGTATTCAAAAAGTTTATATGTAAGATTTGTGGGGAAAATTGTGCATGGGAACAGTTTCAATGTTAAGTGGGAACAGTTTTAAAATGTTAAGAAACTGTTAAAACCAACTAAAATATATTTGTTTTTATAACATTTCCGAGAAAAGTCAAATTTTTGTACTGAGAATTATCTCACAATTTTGATTCAATTACTGTTTAAGTGTATTTTAATAATACTCAAGATTTTCACTTCTAATACCATAATAATTTTCTTAAATTTTAATAATGCTTAGCTCTAATCTACTCATTACATATTTACAGTTATTTGCGCTTTTGACAGAAGCAAAATTTCGGTGGAAACGAACGGTGGAATTCGAAAGTAGAACAGCCCTATACAATTTGTTTTTACTTCATCCGAACCAATAAAACGTTTAAAATATCCATCGCTTTGTATTACTTACCTATAAGTATGTACATAAACTATGAGTAATAGTTTTAAAAAATGTAGAAGGAAAGTGGTGTAAATAGTAGTGGTTTTAATCCAATATATATTCCATTTTTATACATTATTTTGAATTACTTGAATGGCAGAAAACCATAGAGTCTCTGAGTCATTCTGCGACATGCACAGTTATTTTTTTTGGAACATTCTTCTTCTGCGCTTAAGTGCTGCCAAATATCCTAATTTCTCATCACATTTTACTTAAAGTACATTTTTTTGCCGGTCCCTTAATGCTCGCTTTAACCGAAAATTACTGTAACTAGTTTCAAAAACAGTTTTTACCAATTATTTATGTTTTTCTTTGGCATGAATACCAGTAAAAACAAATTCACATTAATTTACTTTTATTATGCTGGCAACTTTAGTTGTCAAGGTTATTAACCTATGTCCACTTTTGCTACCAAAAGTAAAGTAAAACATAATTAAATTACGTATATATACCTAAGTATGGATGTGTATAATCATATACGAGAATTCTGATACGATTGCTACAGCATTTGCAAATTACATCTCTCACAGTCATACACATCCCAGTAGAAAAAAAAAATAGCTACGCATGCGTGAGGCTTGAGGCCTTAACGAAACTGAAATCATTGAAAATATTTTTCATCAGTAACCCGCAAAATTTTTATATAAGTAGTTTTCTAGCCATTATCTATTCCTGAAAATATTGGTGAATTTTTGATACCAATACTTTTATTTAAAAAGTAACATATTTTAGTGACGTATACCTTAGGACTAAACTTTTGAGTGAAACACTTGAACTGGGGGAAATTTGTAAATAATAGTTGCGTTTTATACAACATTCGCTACTAGTTATTTATAAATAGAAGTATTAATATAATATTTTGACAAAAAAAAAGAGCAAAAACTAAATATGTTCAAATATCCGCTGGAGTAATAAGTCAGCTAAAACTGAAATTAAAAATGTTAAGTGGAGTGCAAGGATGAGTTCACACACATATATGGTATACGATAGAAAATAAATGCCTATGCTCATGTACTGAAAGATCACCTTCAGCTGCCGGTTCTATTGACTGTAACGAAGAAGAACTTGGTCGTTTATTCGCACATGTTAAACGAGTTGGCAAATAAAACATGATATTTAAAGTATTGGTCTTCAAAGCTAGATTTTTACAAAATAATTCATGAGCCTGTAAAGAAGACATGATATTTTTATAATTTCAGTAATTTTTAATCTTCTTGCTGCATCAACTGAATTCACGCATGAAGGCCAAATATTTAACTACTGGGCTGTTATTAAAAAGAGGTAAACAACTTTTAAATAAGCTTAAAAGAATTGGTTTTTGTTAATTTCTTCTATGCTAGAGTTCATTGTTTATGTGTATGATCAACATAAGTATGCAGAGATGTAAAGTATTTTCAAATGTGCCGGTTTGGAGCAGATCACTCACATTTCAGTGAGAATGTACGAATTCTTATAAATTATTCACTGCTACTACTTTGACATTTTCCAATTTATTATTAACTTTTCAAATTCGTTTATGTTTGATCATTTACGAAAACGAAAGATGTATAGAAAAGCAACCAGTAGTAATTTAAAGTTCAATGCGTTTATTAATTGAATAAGTATTTATGGACAATAAGTAGCTAATACTGAGTTATCTATAAAATTCATTATTATACGAGTACTTATGGTAAGCTAATGTTAAAAGTTCTTCTTATTAATTAGAAATTCATTGTCGTAATGATATTAGGAAAATATTATACCAACGCCTGAATTATTATTTTTACTATTATTATTAAACATTATAATTCAGATATCGGACGGAAATTTATTCCAGATGTGGTACATATTACAGTAGTACAGTAGAAAAAATAATTTTTCTACACGGCACCAACTCTTGGCAAGCAATGGCAAACCTACAAGAGTAAAAATTGCTATGGAAAGCTTTTCACTTCGCCGTTCGGATTCGGCATTAAACTGTAGATCCCTTCCATTCATGTACAAATATAACACGCACAACATGAGTGGATGCGAAAAACTCGGCCTAGGTCCTCCATGGGCTGTTGTGTCATTAACAGTAAAGTAAAGTACATTCAGATATGAAATTCGATATTCGTTTGCAGCGATCAATTCTTTGGAACCAATTTACCACCACTATTCCGCATATATCGGCCGGAAAGTTAGCAATTTCGTGGTCAATATTGTTCCTGAGGTCCTCCAACCTTGTTGGCTTATTGGCATAAACTTAAAATGACACCATAATCCATATTTTTTCGATTAAATTCAGGATTTTCTACAAACTTTTACGGAGAGCCCAATCGGAGTAGTGGTAGTGCGTTGGACTGCTACGCAGAGTGATCGGTGTTCAAATCTCGGCACAAGCAAAATCAAAAAGTAAAAAAAAACAATTTTTCTACACCGCACTACCTCTTGGCAGGCAATGGCAAACAAACGATAGTAAAAATTGCCTATGAAAAGATTTTTCACTTCGCCTGTCGGTTTCGGCATAAAACTGTAGGTACCTTCCGTTCATTTACAAATATAACACGCAACAGATGAGTGGATACGAAAGCTCTGCCAAGGCGCTCCATGGGCTGTTGTGCCATTAAAAAAAAAGAGAAGAAAGAACAATCGGAGATGCTTCGGCGCTTCAAATGACTACAACGCTTCACTTCTTGTGTTAATTTAATTATGTTAGTTGTAGGATAAGATCTTTACGCAAAATTCGCCACAATTTGATCTGAGATAATCTCAATTCCTGTAAATGGCGTGGAATACACTGATATGGCTAATTTTGAACTGAGACATTTACGGCTGTGAAATATTTGGTACTTCGACTGTGATATTTTTGGTACCTTGTCTCACTGGCACAAAATCATTCAATAGTGAATATGTTGACTCGAATTTATATACTACTGTGGGCAAAAAGTAGTAAGACTTTGTTCATAATTTCAAATTTTTTTATTCATTCTTCCAAATCTATTTCGTCCCCTTAAAAGTAATCCCCCCCCCGGCCCCAATACACTTGTGCCAATGTTTTTTCCAATTCTCGAAACAGTTGTTAAAGTCAATTTCCGGAATAGCCTTCAATGCGCTTAGCGATTCATGTTTAATGTCTTCAATTGACTCAAAACGGTCAAACGGTCCACGAAGCGGTTTTTTGAGTTTAGAAAATAGCCCAAAGTCACACGGTGCTAAGTCAGGCGAATAGGGTGGTTGCGGAACGATATCAGTCGAATTTTTGGCAAAATGGTCTCGTAAAACCAATGCAGTGATTTTGGAACCAATCGTGCATTCACTCTTCTTAGGCCCAAATGATGTTTTAAAATGGTTTTCACTGATCCTTCCGATATTCCAACGATGCCAGTAAGGTCTCTGACTGTTAATCGTCGATTCTCGAGCACCAATTCCTTGATTTTATTGACGTGTTGATCATCAGTTGATGTTGATGGCCGTCCTGGACGTGGTTCTTCGTCAACGCGTTCTCGACCATCTTTGAACAATTTGTACCAATCAAAAACACTTGCTCGCGACATACAATTATCACCGAAGGCCTAAGGCCTTTTGCAACATTCTGAACGCTTCGGTACCAGTAATTTGATTCCGCACACAAAATTTAATGGAACTTCTTTGTTGAATAATTTTACTCATTGTGAAAATCGCCGAATGCACTTTTTGTACTTCAGAAAGGCAAGCGTATACTAAACACTAATGATTATTTTGATGTGACATGTGACATTTGGCACAGATGTCACCGACAGTCATACCAACCTTAAAAAAATAATATTTTGATGAATGGGTTTCCGCGCGAAATTTAAATTAAAAAGTCTTACTACTTTATGCCCACAGTAGTATGGTAGTAAGATTATTACTACTGAAAATTGGACGACTAAACGCTTTTAAAGTTGCGACCAACGACTCAGAATTTTGGTAGAAACTTTTAACGAAGCAGTTGCTCGCTCGTGAACTTGACCACGATAAAAACTTATATGATACATATGTTTGTGTATATTAAAAGAATTTTTGGCATTACCATTCAAAAAAAAAATGTATGGTACGTGTTTATTTTAATACATAATTCATATGTCCCTGAAAAACACTTTATAATTTTTGAATCTTGATTTTTTGCATTCTTCGCTATCGATATTTATATTTTATCCACGCTTACTTGTGCTATTGTTTTTTTCATATTAGAATTTCGTTTCGTAAATCATATAAAAAACTAAGTACTTAATTCCCAAATATGACACAGCTTTTTTATTGCATTCTAGATTTTTAAGCACATTTCATATACATATTTTCGCCATAAATTTCTCAACAAAATTCGAATCTCTTTAAAATGTTATTGAAATGAATTTTCTCATAAATTTTTTTTTCCACATAATTTGTACATGAAGTTTGTGTATATTCTGTAGCGTTTTCGTTTCCGTATTATAAAAATATCAATTTATTATACTATAAGACACTTGTGATATTGTCTATATATTGTCTGCATACATATGTATATAGTGTATATATTATATTGTAAATATATGGATACTGAAATATTTAAACACAAACATACATATAACTTGTATGTATATGTTAATTTACTGGACGCGTGCTTGTCTGGTAAAATTTTCTTGCTATTGGAAAAATAAATTTTCAAATAACTTTAGACAATGTGAAAATAGTGACGTTGGTGGATTAGGTTAAATTGAAAAGGCTGTTGTGGTTTGCCACTTTCAGTGATTTCAATTATCCCAGTCTTTCTGCTTGTTTCACTGTGGAATTATGTCCAGTATACCGGTATTATAATCACTAAAGTCACTGTACTAAGTATTGTAGTACTCGCTGGTTGTCGGCTATCGAATTTAGGTTAAATAAGATAATTTAACTTGTAGTTGGGTTCTGACGACTAACTTACTTTACTTGTTTTATTGCATCACAGATTAACAGCAACTAGTACTGTGCCATATGGACTTATATGCTCTTCTTTTCGCAAATGGTTTTCAATATTGTGATAAGAAAATAGTTTTATTATTAACTATGCATTTTTATTTCCCGGTATGCGATTTTAATTTAAAATACTGGTCTCACTTGAAACTGAACGAAACTGTCCCCATACCATTTTCAACTGTGTAAATGAAAGAAATAGTAATAATATATGTATTTCAATATTTTTACAACCGTTCCCACTTAACAATTGCACTGTTCCCACACTTTTCCCTCATTAAAACGATGGTAGAAAGAAATAAAAGTTATTTTCAGTTTAAAAGAAAACTATATAAACTGTACCCACTTGACAATAAAACTGTTCCCACGTCTTTTTTAATTGAAAAGATAATAGAAAAAGAAGAGTTATTTATAACTAAAACAACAAAGCAACATATCAAATAATATTGGTAATCCTAATTTTTTTTGTTCACAAACATATCATTTACATGCATATAGTACATATGTACATATATAAAATTTTTAAATTTTTTTTTTATTTTCTGAGGCAATGTAAATAGCAAGAATTTCAACACAAGCTCCGTCAATACATATTGCTATTTGAGATATTTGAGCATAAAAATTAACAATATTTAATATTGGCTGATTATTGCAGGTGTTGCCAATTGTATTAATTTCACACTTCACTTTACAAAATGTGCAGACATAAAAAAAGTTGTTCCTATGCAAGTAGTTTCTTTCATTCAGCATTTTCAATAAGTGAAATTTCACAACTATAAAATAATTAAACAAAAGAAAGCAAATAAAATCCACAGCAGACGTTCGCGCATGCTTATAAATATGCATTGAACACATTAGCAGAATAACGTGAAAGTGATGCCAATTAAATTGAAATTTATTTAAGCATTTTATTGCAAATATGTCCATCAACACAATAGCAGACAGACTACCTTAACTTCAGCACATACTATCACGTGTGATAAATTCAAATTTTTTGACACATCAACAACTTGCAACTGTAGTGAAATGAATGTAGCATGAGCGATCGAACGAGTTGCGTGGTGTAAAGTATGTAGTTTCGAATCAAGTAAACACAAGTATTTTATCCATCACATCACATCACACTTTACTGTTAATTATGCTGGCGGTTAGTGCATCTCTGAGAATTTTTTACATTTCTGTTTGTGCAAATGTATAAATATTATTTTCTTTTCGTAGCTAAGTTTATAATTTAAAATTGGTTTACGTAGGAAAAGTGCGGGCGAAATATGAAGCGATTGAATTAATAAATTTCCTTTTAAAAGATGTAAATTATGCACGAATGAAAAATTGTTAATGTTTGTTTGATTAGATTATTATTTATGTTTGCGGTTGCTTTCTCTAGATTTTAATTTAAGCTCAAATTTATTATTGCTGGTGAGAATTATTTGAAATATTCACACATAAATTTTAAGACGCACATATGTTTGTCCACATTAAAACTGTTTGCATATGTTGCGGAATATATAAACCTGGGAACAGTCAGATATAGCATTTCTATTTTTAGTAATTTACTTACGAGTGTGCATGATCAATCAAAAAATTTTTTAATTTAAATCATATTAAGCACCAAAATTAAATTGAGAACAGATTATGTATTACAATTTCTTTCACCCTTTTCAACTTCAACTTCATACTATATCGGTCACTTAATGCAATACAGTGGGAATGTAACTTTTCTTTTCCATTTTGCACAAAATCTTACGATTTTAAGTTGATAATTAAAGTAGGAACAGTTTATTTTCATAGAATTTTATCATTCTAGATGATTCTCTTATACAATAAGCAATAAAGATCTCAATAAACAATAAACATCTCAAAATACCCTTAAGACTTTTTCTGAAATTAAATGTATAATCTGAATTTAACGAGGGAAACAGAAGGTAATAGAAGGTCAGATAATAAAAACTTGCAATTTAAGATTTTAGAAAGTTTTATTTATTTCAAGTACATATATTCTAGAATCTGCTTCATTCAATTCGATGCTTAGTCGATAGTAAAACCAGGAACAGTTCTTCCTTACTTTACTTACTTTTAATGGCACAACAGCCCATGGAGGGCCTTTTCGCATCCACTCATGTTGTGCGGGTTATATTTGTACATGAATGGAAGGGATCTACAGTTTAATGCCGAATACGAACGGCGAAGTGAAAAGCTTTTCATAGCAATTTTTAGTCTTGTAGGTTTGCCATTGCCTGCCAAGAGGTGGTGCCGTGTAGAAAAATTATTTTTTCTACTTTTTGATTTTGCCTGTGCCGAGATTCGAACCCCGGACACTCTGCGCAGCAGTCCAACGCACTACCACTACGCTACAGCGACCACAGTTCTTCCATATATATAAATTTTTTAAATACAGTTAACACGCTGGGGTTACCTCTTATGAATGTGGGGTACCCCATATGCGTTCATTCCATTATGATATCAATATTATTTTAGTATGTTCATAATTAAAGTGGCAAGTGTTTCCCCTCAAGGAATTTTACCTTTCTACACCTTTTGGCTATATACCTTTTGATTCTTGAAGTATGAACGTATCCAAATGTGCAAAGTAATTCGCCTACAATTGATGCATCCTGAATAAAGTTAAATAAATTACAGTGTTTGTAATTCAAAATTGTCGATCATAAAGAAAGATCTCCTGGCTCCTATATCCATAAAAGAGCCTGTGAAGTATAGTAAATTTATCAAGGGACTCGTTGTCGTTTATAAAGGAACAAAAAACTCACTTTCAACTTTTACGAACAATTCTAGTATTGACGATATAAACTCAAATCAAGAACTTGCCAAAAAATTAACTACAGAAAACCTTGACGAAAACATATCTTGGAATTTAAGTTGTTTCAAATCAGGAAGAACAAGCTTGTTTCTAACTAGAAAAACCCCGTGAACAACTTGAACTGACCTTGTGACGTTCCTCGACAAACAATCCATCAAAAATGAACTGCAGAAAACCTTGACGAAAACATTGCTTGGAATAAAAGTTGTTTGCAATCAGGAAGAACAAGCTTTAGTTAGTGGCATGCATGTAAATAGAAAAACCCGGTAAACAACTCGGACTGACCTTGTGACGCTTCTCAATAAACAATCCATTACACTTTCGTAGAATTCTCGGTTCTATGATGTGAAGTTGTTTGATAATTAGATTACTCAGTGGTACTATACATTTTTGATGATTATGCTGTTTATTCTGCACAAAAAGTCTAAAAATCCATAAATTCTGTATACATTTCGTACATATTTCGAAATTATTTTAAGTGTATCATGTCAAAATTTTTGCATATAAACTTTTTAATTATAGGTACAATATACTACTTAGTTCAACAAAAGACTAGTTCATTACTAGTTCATTAAGAACAAACATAGTCATACTTGTAAAAAATTATGTTATTTTCAACGGATACACATACAATGAATACATCTCTATATGTAGACATGCCCCTCCCACACTTTTTACCGCCAATTTCACACTTCGATAACAATAACAAAGAGGAAATTCCTTTCCATGCAAGTGAATTTTGCAGGCAATTTTTTTTTTGTGTGTAATTATTGTCGTCGTCGTTGTAAAAATAAAATCAAATAAAAATCCAACAAATAAAGCTGCTACTGACCCTGAGCACATTAGAGCAATGTTGAATTAAAACGCTCTTTGTGGTAATGATGTTGCCCACGCTAACTGCGCAAGTGTGACGTCGTTGTAAGAGCAAAAAATCTCATTCAATTGTTGATTAAACAAACTAAATACAATATTTGATTGTAATTGAGTTGGGTTACTTGCTGATGATAACAAAGAACATACTTCATTTACAAAAACTAAATAAAAAAAACTATTTAACTCTCACTACAATAGGAGAGTAAATGCATATGTATGAGTATAAAATATAACGGTAGTTAACGTCACCTACTTTTGTTCTACATGAGAGTACTACACTCTCCCAATATGTCAGTAAGTAGATACTAATACATACAAAAAAGGGGGAAAATTAAATCTTTGATATGGATAAACTTTGAAATGGAAATTATTTTCAAAATGGGAATAAAAAATACCAGTCATTGTTGTTGTTTCGAAGCATTTGCGTCTATTGTAAATCGAGCGATTACGTATAAGGTCAATAGTCTGTTAAGAGACAAGTTAATAAAAATGCATTAAAAAGCAAAACATCAACCCAAAAAAGGCAGGACAGACATACACACATACATGCATACATATGTATGTTCAAAAACGCATATCTATCTATTTATGTACGAGTATATTTGTCTGCTAGGTTTATGAGATCGTCTGCGAGATTGTCCAAATTTGTGTTCGCTGGTAAAATTGTGTGTTCTGCATGCATAAATACAGGGTGGACCATTTATAATTTGGAATTTAATATTGGTGTATGTGGTTTTATTATTCGAAAGAACAATCCTTTCGGTTATTTCATTCAAATGACTTCTTGCCTTAGGCCATGCAGTAGCCCATACGATCAACTCAATTTCTCATTACATTTTCGATTTTATGGAGCTGTGCTCGACCATTGGCAGCACCATGGCTGTTTTATCCAATAAAGATCCAGTTCCACGCACACGTTTCCCAAATTGATCCACAAATTTCGTAGAAGGCCCCCTTCTCTTTTACCGAAATTTTAATATAGCTTTCCTACACTTTTGGTAGAAGATTCACCATTTTGCAAGTAAATGTTTAGTATTTACCAACGTTCTTCAAGCGTATATCGGTCGGACCATTTTGTTAACCGCAAATATAAAAATAATTTTCCGTCATACTTAATATGAATGACATTAGAGTTGTCACACTCAAAATACCCAGTAGTTTAAATTCCTACTGTTAGATGGGCCACCCTTTATTTGTGTGCTTCTTTGCCACTTAGTCGTACTATATGCAACCATTGCATTGCGTTACTAGTTATGAGGTTTTGGGATTTTTATTGTACCGGTTTTTATTTTAGTTTATTTTTAGATTGGCTTTTGATTTCATAGTGGGCTTGGCATGGCTCGGCTGGTCTTGTGGTGCGTGCGGCCACAAAAGTACAAATTTATGGGTACATTTCATTTTCAAGTACTTGCATATGATAGTAAATTATTGTCAAATATTTTAGTATTTTCTTTTGTTCCAATCGAACATAATAAAGACATTTATTTATGTTTTTCAATCAACGCTGTGGGCTCTAAGCTATGTATAATTGATGGCCTGAGTGGCGACTCAAATCAATTAATATTAAGGGGTAAAATATTTTTATTACTCATTAAACTGGTGCTTGAAATTATTAACAATATGGTAGGTATGTACCAAATTTGTTGTATTGGAAGCATGACATTTTTGATATTTTTCATTTAAAGCAAGTTAAACTTGTTTTGCATGTCGATTGACCCACAAAATAGGCGGCGTCATAAAATGTTGCACAACATAAAATTTAACTAACTAAAATATATATAAACACAAAATATGTTTGACTTCTATATTTATGAAAACTAGAAGAACAAAAAAAAAATTCAATTGCATAAAAATTAGAAAATATTTATTTTACTCTAAGTATGTAAACTGAAATGACATCATTTGCTTTTGGAGTATTGAAAATGGTTGAAAGTATAGCCAATAAATTTGCATATATGGAAGGTCGAATTCACACGTAGAATCATTTAAACCGGCTTCAAAAGTTGGTTGTTATTTTTAAATAAAATTTTATGATGAACATCGCTGAGCTGTTCGAAGTACATTAAAATTAACTATTTTATATTTGGCAGTACTATTTTTCATATAAATTTTTTTTTAAATGCTTGCACGATCACTTTATAAAATCGCCTCAAATGTGAGTAGATATTAGGTGTTCCAATCACGAAGGGATTTAGTGAAAATGGACTGGTAGGTGGCGCTGGCATAGAGCTATGTTGAAAGACTTTAATTATGGTGTAACATATGGCGCCGAGACGTGGACATTGACCATAAACGATGAGAGGCTTTTACGAGCGTTCGAGAGGAAGATACTTCGTAAGATCTACGGTAGACGACGTGTATCGACTAAGATGGAACTATGACCTATATGAGCTGTACGCCGATACTGACATGGTCAAACGTATAAAACTTCAGCGGCAGGGTCATGCTAAGCGAATGGAAGAAAGCGCTCGGGCTAGAAGGGTGTTTTATTCGAGCCAAGGTGGAGGAACACGCAGAAGAGGACGTCCTTATCTCCGTTGCAAAGACCAGGAAAAGGGCGACGTGACTGTACTTGTTCGTATCAACTGGCGCCAGCGCGCGCATAGCAGAGCCGACTGGCGGAGCTTTATAGAGGCGGCCAAGACTGATCATCGGTTATAGTACCAATCAAGTAAATAGTAGTCTGATTTGGTTCATATTTAAAATATATTAATATTATTAAACAAAATATTTTTGGGTACAAATATTATCATACATAATCATGATTGTTTAAGTGAGAAAACTATTTTAGTTGCAATAAGTGTTGATGTAGACAATATCAATGTTATTATTCAGAACATGATTGACTCCGAAACGAAACGAAACACGATTGAAGGAAACTTCAAATCTATGGATAGTTTTGTTGAAAAATTAAGCAGTGAATCCAACAGAATTTTTGAATTTACTTTATGTGCCCGGTCTAGTTATCGCCGCATTTATTAAAATTGAAAGTTGGTTCTCCAATAGTTTTGCTATGTAACCTCGAAAACTGTTGCTTCTCTCTTGGTCAGTTATACGTGGCATGTTCCCGTGTCGGAAAGCCAGCAGATTTATTAACTTCCTGCGAGAATAATGAAGCAAAAAACAATGTTCGCTCTTTGGCATTACAATAAACAACAAATATTGTTCATTCTTTTACGTTAAAATGTAAATATATATTTTGATTTTCACCTGTTTTTAATAAATATTGAAAAATGCACACAGGTTTTCAAAATATAAAGACCTAATCAAAATTAAAAATTCTTTGAAGGTGAAAAAACGTTTGCCGGGTCCGGATAATATACACATAAGTATAAGTATAATATGAAGTATCACACGAATGAAAATTATGAATGCATGAGTAATATTTTAATTATTATTTTTACCAGTATTTTCTACAAATAGTATTACTCGGATGCGGCATTAAACTGTAGGTCCCTTCCATTCATGTACAAATATAACACGCACAACATGAGTGGATGCGAAAAGCGAAAAGCTCGGCCTAGGCCCTCCATGGGCTGTTGTGCCATTAAAAGTAAAGTAAAGTATTTTTTTTATATACATACGAGGTATGATCAAAAAATAACCGTTATTTTAAATTTTTTCAAAAAGTATTTATTTATTCATCAACAACTATCTTGTCCCCTTCAAAGTAATCCCCCTCAGATATAATACACTTATGCCAGCGTTTTTTCCAATCCTCGAAACACTTCTGAAACGCGCTTTTTGGTATCGCCAACAGCTCCTGTTTCGATTTTTCTTTTACTATATCTCCTCAATCGTAGCAAAACGCTTTCCTTTCATCGGTGTCTTGGGGAGAGGGGGCCAAGTCCGGTGAATACGGTGGTTGAGGCATGATATCAGTTTTGTTTTTGGCCAAAAACTTACGCACAAGCGACGTTGTTTTTGCTCAAAATTTAGCAATTTTGGAACAATCTTCGCTGCCGCACGTTTCATGCCTAAAACATCCGTAAAAATTGCTTGGCATGAGCCGAACGATATGCCAACATCATCAACAACCTCTCTGATAGTGATTCGACGATTATCCAAAATATTTTTCTTCACTGCGTCAATGTTTTCATCGGTTGTTGACGTGCTCGGGCGACCAGGACGAGCTTGGCATGAGCCGAACGATATGCAAGCAACCTCTCTGATAGTGATTCGACGATTTGACGATTATCCAAAATCATTTTCTTCACTGCGTCAATGTTTTCAATGGTTGTTGACGTGCTCGGGCGACCAGGACGAGCATCGTCATTGACATCTTCTCGGCCTTCCTTAAACCGGTTATACCACAATTGAACTTGTGTTCTGCTCATAGTAGACTCGCCAAAGGCCAAAGGCTGCAGTCAACATTTCAAATGTCCTTGCGCATTTAATTTCATTTTTTACACAAAACTGAATACAGTTTCTTTGATCCATTTTTTCGAATAGTAAAAAATCGAAGAGCACACCAAAACACGACTAACCTTTTTATCTGTCAAAAACAAACTGACAATCCAAAATGGTTGGTATTGCCAACATATATAACAGACATGTGTACCAACAAAAATCGAACATACGTAACTCACGAAATTTGAAAATAACGGTTATTTTTTGATCACACCTCGTATACTATAACATGCCCATTTTTGCTCATGATATCTTCCTCCAAAGTGGTGAAAAAGTATGGGTTAGAAAAAAAGAAAACATCTAAAGGAAAAGTTGAATTTTACACTGTATTTTTATAATAAAACATTATTTTTTCAGATTAGGTCAATACATTACTTTTCTTTGTACCATTTATGGCCGCACCTGCGACCCTGTCAGTAGTCTCAATTTAAGTAACCAAATTTTTGGAACGAATCACGACGTAAATCAAGGGATTTGCTTACTGCGCCTTTGAAATTAATGATTGAGGACAAGGTATGATAAGCTATGAAATTTTGTGAATCCGAATATGGCTGTAAAAATTTTCTAATAAAAATTTAAAAATACTGATTTTGGCTATGACAATGACTAACGGAAACACATAATGTTCATTAAACAGAGCTCTCAAAATGAAATTGTTTTATGGTTGAAAATTTGTAAATCTTTCTTTTTTTCACTAATCCCAACCAACTTTTTAAAAATTGTAATTCGGAAAAAATAATTTCAAAATCAAATTGTTTGCAAATCCAATCAGATTCGGCCGAAAACCCGACAGTGATAAAAAAGGTTGGTTAGGGCCTTTCTACATTGGGACAAATTGCTCCACTGTAAATTGCGAACTACCTAATCTTATAAAGATTTAAAATAAATTATCATTGGAAACAATCTAAGTCTTTAATTAAAAATATATACATGTGTACATAGTTAGGTAGCTACCATACTGCCAATTAAAATAAAGTACTATACTTATTAGAATATTGTATACATTCTTATTGTATGCTATTATCGTAGCAAGTAGCGCCAGTTCCCATTGAAATGCAAAAAATCTCTAAAGATTTTCACACACTTGCACAGTGAAACAATGAAAGTGAAGCCAAAGTACTTACTTCAGTAGCTGTAGAGAAAAATTACAAGCTCAGGGTTTTAATTTAGGTTTATAAACTTTCAAGTGGCGAAGAACAAATTTAATATCACGATTTACTGTAACAATAGAAAAATTGTATGAGCGTGTTTCAAGCAAAATGAATTTATCGTTTGAATGAGACGTGAACGTGCTAAAACTTTGAGCTAGATTTTATTTCGCTTTGATATGGCAGGCAATCAAAATGTTCAAGCATTCAGTTGTTAGTTTGCTACAGTAAACTCCGACGGGTAAAATGCGTCAATGAGTATTCAGTAGAAATTATTTCCCATACAATATTTTCGTATATTATATATGTGGTATTAAGGGAAATATTAAACTGTGAAGAAATTTACTGAGGGGGTAGGGGGTTTTACAGTGGAATTTACACATTGTTATAAAGTCAATGATGGAAATCATTTGATTTTAAATTTGCAGAAAATCGTGTTCACTAAATGGTAAGAAATATTTTCCAAAATAAATTTTTGTTTGCCTTAGTACTTCTCATATTTTATTGAATTAGACTTTTTCAATTACTTATCGGTCAAAAATGTTGTTTTAAAAAGAACTTAGGCCAGGGTGGTGTTGCCTCACACACAGTGTCGTGTAGTGTCGGCAAATCCGGTGAAAAGAGAGAAACAGTGGCGTCTTTTATAGATATGGCAGCCAGACGTACTGATTTTTCCCGTGCAGTATTTATTTTTTTCGGTCACTTATTTGGAGTTACCTATTGAATTTTTATTTAGCAAAATGTTTTTTGGAATTATAAAAATGCAAATCTTTTGACGTTACAATCACGAATGTTTTGAAGTCACGTGCAGTCATTTAAAAAATTTAAAATATTTAAATAGACTTGCATTTTACTTGCAATGTATCATAAGCTTCAGCTTCGACCAAAACATCGGCAATAATTTTCCGAAGCCAAATATGCTTTTTCGTGCCGAATAATCGCAGCTGAATATTCAGTAGGACACTAGTAACTATTTGAAAAAATTCGGAAAAAAAGAGTTTAGCTGGAGCTCTCAACAGTGGTCGTTGACTTAAATCACAAAGTGCTCGAGGTCGATGTTCCGTTCTCCCAGTAGAAAATTTGTTTTCGATTTTTGACACCGATCAGTGTTGAAGACACTGATTTCTAAGATATTTACATATTTTTCATATATTTGTATAATTATTTATTGAACTTGCTTGTAAAAAATTTTCCAGAAACATTCTTTAATAATTTTGTTAATATTACTGGTATTTACACCAGCGGTGGCCAAGACCGATCATCGGTTGTAGTGCCAGTTAAGTAAATAAGTAAGATATTTACTTTTTCCTAAAATACTTTTCTTTTTTTTTTTTTGATACATTCAGCACTATGAATACCTTGCATTGTGTTGATTGGAAGGAAGATTGATATGTTGGGGAGAGAGAAGGAGGGAGCATGAGAGAGGGAATGCAATCGCAGGATACCGATAAAGAGATAGACAGCCATTGCGGCAAATGTTATGCCTTTGCCATAATGAACTTCAGTTTTTCAATGTCGACTATGACCGCATGTAGTGCCAAAGGCCGAGCTTTGAATATTAATTAATGACGATTATTTTCTAACTAAGTTCAACATTATTTAATTAACATTAAAGTCTCTCATCCTTTTTTTGGTTTTTGTTATTAGTAATTATAAGCTTGCGAAAGTTGTTAGCTGTTGGCAAGAAAAGTTGAGCGCATTCATTATTAATTTTTCATTCGAAAATCAGTTTAGAAACACTTTTCCTTTGTCGCTCTTAGAAAAATATTTTATATAGAGCGAATGCTGCGAACTTTCTTTTTTCTGCATGCGCTGAATGCGAATGCATTCAACTTTAACCTACGAGTTTAATAACATTTTTAATTGCAAAAACATCTGTAATATTTTAATTAAAATTTTAATGAGTTGAAACAATCTTAACTTTTATGGCGAATTACATTTTTTTAAATCTTATAACATAACAATTACAATCACTAAAAAAATTATAATTAGTTAACACGTTAATTAAAGGCACACGGCAGAAAACCGACTTTTAAGTGCATTTAACCGAAATTGATGGTAGGTCAAGTGGTAAGTGTGAAAATTTGACATTTAACATTGTCCACATATTGGTGGCATTTTAGCGCAGATCAAATAGCGCTATCGCTGAATATACTAATACTTTTGTTGGATGTTTGCCATTGCTAGCTCAGAGGTGATTTAGAAAAATTCAAATTGTTTGTGACGAGATTTGAACCCACTGGGTAGCAATCCAGCATACTACCAACTACGCAACGACTTACTTAGGCTTGAAAGTACTAGCCAATTGTACAATTAAAACTATTCAGAACTTGTGGTAAAACTTATGAGTCTAAAAATAATAAGATAGTTCGGTTTGCTGAACTAGGATTATCAAAAGAGGATTTACCCAATTGCGATTTTTTTTCGAATTTAACCAGCTCCAGGACATAGGGGATAAGGGTTCGATCCTCTTTTCAAAATTATTTGCAAATAGACCATGTGTGGTCGTCGTGGAGTATTTGGTAGAGCTCTGGCCTGCTACTCAGTGCACGGGGCTCAAATCTCATTACAGGCTAAATCAAGAAGACAATGGCAAACCTACAAGAGTAAAATTGCCTATGAAAAGCTTTTCACTTCGCCATTCGGATTCGGCATAAAACTGTAGGTCCCTTCTATTGATGTAAGAATATAACACGCACAACATGCCCTTCATGGGCAGTTGTGCCATTAATAGAAAGAAGGAAGACCATGTCTTCCGTGGATGCCAATATTGCAATGTCTTGCAAGTGATAACTAGTACCTAATATGAGATCTATCTAAGGAGAGCCTTTTGGAGTATTTTATACATCTGGCCTATGCCAGATTTGATTTGTATTGCTGCAGATAAACAATTCTGACCAATTTTTATTGATTATATCAATTAATACCATGTTAATCAGTTATATAAGTATAAATAGCCAGTGGTGGACCAAGGCATGTGTTTTTCGATAGAAGTGCCTTGTTTGTACCATTCCTTACCAGCTCAATAGTTTTGCAGTTTCTCATAATCTATTTATGACCTGTAGTCTAACAGAAATGGACATAAAAAAGCTTGGCCATCTCGTCGAGAGATTTGAGACTAACGATAACACAGTCCCTGATGTTGTTTGGAGAACTTTTTCAGAGCTGCTTGACTCTGAGACAAATTACAAATATCCTTATCGTGTCTTTTATTTACAGTTAATCATATCGTTAAACTATTAATACTTTACATACTTTTAATGGCACAACAGCCCATGGAGGGCCTTCGAGCTTTTCGCATCCATACAGTCTGGAAAATACTACATTGATCTGCATACAGCCTGCAAAAATTGCTGATCTTAAGAGTCTCAGAAAAACTCTACTACCAATTCTGCCATAAAATTTGGACGCAGGCATATTGCTTGCGGTGTATTTTTCTCTAGATGGAATCGAGACTGTTTTTCGAAGGAGTAGTAAAAGTAGTAATGTGTGGTGTAATATAACAATTTTTGTATACAAGACCAGTAACAGTTCGCTTTCAATCCAACAACTGCGCTTACAGTCACTTACTTGCCAAATAACTGTAAAGAGCTCAGGTAGAGAATGATAAAAACAAAACACTGCCCACCTACATATGCATTACTTGTAAAGATTTTGTTTAATTCTGTTCACCAGGCTCCAGCCTCATATTGCATAAGTGGAAGTTTCGAAGTTGAAAACCAATTTAAAAATTGTGTTGTGTTCGACAAATTGATCGAAAAGCCGCTACGAACACCCAATAAAAAGCTATAGGTTGCATTTCCCGTCGGTCGCTGTAGCGTAGTGGTAGTGTGTTGGGCTGTTACGCAAAGTGTCCGTGGTTCGAATCTCGGCACAAGCAAAACCAGAAAGTAGAAAAAACAATTTTTCTACGCGGCAGCACCTCTTGGCGGGCAATGGCAAACCTACAAGAGTAAAAATTGCCTATGAAAAGCTTTTCACTTTGTCGTTCGGATTCGGCACAAAACTGTAGGTCCCTTCCATTCATGTACAAATATAACAAGCACGACATGAGTGGATGCCATTAAAAGAATGGCATGTGTTAGTAAGCTAAATTTTCATTTTTGCCCACTCATGGAAATTGGCTTTCCAATTAAGTTTTCTTTCTTGAATTAGATACAAGTATCTAGCTGTTTCTGAATAGTTCAGGGTCGTTCCGGAAAGCTTTAGAAGGTGGGAGTATCCACTTCAGAATTGTTATGTATGTATGTGCATACTAAGTATAAGTGTGTATAGTGATTGTAGCTATCAAAACCAAACGCTAAGTTTATCAGATCGCAATCATTTTCAACGACAATTTTTTAGTGGTTGCGTGTTAAAATGACTTAGCTCAGAGTAATCACCAGCTGAAGTGAAATACAATATTATTATGGGTTAATTAAGTACTAGTTCCAAAAATTATCTATGTAAATTCTAGAAAAGTTCAGCTTGTCTGCTTTACTCATTCTCCCTAGTATATTCTTTGATTGCCAAGGTTGTGTGGTGTACGAACTTCAGCGTTAAGGCTATGAGAAAATGCTTAAAATAATGTTAGACAAAAACTAAAAATAGCTTTAAACTGAACGACGAAAATAGAGTTACATTAGAAAAGTCACACCCATTTCCTTTTTACATCAAAAAAGAAAACGAAGCTTTTCGCAATAACTGCTCTGACGTCATCTCTTTATTTTTTGGTATTTATTTTGTTTTTTGTTTTTTGGAACATCACTTCCGTGTACCACCATCAACGTCATAAATATATTTGCGATTCATATGAAAATGTTTCGAGGTGCGTTTACATTTACATTTACTAAAAATACTATAATATTTATTTTGTTGTAACTAAATATTTTGCACAATTGCTGGTTACTTTTTATGTATACCCTACACACACTGTATAATAGGTATATTAGACTTGATCGAGTAACGGTTGTTTGTCACGCCCACAATTAGGCGTACAAGGTATGCAAATTATATGTATGTATAAATTATTAGACTGCATAGCTGAGCCGATTTAGCTTGGTTCGTCCGTCTTTTTGTGTACTCAACGACTCCACTGTAGTAAAACTTGAGCAATCTAAACCAAACTTTATACCGGCATTTCTAATAGTCAAAAAAAGGTTAAGGTAATGAGGTAATGGGCAACATCGTTTAAATGGGTGTGATAAGTAACTCCTACCCTAAATTCGGTATAATCCATTGAAATATCCTCGAGAATAACCTTTGGTTTAAACTGACAACATCAGGCAATAACCAATAACGCTTACCTCCCATACAAGTGAAATTTTCAGAAACTTATATCAAAAGAAATAGTCCAGCAAATTGAACAAAAAAATTCCATTTCAAAAACTATGAAATAGCTTCAGAAATAACAGTAGTGATAATGATCAGCATGACGCAACAACCATGCCTACTTTCCATACAAGTGATAATGATCAGCATGAGGCAACAACCATGCCTACTTTCCATACAAGTAAAATCCTCAAAGGACAATAATACCAATGAAAATATTCGAATTGGGAAAATTCATCATAATCGGATTATAACCACGCCCTCTTGCTATCAAATGCAAATACTGCGTGTAGAGTACAGCATGTTGCTGACTCGTTGCTGTTGCAAGTTATTATCTCCATTCATTTACTGTGATAGCAATATTCACACGATGCTTCCTGACTCGCTCACTATTGCTTCCCTCGTATCTCTCTGCCTTTTGTTTGTTTGTATCTTTTTCTTCTGTAAACTTTTAACTTTTTTCAATACAAATTTTCGCGATAAAATTAAATAAATAATTTCAAATGTTTTAAGTTGAGTTTCAGTTTCTAATTAACTTTAATAACAATAATAATAGCAACAACAACAACAGCGATAAGAATAGTAATGAATACATTTGTAAAACAAGGAATGCATGAGTAACAATTTTACAATTTTCTATATGGAAATAGTTAGTTTGTGAAACTTATTTGCACACCCCCTCTATTATTTACAGCCATCCGCGGTTGGCTCTTATCAGCTCGAAACTTTAAATTATTCTACCTACCAATAACTAAATATTCGTTGCAGTTCTTGTAGCGATATTTTACCTCGCCATATATGTATGTATTTTTCTTTGGTAGCATAGGTTTCAAATGACGTTAGTTCCTGCTCTTTCTATGTATGCAGTTGTTGACGGCGAGAAATCAGTGTGGTGAGGGGACGGGGAAAAACTTAAAGGCCTTTGTAATAATTTTAAAAACTTTCGTGACAAAAAGTAATTTAAAATTGTTACCGCTTTTGTTGTTGTTGCTCTTTCATTATGTATAATTTATAAAATTATTCTTAACGCTTTTCGCATGTGTATAAAAATAATGTGAATACAAATTATAAGCATAAACAATAACATATATGTAAAAGGTGATTTTTTTTTTAAGAGCTTGGGTTTTGATCGATAAATCAATTCCTGCCATTTACTTTTTAAAGATAATTTCACTTAAATGTTGCCCGCCGCAACGCTTCAAGTGGTCCATTCTGCAGCTCCAATTTTGGAAAACTTTTTCACACATTTCGGCTGGAATCCCAACAATGACGCGTTCAATGTTGGCTTCCAAAGCTTGCCCTTATAGACAAAAGACTTAATATAGCCTCACTTAGAATAGTCTAACGGGGTCGAATCACACGATCTTGGTGTCCAATTTACTACACCAAAACGTGAGATTAACTGCTCACCAAGTTCGTCTCTCAAGTGATGCATGGTTTCGCGTGCAGTGTAGCATGTGGCACCGTCCTGTTGGAAGCACATGTCGGCCGAGTCCAATTCTAGCATTTTCGGCCAAAAAAATCGAACGGTACTTTTCTCCATTGACCATAACCTTCATCGTCTTTGAAGCAGTACGGCCCAATATTGCCGCCTGCCCATAAACCGCACCAACAAGTGAATTTTTCGGGATGCATTGGCAGCTGCTGAATTGCCTCTGGCTGGTCTTCCAAATACGGCAATTCTGCTTATTCACGTATCCATTGAGTCAAAAATGAGCCGAACATAAAATGGATTACTCAACACATTTTTTACAGAGCACGAATTTTGATAATGAATTTCAATAATTTGCAAACGTTGTCCAGGCATAAGTTTATTCATGATGAAATAGCAAACCAAACTGAACATTTTTTACTTTGACACATGTCAAGAATCACGTATGAACTGTTAAAAATATAAACGTCAAAAACCAAGTAGCAAAAAAATCACCTTTTATGTGTATGTATGTAATAGAACTGGGAAATGATTTGTAAAATAACCCATGTAATTTTCTTAAAGAACCGAGAGACTATAGGTAGTTTATAAGAAATTGTTAGTTAGGTTATGGGGTAGTCTCAAGAAGGTAGGGTTTATTTGAGTGGTATTGTGTAACGTCTGCATTCTGTAATGTCGTTGAGTCCGGTTTAAACCAGAAAAAACTAGTTGGTAGTGTGATGGACTGCTCCGCAAAGGCAATAAAAATCTAAAAGTACAAGAACAATTTTTCTACGGGGCACCATCTCTTCACAGGCAATGGCAGACCTCGAGGAGTGAAAATTGCCTAAGCAAAGCGCGTTTCACTTCGCCGTTCGTATTCGGCACTAAATTGTAGGTCCTTTCTTATCATGTACAGATTTAACACACACAGCATGGATGGATATGAAAAGCTCGGCCTAGGCTGTTGTGTCATTAAAGACGAAGAATTATCGACCCATTTATTACCGTAATCGGTTGTATGCTATCTATCTAAGGCAAAGGAATATGAAGTAAACTTTCACTTGGTTAAATAAATAATTGCAACAAAATAAATTGTTTAATAATCGCCAATACGATTCGGTTTCCGTGATAGCGGTCCTCATCAAGAAAAAGAGTTAAGTGAGAGCAAAGTAGTTGTAATGAACATTTGGCATAGTATCAGAACTGATTGCATATGGGATCGATTATAACTTCGGTTGATGATTATGAGGTTTATCAGTGGCTGAGGATTCTAAATAACTGACTGGTCTATGTAGGTAATAGATGGCAGTTAGTGCCTATGAAAACGTTTCATAAGCACTGGAATGTCGCAGAGTTTTGCCACATCTCGCACCATTTTCCTTATCTTTATCAAAGATACTTTGTTGAAAAGGCATCGTTTAAATTCGTACACATGTTGACAATACTCTATTACTTGGCGACTAAGAGACAGGTATGCTATAATTCTCTCAATAATGATCTCAAATCACAAACTAATCACGGACCTCACGGTGAACCACTCCATATTCCAGGCGTTTGATATTATGGGGCATGTCTATCCAATGTAAAATTTATTATTCAAAGCAGAAATACTTTACTGTCTGATCTTCGCATAATTTACACCACCATCAAGAGTAAAAAAAAAAAAGTAGTAGGTACTCGTCATAGTTGGGAATTGGTTCAAATCAAGCACTGATGTATGCAAGTAAATAATTTAAATATTTTAAGGCATACATACTCGTACTATGTTTGTTGAAATCTACATATATGGAATAGACTCGTAGAGAATCAATGTAAACAATTTGCTTGAAAATAGAAATTGAATGATAATTTCATTTCTCCCTCCCCGTAAGTAGATGCATTTTATATATATATTGAGTTTATTTTAAACTTCATCACTTCTCAGCATCATTCATGAGATCAAGATATTGGCTAACATACATACATACTCGTATGTACAGATATTAAATCAATTCCAAGGGGAGAATATTGTACCTTGGTCTGGATTTCAATTTCCTTCATTTATGGGAACATTTTAAAAGGTTTTATTTAATTATTGTAATTAAAATTGAGGCTGCCAAGACCGATTATCGGTTGTAGTGCCAGCTAAGTAAGTAAGCAAGCAGTAAGTAATTTCAAACGCTTGAAAAAATGTTTGTCTAAGGGCCACAGCTCCTCCATCGTTATTCAACAACTGTTTCAGGGACTGAAAATTTGTACGACGTTTAGCTGAGACCCAGGCCTGTAAAATGGGATGTGATAAATCAGGAAAATGAGCCTTGGACCATTCTTATGTGGTTTTGGCTTTGTGAGCTGGCGCTGAGTTTTTACTGGAACGTTCAATCATTATCGCCAAAGTGCTGTCGGGTCCAGGGGAGTAACGCGGCCCCCAAAATTACACAGCGATACACGAAAATCAGGGTGTCCTGCCATTTGCAAAAGTCCAACCCCATAACATGAAGGATTGCGAATTTTGGCGATGTTGAGTGACGAATGATGGTCCAGAAGCCTCTGTTAACCAGCTTCTGTTATTTTGACTGTTATGCGTTTGTTCCAATTCCAATTCCAATTCCTGCGGTCTGTCATTGAAGTAGGCGACATCTTTGGAGTCGTATGCGCTTGTTGTCATCCATAAGTAAATGGCTTTTTTGGAGCTTGTAAGCATTGAGTCACACTTCGTGGTTTTCTATGAGTCGATTGATCCCAGTTTCGTGAGCAACTTTTCTCATGGAAACCGTTGAATTACGCTACACCCACTTTTAAAGGATTTTGCGATTCCTGGGAGTATTGACGGTGGGCCTCTTCCTGGACGATCACCTTCATGACCCAGCTCCTTAAACCCTTTAACTACACGAGAAACTAACGACCGAGGAATGCGAAGCTGCCCGGCAATCCTACAATTGCGTTTGCCAAGCTGGTGCAATGTTATAATAAGCCTCCCATATATTTGACATCGTAAAATAAATAAGTATAAGAATGTAACTAAATGAAATCTAGACTACACAAACGATTAAAAAGTAAAATTTCAATACTTTTTCTGAAGCGCGAATAAAGTTGTATACACTTATTAATTGTCACCCTGTACATACATTTGATTAAATGTGTCCAAAAACCATAAATGTTTAACTTAATATATTTACTTGCTCAAACTCTCAACAGCAATTGACACTCGGACCCAGGTACACGCCTCTCCCCTACATATGAATTTATTTTGACAGCTTTTCTTAAAATGATTATTTGACTATGTGAGAAGATTGTTGCAGATGTAGGTGTTTGTTTTCTTTTTGTAAAAGTATGATGCTGCCTGACATATTGTGTTTGAAAAACCATAAATTTTCAAAACTATGTGTTAATAAGGAAAGCAAATAATTCAAAGAGAAACATGTGCAAGTTTTTCAAGTCTGCTCTTTAAATTACTTGGGTTGGTTTGCTGTTTAGTTTTACAGACTGCCTTTCTTCCATATCCATGCATACATATTACATACATACATACAAACATACTATACATACTTACTTAATAATTTTTATATTTACGAGTAAGTGTTAATTTGAAAATGAATGAAAATACTACATACATACACACGAAATTGTACACGTTCGCTCGCTTTTTTTGTATTTCCATGCTCATTTTCTCGCTTTTGTTATTTACCTGTTTTTCTTTGTATTTAAATTGTATGCACGATATTTGTACATATATATTTTTTATTTCTGTTTTGATGTCATATTCTAATGACGGTTCTGGAATTAAATAGGTCAACATGTTTTTTTTTTCTTTTATTGTACATACATATGTACATATATACTTAACTATTTTTATGTTGTCACTAATTTGTGGCTTTTGTTTCGTTCGCTCTCTTTTTTTCATTCTTAAGTATTAACCTTTCCATATTTTAGGTAGACTTCTCTAGTACAATGCATTGGACAGACTTGTCTGTGTCATGACTGAAGTGTTGGCCAACATGCAAGAAAAACTTGCACAAGTCGTAATGAATGTTTTGTTGTATTTCTTTCCATGTACGAGTATGTGGACAGGTAAAAAGTGAGGTGGATTAAAAACTTACATAAGTATGTAGGTTTTTCTTTGATGAAGAAGATTTGTACTTATATACCCATACAATATTATTACCTGCATATGTTTATAAAAATTATTATAAAAATTATAATATCTGCATTTTGTATCGAAGCCTCCTTAAGGTTTGGAGATAGGGAAATTAATGGGTGTCAGTCTTAAAGTAAAGGGTTCAGCGTAGAGAAAACGAAAAATCAAGAGCTGCAATTACTACAGTGGTACGCACTACAGCGTAGCGGTAGGGCGTTGGACTGTTACGCAGAGTGTCAGGGGTTCGAATCTCGGCTAAGGAAAAATAAAAAATAAAAAAATAAAAAAATTAAAAAATAAAAAACAAAAAAAATACAAAATAAAAAAAATAAAAAAATTTAATAAAATAAAAAAAATGCAACAACAACAAAATTTATACACGGCACCACCTCTTGGCAGGCACTGGCAAACCTACAAGAGTAAATATTGCCTATGAAAAGCTTTTCACTTCGCCGTTCGCATCAAATTTTAATAAATCAAACTGATTTATTATTCAGACGCCGATAACAGATTGCAGAACTTGTCTTGAGTGTTAAAATTAATTATGACCGGAGTAAAACAAGTTTTTTAAAACGAATAATATTTTCAAGTCTTACACAGATCGCTCAAAACTTAAAATGTTCACTCCGTTTAACCAAAGGGTAAGTTTGAATCGGAATATTCTCATTGGATTTTGTAGTTTTTAGATCAGATCAACATCAATCATAAATTTATATTTCCTTAAAGATAGTGTGATAAGTTTAAAGTTTATTTATGATACGTGTTTAGCGTTTTATTTACAGTTTAATCAGAATTGACAGTCAACCAATCAACATCCGAAATGTTATATGTATCATGATCAGTCATCTCGTTGCTACCATACAAGAGCGAGGAGAAGAATAGAGGTATAGGAAAAAATGAGAACTGAATTACTAGATTCTTTACTTACTTACTTTTAATGGCACAACAGCCCATGGAGGCCCTAGGCCGAGCTTTTCGCATCCACTCATGTTGTGCGTGTTATATTTGTACATGAATGGAAGGGACCCACAATTTAATGCCGAATGAAAAACTTTTCATAATAATTTTTACTCTTGTAGGTTTGCCATTGCCTGCCTATCGAAGAGGTGGTGCCGTGTAGAAAAATTATTTTTTCTACTTTTTGATTTTGCCTGTGCCGAGATTCGAACCCTTGACACTCTGCGTAGCAGTCCAACGCACTACCACTACGCCACAGCGACCTACTAAATCCAGCTCCGCTAAATAAAAACTATTGGTAGTCTCACAGGGAGAGGGGAAGAGCTTGATTCATATAGTTTAAAATGCTTGTCATCGCACGACGATTATTTTGGATTAAGAATATGACCCAAGCCCGAAGAAAATGGACCTATCTATGCTTTAAACGATCGAATTGTTCTGCCACTGTATGTAAATAAAAAGAACTAAACATAAAAATACGCATTCATCTATTTTATTTATTTTCTTACAGCAAACAAATAAAATGACAATTGACAATGAACTGGACTGAATTTACGTTTTACAACAAACAGCAAATTATGGCATGAATTTTTTTTTGATTTGCAAATGTAACAACAATTGAATGTAAGATTTTTCTTGCTCTTTTGTTGAGCTCGAAGGCTAGAGAGGAAATGGGGTAGAAACGAGCTTGCTCGTACTGAAAGCTAGAAGGTACTTGTAAATCCGCACCAGTCCCCTTTCGTCTTTCCTTTATCCCCGTGAATTTTTCTTCTCAGCAGGAAATCTTTCTGTGCTTAAATGGGGGCAACGTCCTCTATTAGAAAAGGGGTTAATTTTTTATATTCTGTAATTGCTCAAGAAATCTTGAAGGGTGAATATATAGAAGAGATTTTGTTTTTCAGTGCCTCAGTGCCGAGACCAACTCGGTTTGCGGGTTCAACTGTAAAATTTGCCCAAATTCATGCTTTTATGAACCTAAAAATGCTGTTTATTTTGATATAACTAGTTCGTTGTTCTATATTTCGTTCGACTTCAAAACTGTCAAAATAGAATTCTTTGCAAATCGATTTTTAAATAATATTTTCAGTTAAGAACCAGTGATCGAATCGTACTACTCGTTGAAATTGTGAATTACATTGGCGGAAGGGACGATTTGACTCCTGCTTTCTTAACAAATTGCCAAAATGAGCCGCTGTTATTTGAATTTTCAAAATAGAACATGTAATAATATGTAATTTAAACAGAATTCTATCAATTAACTCAGATACAATTTTATTGCACTTTAAACGAAAAAAAATAAAAAAAAAACAAACAAAACATTTGTACATTTTCAGTTGAAATATTGTTTACAACAACAGTTGTTTTTTTTTTCTTATGGTGTGTGGTTCGTGTTCAGTTAATACAGAGCTGGGCAGAAAATCGTTAATCCGTTAATTAGCGGCGTTAAATTTTTGGTACCCGACAAACTTTTACGTTAATTTCGAAAACCATTAACGTTTTGATTAACTTTCGTTAAATTTCATCCGTTAATAACTAGGAATGCCCGATAGCTGCTACCTTGTATTTTAAGTTTCGGCTCATGTCATTAGAGAAGTACAATGTTGCCAAGGTCGATATGGGAAAGAAAATTATGGTGCATACGGTCAAGGAGAACATTTATGTAACAACAGGTTGCTGTAAAGCGTCATCCACGATTTAGTTGATGACTGGCTGAAGAGAAACTCCACGAAATTTTTGATAGATGCTGCCTATTTGGGCGAGAAAGTATTGTTGAACTTGTTTATCAAATACTACCATACAAAGCCATCCTTCCCTACAGCGCTGCAGTTGAAGTATTTGTTCTATGTACCTATAGTATACATACATACATATGTATGTAGGCACATATTCGTCACATTTTTTTAAAGTTTTTGGGAACAAATTTTTTTTTTTCAACATTAACGTTAACGATTAACTTTAACTTCTGTTAATTCTTTTTATGAATTAATCAATAAACATTAACGACGTTAATCTTTTGATTACCGATACCCAGCTCTGCTTATATATTTTTCTTTAATTTATTCATATTTTCGCTACGTCGTTTCTACTTTTATATTTGTAATACTTATTTTGAAATTCTGTTTTCCAATTTGTGGTGGCAGTTTTGTTCACCTCAAAGAGCTGAGATTTGTGATTCACAAGTAGCCGTGCAATTGGCAACACTGTCTGGTACTGTAGTCGCTGTCACCGATGTTTTATTGTTGTTTGCGGTTAATTGCACTTGCACTTGTTTTTGTTGTTGCAAGATAGAAGAAGTAATGAAGAGAGCAAAGTGACGTTGCCCTTCATTTACGTTGCCAACTGCAATCGATTTGTAATTTCTTTACTATGTAAATAAAATTTATATAACTGATAATTTTTTCTGACTGATTTAATTAAATTTAAAAAATTCTGAAATTGGGTATCTAAGTATTTGGTATTTGATTTATATTTCTTTCTAGGTTATATACAAACAAAACCAGGCAATACTTCTGTTCTTTTGCAAAGAAGTGCATACAAAATTTATACCAACTTTTTTCAAGGGTCTATGGAAGACAATATAAAATAAACAAAACAAAAAAAAAAAAAAGAAAAAGCTTACATTTAATATGATACAGTGTAAAAGCAATACATATTTATATTTAAATAACTAATAATATTTTAAATAAACAATAATAAATAAAGAGAAATAAAAACGAGTTTAATTAAATTTAGATACCTCTACAAAGAACTATAAGAATTCAAGAAAACACTCGTTTCGTGGCTCGGATACAAAAAACAAAACAAAATTATTATGATTTAAAAAAAAAAACAACAAACACACTCACACACCTGAGTAAAGACTGCGACTGCGTCTCTGTCTCTGGGCTGTAGCGGAATTACAACAACAATATAAATTTTTGTGTGTGGGTATTTCCTAGTCGTTCACGTACATACATACATTTGCCGAACTTATAACTTTTTGCTGTTGTTGTTTTTGTTCGAACTTGTAGTGAGTGGATTGAGTTAAACCTGTTGCTGTTACGTGTATGCATATGTATTCAGAACATTTTGAATTGCACATAGTATTGTTTCAATTTCGTTTCGTTACCATTTTGTTTCGTGTATTGTTTGTGCCAAATTCCGACCACTCTACCTTCTATTCGAAATGAAGTCAAGCTTAGAGCTCAGCTCTTACACACACTTAAACCAATTCTTCTCTCACGCTCTCACTGAGCAATCATTTTTACACATGCGATGTATATGTGTGTGCGTGAGTGAGTGTGGGGGAACTTGTGCTGGAACTAAGCTACTGAGAACCACAAGCTTAGCGTATTAAAAACAAACCAGGTAAAAATTTCAAATCTGTTTTTTTTCTTTCATTGAAATACTTTTGTTGTTGCTGTTGTTGGATAAATTTGCATGTGTATGTGTGCAGGTATTTTTATTGCTTTTGCGGCGTACGTTGTTGTTGATGTTGTATTTTAGCGGCATAAATAATATTTATTTTTCCTATATGTAACTACACACATACTATGCACATATTTATGTATATAAGTAATTACTAAAACGAAGCAGAAGTCACTTTGACAATATTAAACAACTAAAACAAAATAAATGGAGAAATGCACTTTTGGTTTGAATATAACTTATGCATTATTTCTCAAACCAAATACTTCATTGTTATTGTTGTAGTAGAGCTTATTGTTGCCGTTGCTACTATAAAAAGTAGGTATTTAATTTGAAAATGCACTGAAACGAAACGAATTTGTTTACTATTTCATAAGATTTAATTTTTTTTAAAAACACTTAGCATTTTTCGGTGTATGTTTTGAATTTATCAGAAAATTAGATTGGATTTCATTAATATACTTCTGATGATTTATTTTATATTTTTCCCCTACTCACTTTTATGAAAATAATACTAATATATTGCAGGCTACACTAACTTTTTTCCATGTATGCGCACACGTTCTCTTGAGCGTCGTTTTTAGCCACCTTTTGCCGCGGTAAAATACAATTTGAAAATCAAAAACACTTCGCCGTCACCGTAGCTGAATTGCAACTAAACTGTAAAAGAAAACTTGCAAGTTTGATGTGGCAATATCCAACGTAGTGAAATGAAATGGCATTGAAACTCGCACACCTTTCTTGTGCTTTTGATTAGGTTATATTTTGTATATGCAAATAACAAACAAGAACTTTACTTGTGGTCAACAGCACGGCAAAAGCTCTTTCCAACAAGCTCCTAATTCAAGTTTAGCCACTTCGAATATGAAAGCTAACAGTTTCATTCCGATCCACGAATGTAAAGAGCTGTAGGTCGTTGGCAACGTTGCTCAATGAAAAATGTACACACTTCTACAGTGTGGCCAGGTGAATCAGTTTTTTTGAGTTTATTGAAGTTTACTTCTTTAGAATCGCTTTTTATATTTACTACGGGGGTAAAAACGATAGTCGCAGCGAAAATTGCCAATCGCTATCAATCAAGTATGAAAAAAAGTTGGTTGATAGCGGCCGCTGCCCATCAGTTTTTCGTCAAATTTCTTTCATACTCGACTGTTAAATGGCGTTGCCCATCAATTTCTTGTCAAATTTGAAATTTCAAATAAAATTTTACATTTCTAACAAAAACATTCAGAAATTTCTAGAACTGAAAGAATGAGAGAGTATAGACTGAAAAAAAAAACGCTAGGCACAGACAAATGGCGATTGTGTTACGATAAAATCTGAACAAAAAAAAACTGGAGCTGACAGACAGCGGAAATGATGATGTAGACAAAATTCAGATTCTACTATCGTGAAAAAAAAACCCAAGAACCAAGGGTGTAGACTTTTTAAGCAACTAGAGGCACAACAGAATTCGAGTTTCATTGAAAAACAACTCGCAAAGACTAATGCGGAGAGACAGCATGAATGGCAAATGGCCTCATTACAGCCACTAATTTCATCAACACTCATCTCATTGAGTCCCGACGAAAGTCCTCAGATTGAGGTTGCCGAATTCTTAGCTTTTCAACGAATTACGATTTACTTGAAAATTTGCATGGAAAGAAAACAACTCGCATCGGCACAACAAAACATAAACGAGATTTGCCAAGTTTCTAGCCAACCTCATAACATTCGCGAGTTCTCAGACCGGCAAGTGGCAAATTTTCCCCTGTTTAGATCATACAACCTGAATATTTTGATGATTATTATTATGATCATTCAAACCTTTTTAATTTGTTTAATTACAGGATTACTATCAAAAACTATTTAATTTTCTTATATTTTATTTTTAATTAATATTTTGATGGAGATTATGATTTTGCAGAGGGCGTTGCACACATGTTTTTAATTTTTTTTTATTGATATATTCAACACACATGGTGTGCCACTATGAATGCAGAGCATTGTATTGAATGGAAAGAAGATTGATAGGTGGGAGGAAGAAGGAGGCTGAATGAGAGAGGGAATGCAATCACAGAGGACATTGGAAATGCAAACGATCAAAATTAAGAATATCCAGCTGTAGCACACCTAGGATCAGAGAAACTGAACTATAAATCAGCAAATACAAAATTTTAAAACATGTTCGTTAAAAATGTAATCTAGTTTTTATAAGATTACTAAGTCTAAACGGAAACCCCAAAACGCAAACGTCCTGAAGAAGTACACTTCTGTAGGTCGTTCGACTGACGCATTGGTAGAAAAAGTTAAATTAATTAAAAACATGTTTGCAGAAAAATCATTGAACGAGGGAAAATTTAAAATTTCGTTCAGTAAAATTGTACCAGGTACTATATAGGATAAATCAGAGAAACTTTTGTTGTAATGTGTTCTAGTCCCACTCTTATAATTTTAATATTGGTTTTTATTTGCTAGCAGTCTTTGGAAACTCTTTTTCTTTTCTCAACTCATGGAGGACGTATGTCGAGCTTTTCGTATCTATTCACGTTGTGCGTGTTATATTTGACAGGAATGGGCCTTCAGTTTTATGCCGAATCCGAATGGCGAAGTGATAAACTTTTTTTGAACAATTTTTACTTCTGAAGGTTTGCCATTGAAAGAAACAAAGAAATACAAAATTTAACCCACCGTTGAATGCAAAAAGGTGTTTTATTTCAGAGGGTGGTAGGGCATATAAAATTGGGTCCAAGCTATGCTTTCGTTTTTTTTTTATTGTGCTTTTTAAGTTTAACTTCTTGCCTGAGGGATCTGGAGGTAGTTGAAGAATAACTGGACCGGCTTTGAAATACTACCAAATATGTTTCACTTCTATTAAGTGCACTAAGTTGCGCATATGTTTTTTTTATTATTTATTATAAATATTATATAACGATTATTTATTTTGTAATTTCTAATTATTCCTTATTTTATTTAAATTACATTGTATTTTAAGCCCTTTTTAAACTATATTTTTTTGTTTCGTGATATGCTAAATATTCGGATTCCAAGTGGCTATAAAATTTTTACAGGCTATAAAATTTTTGCCCGTATATTTTCACATTTACACTACTCATTTCTGTGTATCACAGGCATATCTAAGTATGTACTCGCAGGCACGTAAACAACAAATTTACCAAAAATAATTCAATAAATTTCGACAATTGACCATGTATGTATATAGAATAACCGATATAATTAAAGATGCAATCGAAAAAAAGTAAGTCTGCTCAGTCGAATTCCTTGATGTTGCCCAAGTCTTCGACAAGGTTTGACATGAGGGATTGACTTGCAAAATAAGTTAGTTTTTACCACAATCGGTATGCGACCTTATTCAGTCGTACTTATCCCAGTGCTATTTTCGTGTAAAATGTAATGATAGCTTCCCAAATTTAAAACAAATAAAGACCGGAGTACCATAAGGAAGCATCCTTGGCCCGATTATTTGCTTACTAATACCCATTTGACCTACCACAACCACAAAAGGCTACAATAAGTAGCAACTGATGATTCATCAATCGTAGCTAAGAGTGATACAGCAAAGTAATCAATGAAAAAACTTGGCAAATCAACCTTCATAAGAAATGAAATTTTTCACCGAGACTTGAACATAACCACTGTTAGAAGAACACGCCACAAGCCACAAGAAAAGGCTCAGTCAATATGTTAACGAGGAAGCATAAAAGGTACTTGTTTCAGAAGGAGGAATAAGAAGGCTAAAGTCCTTATATTTGTTAAGAACATAAAATAAACTAAGTGATTTAATGAAAACAGCTTAGAATAACATTAAAATTATCATATTTTATAACCAAACTATTTGCTAGTTTGTAGAACTAATTGTAGTGTAATAAAATGGAGATTAACATAATAAAGATATATTAAAAATAAAAAATTAAATAAATAAATTTCGAAATAATAAAATTATTTTATTTTCTACTTGACGTTTTGTTTTTTTGTTGTGTCGCAAGAAATTAGAGCAATTTCTAATTGAAAAATGTTACCTGTCAAATTCGCATGTATTTTAGACTTGAAAACGTTTTTACTATGCGACAAATTTTCTTGATAATGATAAGCTTAGCTCGTTGTACTAGGATAACTTTAATGGATAATTAATAAATAAGTAATATAAAAAAAAAAATAAAAACCAGACAAACGAGGAAGCCTCACTTTACTTCACGTGAAAGAGAAATATGAGAAAAATCGGTAAAAATATCGAGGAGTCTAAATATAAATGAAAATCATAAAGAGAAATTGAAAATATCGAAATTTACAAATTACGACCAATTCTTGGGACTTATGCATATTTTTTGTAAAGTAATCTGGCCACACCGATCAGTTGTGTGAGTGTCACTTTGACATTTGCTGCTGCTGCAAAGTAATGGAAAAAACGGAACGTGCAGCTGAGTGAGTTATCGAATAATTTACAAAATATTAATTAAAAACTTAATATTACCTGCGCAAGATGCTTCGCGCTAGCATAAATTCATTAACGCGTCTGAGCATCAGCGATACCAAAACTGGAAGCTCAGCCTTTGCACTGGAATTTGTGCGTTGGCGCCGGAAACCGCGTTGGTTGCCAGTGGCCAAGAGTAAACTATATCGTGTGCCCGAACGAAAGCGTCAAGATCCAGACGAACGTGCCGAGTTGCTGCGTTTGCATAACAACTACAAGTAAGTAGAAGCTAAAACTTGCAATAGTTTTTTTAGAGATGGAAATTGAAGCTAAAGGTTTTCAGTGCACCAAGTTTGCTAAGACTTATGCAACTCTGACAATCCCGGGTTCGTGTTGTATTCAAGCCAGGTTAGGAACAGCTTAGCTGACTAAGGAGTGAAGAGTGAGTCCACCTTACTCTACGTTTCTAAACACACAAAAAACTTAAAAAGAAGCTGCGGCAAGATAAGGCAACTCCAAAAATACTCAAAGGACTTACAACTTTCTATATCCTAAATTATTCATATAAAAACTACTCATTGAGCGGGAATCCTGGAAAGAAATCAAAATGGAGAATATTACTAACGTTTTTGCAGGAAATGTTTCGATTTATACGACAAAAGTTGCTGGTGGCTTCTCCACTTTAATGTGTCCGCAATACAAAGTTTTCAGTGTTTACAAAAGCTGAATTTGACTCTCGGTTACTTAATGTCCAGCGAAACCGAAAGTCCTAAATGAAGCGAATATGCGAAAACCTTAAATTAAGAATTAAGAAATGCAAAAACGAATAGTTTTTTTTCTAGAAATAGAACCGAGTAATTTTGTTGACTAATCGTTAAAATCCTTAAAGTACCATTGTGTTGCTCCAATAAGAGTCTTACTTTACTGGCACAACAGCCCATGTGGGAATGGAATTGACCTACAGTTTAATGCCGAATCCGAACGGCGAAGTGAAAAGCTTTTTATAACAATTTTTACTCTTGTAGGTTTGCCATTGCCTGGCAAGAGGTGGTGCCGTGTAGAAAATTTATTTTTTCTATTTTTTTTTTTATTTTGGCTGTGCCGATATTCGAATTCCGGACACCCTGCGTAGCAGTCCAAAGCATTATCACTACGCCACAGCGACCACCCAATAAGAGTATGCCCTGAAGAATTATGAATCAATTAACTTGTGCGTTTAAGTTATGGAAAAAGCAATGGAACCTCTGCCTTGCAATCAAATATCGTTGAATAAAAAAATTAAACTTCCTTTATTTCCCATTTCACAGAACTCAAATTCGTTCAGTGCGTCAATACTTTCGCGAAGAAGCGATACGCATTAAAGAAACCACAACAGCTGAACATATTGTGCTCACACCCGAACAAGAGGAAGCTGAATTTCAGCGTTGCCTGGACGTGAATTCAGCATGGAATCAAGTAATTGCCGCAGAGCGTAGCGTACGCCTGGCGAAGGAACAACAGGAACGTGTCGCATACATAAAGGAGCGTTTGGAATGTGCACGTGTACGTCAAGAAGAGCATATAGAACGCATAGAGTCGATAGTGCGGCGTGAGAAGGTTAGTAGAGATGCAAAGGCTCCTGTAGTTTCTGTTATGAATCTTGTTAATTATTTCCATTATCATTCAAGGAACTCTCCAAAACGTTCGTTACACGTGAAAAACTCGATGCTGCCATTGAGTATGCGCTCGCAAATCCTGTAGATTATAATTATTCTATAGACTTGAGTGGAAACATGTACCGTGGACGCACTACGCTGCCAGGCGATGGCAGAGGTACTCCCACGTTGGTCGAGGAAAGCGTAAAAGAAGCCAGCGCTAGTAATTGATAAAGAAGAATCGTAAAATACTTCGATCTTTCAATATGCGTTTTATTATTATTATTCATTAATTAATTAATTTCAATGCGTATCATTTGATGCTTTTAAAATTGTTATTGTTTAAATTAAGTATACACAATTGAAAAACTATTGTACTGAACTCAAGAAAGTTTTTAAATAAATAGTTTAATTCCAAAAAATGATCGCACAAATGTTATCTGTTTTCTCTTTGATATTTATCATACCATAACTAACTTAAATATTAACAGCGATATATAAATGTATATGCGTATGTGTGTATATAGAGTAAGTATACATGCATAGTTCACGATTTCTTATGTTATAGTAATAAAATAATATTTACTTTATACATGTATGTATACAAAGAAAAGAGTAAAATCTAAGCACCGCCAGCTATGCTTTATCCTGTGACATTTGCTGCTGCAGCAGGTGCTCCCAATCGGGTGTGGCTGTTAATTTGGCTTGTATGGGTCCTAAATTTATCATATTACCGCTGCGTTCCTCACGATTTGTGCTAATGGACATTACATCCTGCAAATATGTTTTTAATTGAAATGATATTAGGATTATTGAATAAATAGAATTGATCAAATTATGGTAATGTAGAGATGTGGGGAGGCCTTGAGCGCGGTCATCATTTCAGCTGTTTAATTATGATTATGGTAATAACCCCCCACTGAAAGGTAATTCGGCTGATGATTGTACCTAATATGTATTCACCCCACCCAAACACCCCTACCATCGTCTGGTCGATTATAAAACCAGCTTCGACAGCTTGATCAGATATTAATGGTTTTTCTATCTGTATTAACCTTTGCTGAAATGACGCTGAAAGATACCTCTAGAGCACTGGTAATTAGAAATAATTTATTCCATTGGAGTTGTACGACTTTTTCAATCTTATGCTCAAACATGTATATTTTTGTTACCTATCTTCTAGAAAAACGTTATGCCAATAATATTGACTTCATTCATCTTAACTCAGGGGCAATCAAAGCAATATTATTTAACCTATGAGTCTCGCCGAGTGAGTGTAGTGATGAAATAGGACAAAGAGAAATGCGTTGCTGCATCAACAGTTATGGCGACTACCTTCTCTTGAGAATTATTATCTAGAATCCACCATTATCTCAAATTACAACTCTCACTAAAAATAAAGTATGGGATCAATTAACAAAGGAAAAGCAAAATTCGACCCACGAAATGACTTTGGATTGTTTGTAATTAAAGAGATGCAACCCAGCAGATATTAGACAACTGGATTTGTAAATCATTGAACCATGAAGAATGTAAGAGCATTATGAGCTGTATCGGTGAACGATGATGATAGCATATACATATATACAAACCTGTAGGAATCCAGTCTCCATTCCCATATCCAAATCGTAATATGTATCACCAAAAACTAATTTCATTTTTCCAGATTTATAGCGTAGTAATTTTCCAACTTGTCCCTCTTCCATTTGATTTAGCGAGCGACTATTGTGCACATTTTTCGAGTTATTAGGGTAGGCGGTAGGAGAAGCATCAATCGAAGTGTCCTGGAAATAAAAATTGAGAGATGATACAATTAGAACAATTAACAAAAAATCATAAAACCAACACAAAAATTTAATAATTAATTACCATTTTCGGACTCTGCTCTGGTGAATCGTCATCTTCACAGGGTAATGTATCGGGCAACTGTAATTAAAGATGAAAACATTTCTATGAAGTATTATTTTTCAAACTTATGTATTTAGTAGATATTAACTTCAAACACGCACTTGAAGTAAGAATAGTTGCGGCTGTGTCATTTCCAACATTTCCTCCACATTCTGTGGATAACGCTGCATTGCGCCAAGCATCCGCTGCTGATGTTGTTGTTGCTGTTGCACATGAATCGATTGCAGTTTTTGTGCCATTGCCAGCGCAGAATCTAAATGACAGATTTTTTTAAAGAAGTTACAAAAGGTAACAAACAAATTCAAATATGTGCATGAGAAAGCATATAATGATGATGCTTAAGTTGAATTTGAAGCCGTTTTTGTGAATTGCGCGTTGAATTTTGAGACTTACCATCATCATTTGCGTTAGAAGTTTCTAACTTAGTTTCCGATTTTATATCTTTCCACTTGGCTAGCAATAAAAAAAAGAAGAGTAGGTGCAGTTATATGAAGGGAGTATTAATTAATATGCACATAGAAATCATGAAGTCCTTTTAAAAAAAAAAAAAAAAGGAAAACCAACAAAAATCACCAAGTGGAAAGAGTGAAATTTCGTTTTGTACGCAGTCGCTTTTTCTCATTGAACTAACACTTTGAATTACCTTCAATTAGTTTAATTGGAATTTGTTCCAAATCAGTCTTATCATCCAGAAAATCATCTTCGTCGGAATCGCCCAGCAATTCGCGAACATGTGCTGCATCTGCTTTCAGATCGATCTGTTTATGCTCGCTCTTGATTAATGTCGGCCTTCGCATCTGCGTTGTGGGCGCATCATCAGTGGAACGGCCAAAAGATGATGAGCCGCCCGACGACGTTTTGCGTATGTTTATAGCGCCGGCACCCTCAGAGAAAACACCTGTTGTTTGTATTAGAGCTGAATTACCAGCGCCACGTCCTCGACTAGCACCTCCACGTCCACCGCGTTCACCTCGGCCACGTCCACCGCGAGTAATGCTCGTAGTATCCTTGGAGGTTTTAACATTGCTGCCAAGGAAACAAAAAACTTGTATTACGACCACGTTTTTATGCGTGCACAGTTGCCAGTAGCAAATCTTACGCATTTTTATTCCGCACCACATTTAAATTGGGTGTAAACACTTTCTTATTCGCTGCACCACCACCAAAGCCTCCGCCACGACCACCTAGCGTTAAGTCACGTGCTGGAGTCAATGACGACAGTTTATTTAATATTGCGTTGGTGCCATTTGTGGATGCGGTGGACAATATTGGTGTTAAGCCCGCCGCGCCAGCGGCACGTTTCAACTTTGCAGTTGTTCTCGCTGGCGTTGCGTACACTTTCCCATTTTCTGCGGACATGTGGTAGCACACTGTAGCAGCAATTTAAAAATATTTTCCTTTAATTTGTTATTTTCCTGATCGGAGCAACGTCCTACTCAAATGACAGTTCAACACAAAAGATGAGAGCGAATGTGATTTGTTTTAGGTTATGCTTGACAGTTCTCAGAGAATATTTAAAAACATGCATTTCACAGCAATCAGCTTTTGTAAGTATGCGTGTTGCCAACTTCGTTGATTGACTTGAGGTGAAGTAGGAAAGGTTAATTAATTGTCTTTTGTATGAGGAAGCAGTTATAATAGACGTGAATAAATGTGAGGTGAATTAATTATCTGTAGATAATTGATTTCTTCGTTACGTTAACGAACTTTGACAGGTGAAATTTTCAGAAAAGAAAGTGAAAAACAGATCAAAGAAGTATTTTGTTTCTTCGTCTAAAAGCAGACTTGTAAATTATTTTATTATGTAATAGAAAAATAGTACGATATAAGTTCTGGGAACACTCCATAATTAAATTGTAATAGATCAATGTTAAATATGAAAAAGTTTCTGTTTGTTTATTGGTTATCGAATTGCCTAACCAATTAAAGAGAAAAAGTAGATAGAAGTAATGCTTACAAATGCATTCAACAATTCAACAAAGTTCGCCACACACCCAAGAGATATATTTTAATAAAACAGCAAAGATTAAGTGAACCACTGAATCATTTTTGAGTGCATTAAACTGTTTTTTTTATAGCAATATCTTCGGCTGTTGTCAAATCATTAGAGCCTTTATTTTTATGGTTGTCATCGGAAATATCTTCCCCTAAAGATGAAGTTGAACAACTAAAAAACAAAAAGCAATCATCACAGAGTCTGATTCGAAAAATTTTGATCAAAAATTTTGCAGGAAATTTTTCACATATTCTTTTGCGGAGAAACACTCGTGGAGAGGAACGATAGACAAAAAGTGTATTAGGTGCTGGTTATATTGGTGTTCGCTGTTCGACGAACACATCATCGTGTTCGCTGTGAGAGTGAGTAAAAGCTCTTTCTTCGTGTTCGGGCAACAACAATTGCATAACCATGACCTTTGAAAAGTTAGTACTAATAAATAAAATATGCATTTGGTTTTTTTTTATTTATATTAAGGTGCTGCTATTGAACGTGGTCTTGAAGAAGGACATTTTTTTTTAAAGAAATCAAGGCTTTCTTTTAGTTTGCAAAAAATATGCAAAAATAGCGAGAAGAATCTTAGATATCGAGCGTTTGATTTCCTCGAGAACCAGCCTTAAACTATGCGTAAATACGAGAACCAACAGAAATCAATCAGGTAAAAATCACATCTCATAGATGATTTCTGTATGAATGAAGTAAACCACCAAGAATTAACTAACAACAAAAGAAAATTATTTTTGAATCTTTTCTCCCACGGACTAAAACAAACCAATCTGCCATGGTGAAATTGTATAGAAGTATATTGCAATAGTACAACTTCAACACGGCAATAACAACACATATTTCGTGTTCCTGAGGTGAAGTCTGAATGTCAAAATCAGGTGATGAAAGAAGCAACACAACATGTACAGCAACAATATCACATTTTTGTTGTTTGCTTCCATAATGGCACCAATCTGAATGTCAAAATAAGCTGTGGAACACAAATTGAAAAAAGAAAAATAATCAAACGTAAACATTAATTTTGACAATCGAAAGGTAAACATTAATTTTGACGATCGCTCTTCTTTCATCACAAAAAGAAAGGAAAGTGCAACTTGTTTACATTGGTCACGTGTGATTAAAAATGATAATCGCAAGGAATCGCAATAAGGAAAATCTGAAAAACATATGCTCACTAAAAGAAGCTGATCGTTTGGGTTTGAGTCGTACAGCACACGTACTTGACATTGAATTGAAATAATAAAACTGCCACAAACTGTGATCAGCGAAATCTCTTTAAAGCGTACATATTTTTTTAAATTGCGTACAATAAAAACATTTTAAACAATTATATTTTGAGAAAAAATATATTCCTCGTCCAATATGTATGTATATAAATACAAATAAAAAAAAATGATGCTCCATTAGCATGAAGTGTTTGTAGTAATCAGCCATAATTTACATCTCGACAACTATGATTAACTCTATTAAAAGCTAGAAAAATGTCAGATGTTCCATCTAACCGCCACGGTTCCTCATCAGTGATCTTAGTAGTAGTTCTTTGTGTTTCAGTAATCCATATAAGCTAATTGATAATCTGAAATTGTAAGTGACAATTACAAAACTTTGAAATATTTTCACTCAATGGTATTATTGACGTGACGGATTCCGAAACGATTGTCCGATCTGCCTGTTTTATATACTTACATTGTTCAATTCTTTAGCAAAATGAACGTTCATTAAGCCTGTTAAAAGACAGTAGATACTTATTTATACTACAATTTAACTTCACGTGAAAATATCGTAGATAAATATGGTATATTCTTTTGTTTTTTTGTTATTTTTTTCTTCTAACGCTGTTAAAGATATTACCAAAAAGTATTTGGACTATTAAAGAGATTTTCCAACAGTTAAAAGAACATATTTTAAACTTGTATTAAATTGAAATCTATATTTAGACAAATGTGCAAAATGTAAACTGTTCACAGTTTTTAAACTGCAGAATGTAGAAACAACATTGTCTTTGAAATATACAGGGTGAAAAATATTGTTTAAAAATGATCGTAATTTGTGAAAATCGTAATTTATAAACTAATGAAAATCAATGATATAGAAGAAGTTATAAGCAAATTACTAGGAAAGGAAGAGTTTAAATATACTCATAAACTATAGCTGATCGCGATAAATAATATATATGCGGTATGTATATGCAGTATAGTAGTACGTTAGTTTTTAAGTTCAAATTTGTGGCAAAATTTGTACTTTAGAGAAACTTCATAAATTCTTAAGCTAAATGCGTAAATCAAGGGCTAAATCCAGCCTCAAAAACGCTAAATTTGTCACACTGGTCCTAATTCTATTAATGATTAATCTGTATTTAATCGATTCAATATAAATATATACATATTTCAAAATTATTATTAACATTGCATATTTAAGTACATACTAAGAATGTACATATAAAATATGTAGATATGTTTAGTAATGCTGTGCGTCTAGATGGTATCATTGTGCACTGGATTTACTTGAGCGTGAGATGAATCTCTTTGAGCAAATGCTACACTTGACATCCTTTCTCCTTCAATTGCACTTGATATACGTTCTCTGTGAGCTTCGCTCATATAGCGTAGTCTAGCTGGAACTACTGGTGTTCTTTGCTCTCCTTCAGTACCAATTACGCTTGATGCATGGTCCCCTTGAGCAACAATTATAGTTTGTGCATGCTTTCCTTGATCAACATCTACTGTTTTTGCGTGATCTGCATTAGCATCAACTACAATTGCTGAAGGATGTTCGTGAGCATCAACTACAATTGGAGAACTTTCCTGTTGATTGAGTGAAGATCTTCTTGATGAATTTTTCATACTTTCTACTTCCGGTTTTTCCATGCATTTGTAACGCATAAAATCGAAAAATTCAATGTATTTCGCATGTCCATGAAAGTCACTCATAAATTGGAAATATTTCGGATAAACTTTATGCTTCAGCATTGCATGATACAAGCCTTTGCGTTGTTGCTCAACAAATAGACGTCGGCAATGTTCCTGGTGATGTGTTTCCCAATTTTTCTGGCTCGCTAATTTCCTGACTTCTTGAAATATGAACGGGCGGAAATAGTAATCGAGTGTTCTGGTGTGCGGAAAAGATGAAATTGATTAAAAAATAATAATGCGTGATATCCGTCGTCCGGCAGCAAGTAGATAGGTACTTACTCTTTCATGTAATTGCGTGTTTTTTTGTAAGAAATATTGCCAAATGGCTCCATGAATTTGTGAATATCTTCGGTATTTGTTAAAAGCTCAGGAATTTTACAGTAAATACTGGAAATAAATAAAGTTGAAAATTCGTGTATGCACCGTGAAGAGGCATTTTTTTAATGCGAAATTAATTTAGTATGTGTACCGTTTATAGATAGTGACCTCTGACTTAAAATTGTGGTCAATTTCAGATACACAATACTAGGATATGCATACTATTGGTCAATAATTTAACATATTTAATACATTTAATCAATTGGTTGTAGATTAATGGACGAAATGGAATAAATGACCAAACCTTCCAGGACAAAAGATTTATGCTTCGAATAAATGTCGTGGTATTCTTTGAAAATTAAATATGTACTTATATAAATAGTTTGATAAATTAGCGAAAAAAAATGAGTCGAGCGTAAGTGAAATCCGCAATGAAAGACCTCTGGAATATACACGAAGGATTATCTGGAGAATAGATCTTTGCTTCTCTACGTCACCGTCATTCAACACAAAAAAGCGGATACTCGCCGTATTGGCCTCAGTTGCATGCAATTGAAAATTGAAAAGTATTAAGCAATTGCCAAATACAAATTGAAAAAAAGTTATAGAGATGTAAAAAATTATCAATCAATGTGACTTAAGTGGAACAAATTTGTTGCCTAGGTCGCTAGAGCGAATGTTCAACGAAAAAGGTTGCTCATCAATAAGCCAACATTGGGTGTACAAATTTCTCTCCTTCCCGCAATTCCTTTGAGTCTGCTTAGTAATTTTTTTTAGACACCAAAACATAAAAAAAAATTTGAATTTACATTGTCGTATGTCTTTTTGGTGGAAATTGTAGGTGTCCAGTACTCAAGTATAATAAACTAATCTTTTGTATCGTACATTGTTTTCGTTAGTCATAAAATTGAGAGGTGTAATTCACGCCGCGGAATTTACTCTGTCAATACTAAGAGCATGCGAAGCTTTATTTTCCACTGTCATACGATAGATAATAACACTGTGCAACAATATGTAGAATCGGTCAACTTTTTTATATGTATTTGGGTGAACTGAATCCGAATCTGTCGTCTGCTCTTTCTGTCCTTTAACACATATGAAATTTTGACCGTTCAAGATCGAAGAAAGATACTGTCATCCTTGACAATATATTTTTTACATACATACTCGTATAATATCCGATATCTTTGGTGTCTGACAAAAAATTCTTAAGCAGACTCGATAATATTTTTATACGTTGTTTTCTTCTCTTTCAACTTTTTCCTCCCACATCAGAGGTGTCTGTGTTTTTTGGAAGAGGTTTTATAAATAACGTCATATTTTGAAAACCGCTGGGCAAAGTATTAATACGTCTTGGGAGAAATGAACAAGAACGTAGAGAAAAATTACTAGAGTCCCAAACACATGAACAGCCTCCGATCTCCCTTTTTAAGATACGGAAGTCCCAAAATCTTATAACCGAAGTTTTTCCAACATTCTTCCATATAATTCTCAAAATCGTGTTGATTGTGAAACCAAATCAAGTTTTTGAACTTTAATTTACTTTAATCGCCCACTCACTCCCTCTCCTTCCCGCAATTTCTTTGCGTCTGCTTAAGAACTTTTTTTTTTTGACATCGAGGACACCGGACATCATATGTATAAACTAAATCAAAGGTGCGTAATTCTAAGAAACTTTATTCCTATAGTATTTTCTTTAAAAATCAGTATTCACGATTGAAGATAGCCATTCAGAGCGCGCTTTCGACCTGAGCTAAATAAAAATATTTTAGTTGAAAATAATATATTTATTTTAAACAGTAACCAATAAAAAAGTGTGAAAACAAAACTAACAACCGATTGGAACAACAACATCGGCAACAAATTAAAAAACAACGCATCAAACAAACGGTGAGAATGACCAATGCCGCGGGAGATCAGTTCGAAAGCGTTAATATCTTTGTTAATATTGGGTTTTGCGGAAAATTTCAAACCAAAAAAATGCCTTAGAATTTCGTAATTTCATTCTTGATCGTTAACTCTGGGACATCTTGTATGCACATATGTATATCTGTGGAGTTAAGCTGTTTTTCATTTTCATCACAAGTGTGTTTAAAAAATATGATAGTATCCTTCTTTGTACTTGTTGGGTCAAAATCTGTAAAAACGGACTACAGATTCGTATTGAGTGGACCCAAATTCATATAAGACCGGAGGACCGATTTCATTCTCAAAAAGTGCAAAGTTCGAAATTTGTAGCACAGTGTAATTAAACTTTATTAATTTCATGATTAATACAATTTTGTTGAATTCTCTAGGTTTATCTGAGTATTTGTCAGTATACATTAAAATGTTAATTCAATCGGTTGTCAGTGGTGGCTTTATATAAAACATTTATTTGTCCCTCAAAGCTTCAACCAAATTGAATTGTTGTTAGAAAACAATTAAGTAATAGATTTTGTGTTGAATTCTCAAACCGTTTCCTTTGGTCTTATAAATTGATTCCAAAAGATCCTAAACATTTTGCAATAATCGCTCACTGTTTAGGTGTAAAGACAAATTTTAATAGACATAGATTGTATGAATCTCTTAGGAGTGATAAAAATTGAAAGATTTGGAAAAATATTATCATCTCTGAACACTGTGTGTGAAGTGAAGCAGTATGTCTGAAGTCGAAGTCATTCCTGAATGTAAACAAGTACCGCCAACTTATCTCAATGAGAATTTGATTAAGAAAGCTCTTGCAAAAGCTTTCGATAATTCAACTTTAACAATAGAAGAGTGTGTTATAAAGCTTTCAAGTACAAATGGTGACAACTTTTGCAGCAACATCTATCATGTCTACGTTAGATTTGAATACGAAAATTCCCTTGCTAAAAGGGAAACGAAAGAAATGAAATTAATTTTAAAAGACATGGTAAAGGAAATGGTAGAATCTGGCTCGAATGAAATGGCAATGTATGAGAAAGTATTGCCGCAAATGGAAACTATATTAACAAAGGCGATGGGAATCGAAGTAAAACTAAGCCCAAAGTAAGATTGTTATTACAAATTTATGTACATTATAGATTATCTACACATATATTTATAACGAAAAGAAATACACCTCCCTTTAAAGCTGTTTACTGAGCGAGCGTGACAATAGTAAAGAAATTTACGTACTAGAAGATCTAAATGGTTTAAATTATAAAATTGCTGATCGTTTTCGAGGACTCGATGAACAGCATGCAATAATTTTAATGAAATATATAGCAAAATTTCATGCAGCTTCAATGATGTATATAGAAAAGGTAAAGCAATGCGCCATTTATGGTTATTTCTTTTAAATCTCCTAATAAGCTGTATTAACTTATTATAGTTTCCCGCTGAAACTGCAGTGCACTTGTCAGCGCATACGCGCGATACTGCCAATCCTGTGGCAAATTCAATAGCATTCGGTGGCATGGAGTATGCCATAAAAGTGGTACAAAAATGGGAAAACTTTGATGAGATCGTCAACAAAATGATTGCTAATATTAAAAGATTTAATGGAAGAGTAATAGCGCTTGTAGACCCCAAACACAGCAAGGTGAATGTAATCAATCATGGCGATTTGTGGCTGAATAATTTCCTTTATCGCTATGACGACCACAGCAACAAACCGATAGATGTCGCCTTCGTATGTACCATATTGCTCATTTCACTAGAATAAAATCAATTCTGTTCAATTCTGTTTGCCAGAAATCATAAGTGCAATCATATAACTGTATTTTTACAGCAAGCAAACACACTAAGAATTCATGAAATCGTGATAAATCTTTAGTTACTAAATCTTCATTCAGAGTCTCGTCTAATCAAGACGAACAAAAAAAATTGGCCAGCCATCTGCTTTGTTCGCGAACTATGATTTTCGAACTTTAGCCAAGTAGGTATGACATACGAGTGTGTGAAGGAATGAATCTTCGTGTCTGCTTGGTCTAAACGCACAGTAACACAAATAAATTTCATTTATTCTTATTTTGCGTTTTACTTCATATTTTCAGGTAGATTTTCAAAGTTGTTTTCTAGGAAGCCCTGGTTTCGATATCAATTACTTTCTAAACACCAGCGTACAGCTGCAAGTGTTGAAAGCGGAACGTTATAAATTATTACGCTACTATTACAAAGAGCTTCAATTGACCTTGAGGCAGTGTGGCGCCAAGTTGATACCAACATGGCAAATGATTGTGGAGGAAGTGCGAAATTGTGAATTTATTGGTTATTATGCAGTTGTATGTGAATTGCCAATATGTTGCATGAGCAAGGAAGCTGCAAGCGGTTTCGATCTGGCAACATTTACCGATCCTAAGGCAATGGTACAGAAAAATGAGCTAATGTATAGCAATGAGAGAGTCATAGAGACGCTCAAATATTCGCTACATCGTTTTAATGAATTGAAAGTATTAGATTAAGATTTGTGAAAATTCGAAATACACATATGTACATACACCAATATTTATATAAAACTATTAAGACTTATTCTTTATGATAGGTACTTACTTGCAGCTCAACACACATGGTATATCTTCTTCCGGTTTCGGTTTGCGATTACGTGTATATGGTGGCTGAAAACGCGGAAATTTTTTGGTGTCACGAACAAACCAATCGTAACTATTACTCATTCTATCGGCAATTGAAAGGAGTGGTTTCAATTCGCAGGTTGTATTGCCAAGCATTAAACTATGTTTGGCTAGACATGGTAAACGATCCATAAATCTGAAACCTAAGGAGAAACATAAGAATATGAATATATGTATAAGTAGTAGTGGGTCTTCAGATATTATCATTGACAGATATTATTAGTGCCAATACCTTGTGTGCGACATTTTCCATCGGTTTTCTTCAAGAAATAGAATTCATCATACTTGGGCGATAAATAGTTTTTAAATTTTGATATATCACCAACTAACTGAGCGAATAAATCGGTAATAAGTACATCAAATTTGAATTTCAAACATAAATTATCACTGCAAGTAAAAGAAAAGGTAATAAGCTTATTAAAATGGGTATGCATTTCTGCAATTTTCCACTTGATAAAATATTTTCATTTGCATAATAATAATAATAACTAATAATGATAATAGCAAGCGACTTTATATGCATATCGACAATGTGCAGTCATAAATACGAAGGATGAGTACGTTGCTCCTACACAGAGCGCTTCAAATGTATCATACAAATATTTACCCAGTAGAAAATCGACAAGGCCTCTCTATGGCTATTCAGGAATATTCAGGAATCGCTTAAGGAAGGCTAAATTCAATGTATCTTCACGAAGATTTTAATTGTGTACCTACTTATTCACCTAAAACAAAACTTTCTATTTTAATACACAAAATAGATCGTGCTCGATTTCTGTACAGAATTCAACAGTTCAACATTGGGTGTTGTACGAGATTCTCATTTTCGTCGCTTGAACACCGATGAGCTGAAATTCAGTAATAACTGCAGTCAGTTATGAGATATCCTTTCCGATTTTCTTGACAATTTGTGATGTTTTCCTCTAGTTGTAGGTAATAACATTCTGTTTGCTTAGATTGCAGGTTGTTTCATCTATAATTGGCTCTTAGATGATTTTTCTTAAAATTTTACTCTTTCCTGAGCTTAGTGGTGCAAATACTATTTCAGTCCGAGTTCATGCAGGCTAGCTTATCTGGCCTTTTGTTGCCTTCTACACTCCGGTGTTCGTCGACATGTGTTAAGGTAATGCTACATAAGCTGTCGGGCTGGATCCGTAACACTTTTCCTGCACGATTTCAATAGATTAGATCGATTAATGCCTAGACTCTCGCTGTACTATCATTACAGTCCAATTTTGATCTGCCCGTGAATATTGTGGTGTCTAAAATTATTTGTAATCATGCTTCTGCTGTATTCGTTACGGCTTGGCAAGTACCGTTAAGTTCGTATTGAAAGTAACGGTTCGAATGATATAGTCTGTCTTGTTGTCAATTTACCAGGGCCAAACGTTTCGTTTCATTGTCGTTTGCACGATTCAAAGATCATGGGATCCGATTGATAAGAATATTAACAGAAGCCACAGGGCATGACCGAATGACTTATCATGTACGCTGATTGTTTGTGTTCTAATTTTGTTACTGCTGAGTTCTGGCTGAGGACTTTCCACTATACCCAGGCTACATACAAACGGTTAGTTTTGGTTGGAATCTTCTTTTTCTGCTAGGCATTAGTTTGCAGTCGTAGAATGCGATACTCGCTTTCTTCAACCAATGTTCAATGTGTTCAATCTCCAATTCAGCTTTGAATCCAATATAACTCCCAATCCATTTGAATTGAGGATTTAATAGCTTTCACTTTTCTACTGGGTAGCGGTAAACATACATACGTATACTTACGCATTGTTGCAAGTTGTTAACATGAAACTAGCTGACATATACTAACATTCAAGTTTAGGCTTACCACATGGTGTAGATATAAAAATAGTATAACAGAAAAATGGGGATCTTGAATTTCTAGAAGAAACTCTACTTTTTTTAATTGAATTATTATTTTTGAATATTTATTTTACAAAAAAAGCAAAACAATTAAAATGCATGTTAGGGTTTTTTCGACCACCGAGCCACAGTAATAACATTCCAAGCCCTTTTGACGTTGAAATCAAAGAAATTCTAGCTTATAAGTGAAATAAGTTGCATTTTTCTTCGTATAAAAAATTAATAACAATTATTTTATTAAACAAAATAGATTTTTTTTAAATAAAACTTTCTTCGTTTTATAAAAGATCAGTTCGAAATCGATAAAAAAAGAGCAATAGTAGTAGTAGCTTTTTTTTGTAGTTTCCTACATATATGAATTAAAATCAGACTGAAATTTTTAGCAGATTCGAATTCGAATAGAATTTCGAAAAATAGAACATACACTCTTCAGTAGAGTACGGTTGGTAACCTTATTCAAGTGTGTAAGGGAGTTTGTATATTATGTCAATACAAAAATAACACTAAAAGGGTTCGTGGTTCGACGGCGCTGACAAGGAAATTGCCACAACTTTATGAAAATGTAAAACGAAAGAATACAAAATATTGTGTTATCTTCTTATTCGCACATAATTTTTTGGATATGAGGATGGGATGTAACAATGGCAAAAGATAATAGTAGAACGCAAAAGTCGAGCAATGAAAATTGTGAAATTTAAAATCGAGAGGGGCAAAATTAGATATGATAAATATCAGTTTTAATGGTAACAGCGATTTTGAACCAGCCAAAGGTGAGTTTGCTGACAATCTACATGCAAAATCAACAGCAAGCGGTTACGGCTCCAAACGCTCCAAGAAACAACTGGCCAGTCACTGCCTCATAGCCACACGATACAAAAGCCACTGGAATAGATACAACATCAAATGTACCTATACAGAAGTGAAGCTGTGAATATGGACAAGTGGAGGAATCATTCTTCCACTACATTTGATTTGTGTCTCCAGCCGGTATGAAAAATACCACAAGTCAATACTTTTTAAATGATCTGTCCGACTGGCTGACTTAGACCGGCTGACTTAGAGGACTTACTAAACTATGTACGTAAGAAAGACCAAATACGACTTCTAGAGCGTAGTGGGAAGAGCACTAGTCTTTCACCCAGGAGATTGCGGGTTCGATTTCTCTCTTGGTCTGGTGGTTGATTGTCATAAAATTCATATTATATTTCTACCGATATAAAATGAATAAAAATTTGAAGAAAGTGTACAAGAGGTGTAGGCAATGGCAAAACGACCAAGTGATATCATATTACCACCCCGCCTTTTTGGAATCAACTTTAAACTGTAGATCGAACCATGTGGTGTCCGAATGGACTGTTGTGGCCTAAATGTGAGCTGTGGATAGCCGCCAACCAAATGATTTGGATAATCAGGTTAAATTTAACGGGGGTATTTTATTCTTCCTTCCCTTCATGTACAAATATAACACGCACAACATGAGTGGATGCGAAAAGCTCGGCCTAGGTCCTCCATGGGCTGTTGTGCCATTAAAAGTAAAGTAAAAAAAGTAAAGTTGACGTAGTATCATTATTGATTATCTTTGGTCTACGTGTGTTCTGATGGGCAACCACATAACCTAACATAATATCGGTTATGTGGCATTTCGGTCAAAATAGCGGTTAGGTATCTGGATGATAAATATCAAATATTTCCGGCTTCCTTATTATAAAATATAGATTTAAGGAAATCGACTTTGTCACTATATTGGAGATTCTAGAAGTGTTTTTTATACACAATTTGGTTCACTAATAACGATCACTAATCGGGTTTTAAAGACGATTTTATTTCGCAGGTAAATCCAATTTTTACTATCAGTATTTTGAAAACTGGAAGAGCTGCAAAATAACTAATCTCAGATTTGCGATCAGTGATGAAAAATTTTTGCAGAATTTTAGTCGCCGTGGTGTAGTTGATAGTTGCTCGTGATCGAGACTCAACACTGCCAAAAATCAAACATAGAATATACACAGTTTTCTACACAGTACCACACAAAAGTTATACAAAAAAAAGAATAGAATAAGAATTGTCCCTTTTGGAGTTGTTAAGTGGTGGGGAGTATGAGGGATTAGGATTCTTTGAGTAATTGTTAGAGATAATAGCTTCTATAGCTATGATATCTAAAAATGCTATGATTGAAAACCCCAGGGTCAAACTTCTATTTACAGATATATACTGGCTTCGGCAAAGATGCTCAGACGGCATTGCCGTTGTAATAGGGGCGTGGCTAAACGAAAATTTCTTCCTTAAACATAATTCCTTTTCAAGTACTTAGTACTAGGGAAACTGGTAAAGGTGTTTAACGTTCCCCGATTAAAAAGAAAAATTATGCCATTATTACCTTAATATTGTTGCACTGCTTAGTGAAATATCCTTACCAACATTTCCCTTCCTTATCAGAACGCAATAAAGTAGTGTTAATTTCGCAATGTTCATTCGTTACAATCATTGACATATTATCACCAATCCATATTTTGATCACTGATTTTGCCAAATGTTCCATATCATCGGAGCATGTCTTCTCGTTGTGGCTTGTTTTAGAAGATTCCGGAATAACGTTAACATTACTGAATGCTTGCCAGTCATCCCCCAGGTTGTTAACAAAATCTTCTCCTTGGTTTTCCATTTCATTTAGCAAGATCTCTTCGTATGGAACTTCTTTAACAATGCGTATGTGAATATTATCGATAGCAAAAATATCCATGCATATTTCATTGTGATATTCGTCCGGAAGTGTAAAAAATACTTCGGCATAATTTCTGTGCTGCATGTGATAAGTATGATTCCTATAAGTGATATATCTGGTATCTTCTTCCTCCTGTTCTCCTTCAACCTCATCCAAAATGTATTCATTAAATGTTACTTTCTTCTTTAATGGATTCAATATGTCTTTTAGATTTTGAACATGCGGAGAATCTGTGCAGATATGGTGATATGACAATTTAGCATAGACGAAGCACGGTCAAGTACGTAATTGTAATCATACCAAGTACCACTTCGCCTTGTGCTTTATAGCCTCCTTCATCCTCTCCGTGTGAAGAACTTTCATCAATTTCCTCTTCTGCTAAGAAGTTGAACAATTTTATATTCTATGAGTATGTAAATATGAATGTATGTATTACCTAAATCATTAAACAGATCGAATATGTCTAAAATACCCTCTTCAGTGGCTGTCGTTATTACCGTTCCATCAGCATGATAGCATTTGAGTACATCTTTGGTCCATATCATTCTAACGCCATCCGAGCGCATTGCATAACTTTCGTTAGCCCAATAATCATGCCATTCCCCATTTTGCAAACTTCGGCCTCTATAGAACTGCAGAAGTATACAATTACACACAAGTACCTATTAAAATGACGAAACTTACGCGACCTTCATTCGTTCTATTTATGATTCTACCCACAGTTGTTGTCACTTTCAAGTGCAAATAACTTAAACCATATACGGAAGATATAAAATCAAGATATCTTAACTCATGCATAATACTTTTTCGAAAACATTCCTGTTCGGTATCTAGCTTTGGCAACTCATGGGCCGATGTGGTTATCTCCTCCTCAGATTCCATCGTTTTCTTGAAATCCTTACAAATTGTATCGTCAGACATCTCCTCGCACGCCTCTTCCTCTTCACCAAAGACGAAATCATATTGATAGAGCTGATAAACTTCACCGTTATGACGCATAATCAATATCATATCAACCTCTTTAAAGTATACGATTATGGAGCCGTATGGCGTGTAGATCCGTCTGCGTTCCAAATTGAAAGAATCCAGCGTGTACCACATTTGCTCGGCATAGGCTTCATGATAATACACGGACAGTCCATTCGGATAATTGAGTACCACCTTGGCACACTCATCCGGCACGTTCAGTATGCGAATAGCGACATCACATTTAGTGATTACACGGATTCGTTTTGAGATTTGAGCCGGTCGACGACGTGGACGATACAGGCTAAACTTGTTGCGGCTAATGCACATCTCTAGATTTTTGTTCATATCAGTGAAACACCATCGATCCTCATACAGTTTAACAAAGCCTTCTTCAAAATGATACTTGAATGTCTTGACAAGAATCTCTTGACGAATATCCTCTAAATTGTATCCCTTCAGCAGGGGATGATCACGAGGCAAGCCAATTTTAACATTGATGGGTTTATCTTCGGTTTGCCGGTATCTTGAGCGATCTTCTGATATTGTTTTTTTACGTTCTGACTTTCGGTCGCCTTTCACAGATCTAGCAGTCCCGGGAGACGAGGGTTCTCTAACTGATTCTTTGCGCTTATCTCCTTCTTCTTTCAGCTTGCGTCCCTTCAGCGATGACGGACGTATGAAAATATTTGGATCTATAATGATGGATGCGTTCTTCATAATTAATTGCACACGCTCGTCTTCAGTCAAACTCGCTTCCACCATATCCTCGTACATTTCGGGCGTTATCGTAGCTTCGATAAATTCCTCCATTTGAAAAAGCGAGAAATCACGAAAACACAATTTCGACGGTATAATTATCGTTCTTTGATCTTCAACGATTTCATTGTAGGAACGTTTGAAGTGATAGAGCTTATAGCCGGGATAGATTTCATCGACCTGATAGTCATCGTAGGCGAGCAGCCATTGCGTGAGATTCTGCAGAGTGGAATCTTTCGTGGCATACACCTGCACATACCGGGGCAGGAAGCATGGCTCGCAATCGTCTGTATATGGTTTGTACGGTGCAGCATCGATCGCAAATGGATTCACCACGTACTTGCTTAGGACATCGTAATCCAGGCATGCCATATAAATATTATAAAAGTACTGATGGTTCACATTTAGTACTAACGAACAGAGTAGTCTGTTTGTGTTATCGACAATTAAACGCTCAATTTTCTTAATTCGCGTAATACCACAGAAGGCATGTTCAAATCTATTGATCAACACTAGGGCAGCCTCGCCATGAATTTCGCTCGATGCCAAATGTGGGAGTTTAATTAAAATCGACTGAATTTCATGCAAAATTTCGACTGGATCGGCGATAACGCTTAACAAACCTTCTAGATAAATAAGAACCGTGGCCATGTCTGTGCCCATCCCCGGTATTGCTGAGATTAGAAAGTGTCCCTGCATGCTTAAGGAATCGGCAGTGTCACGAAGTGCACGCAAATTCACCGAAGGCGGCATACCAACGTCGGTCTCCTTGAATTCGTTAACATAGTAGAGCTTATAGTGCTGGAACAGCGTTTCAATATCGTACATAAACCACGTCAATTGATTGTATATATTTTGCGAATGTTTCTCGGCGAGACAACGCGATATAACCGGCAACTCTTGCTGAAACATACCGACGGCCTTAGTCAACGCAATCTGCCGCATTGCATAGATATCGCCTTGTATATTTTCGAGCGTTTGCAGGACAAATTCTTTATGTTCCGGATGTGGCACCATTAAATCGTATGCACATTCTTGGGGTAGAAAATGAATTATGGCTTGCAACGGTTGAGAATTGCTGAGAAAATATGGGAGTAGGTAAGCGAGGTAGCGTGGAGTTAACAAGCAAAAGATTTTAAAGATGAGTGTGAGTATGTGAGTGGGTCTGTGTGTGTGAGTGTGTGAGGATGATATGCAAATTTAAGCTTTAAGACTTTACTCTTTTGGCGTTCACATTTCCGTATTCAAACTTCTGTATTTTGTATTTATGTACATTAGACTGGGTTTTATTATGTATATGACCCACTTGAAAAATCTGAAATTATTAAAATTTGCACTTTTTTCACTTTTTCCAAATCGGTTCACAGTAATATGAAACTTGGGTTAACCCATTTAGGGCCGAAAGGAAATAGAGGAGATAGTGAAATCCGACTTGGGATTCATAAAAATATGGGAAATCATATTGAAAATTAGGCGTTGCCTTACAAAATCGTATGGCCGCAAACCACCATTTGTTTAATGAAGTAAAAATATAAATTATCCTTTACAATTCTCGAAAAATCGGTAAAGAAAATAGGGCACTAAATAGTATAGCACAATCCTAATTCTTTAAATACCAAAACCATGTGATTTACTTTTTATTTTGAAAAATATCGACTATATTTTACATTTGTATTCAAAATCTTGACAAAAAATCTGCCAAAATGTATGAAACTACACAAAAATATTGCACCTTTGAATTGAAAAAATTGAAATTGCGTTGTAAAGTTGGGAGCAAGGTCCCTGGGAAAGTAAAATTTGTGTAATAGTTTCCCCCATGGGTTAATGGAAGTTGAATTTTATGAAAAACAGATGTAAAATATAATCTTAAGAGTTAATAAAGTTTTAACACGTAGCAGAATTTTAGATTAGGGACATTATTTTAGAAGTCTTTAAAAGTTCAAGTCAGCGGATTGTGGAAAATTTACATTTTTCTGAAGAAATTTGTTTGTTTATTAATGTGTGGTCAGCTATAGATTTTGAAAAATATATGTAGCTGAATTTTTCATTTGATTGAAATGCAAAATAATTAAATTTACTATTTTTTCCTGTTTTTTAAAACTTCTTCTTCTTTTAATTGCACAATTGCCTAGTTTGAGCTACCCGCATCCATTTATGGTGTGCGTGCTATATTTATTTGTACACGAATAAAAGGGACGTACCAGTTTTTTTCTGAATCCAGGTTACTTTTGAATAAAGTTTGTAATATTTGATGAATTTTCAAAGTTGTTGTACGAAAAGTGGTATATACATGCAATCAGGTCCATGTAGAGAAAATACGGGCCCGAGGGTGTTTAGAGGTTGACCAGCGCGAAACGTGTCTCTACTGTTCTTTCTTCTTCTTTTAATGGCACAACAGCCAATGGAGGGCCCATGCCGAACTTTTCTCTCTACCCATAAAACTTGATTTTCAAACTGTTGTCATCATATAAAATGTTGATGTGTATTAAGCGATTTTTGTTCAAAATTTGACATACACAAAATAATGAAGATATCGATAAAATCAGAAATTAATTACAACGGAGTTAAGAAAAAAGTTCTGTAGAACTCCTATTTTAGAGAATATTTGCTTCGCTTTTTACCTTTTTCTATCTATCGAATCCGTGCCAAAGCTGAAGCTAAACGGTATATTACATATTAGTTAAAAATCTAGCTGGCACGGGCCCCAATAAAAATCGGGGTCCCGGAGGTAATCCTCCCTTCGCCCTCTGTATCACCAGGCCGATCGTAATATGTTCACAATAGGTTAAAAAGAAAAAAAAAGAACAGTGGGCCTAAATTCCTAATCCGCGAAAGCTATATGCCATTAACCAAAGCTTCGTTATTTATAATCCAATTAATAGTAATGAGTTTCTGCACAGGGCCCTGTAAAGTCAGAGATTATATAGAGCATGGATGGATGGATGGATGTGAAGAAGGCCGAGAACCTAACCTACGAGTGCAGGACAGTTCCTCAAGCACTCAGGCTATGTAGCTCATTGTACTTAAGGCGTAGGAAAAGAAGAAGGGGTTAGAGAAAAATAGGGAAAAAGTTGAAAAAGGGGTTATAGAGCATAATAGCGCTCATTCTATTGTTTGGAACAGAATGAGACATATGAAGTAATCGCTCTCAGGAGAAAAAAAAATATTTGCGGCATTATTGCTCAGAGAGTTGGGGGCTCACATCGCTAGGGCCACAAGCTCTGAAAGAGATTTCTTGAGAAAAATCTACAAATGTTCGAAGTACATATCTAAGTACATAGAAACTTATAAACATTCATATAAATATATACATATTTGCGTTGTAGATGGCTAAGCATGATGCATGTTGTTGGTTGCAATGTTGCGATAAAGTTTTCATTCATTCATTCCTTACTTCATTTCCTTCCTTCAGTCTTGCGTTTTCTTAGGAGCACACTTTGTTTGCAATGTACATATGGATGTATGCATGTGTGTCGGTGTGTGTGGCAATCAAGAATGCATGTAAATCTTAAATGTACTTTTAAGAAGTTTACTACTATTTACACTTTACTATAATTTATGTACACTTGGCCCGAAATTCTATGTGCATATGTCATGTTCATAGTATCGTGTTGAATTTAAAATGCAATTTATTTTTTTTTTTTTTATACCAGAATTGGTATGTTTGTTTTAAGTTTTTGATAAGGTTCTTAGCTACAAAAATACATACATACATACATAAAAAAATGCATATATGTATGTAGGTTTTAGTTATTGTTTGTGTGTCAATTTGAAAATTCCATTGTAAACTTAAACATTTTATGTAGTTTGCATTTACTTATACTTACTGCAGTAAATCCAGATAAAATTGTTTATCGAAATTGCCCACTAGTAGTATAAATAGCTGGGCATTTTGAGGTTCATCGGCTATGTACTGTGAAATATAAAACCTCAAAACTTATTACAAATTTCATGCTGTTTCGATTAGAACTCAAAAACCGTAGATATTCACGTAAATATTCTTAACATTTTACATATGTATTATTGCAATACGAAAAGTGAGCACGTGTACGTGGAGATCAGTCTAAATTAGGTACAATGAGAAATACACTTTAGAAAGTTCAAACGCCAGTCTGCGTTCGCTTCATATTGGCAGTAAGAACTTATACTATGGCTGGCTTGTAGACCCTGTTAAATCTAACAGCTAAAAGATCATTGAACGGATTAACAAGACATAAATTGAAGTTTGATTTCTCTTTCACAACATTCCTATACAACCTTCCCAGACATGATATCAACAAGAGATACAATAAATAGAATTAGTTATTAATGCACTACTTAAACAAAATTCGTCAGATGACATTTTCCGCATAAGTAAAAAAATATACCAGGTTGGGTTTTGAAATTATGCTCAGTAGGAAGAAAGATTAGTAGCAAAGTTAGGTTATGTGGTTGTTCATTAGGAAACAATAAGGCCAAAGATGTCCCTTTGTGATACCTTGTGGGTGTTTAACCCACCTTCTTTAAATAAACCTGAACAATTAAGTATTTGGATTTTATTATATGTATACACAAGTATTTTAGTAGGTACCCTAAATCAACCGACTCTACATTAAGTCGGACAGGTACTTTTAAAAAAATATTAACTTAGGGTATTCTTACTACCGATACTTACTACAAGGCTGTTTGTGCACAAACAGAGATAGTAAGAGATTGATTCCTTCTCCTCTTCATATTGGACAAGTTTCACCGAAGTTATTTGAGATCATACCTAATTTAGTGGAATGCATGCCTATAGGGCAGCGACCAGTTGTAACTCCCATCACTTTATGTATTCCGCTTTCATATCTAAGGATATTAGGTTTAGTCTCTCGACTCGACTATCAAGAGTTGCCGCGAAATGGATCTCAAAGAGGCGTACAGGAGTTAAGATAAGAGTGTTATTCGTGGCTAAACAACAGCTTGTTCTTGAGGTTACTTTGCTTAAAAATGTTGCCACTTTGAAAACCTTGCCAATATCTTTTTGTGAACATATTTGTGAAGAGCTGTCCACCAAATAATTGCTTTATAAAATGGACAATAGAAACAAGAACATTATAGAAACAACTTTCATAGTCCTTGTAATAAATTGGTGTCGTATATGGGCTAGGAACCCGAGACTCAGATCTTATGGGATAAACACTAAGCTTCTTCAAATTTGTGCCATGAATGTGTAGGAAAATTTTAATACTAAGACTATTAAGTCGTCGTTAGAGCCCTGGGTTTTTTGAGTTATCCTTAAAATTAGTTTGGGAAAATGAAGAGGAACTGAATTATGCATGCACAATCAATTAATTACGAGGTAACCGTGGAATGTAGCAGCTAGATGGTAAATTGGTCCTAAACCCTTTCTAGCAATATTAGCCCAAATTTTTGATGGCCAGAAAAAGAAGGTGTAAATAGACGACAGTAGGCCTAAATTATTCCTATGCCTACAAACAAAAAGCTGCTAATTGAAACTTTTATCCAAAACGAACAAGCTTAGTTAAAATATCCTGAGAATAAATATGGGTCTCTACTTGGGGAACTGCAAACTGAGAGAAATGATGGCATAGAATACAGCTAGTTAGCAGTCGTGCCACTTTTGTCTGAACAAAACTGAAACATCAGAGCATTTTCTCTTACTTCAAAACGTGTGCTCTGACTTCGATTGCATTGTGTCAGTGTTTCTTTGGCATTTAAGCAATATCTGTATTCTCTATTCGTAATCACAAAAATTGTGTATTTTCATTCATTGGTGTATTTTCCACGAAAATAAGTATGGTATGCTGATTTCGAAAAGATCTATCAGTCACGATCTATCAGTCACGATCTATCAGTCACGATCTATCAGTCATAAAATGTTGAAGCTTTATTTTTCCGAATCTCACCTTTCGTTTCGACAAAATTTCCGGGCGCCCAATGATGTTATGGATTTGTGGTTTCAGTGGCGGACATATTAGAGAATCGCCAATTGATATTTTAGCTGTTGCTGATTTTCCTGCGGTCTCCGGGACTTTTACTAAACCTTTCTTACCTCCCAGTGCGCTCTTTCGCCTTTTTAAATCATTCGTGCCCGTTTTATTATCCATATCTTCCATCCAATATTGCAATAAATCGAATTTAAGCTCCTCAGTTATCTTTGCCGAGATTCTAGCATAATCGGAGCGACATCGTTCAATAGCAGCTGTTACAATCGACAACGTATCCATACCACGTCCAGGTTGTTCTAAACACAAGTTCAATGGATTAAACTAATTAAAATAACGTGTTGCACGGTGTATGATTGTGTTTGTCTGTGTTTGTCTACCTTTTCTGTTTTTGCTATCTTTTACCATTTTACTACTACTGCGTGTTGGTGATTCCATTCGAGCTGCTTCTGCGGCAGCTCGCTGCTGCCGGATTTCATCTTCCACATCGATGAGAAATACGTAACGTCTGATTCCAGTTTTTACACGTTCCGTGAATTCATTGCGTATTGAATTTAGACCGCTGCCATTATAGTTAATCGCAAATAATTTGTAGTTTTTCTCTAAAGGTCGCTAAGCGCAATGAAAAAAAAAATCGAAGAATAAGTGTAATCGTTGACCATAGCTTCCATTAATTACCCCCGAGACGGATTTATTTTTTCCGCTTCTTTGTGACATCTTATTCAATTAAATTGATATCTTTTGTATGCTTTGTCTTACTTTCTGTTCAATATGAGTTAATTTCTTAGAAAATGTTGACAAATTAAATTATTGACATATGTCGAGTTTGATATTTGTGTTTCAAATTATTTATTATCGGAAAATTTGCATTTCTGTTTCCATTTGTATTAATATTGCTACTTTTATCGCTTTGAAAATGGGAGGTTGGAGTTTTCGATAAATGTAAGAAGTAATCGACTTTATGACGTAGAAATATCTATGGAATTGGCATTGAACTGCATATTGTAAACTAATATTCTACACTTTTTGATATTTTGCCTTAATTTACATTTACATTGGTAATAAAATTTGCCGCAATTCTCAGCGATTCTCTTATGAACTTGCCAGTAACGTTTACATTGGCAATTGTTTACAGCAATTTTATAAAGTAAAACGAATTGCCTAAGAATCGCCATTATGAGAAAGTCTACACTGGACCGGGTCAACTAAAAAGTTGAATTTCTCATCACGTATTTTCAAAGAATATGCCCGAGAGTATTTCAGGGGAAAACAAATTCTTATCCTAGAGGGTTTTGAAATACCGGTTTTGTTTTTGATTTTGTAATATTAGAAAAATTCTGTGAGCAACATATGTATTTATAGAACTTATTAACCCTCTATCAACCCTTAATGAAGGACAAGAATTACCCATAAGAGAGAGAAGGATTAAATGGATTAAAATGTTCGCGGAAAATGTTCTGCGGAAAATTTTACTATAACAATCGCAGATATGAAATTAACAAGTTGATTTTTACATTCAACACACAGGGTGTACTCCTATGAATGCAGAGCATTGTGTTGAATGGAAGGAAGATTGATAGGTGGGAGGAAGAAGGAGGGAGAATGAGTGAGGGAATGCAATCACACGGGATACCGATAAAGAGATAGACAGCCAGTGTGGCAAGTGTTATGCGTTTACCACAAAGAACATTAATTTATCAGTGTCGACTATGACCGCATGTAGCGCCAAAGGTCGAGCTTTTCGCATCCTTTCATCATGTTGTGCGTGTTAGGCACGCGTAAAACGAAGATTTACCTTTCCGCTTTGTTTTTAGCTAGATTTCGATTAGTTTGTCATGGCCTTTTAGGAGGAAAGAGATATACAGTTATTGTGGCAAGTGTTATGACTTTACCACAATGAACTTTCAGTTTTATTATTATTATTTTTTTTTTATTGATACTTTTAACACACAGGGTGTACCCCTATGAATGCAGAGCATTTGATTGAATGGAAGGAAGAGTGATAGGTGAGAGGAAGAAGGAGGGAGAATGAGAAAGGGAATACAATCACACAGGGCACCGATAAAGAGATAGACAGCCATTGTGGCAAGTGTTATGCGTTTACCACAAAGAACTTTAATTTATCAGTGTCGACTATGACCGCATGAAGCGCAAAAGGTCGAGCTTTTCGCATCCACTCATGTTGTGCATGTTATATTTGTACATGAATGGAAGGGACCTACAGTTTTATGCCGAATCCGAACGGCGAAGTGAATATCTTTTCATGGGCAATTTTTACTCTTGTAGGTTTGCCATTGCCTGCCAAGAGGTGGTGCCGTGTATAAATTTTATTGTTGTTACTTTTTGTTTTGTTGTTTTTTTTTTGCTTTTTTGTTTTTTGTTTTTTTTTTGCCTGTGCGAAGATTCGAACTCCTGACACTCTGTGTAACAGTCCAACGCACTACCGCTACGCTACAGCGACCAAGCGTAGGAGCCCCTTTATCAGTGTCGACTATGAACGCATGTAGCGCCATAGGCCGAGCTTTTCGCATCCACTCATGTGTTGCATGTTAGGCACTCGTAAAACGAAGATTTACCTTTCCTCTCAGTTTTTAGCTAGATTTCGATTAATTTGTCAAGGCCTTTTAGGAGGAAAGAGATATACAGTTATTGTGGCAAGTGTTACGACTTTACCACAATGAGCTTTCAATTTATCAGTATCTTATTGTCTTGAATCTATTCGTGTCGTCATAACCACACTTCCATTCTCACACTTGGCTTCTGTCCAAATCTCTGATGCTATCACTTTAGCAGTATTTTTCAACATTTTTGAGTTAACCAAAAATCTGAAAATCGTAATTTTTTCTTTTCTTCGGGAAAGCTTGTTTTCAGGGAGCTTATGAAATTTCCAAGATGGTAATATTTCTTGCCACATAAAATTTAATGAAACTTAATGATATACATTTCCATTGGCTCTACGTACGTTCCTTATCTGGCAATGTTAACACGATACTCCTCAGCTCTAAGGAAGACATATCTATGGCGGAAGCATATTTCCCTTTGAGTACTTTTCAGCCAGATTTTAAATCTGTTATACATATTTAAAATCTGTTATATCGAACTATGATTTCTGAAGGAAAAGCAGCATCTAAGTAAATATTTACTTACATAATCACGTCTGCTTTGTTATAGAATGGAAACCACGTCGCATCACATCGCATCAAGTTTAACAAATAGAAAACTTTTTAAATTCCGGCAATGAAATGCAATCAGTGACTTTCCAAAAATCAGAAAGCCAAAGTCAAATTCTGAAGATGACGAGGATGGCGGTGAGATTGCAAATGATGAAATTGCTAAATTTTTGGTAAAGTTCAGCAAACTTTTAAGCCAACCAAAAAACAAAAAAAAAACACAATAAAACATCAACACAAACGGAAATTGCAAAGAAAATGCAAATAATTTCACCAAACATGCAGCAGCAACAACATTGTTGTATTGATTGTGAGTAGACACGGCAACAGCGATATTTAAGTATGTAGTAAGCAAACAATCAAACAGACGAGGAACTCACAACAAATCAAAGATATGCAAAAATGTTTTGCGGGCATTAATTGCATTTTACACAGTACATAAATAGCAAGTAGCTGTGGCCGACGAAGTCATTGCAGTCGAAGTAAGTAAGTAGAAGTCTAAGCATCAGAATGCACTTTCAATTAAACATGGCGACCGGAAGTTAAGTGCTTTCTACTTTCTCGCAAACGGCTTAAGCAGCATTGGTTTCTGGTATAACGTGCACCCACACATACTACCTAGTACTTGGTCTACTTGGCCATATCGCATTACACACACATAAAGTCAGCAAATGCTGAAAATGCGCCAGGCGACAGGCGATGGGCAGAAAATTTAATTGAAAGGTGATGCAAAACAAAATCCAATAAGTACGAATACAAAGAGTGAGAGATACATACAGACATACGAGTATTTATGAAATGATGATGATGATGATGATGATGGCCACGCTGATGCACTTTGAAACTTTAGAATTCACCGTCATCTTTTGATTGTGTTGGACTGGTTGGCTTGTTTTTAAGTTTTGTTGGTGGAAAGTAAACAGTTAATGTGCTGCTCGCACCAAAAATCAAAAACATTTCAAATTTTGATTTATGAGTTTTCTTCTACCTACAGATACAAACAAACAAATACTTTGTGTAATGGATACGAATCAGAAGGGAATAAGTGCATTTTGAAATGCCAAAGTAGAATGAGCATTTGTTTGACTGCAGTGTTAATTATGGTTTTATTCGTTTTGATATAAATACCGTATAAACATTGCTCGAGGTGTGTCCATACGGATTAAGGTATGTCAAAAGTTTAATTAATTCTGAAATGTTAAGTCAGGGGTTAAATTAAGTTCTTAAGTTTGTACATTGCTGGTGGGAGATAGGCATTAAGCAAGTGTTGTATAAAGTGACTTTAAAGAAAATTAGATATACTAGAATTAGATATACTATATGTACATATTAGAAACTGAAGTTTCGTTTATTCTTGAATGCATATTATATTTATTTACATAAATAGAGATTTTCAATTCCATGAGCTAGTGTAGTATTTATCTAGAAGTTAGGCTAGTTCTTGAATTCAGTACTGCAGCATTCGCTGAAGCAAAAGCGTTTAAAATGAAATATCCGTTTGCTGATCACGCATTTAAAAGAACATCACTACTGCAGCGGAACTTTTTAGCGATGCTGATCAGCAGTCATATAATGCATTTGGAGCTTGTTAGCTTTAGCAGTTGTTGCAGTACTGCATCAATGAACAAGCCCAGGACTCTACGCTGCATTACGATTTGGGTAATCATTTGCATGCATAGACCAAATCGTGTCTATAGGTGTTACGTGGCAATAGGTGTTACGATTTGTTACGTTAACGATAAACAGAAGAGAAAGATATTATAGAAAATATATACATACTATAATAAAATGTAATAATGGAAACAATACAGACTGCGTTTTATTGACCATCTTGTTTAAGATGTGGCAATAAAACCACCAAGTTGTCAAGTCCCTTCTTTCATGCATTGTTATTCACAATGGAAATGGAGGTGAAATATTTTAAGAAATATTGATAACAATAGAAATGATGGGCAGTAATTGCGGTTAATCGACGGAATTTAGCTGGGCAATCAAATAGTACTAAGCCCCACACTTAGGCTTTCAATGTTTTTCACATCATTAAAAGAAACTTAGCAAGAACATGCTTACATAGAAGTATTTATCTTCATATTTGATATGCGAGCGAGTAAAACCCTGAACTTGCATGTTTTTAGAAATGCAGCAACAACAAATAAAGCCAACAAAAAGCAAACATTATGCATATTACACATTATGTACATATACATATGTATACGAAAACATTTAAAAAAAAAACATGCAACGAAAAAAGGAGTGAATTCTAAATGAGATTTCCCTTTCTCGCGTGCGTTTCGAAGTTTTGAGTGGTCTGCAATGCTGATGTACGCCTGTGGCACAATTATCCTGGGTGGTCACTAATGGAGTACTTAGGTGCAAGCGAGCGAGTGTACGCTCAAGTCGTTGTTGTTATTTTTGTTCTTCTTACTGCAATTGAGTCCTTTGCAAATAATTATTATTGTGGGAATTGTGGCAGAAACCTAAATACTTAAACTTACTTATTGTTATTGTTGTTATTGTTGTTACTGTTACTGTTACTGTTGCTCTTCTAATGAGAACAGCAAATGAGAAGAGAAAATGTAAAATAAATAGATTTGCTGATGGAAATGCATAATGCATAGAGATTTTCAGAAAAAGGGATTTATTGTTGTAAAGTAAAAAAAAAATTACTTTGGTGGTTTGATGAGGGACAAATGCGTGTAAATAAAAAGTGATTAGGCCTGATACTTTTTAAGTTAATTGTTGATACATTTTGTCTCAATTGGTTTTTGAGTTTGGTACTAACCAAATTCGCCACAGAGAAAGCAAATTTGCTTATTTCTAATTTTTTATTATCTAAAATTTTTATAAACTGAAAATTTTATATAATAATTGGTGTTACAAGAACGTGGCAGTTCGTCTTTTTGTGAGACTTTCGAACAATTGTATTTAAGAAATGGTCGCCGTAGCGTAGTTGGTGGGGAGATTACGGTTCCTTGGGCGATAATATTTCAATGTTGGAATAGCATAATTGGATAAAAAATAATTTGAAAATATTAATAAGTAAGTGCTAGTTTTGATTTTCGACTTAGTTTCCGAGTTATGATTGATTACATTTGGGAAAAATTTTTGTCAGTATTTTTGGAAGATTTGATGGTGGAAATTGAATATTTGGAGCGAAATAAGTTGAAAATAATGAGTGATAGTTCTTGATTTTTGGTGTTATTTTCCAATTCTACTCACCACTTCATTACAATAAATTTAACAGAAACATAAATCAAAAATTTGTATAATAAATCACGCACTTTTTTTAACAAATACATAAAACAATTGCGCCTTTACTGAAATACTATTTTACATCTATTTTATTAACCTGCATGATTCTTTCACAAATAATAATAACTCGAAAATAAAGCTTTCTCTAAGCTATTTCCACCTTGAAATCTTGCCGTCCGAAGAATCGTAATCTTGCCGACCATAAAAATTAGTCATAACTCGAAAACTAAGAGGTCGAAATATGCTATTTTCATCTTCAAATCTAAGTGCCCATCGTCAAATCTTTCAGAAATTCAATAAATTTTTTTTTTCAATTTATAATTAAATTAATTTGAAAATCGAAAATTATAATCTAATATTTTGATTATTATTTCGGTCCAAATAAGATACTTCAACTTTCAAATCTTATCGCCTTAAGAAGCGTTATTGTGTCCAGGTGGTAGCAAGAAGGCTGGAATGCAGGGCATTAATACTCGGCAAAAGCCTGAAAAAGCAAAAGCCAAAACCTATCAAATTTATTGTATGTAGTATCACTTTACTGGTAATACTTAAAAGCGAAACTATTCAACTTATAAAATAAATTTTTAATATTTTATAGCCAAGAATGTTGGCCCCATTAAATAAACTATATTTATTTAAAATATGTTCAGGTGCTCAGCAGTTACAGCTGGCCAAATAAAAACAAAATTCAAGTCTAATTTACGACCTTAGTATGTATTAACTTATTAGTATGTCATGAATGTAATTAGTAATCATGAATGTAAAACTGTGAGAAACGAAGAAATCTTATATAGAAAATCTTTTTGTTATGGGATATTTTGGCATGTTGAATGGGGATATAATGAGCGTTTTAGAAGAGATCTTCTTCTTCTTTAATCGCACAACAGCCCGGGAAGGGTCTATGCTGAGCTTTTCGCATCCAGTCCACCAACAGTTGTATGGCGAACTCGAACGACGAAGTGAAAAGCTGTTCTTAGGCTATTTTTACTCTTAGACATTGCCTGGCTGGCAAAAAAAAGTAAACTATTTTCTTTTTTTTTTAAATATTTTATTATTTATTTTTGATTTTTGACTGTGACGAGTTTTGAACCCAGGCACACTACCAACTACACCACTGCTATCACGTTTTATAGGAGATAATAAGATTTTATTAACCGAGGCTCTGTACTCATCATTTGGTGGCCGCTGTGGCGTAGTGGTAGTGCGTTGGACTGCTACGCAGAGTGTCATGGGTTCGAATCTCGGCACAGGCAAAATCAAAAAAGTAGAAAAAATAATTTTTCTACACGGCATCACCTCTTGCCAGGCAATAGCAAACCTACAAGAGTAAAAATTGCCTATGAGAAGCTTTTCACTTCGCCGTTCGGATTCGGCATTAAACTGTCGGGCCCTTCCATTCATGTACAAATATAACACGCACAACATGAGTGGATGCGAAAAGCTTGGCCTTTGGCGCTACATGCGGTCATAGTCGACACTGATAAACTGAAGTTCATTGTGGTAAAGGCGTAACACTTGTCACAATAGCTATCTATCTTTTTATCGGTGTCCTGTGTGATTGCATTCCCTCACTGATTCTTCCTCCCACCCATCAATCTTCCTTCCATTCAACACAATGCTCTGCATTCATAGGGGTACACCCTGTGTGTTGAATGTATCAATATAATATTTTAAAAAATTTCTTCAAATCTCAAATTTGTTGTTGTTTTCCAACAATTTGTTTTCTATCTTGAATTTGTAGAGAAAATAAGAATCATCTTTAAAGGATGTTAGTGCCGATGTAGCGAAAGTTTGATGAAAAAGCGATTTTACAAGCATCGAATAGATGCACTTTGACAGGATTTTCTAAATACTACAAAGCCAACAAAGAACAGAATCAAAAAGTGCACTTGAAATATACTAAGTAATTCTTAAGCATTTCGTTTCCTAAACATTTTCAAGCAACAAAACAAAACAAAAGAAAAAAAGGTTTAAAGAGTTTGAGTGCGTAGAAATGGATTTTTGTCTAGTAAAACGGAAAAAAATTCACCCTAACCTAAATTGATGCAGCTTTGAGGTTAGGGTGCACAAATAAAGGTTTACTTTTTCTATTGCTTAGTAGAACATATTCAGCGATATATGCGTGAACAATGTACATAAATAGGCACTTATAAAATAGACAAGGGATTTTCAACACTTCACTTTCATTGTGTGTGTGTGTGTGTGTGTGTGTAAGTGTGTAAGTAGTTACAATATTTTGCGAATATTCAGGGAAATTTATATTTGAAACTCCAAGAACAAGTGTAAAAATCCATTGAAGTATTTTATTTACCAAAGCAAAGGAGATTTACTACAGAGAAGCTTATCAAAAATTATGAAAACAAAAAAGGGAAAACGGAAATCTGTTTTAGGAGGAAATGCCAACATTAATAAATCACAAAAAAGAAAAACGAATTTTTTTATTCAAACATAAACAATTAAAAGCAATAAATTAACGCACATTCATTAATCAGAAGAAGTAAATCTCGATTGTAATCAGTGTCGATTCACTCTCCGTCTCTCTCTCTCACACTCTCTGTTTGTTAACTTGTAAGTGCAAATGAAAATAAAATAAAATGTCATGTTATGGTTTCCATTTTTATTAAAACTATTGGTCACTTGTGGTGAAAAAGAGCGTTGGCATCTCAGTCAATTTTTCCTGTCCTACATTTTTTGAGTTGCTGCTTCCTCTGACCCCCATATCCTTATGCCATTTTACTTTAGCATAACTTGACTTCCTTGTCACACACACACATGGACACATGCATATGATATTAATTATCCCACTGACAATCATAATTAATGAACATAAACTTCCTGACAGGATTTTCTTTTACGCTGTAGCAGAAAACAGGAAAAGCAAATAATTCGCACTCCATAAATCTTCAACGTCGGAACAACAGAGTCGACTCAACATAAATAAATAAATATTTTTGGGCACTTTGCCAACAATTTCAATTAATTAAAAGGATTAAAATCTCAAAAGGACATCGATGATATTTCTTTCAACAATCTACAATAGTTAGTTATACGATTAGTTTTTAGGGGAATCAGTAAGGTTAAAATAAGAAAAACAAGATTTATATTCGGTTTTTCGTTTTGTTTTCATTTCTTTTTATTTGATTTGTATTTATTTTTATTATATGAAATGGTGATGTAAAAAAATCACCCTTAATCGTAGGCGGTGATATGTAAGCAATATTAATATTTAGAAATAAGTACATAGTTCGAGTAGAATGCATTGAAAGATGGTTAATTGAAGTACTTAGTTTATCTTAGATTCTTAAAGAATTACAGTACCTTGTAACCATGGTGAATCCCTCCTCACGTCAGGTCTGTGAGGACTGGAATAATACTGGCAGATCTACGAAACAGCCACATAACTAAGAGGGTAAATAGAGGCCAAATACACCAAGGTGGTGTTGTCTCAATAATTACATATGGTAGATTGCCAAAAGTAAACCTTCTAATGTGGCTAAAAAGTGGAGGAGTGAAGGTTGTAGGTTGTAATATCGGCGTCAGCCCTGTTTTCGTGATTATATAAATTTTGGAGGAAGCTACATATTATAAGCAACTGGGCTTTAAATTGTGGCCCAGTTGTTTATTAGGGAGGATGCGAAGAGCTCGGTCAAGGCCCTAGGGCTGTTGTGTCATTAAAAGAAGAAAAAAAGGAGGTTACTAGCTAGCATCGAATTTAGTGTTCCAAAAAAAATTTGTTAAATGGTGGAGTTAGAAGCCTAAAATTGCACCGTGATTGTACAATCCTTATAGACGTGGCAATAGTCTCGTGCTGAGCCCTTAGTGCTTAAGTATATCCATCTAAAGCTTGAGCCCGATCTGCAGATGCGATGAGCTCATGTTTGTGCAGGTTAACCAGTTGTTGGAAATTAATATTGCGATTCTCCTAAGAGATACTTACTTTACTTACTTGTAATGGCACAACAGCCCATGGAGGGCCTAGGCCAAGCTTTTCGCATTCACTCATGTTGTGCGACTTATATTTGTACATGAATGGAAGGGACCTACAGTTTAATGCAATTTTTACTCTTGTGGGTTTGCCATTGCCTGCCAAGAGGTGGTGCCGTGTAGAAAAATGATTATAAGAGATACTACTGTGGGCAAAAAGTAGTAAGACTTTTTAATTTAAATTTCGCGCGGAAACCCATTCATCAAAATATTATTTTTTTAAGGTTGGTATGACTGTCGGTGGCATCTGTGCCAAATGTCACATCAAAATAATCATTACTGTTTAGTATACGCTTGTCTTGCTGAAGTACAAAAAGTGCATTCGGCGATTTTCACAATGAGTAAAATTATTAAACAAAGAAGTTCCATTAAATTTTGTGTGCGGAATCAAATTTCTGGTGCCGAAACGTTCAGAATGTTGCAAAAGGCTTTCGGTGATAATTGTATGTCGCGAGTAAGAGCAAGTTTTTTTGATAGGTACAAATTGTTCAAAGATGGTCGAGAACACGTTGACGACGAACCACGTCCAGGACGGCCATCATCAAAACATCAACTGATGATCAACACGTCAATAAAATCAAGGAATTGGTGCTCAAGAATCGACGATTAACAGTCAGAGACCTTACTGGCATCGTTGGAATATCGGAAGGATCAGTGAAAACCATTTTAAAACATCATTTGGGCCTAAGAAGAGTGAATGCACGATTGGTTCCAAAATCACTGCATTGGTTTTACGAGACCATTTTGCCAAAAATTCGACTGATATCGTTCTCGTTCCGCAACCACCCTATTCGCCTGACTTAGCACCGTGTGACTTTTGGCTATTTTCTAAACTCAAAAAACCGCTTCGTGGACACCGTTTTGAGTCAATTGAAGACATTAAACATGAATCGCTAAGCGCATTGAAGGCTATTCCGGAAATTGACTTTAACAACTGTTTCGAGAATTGGAAAAAACTTTGGCACAAGTGTATTGGGGCCGGGGGGATTACTTTGCAGCGGACGAAATAGATTTGGAAGAATGAATAAAAAAATTTGAAATTATGAACAAAGTCTTACTACTTTTTGCCCACCGTAGTACTGGGTGCGGAGCAAGTAATGCTCACAGTCACAAATGGACTTGCTGAACTTTCATAGACTGTCTTAAAAGCATAGTCAACCTTAAAAAGACCTTCGAGGCATTTTTTGCTACTTTGCACAAGCAGTGAGCATCTATATACCATTAACAATCTAAATCTTGTATCTTCTAGTACAACGGATATACATAGGTGTGATTACAGTTTGTTGGAGGGGATATATTTATGTATTTATATTTTCCACGTTTTGTTATGCCTTATTGAACTGACTCTTTCTAAATATATCTCAGTCCTCCCTCCAATTCCTGCATTTAGCGAAGTTCTGAATGGTTTTAATCGTGAACACAGGGGTTTTTGAACTGACGCTAGCTCATACAAACAAGTCTTCAAATATATAAATGGCCTCGATGCAACCACTATAATCTAAACTAACTAAGTATATGTATGTACACTAGATTCTATAAGTACTCATCAATCATTTAATTTGGAACTAAAATTAATTGCACCACATATAAGCAGGATTGAACGGAGGAATTTAATGAAGAGTTTTGAAGAAGGCAACATCTCTAATATGTTTTCTCCGAAATTAATCATTCAACTGTTACCAATTGCAATGCACTTAGCTGAAATTAAGATATTTTTCAGAATCCGCAAAGAATTTAATGAGGAGTTTCAAAGGATACACAAAACATCACGTTTTCAAATAAGATAGATGTTCACTTTGAAATTCTCCAGTTAATTAATTTTTTGTTTTAAAAAATGATTCTTTCCGAAAATGAGAGAGAGATTTAAAGATCAAGGGAGAAGGAACCTGGAAGAAGTTTTCTACTCTTAAGTCCCGCTATAAATGCCAATTCATGTATTCTGTCCTTATTAGATATGCTCAGTTTTAGTATTAAGTAGTTAGTGTAAAATACATATTTATCATAACTTGAAAAATAATGTGAAAGTATCTCCCTTTTTGTAATAATCCCTAAGTAAATATTATGAATAATATAAATAAGATTGCCACAGAAATGTAAAATGCAAATGCAAATCACATACGATATATCATTTTAATGGCGAAACATTAATAAGTGGACAATAAAAAATAGGAAAGCAAATATCTACATGCGTATATGATATGTAGACAGGATATCTAAGAAAAAAATATGAAAACAAATATTGAAAAAAATTACAAGATATTAGTAACATTACAGCGCATCTATTGTCAAACAATGGGTTAAATGCGACAAAAATTGAGGCACATTAGTTGCAAGTCAGCAGTAAAATAACGAGGCAAACAAACAAAAGCAACTACAAAAGGATATACTAAAAGGATACACAAGCGAATACTCATGTGAATGAAAAATAGAATACTAAAAATGTTGAATGCTTTAGCAATTTGCATATGAATGTAAATCTTTGTATCATTACATAGAGAACAAAACGCAAGTGGTGGGTATAATAAAATGTAAAGTTTTGTCTTGATGTGAAAAATTGGCATGCAATCAAAACCAAAGAGACACAAATATTTACCAGCACCCTGTAAATTGAAAAACCACATATGAGCGGCGGCAGGACTCTACGTTTGTTCTTTTCTTGTTGTTGTGACTAATGTGCAAGCAATTTATCAGCGCTACGCTGGGCGGCGCTATTGAGTAGCAAAATTATGCTTGGCAGTGTTGCCAAATGTTTTGCAATTCAAACTTTAAAATTCCTCCCTCTAAAAAAGCACATATCCTTAAAAAGAAATGAGTAAGATGAAGTAAAAGGGGGATACATAGGCATCCGTTAGTTAAAAAAAAAACATTATAAGTATAAGTAATCACATGTAAATTTTTCTGTTCTTCAGTGTGTGATAATTATTCATTTGCAGTTTTCACTTTTGAAACGCAAAAAATGAAGTAAAGTAATGAAGAAGAAAATGCTATTGTCATCATTTTTAAATGCTACGTGTGATAAATTATCTACTCTGTTTACTCGCACCAGACGCATGGCGATATGTGGAGGAAAGTGATTAAAAATGAAAAATTAACGTAATTTTGATGAGTGTCATGTGTGCGTTTAAAATTATTGCAAAACCTAAGCCCAATCGTTTCGTACTTTTCTGAACACCCCTTTCTGGGCTCTTTCGCTCATATGACAATTGACTTTTTCTTAGTAATTGCCAAGCATTTGAGTAATTGCCAAGCATTTGCTTGAGGAATGTGTATATTTTACGCTTGATTTTATTAAAGCGTTCGCTAGAAGCGTAATTTTCTTTTTTGTTAAAGATACCCATAATTTTTAAATGCATATATTGAAAGACTGGTTTGACTAGGAAGGAAAGTATTAGACGACGCTTAAGAATTTAGAGCCAGAATCAGTTTTACATTTTTAAAATTTTATGCATATGAATGCATGAAAAGCTTTTCACTTCGCCGTTCGGATTCGGCATTAAACTGTAGGTCCCTTCCATTCCATTCATGTACAATTATAACACGCACAACATGAGTGGATGCGAAAAGTTCGGCCTAGGCCCTCCATGGGCTGTTGTGCCATTAAAAGTAAAGTAAAGTAAGGTGGTGGTTTATCTAGAAGAGAGGGGCGGTTCAGCTGAGACTCAATAAATTGATACTCTAGCTTTTTGCCTCGGAAAAATATGCTTTTGAAATGCAAAATTTTGGGATAATGACTCAGCCAAGAACGGAAATTGCTAATTTCCTTGGAATTTTACACTAAATCAGGATATTTAGGTTTCGGCGTTTTCAAACCACCAATGAAATCTTAAGCATTTTCTTTTCGAGAGTTCGCACTAATTTCGTTACAAAATCAAATACCTTTAAAATCTTATATTTTTTGTTTGTGATATGATACACGAACAAAATCTACGTGCGTGTAAACTGTTTCGAGTGGACTCATTTGTCGACTTCTTTCATTATGAAGTTTACAAATTTTATAAAAGATATTAAACAAAAACCACCTTTTTTTTTAAATACCCGTTGAAGCAACATTTGGAACAAATTAAGGAACCTTTAAAAAGTCTTGAAATCTGTTTATGGTGACTTAAAGTAGACTAGAGACTAATTGCGAAATCAGATTATATAGCTAAAAATTTTAATCAATAACGAGCCTAAAAATTCATATCAAAATTTATCACACAAAAATTGGGCCAAATTCTAGTCAAAATTTTGGCCAACCAAAATTCAGATCAAAGGCAAAACAAACCTCAGATCGTAGTCGCACCAAAATTCAGACCCTAAACTCAATCTCAAACTATTGTCTCTATAATGTACATATATCAATTTAAGAAAACTAAAATCTGGCCCATTTCGACTTAGAACATATTTTTACGGGTGACATGTTGCGGATATTATACGGTCTACATAATAATCACCTTTACTGTCTTTATTTTAATGCCATGATAATTAGCAGGCTTAACAGAAGATAAGTTTCAGAGAGCCAACGTAAAAGTACGTATACTTATATCGCTACCTCTATTCTTCAACCACCATTCTATCATTTTGATCGAAGTTGAGTTTACCTAAGAATCCAGGTAGAAATATGTAAGTTCTCAGCGAAAATGGTTCTTGTGGAGATACATCATTTAAGTATATAGGTAGCGATAGTTACATACTAGGACATAGATTCTACTAGGACAGACAACTGTTGTAAAATAAATCGCATTTTCTAAGCCGCTGGAAAAGGCAAATAGCTTATAAATCACTTAAATTTTAATCTCATGGCTAGGCAACGTAAGCGTCTGTTTTAGTATTGAGTTAGAATTTTCAAACAACAAATCAAACACTTGATGTAATACTTATATGTCAAAGTGATTTCTTATGATTTTTATAGAATTGTAAAAATTGAAAGAACAGCAGAAAAATCAAAGACATTTTCGATATTTCGAAGCATACATGCATATATACTTAATATAAGTAAACAATTAATGCCAAATACTGTGCAATTAAGTGCCGAACAGTGTTGAAAACGGAGTATTTATTTTGAATATGTGTAATCAAACAATTTTTGAAGTATTACACAGCGCAACAAATATTTACTTTTTCCCTCATTTTTGAATCATATATCGGTTAATAGGAAAAAATAATTGATAACACATTGGTTTTTGTTATGATGCATTCATTTCTGTCATTTATTTTGTTCTAAAACCTATTTAATGAAAAAATCTTGAATTTATACATATTAATTTGAAAGAGAATATTTCAGCAACGTAAACCAATAAACTTTAATTGCAAATATTTCGAAACACAGACCATTCTGTATAAATTTTTTACATTTTCGATTCAAGTTGGGTAAAAAGCCGACATTAATCCAATACCGAAATTTTGTCGGACTGTGTTATCATTCACGTATGTCCAATTCAAAAACAAAACTTCCATTCCCTTACCTTCACATTTATTTTCAGTTCTTTTTCGATGAGTTTTCAAGTTTTCAATGAAGCGTGAAGTGTACGTGTGTGTGTGTGTGTGTGTGTGTGTGAGTGTGTGTATTTGGTGTGAACAGACCATAATGTCAAGAAGCATTTAAAGCATTTAACGACACCTCTCAATAACTTCACCGTCAATCGGGTGTATGGTATTCAAGAGTGAGTAGTTTTAGAGTTGAGTTGAAGTCCTCTTTGACACCATGATGAAAAGTAAAATCGCTTTGAAGTTAAACTTAAAAGAAGAGTGCATTCTTTAACAACTTGATTTACTTGAAATGCAGAAAACTGGTTCATACTTTTTGCACTTTAGTTTGTTGACCTAACACACATGAAGAAGGAGAACATTATGGCAAAATATTGCATAGATTCTAAATGGAAAGCAAAAATCCTTTTATATTGTTGAAATGCTTAATGCATTGCGATAATTATAAAGATAAATATTTTTAATCAGCTTAAAATGCTGAAAATTCTTTCAGCACTCTTGTTGTTTGCTGTACTTAAGCAAGTTAAAAGGGTTGCTCTACTGCTGTTATTATAAATGTCAGAAAAGTACCGAAAAATGTAACGATGACAATGTGAGTGTATGTGCGCTACATTGTAGGTGTTGGTGGTAACAGGACATTCTTTACCCAGTGGTAAATGAAAGAATTATTGACGAAGGTAACAACCTTGTCCGGGATAAAAAAATAATTACTTAAATTTAATTTTAAAAATATATTGTATAGTATGACAGTATGACAGGATCGATAAAAGTCAAAAAGTTTTTACGATTTAGTTGATTTATGTCTATGGTAAAAAGTCTCCTAATGGTAAAACCGACCAAGAAGATTCTGAATATGAAAAACTCCTTCGCTGAAAGCTGTTATTGTTATAATTTTATTTTGATATTATACATAATATTATATTTCTGTTGAAATTTCCCTATTTTTCCATATAAAAGTATAGTTTCTGAAAACTTTATGGAGAACTGTGAGTTTTTAATTTCTACATCATGTTTGTTATTTTATCACGAGAAATTCTTATTCTCCTTCCTAACTACATACCTTCCAAGCAAGCATGATTGTTTACCTGTCCTTTTAGCAAGCTGAGACCAAATAATTTAATTATTTAAATGCAAATAAGGGGTCTGTAATTTGAACTCTTTTTCGCCGGGCACGTATTTTCTCTCCACGGCCCAAACTACATACCATATAGGCAATGGTCGTGAAGGCTAGTGCCTTCTTCAGTCCGACATTGATCAATTAGACACGAAGAACTCCAATATACCATAATCGAAAGACATTATACAGTAGAGTCCCGATAATTCTTAACAGCAATTTTTTACGGATTACAGGGGTTTTCGATATAACGTGATTTCAATTTAAGGAGGCTAAGAAGGAAAAATACAAGTTAACGGGATTTTTGTTTTTAATTTATTTATTTTGTTTGGAAAGAAAAAATCAAGAGAAAACCCTTATATTGGAAAAAATAGGACTTAGCGATGGGACCGAAATGTATGGAATTTACTTGAATTAAAGCAATTTTTTCAAGGGGCCAACAATTTTTGAGAATTATTGAAATTTTTTAACTAACGGGATACGAATTTTCGTGATTCCACTGTAATTGTTTATTCAAGTTTTTAATATCTACGTGCATTTTCTGAATATATTAGTTTTTACTTGAGAACAGTGATCGAAAATGAATCTTAGGAAGCTACACTTTTATGCTTTTATTAAACGTTATAAGCACAATCATGGACAAGGTTAACCCACTTTCAATTATTCACTTGTTTTCCGCATTTATCGCATGCCACTAAGTATTTACCTCTGGGTAACAACATACAAGTACATACAATAAATGTATATATGATTCTCCTCCGTAACTGACTGACATTCCAACTGACAACTGACTTTATCTTAACTCTTTAACGCTTAATACGAAAATCTGTATCTGCTACATTCTAACTGCTGATTTTCTAACTCTGACCCCCCCACAAGGCAATTATAATTTTCTTGCATGTCATTAGTGTCATCCATCTTGAGCATCCGTTTTCTTTTTGCCGTTTGCGATTACGGTTTCAGTTCAGTTGTGTGCTTTGATAATACAATTTTTCGTATGTATGTTTGCCTGGTTTGGCTTTAGATGGAAAAGACAAACACACAGGGTTGATGGCAGACAAGAGAAAATTAAATCCAATCTAGGAAAATTCATTAATCAATGTTGAAAATGGTTGATAATCACTTTTGCTTTTAATTGGCAATTTTATGCGTTGTGGTATTATTCTTGTAATGATTTGATAATGGAATATTTTTGTTTTTGTGAGATATACTGATTGACTATAACATGGTTCAGTTTAGGCTGAGTTGTAGCATAGTCTGCAGAGATTTGTTGAAGGATCCAGGGAAACTTGTTTTGAATGATTGAATAAGGTATACAAATATTACAATGACGCCTGTCAACCCTATCATTTGTGGACAGTGTTTGATGGCGGAAATATGGTAGCTGGTGTTATTCAAAGTTTCTGAGGATGATTCGCAAAATGATCATTTAAAGCTGACGAGTATGAGTACCCATACAATTGCCTAGAGTCAAACAATAATGAATAAGGATCTTCACACAAATATCGATCCAGCAAACCAAGAATATTCGCCAGAGGATGCTGGAAAAGTAAAGGTTTTGTATAAATTGCACTCTATCGACTTTTCACAAATACTAAATATAAGATGTATGTCTTCCCAACCACGTATAATTAAAGTACAACCATCGAGTTGCATCCATCAAAACTTTATTTCTATCTATCAACTTTTTTCAGTTATTTTTTTTTCCAAATGTAACATAGACAATTGATTGCAAATTAAAAATTTAAAGCAAATTAAATCAGTTTCCACGGATTCGCATATGCCGACAGGCATATACCAACATCAACAAAACCAGTCAGTCAGTTCATAATACTCGAAGGAGTTTTTCAATAAAATTTCAGCGAAACAGAAAACAAAAAAAAAAACAATTTTAAATAAACGAAATAAATTTCATGCAAATATCAATTTGAAAATAAAAACGAAAAAATTGAAAAATCAAAAGGGGTTTTCAGACACTGTGCAAGCTGGAGTTTCCCCTCGTTTCCTCGAGAGAACAAACTGTTACACATGTTACACATTTCCCTTGAGCATTACGTATGCATGTGCAAGTGAAGTAGCTCAATATTTTTTAATATTTAAAATAAAAGATTTTTACAAAAATAAAATATTAAATGATAAAGGAGTAATTTGCTTACAAAAATTTACAATGCTTCACTCTATGCAATTTGGGTATTGATTGTGTCAGACATACTATATGGTATGCAAGTATGATTGTTTGTCAACCTACCACTTTTCTATTTTCCCCGGAAAAAAATGTTTTAAAATTTAAGATCTATGATAAATTTAGTTCACCGAGTTCTACTGAGATCTGAAAAGCTTTTTTGTTAAAATATACCAGGCTTCAAAGGATCTGCAGCATAAATTATGAGATTTGAACTATGGAAGTCGGTTGTCAATTCGATGACTTCGTAGTTTTTAAGACGAACACAGTCGTTCATTTGAATATGATACATACGAGTATACAATATGCACGTTAAACTATGAATGATTTTCATAACAGATACTCTCTGATACAATAACAACACACTACATCAAACAATTAATTAGTAGCCGGGTATCTCCAGTATCTCTACGTACAGTCAACAACCGAAAGAAAGATAAATTTTTCTACTCAACACCATCTCTTGGCTAGCAATGACAAAACCTCCATCAGTAAAAATTGTATAAGAAAAGGTTAACTATTCGCGGTTCGAATTAAAATTGCAGGCCCAGCCCCATATCGCTCGGCGATATACAATTTGCCACGTCTTACAACCGTATTATAAGGTTAATTTGTTTTATGAATTGCAGATATTATCTTTTTAGCTGACTTGGTTTTGGTAGCTGTGGCGTAGTTGGTAGTGTGTTGACCTGCTACGCAGAGTGTCCGGGGTTCAAATCTCGGCACAGGCAAAATCAAAAAGTAGAAAAACAATATTTCTACACAGCACCGCCTCTTGGCAGGCAATGTCAAACCTACGTTCAGATTTGGCATAAAACTGTAGGTTCCGTCTCTCCCATTCCATTCCAGAGTAAGCGAAAAGCTTGTCCCGGGCCTTCTATGGGCTGTTTTGCCATTAAAAAAAAGAAGGTTCTCTAAGACTTAAAGTCATAAATGTACAAAGTTAAATTCTTTAATTCTTCCCCGTTAATATCGAATTTCCCGCTGTTGGTGGTGAGGATAGCTACTATATTCATTTTGGCAATATTTAAGGCAGCGTATTTTAGAGCCACTTTCAATTTTGTTAACATGTCCGGGTATAGGGAGCACCATCTTTTATGTCGGTATGTGAATATTGAATATCATAAAAAAACCTAGGTATTTTTATTTAATTTAGTCCTTTACAGTTTTTGAATACAACATCAATTAATTGGCTGCCCTAATTGACCAAAGCAAAATGTGCCCTTTTTGCTGCGTTTTCCATCACTTTTTCGAACGCACCCTGTACATATATACTTATGTCTCGCTAAACGAGGTCTTTACTTTCGTACCCATTGATGATTTCGTAGTCTTATCAATTTTAAACATCCACCTTGGTTACACAGTTGGCATACTTAATTACTAGAAAGTTGCAAGTTTTTTGCTGGGTTACACTTACACATACAATCCATATGTATATTCTTAAATATGTATGCAAATATACATTTGAAATAAGTTGGTTTGAGTTCATATGCGTGTGGTTACAGCGGTTAACCACACACATACACATACTCACACGCACTTAGGCACAACAAACCGGATGTTGCAACAACGACAATGCCAAAACGCGTAATAGTATAACCATATTTCATTTAAATATGCTTGTTGTTAAAAAATGTTACAAAGAATTGCCAATCCATAAATTTTAATCGAAAAATCATAAACGCATCGTTTGTTCGTTGACGTAAGGGTTGGCAACACATGTTAACATATGAATATCCAGTCAGTGTGCGCATAGGTAAGAGAGTGTTGAGTACACATAAAAAAAAGGTGCAATGTAAAATTGATATTTTTATAGTGTCATTTTCAATGTAAAATCAAAAACGTTGCTATTACTGTAAATAATATCACACTGATATGTTTTGTGTTAAATTAACATTAAAACTATCAAATTGATCATTATTCGTTTTGGATTGTAGTAATATTAAATTATAATGTTAAAGTTACATTAAAAACGTTCTTATTAAGTTTTACATTTTTCATGTAAATTGTTATTAAGCAAAAATTGTTATTAACACGCAAAATGTAACTTACTTACTTACTTTTAATGGCACAATAGCCCATGGAAAGGTTAGACTGAGCTTTTCGCATCCACTCATGTTGTGCGTGTTATATTTGTACGTGAATGAAAGGGACCTACAGTTTAATGCCGAAACCGAACGGCGAAGTGAAAAGCTTTTCATAGGCAATTTATACTCTTGTACGCTTGCCAAGAGATGGTGTCGTGTAGAAAAACTAATTTTTCTACTTTTTGATTTTGCCTGTGCCGAGATTCGAACCTCGGACACTCTGCGTAGCAGTCCAACGCAAAATGTAAATAGTTTATAAATATGGCATACATATTAAGACTTCTCAGTTGTGAAATAGCTTTTTTTAACCGATTCCGCTTTTAGTGTTGCCGACGATTCTCAAAATCAGTGAATATTTAATGATTTCCGATTTCGCGGAAGTTTTGCAAATTACAAGACTTCTAGAAGTAATCTTATTTAGGAAGCAGTGTTATGTCTGACAAACCGACGAACAACAAACTTGTTTATCGTGTTTTATTTATCATTGTTGTGATATCAATTTTACATAAATTATGCTTTAATGTTACATTTTGTTCTATCATTTTAAAGTTTTTGATATCAATTGCACATTGATATATGGTATTTTTTATATTTTCAATGTTAAAATTACATTATTCTTACATCAATTATACATTTTTCTAGTCGAATTCGGTAATGTTAAAATTACACTTTATAAAGTAAATTTTAACATTTTTTAATGTTGGCTAAATATTTGAAAACAAAAAATGTTACATTTACAGCGGTTTTATAGTATGTACCATTTTTTTTTTGAGTGTATGTATGTGCTTGTTGAAATCTGTTGCAAATAATTCAATCCTTTTGCTATACGTCGTAATTTTTGTAATATTGTTGTATGTAATTGTTATATTTTTACTGTACATAAATATTTGTTTGGTTAATTGAGATTGTCGCAATTTACTTTCGGTAATTGATATAATTTGCGAAATAATTTTCATCATTATAATAAATTAAATAAATATTTACTATATATTGTAAACTTTCTAAATAATAATGATTTTCACTACATTTTTTCCTATTACATAGTACATACACATTTATAACCAAAGTGAATCTTATACAATAATCCATGAACATGGAATATTACGCCCCCTTCCACCAAATTTTCCTGGCCACAATATTCTCGTACAAAAATTGAGTTTCCGTTCTCATTTCCCCATGCCAAAAAACTTGGTCTGATGGAAAGCGTATGCAGAAACTGGTATGATTCTGACTGACATGAAGGAAACTATATCCATGAAGGAAATCAAGATATGACTAGATTGAAAACTTTAGGGAGTGCATTCCTTCTTTACCTTAAATGACGTAACTAGTATAAGCCTTGCACGTTAAAAAAGAATCATTGCACTAGCTACGAGTTCTTTCAAAGTAGAAACAGTGTTGAGTAAAGAGTTGTTGTTACACTATGGATCTTGCCGGCCTGGTGTGAGACATTCGCCAACCTCCACTTATCGGATATTACAAAGAGCCGGAAGCGTATAGGTTATGGTAGAGAGATACAAAATGATATGTAATTGTTGAAATATGTTTTATTTACTTGTTTTATAAAAACCTGTTGTTTAGCAGAGTTGCACCAGAAGGGGATCAAGATGAATAGGATGAAGCGAGATAGCACTAAAAATAATCACTTTGGTAAGGAGATGAATTATATTAAAGTAAATTTTGGATTACCTACAAAAACCATTTGTTAGAAAATAGACACGTTGATTTTGCTGTACAAAATTTGTATGACGACGAAAAAATTTAAGTTCAATATTTGGTAACACATACTTAGGCTTACTCAAATTGTGTTACACAATTTTTTTTGTTTAGCAATATGAGAAACTCAGGAGAACTCAACGTTCACCCAAGTTCCGTTCCATTTCAGTATAGCCATAGAATATGAATATAGAAGCAGCACGACAGTAGAATAATCGAGGTAATTAATTTCTGCTATTCAGCCTAAAATATAATTTTGTTAAATTCATGGTCTCGCTGTTCTTTCAAATCGTCAGTGAGTGTTGCATTAAAAGTTTAGAAGACTGGATGACAAGAAATTTAATCAAAACGTGGATATACTTACTAAGTTTGACCAGCTACATGAAGACGGACTGAACTAGACTTGCTGAATCCAATATTGAATTGTTTAATTCAAAAGTTTTCTCTTTTCTAATGACATGGCTTCTCTTGAAATTATTTGTTAAAAAGTTTGCTTTTTTTTGTCACAAAGAATAAACAAAAATATTTTTGAAATCAATATTAAAAGAAAAATAACTTAGTGAACGTCGCGACGTGAAAACTTAAATTTAGGAATATATAATTTTAAAGTAAAAAATAAAATATTATAAACACAGCATAAATAACTAAGTATTACATTTTACAAGAACCTTATGATGTTTCTTCTTATGGGACATTTCTATTTTTACGCTACAAAACGTAAAAATGCCTTTAACTATTAAGGGTATTTACTTTTATACACAAATTTTACTGTTCTTCATGAAAACCACTCAGACGTATCTGGTATATTTACCACTAAAAATCTGTTTAATAATCTATTAATGGAAAATTCGTTCCAAAATCTTTCAAGTGCGAAAACAAAAAGAAATATCATTGAGAAATAACACATAAAACAAAGGCGCAAGAAGACCTTGAGGGACACCAGAAAATTAAGCAAATAAGATGTAATTTGAAGGTATCTCCCATCAAATTTGGCTCACTACTTATTGGCTAATTGACAATTAATTTTCAAACACAAAAGTTAATAATTTGGTACCGTTAGTCAAGTAGTGGGCCTATTCAATAAAAAAAAGACATTAGCCCTCTGAATTGAAGCTATCCCTTATATTTAGGAAGAGGTTAAATATGAACTGATCAAGTCAAATGTAAGAGTCAATGTCATTGTTCGAGCCACGCACGAACTCAGCTCAGTAAGTCCCTAGCGTGCTCTGAAATGTATCTGAGGGTAAATAAATGTTATAAATGTTAAAATTATTATTTTTTATATGTAATAAAGTAAATAAATAAAAAATTAGTGAACGTAATTCAGAGAATATTCCCTTACATTTCTGTTGGTTGCACGAAATAAATCCATCAAGTGAATATTTAATTACAATACATTAATTATTACTTAATGACTAATGAGCTACAAAATAAAAATTAGAGTTATTAAAAATATTTAACAGCGCAATGGCAATACATATTTACAATTCTTTACTCTCATGCCACCTGTGTCCCTTCTTTGAAACGTATGAAGATACACAATTTACATCAATAGAATTTCTGGGTTTCACATACAAAAACAGTCAAAACCACAATTTCAAACACCACCTTTTCACTTATACAATCGAGAGAAAAAAAAGAAACATTGAAAAATGCTTGACAACAAACGCTATCGAATACTACTCTACTTAAGGCCGCCTGCCTTAGAAGCTGCCCATACATGCTTCCAGTTTAAGGTCAGTGAAATCAGTTGAATTGTTAGCTTGCTTCACTCGTTGAGCACCACACAAATGCGGTTATTTAGTGAAGCCACAGTTTCGGTTTTTGTCAAGCGTTTTTTCTGCATGACAACACTTTGAGGCTGTGGTTGTGATATGGTAACATGCTTTAAAATCAAAAACAAACACAAAAAATCATATAGAAATAAATATCTACATAGTATGAGAAACATGTGTTGCCATTGAGATGGACATAGAATTAAATATGAGAAAAACATATATAGAGATTCTGTTTTTAATTTTACATTGTACGGCGGCATACTTATCAAGCGGAAGGAAGTAAAATGTAAACGGAAGTTAAAGGGTAATTTTTGAAAATATTTTGTTAAAGTGTTTTGTTAAATGTTGATAGGTATATAAATATGCATGTATTTAAAATGATAAGCATCTTTGTCGAATGGGAAAATTTCGCCTTTTTCTTTTCTTTTTTTTTTTTGAAAAACCTTCACACAGTGTTGATAATCACTTCTATGCTAAAAATAACTATTGCTCATTCTGGTCAACCTGCATTGTGCCTAATTGCGAAAAGAAATATTTTTTCATGAATGCACCAATATAACGTAAGTTAAAAGAAAAGAATCTGAAGTGTAAATATAGCAAATGTATTGTTCCCACCCAGAAAGATATAACAAAGAACGCCTTCAAAATGTGGACATGTTTTTGGTGCGGATGTAATTCAGCAGCTCCAACCTTTACCAACGAAAGATTGTATAAAAACAACATACAAAAATTAAGAAAACGCTACACAAAAAGCTTCATACATATCTACAAAATAGAAAGATACGAAAATTAAAATTTTCTGAGTTAAAGTGCAGTGCTACCAACGAAGAACCACACCCACGAAATTACAGACCAAATAAATTTTGGTTTTTTGTTGTTTTTGGAAAAATGAGAAAAAATTCCATCAAAACTGAAGAAGCTATGGAAAAAAAAGCCAAACGGAAAATCTTTTAATTAATATGGAAAAAAAATTGCAAGAGCAATTCAAGAAGCAAATTTCTGGCAACCACAGCGGAAAATGTTGGTCCTGCGAATAAACATATAGAAAATGTACAATCTGTGAAAAGTTTCCGAAAAAACAATTAAAAAAAACCAACAAAAAATCTTACATTAATCCCCATTGGTTCCACTATCCCTATTCCTATAAGTTTGTGTTTTTTTATAATAATTTTTTTTGAGCTTGACTCCACTGAACAAGTGGTTGTGAAAACTAATAAATGTTATTTCGGAAAAATATTCTTCATTAAAAATTATGTAAGTGGAGTGTGAAAAAAAACCAGAAAAGTGCTAGGTTCGAGATTTTGCGATTAATGAATTTTCATTTCTTTGTTGTGAAAAAATGATGGTCGTTCTTTATAAATTGAAATCTCTCAACGAGTTTTGAGTGAACTGGGCTAAGTAGTTTAGCTACTTATGTATATTTGGTAAGATTATTCATCTAAATAGTTCTGGTCGCCGTGGCTTGGTTGGTAGTCCTGAACTGCTACGAAGGGTGCTCGGATTTGCATCTCGTCCTAGTCATGAATCAAAAAAAATAAAAAATAACAAAAAATTTAAACGAAACCACCTCTTGGCAGGCTGTGGAAAACCTTCAAGATTAAACATTTGTTAAGTAAAGCTTTTCACTTCACCGGTCGGTAAAACTGTAAGCCCCTTGTTAAAAAATATCTTCCAAAAGGATAAGCAAAGCTAAGCCTCTCATTTGGTTGTTAAAAGTATTACTTACTTACTTACTTTTAATGGCTATGGTTAAATGGTTAAAAGTATTAGATTAGATTAAAACAAGGGCTGGGCACAAGGCACCAAATTACCGGGGCCTAACAAGGCCTATTGTGAAGAGCTCATTGAATATCATAAGATATTCTTTCTAAAAAATGCTAGGATATCATTCATGTCATATTACCCATTTCAACCGTAGTTGGGTATGTAATAGTAACGAATGTAACGAATTCTAAGCCTTAAAAGCTTGTCACAGTGGCACGGAAAGTGCTCTGCTGTTTCCTCGTCTATGTCACAAAATCAACAGAAATCGTCCAGAGTTACTTCCATGTTAGCAAGATGTTTTCCTGGGCAGTGACTAGTAAGAAATCTTGTGACAGCTCGGATTCCGTTTCTGTTTAACAATAAGATTTGTATTATTCTTAACTTTGATACACTTGGCAAGAATGATTTTGCTTGTCTGTTGACACCTGAGGCGTTGTCCCAGGCATCATGGACCTTTCTGATCAGCCATGTGTTAAGATTGAGCTTTACAAAACTCCATGGCGGGCCGCAGAATGGGGTTGGTCTAAACATAGGTTCGAATGCCGCCGCTTTTCTGGCTAGCAATGATAGAGAAGAAAGCAGATCTACAATTTATCAGGTAGATATTGATAATTTGGCCTAAATTAGCAGTAATATTAAGTAGACCTAGTGCTATCAGAAACAGTTGAGATATTGATTTAAGTTTTTGGCGTTCTACGCTATCCAAAAAAATGCAGAGCGTTGAAAACTTTCACTTAATTTTAAGATCTAGAACAAAACATTGTTATAAAGTGATTTTTTAAATCGCCTGGTATAGAAATTGAACACAAACCAGATTTTCAAAGCTGCGTCACTGGCCTAGGCTTTTACAGTGTACCCGAAGTTTTTCAAATTCACTAATAGATAATTTAAAACCACATTCCATATCCATAACGAAAATTAACTTTTTGAGGTAAGTAGGCATCTTTCCGCAGTCCTAAGCAAGGATGAGCTTCTTAGTTTTGGAATGATCACTAAATTCGTTAACAGAAGCCTAATAAAACATATTAAAACATCGCGTCTGACGAGACCTACAATCTCATTCTATATCAAAGAAAGCGGTTATAGTAATTCCTATCCTTTTCAGAGATCCATTAGTTTTCTAAATCAATGAATGAATGGTAGGTTCTAGTGATTTTCCCTTAGTATTTATAATCACGATGAGCCATAAAACTCTTACCCTAGGGCTTAGACTGTGCCTTGTGGAGATACAAGTAAGTAAATCACTTAAGCTATTAATGAAGAAATCAAGAATATTACATCCAGAATTTTTTATAAAAAATTACTAATATTTTAATAGCGAGTGCAACAAAATAAAAATAAATAGTTGCATCTGAATGATGCTATGAGTACAGAAGGAAATCTTTTCATTTTGACATTTGAATGACATGCTTAAGTAAGAATCTTACTTCTTTTCTTCTTTTTTTTTACTTATTGCGGACAGTGAAATGCCATTCCATCTGCGTTGCTACAAACACTCAAAAAAATTATTTGTTGTGTTAGTATTCTACTATTTTCAATTCAGAGTAAATTTCTTTTAAAAAGAGGACTTATGTGGTTTTTATCTTTAGCGACCCCAAAAATATTTTAATGAGGAATATTTTCTTCGATAATTGTTAGTTATTTTTATAAACAATTATTATATTATAAAAAAGTTATATATAAAAATTTATAAATATATAGAATGTTACCCTCGTTGATGAGTTTGCCAAAGAAAATTCGGAAAAATTATTTTACAAAATTTAAAAATATAAAAAAAAACAATTTAAAAAGTTATTAAAAAAAAAAACATAAAATCTAGAAAATTCTATTTCAAGGGTTAATTTCTTTAACAAAAATAAAACGAGGTTGATTTTAACTTTTACTGACCCCACTGCAAAACAACAAAAAATGTTCGTATTTTGTTTTTGTTTTTATTTTTATTTTTATTTTTATTTTTGTTTTTGTTTTTGTTTTTGTTTTTGTTTTTGTTTTTGTTTTTGTTTTTGTTTTTGTTTTTGTTTTTGTTTTTGTTTTTGTTTTTGTTTTTGTTTTTGTTTTTGTTTTTGTTTTTGTTTTTGTTTTTGTTTTTGTTTTTGTTTTTGTTTTTGTTTTTGTTTTTGTTTTTGTTTTTGTTTTTGTTTTTGTTTTTGTTTTTGTTTTTGTTTTTGTTTTTGTTTTTGTTTTTGTTTTTGTTTTTGTTTTTGTTTTTGTTTTTGTTTTTGTTTTTGTTTTTGTTTTTGTTTTTGTTTTTGTTTTTGTTTTTGTTTTTGTTTTTGTTTTTGTTTTTGTTTTTGTTTTTGTTTTTGTTTTTGTTTTTGTTTTTGTTTTTGTTTTTGTTTTTGTTTTTGTTTTTGTTTTTGTTTTTGTTTTTGTTTTTGTTTTTGTTTTTGTTTTTGTTTTTGTTTTTGTTTTTGTTTTTGTTTTTGTTTTTGTTTTTGTTTTTGTTTTTGTTTTTGTTTTTGTTTTTGTTTTTGTTTTTGTTTTTGTTTTTGTTTTTGTTTTTGTTTTTGTTTTTGTTTTTGTTTTTGTTTTTGTTTTTGTTTTTGTTTTTGTTTTTGTTTTTGTTTTTGTTTTTGTTTTTGTTTTTGTTTTTGTTTTTGTTTTTGTTTTTGTTTTTGTTTTTGTTTTTGTTTTTGTTTTTGTTTTTGTTTTTGTTTTTGTTTTTGTTTTTGTTTTTGTTTTTGTTTTTGTTTTTGTTTTTGTTTTTGTTTTTGTTTTTGTTTTTGTTTTTGTTTTTGTTTTTGTTTTTGTTTTTGTTTTTGTTTTTGTTTTTGTTTTTGTTTTTGTTTTTTTTTATATGTATGTATACTTAAAGTAGATGAACGAAAATGAAAAACAGTAAGCAACCATCGAACAATTTAATTAATATATTCAAACTATTTATATAAACTATAGAATTATTTTTAATCAATAAATTGATATTCATACTAAATGATTAATATTTATTTTTGAGTGCATTTACACACACACACACACACACACACACACACAAATGACAGCCATTCAAGTGTGAGCAATTCCTATGAATACTAAAGAAAAAAATAAAAATAAAAATAAATTTAACAAAAGAAGATAGTACGAGATTGTAGGAAAAAATGGAAGGGATGGTTCGGTTCAGGGTTAAGAAGGTGGTGGAAAGAGTAAAGTGCTTTCAACATTCATAGCAAGAGCAGCAATAACCTCAACAACAGCAACATATTTAACTTGATGAGTTTTCGACTTGATTGCTTTTTGACATTTTTGTGAGACTATTTTGTTGTTGTCATTGTCGCTGAGTGTATCTAATGCATATATATCTACATAAACACATACATATAAGTACACACACACACACACACACACATTATACATACATACTACCTTAAGTTACAATTACATTTAATTGTTGCGAATATTTGAGCAGCTAAAGATTTTTTTTTCGATTTTCTTTTTGAGGTGAGGGGTGAGTGTGAATGTGGCTGCTTGTTGTTGGCGATAGTGTGGTAGTGGTAGTTAAGATATAATAGCAGATTTTCATCTTACAACATAATACCTTTTCTGCTTCTGTTTTTGCTCTCTTGCCATTTCCATTTCCGCTATTATTATTGGTGAAATTAGAATTTCTCATTAAAATAAGTGTTGGCCAAGCATTTGACTTATGAATGTTCGTATCTATGGACCGAGCTTATCTGTGAGTGTATAAGTATTTTTATATTTATTTCTATTTCTTTCTTTTCTTTATTCTTTCTTTCGGAGCGTCTGAGGGGCTGTCATCTTTAACAATCAACAAATATTCAAGCTGAAATGAAGCTAAGAAGGTGCTCAGCCATATTTGTTTTCCATTGCTTTTGGCACTCATTAGTTACGCTTGTTTTCGAGGGGCTAGAAATTTTTAGATTTGGCATTCCTACTACTCCTTCCTCCTACTTATAAGTAATAATGTGATGCTGGTCTTAGTATATGGTATAAATACACGGATACTTTTGTTTTTCATTTCCGTTTCATCTAGTGTTTTGTTCTTGTTGCAGCTGCAATTCCAATGCTTGTCAGGCATAACTTCCTTCTTTGATTATTTTGTTTTATAAGGAAATGAACTTTGGTTTTTGTAAAGTGGTAAGTGAGTGGAAAGAAGCTACGTGGGGTACATATAATGTTCACTATTATTTGTTTAATTTTGTGATAATTTCGCATTGATAAAAGTAACTTATATTAATTGTTTTTGGAAACATAACTGAAGTCACTAGCGGACTCCAGGAAAAGGGGTGTGTACTGGAGTTTATGTTCCTCTCCCTTTCCACTAAACTTTTTCTTTTTAAAGAACAACAAATGGAAGCCTTCCTCTTCTCCCTCCGGGTCTGTGACGCGCGTGTAAGGGCGCCATGAGAGACGAAGGAACACAATGATGGAATATGACCCCACCTGTTTCTGAGATGGTCACAGTCTTTCAGTTGCTTTCTTTGGCCACAATCTGCTCTGTTTAATAACTAAGCAGTATTCTAAGTTACTAGATGGTTGCTATTTAAAAGCCAAAATTAATTAACAGTTAAAGGGTGAATTTTAATTATTAACTTTAATGAAAACATTCAAAAATATGTTTCAAATTGCAAAGATGCAAATGGATGCGCCTAATTATAATCCGTCAAAAACTCGATTGTGAAAAATTGTATGTTAAGTCTTTTGGAAATTAATGCATCTTTACATTTGCAATCCTTTTTATATAATATTAAATTAACCTCTGCGGTTTTCCATAATTTACTATGTTCAATTACCACAATTAATAAGCTTAAAAACGAAACACTTTAGAGACATTTAATAAAGATTAAAAAAAAAAAAAATAAAAACAATTGCACTTTGATTTGTCAAGCGAGTTACAAAAACTCAAAATTACTAATGACTATAATCATCATCATCATTGTACTCAAAGGAAAACACAACCCTCTATAATATGTAAAAAGAGTAAAATGTTTAAAATTCAGTATCCCTTAAATGAGGGTGAAAGTATGAGAGAATTGTTTATCGAAGCTACTTTATTTGTGCAATATTTATTATTTTAATTAATTGCTTTTAAAATATATATTTTCTTTTTTCGTTTCTCCAAAAATAATATTTTTAGACGCACAAGAAGATAAAAGGTAAGCAAATATGAAAGAGAACAAAATTGTCACAGAATAAAGTAGCGAAAATATGATACAATCATACAGTACCCCACCATAAAATTAGAAACGCTTTGCATTTTCCATAATTTTAAGATAGTAAAAAGTAGCTATTTTGGGTAAGTTATCTTCCCGACTTACCATAAAGCAGTCGAAAACTGTTGGTCCTTGCTGGAAACTAAAGTGTACTTTCGAAGATTAATAGCGTAGATTCTACGTGAAATTTTTAAAAATATTTAGTAAAATGGAAAAATATGGAAAAATGGTGATGGAAAAATTATGAAAATAATACAACGTGCCAGGAAAAATTTAAGATTTTATTAAAAATAAAGGAAGCCGCAATAAATACATTATACAAACATAATTTTATTAGTTTCCTAACTTCAACGAAACTAGATATGATAAATAATTTATTATCTTCCGTCCTCTTCCAGTTTTATGTTCTAGTAAAATATTCATATTGAATAAAAATATGTAGTGTCTCTAATGTTCTAATGAAGTACTGTACTGTCTATGAAAAAAATTTGTTGATTTAAGACTTTTAAGCATTCAAATCATCCCCTATTAAACCAATGGTAAAACATTTTGTTATGGTAGTTGGATGACATTCTATGTGAACGGAATTATTAGCACAATGTTTTTAAGAATTATCTAAATATGTTATTTTTCATAAGGATTTTGTTGTTGTTGTTTTTTTTTACACTGACAAAACATTTTCCGCTTTTACATAAGTACCAGACATACTTTTTTTTTTGCATTTACATATTTAAAAAAGATACCTCTGGCGAAATTATTTGTAATTTCAAAACATAATTTGAATACTTAGATGTAAATTTTTATTGTTCAGCAGTGAACTTTTCTTTAATTCGTATTCGAATAACACATACCAGGGATGGTAATACATTGAACGTAATAAGCTATAAATTCTCACCTGTCTTCCCGTCACTGGAGTTATGTGAACCGCCCCAAAAACGACCATTGAGGCGTTGAATGATATTGTACCGTTAAAGGTTTTAGTTAAGATCTTAATTAATGCCCTGCATGATTCTTTAAGCTTGCTAAGACATGATGCTGGTCGGCTTAGTATTCTGTTGGATATGTCCATTGTGACATTGCACGTAATTACTTTGCTGAGCTGCGTTAAAATGGCTTCATCACCTGATTGAATGACTTGAATATTTGAATCTTATTACAGGTTTTAGAAAAGCTAAAGGCTTTGCCGTTTGCTTCACCCATAATCAGTTTATCTCTTGTATCAAATGTCTTGCAGATGGCTACTTGCTTGTGTGTAAATGTTGGAAAAGTGCTAGTGGGCTTCAAAACTGGACTTTCTTTACTCGTGGGGGAACACGACAATTTTCCAAACCAAAAATATTTATATGTGCTGATTAGTGAAAAAGAGAATAACATCAAATTCAAGTATATAGCATAGTGTGGTATATCTGTTTCAATAATATGTAACATTCAGTGAAAATATTTGAAATTCTTGAAGTTCGGATACAATTTAAAATTACGAGTAGCTTATATAAATTATTGAAACACTAAGAAATACGACTAAGATTACTGATAAGGAACCGTGGCTGGTTCCGAAACGATAGTCTATTCTGGCTGTTCTATATACATATATTGTTGGCAAACCTGTCGTTCATTATGCCTATTTAAATACATTAGATATACTCTAACAATATGAACTTGCTAAATTCGGAAATAACTTTCCAAATTAAAACATAAACAAATTTTTAAAAGAAATTTCTATCATAGTACAAAATTGTTTCTAGCGTGACTTCCCAGAATTTTCCACTGAACCAGAAGGTCCTAGATTCATCGTCTATGGCGTGACATCCCAGAAAGAGTTTTGTACAGACCCAGAAGGTCGTAGGTTCTTACGGTTTGTTATATTTCTATTTGTTTAATTCAGAAGTGAATTAATGGGATATTAAAATACAAGAAATTTGTATTTAAATTTAACAAGATTAACAAATTTATTGAAAGTAAAAATTGTACAATAAATATATTGAATAGCCCAACCGACCGGTGTGAAATTGTTCTAGAGAAGATCTAAGAGAAAGCAATAGCAAGAAAAGAAATAGAACGAAAAGAAAGGATAGAGAAAATGAATAGGAAAGAAAAGGTGCATTAGGGTGGCTTAAACATCCCGGGCCCCTTTGCATAGTGCAAAATTAAATGCCTCCTTCAGACGCTGCAGGGTCCTTATACCGTCACCGAACAACTCCTTGACCGTGTGTCCTCGGAAGTGGGACGTCTCGAGACTGCGGATGGTACGGATGGCGGCATTAGCAGGATGTGCCGGAACGATGGCATTGGCTGGTCTTTAACCGGGAACAACGATCACCACTGCGGAGTGAGTCATGTTGAGCTGTGTTGCACAACCTTCGTCTGCGGACTGGAACTGTGGAGTGCTGGAAAGATGCCCAGATTAGTAGGGAAACAGTCAATGGCAAATTACAGCGCTCAAGGGGGAGAGCAGCCATAATTTGGGTCCGCCTTGTCTGCTTGTAGGTAGTACAAGCTTTGCAGTGGAAAATGCTCATTTTTATTTTTAGTATTAGGCGAGGAATGAAATATTCCTGCCTCACTGACTTCGGCATGGAGGAGCATATTATGGAGAAATTCCAAATATAAAATACAATAGCAAGAATTATGGGAATGATTATAGGATGTCGTTCGTTGTAGCTAAGAGCGACATGAGCGAGACGACCATTCACTCTGAGAATATTCTCTTTGTCTAGAAAAGGATTTAACACGAGAAGAGTGCTTTTCTTTTCTATTGGTTTTGCATCGAGTAATGATGCCTTTTCTCGTAGATAATTTCGATAATTTGTTCCAGGGAGGGAGGAACAAAGGGCCACAAAGTCGTGTCTTGATAACTTGAATTTCGGTATGAGGGATAGAGCTTGAAGTGTGAAACTGCTGAGAAGAGTGTTAACTTCGAAAGGCTTATTGGTTCCAGGAGGGCACTTAACCTTTTATCGCCAAGAGATGTAAGGAACGGAATTGTCCTTCTTTTTATTTTTAATATTTCAACTGAGACTAATTGTGACCAATTAGTGAGCTTATTTCATTCTTCTTCCTTTTTTAATGACACACCAGCTTGTGAAGGGCCTAGGCCAAGCTTCTCGCATCCATTCATGTTGTGCGTGTTATATTTGTAAACGAATGGAAGGGACATACAATTATATGCCGAATCCGAATGTCGAAATAAAAGCTTCTTAGACAAATGTTACTTTTGGAGGTTTGTTACTTTTGCCATTGCCTGCCAAGAAGTGGTGCCGTGCAGAAAAATTCATTACCTCTGTCGAAATTTCAATACCTAAACATTTTCAAAACTAAATCTCCTTCAATATCTATACATACAAAAATGCCATTTTATCTGCATTCAAAATCGATCAAAATTTTGCAATTACACTAAAAGCGTTGGCAATAAATGCGCAGCAAATCAAAACAAAAATCCATTTGCCATTCATTTTTATGGCATTTTACTCGTACTTATATATGGGTGTGTACAAAGTAATAAAAACTAAACAAATCCCTAATTTTATCTATGCAGAAATTACATACATTGATAGTATGTTATGTACATGCATGGAAGAGTTTAACTCTCCTGCAGGCGTCTACTTGTATGTGTGTGTATGTAAGTTCCCTCAAGAAAATGGAAGGTCTCTAAAGCAGTGCAGAAACCTTCCAAATTAGCGCGGAAGCCTTACTCTCCATATCTATATCTTTTATTGTTCATAATCTCATGGGGAATACTGCTTACTTACCGCTACGTCAAGCAGCTACGAGGAAGGCTTACCCGAAGATGCCGTAAGAAGGTATAGAGAAGTCCTTCATGTAGGTGCCTTTGGAAGCCTTCGTTTTAATCGAGGAAGAGGTCTGAAATGGAGTCTTTTTTACAATATTCTGTCTTCAAATATTGATAATCTATCGCAAAGAAGCTATATTTGAAATCTACTTAAATAAAATGGAAGGTGTTAAGGGTCATATGTATAAGATACTGCTTTTAAGTGTTATTGAGATTGAAGCTGCCGATTTGACTAGGAAAAAATTCCATAATGTACCCTATAAAGGGGCTTTTGCGGTTCTAAGAAATCAAATTGGTGTTGCACAGTGTTAGAAAAATAATCCAACCGAAATTGTTGAATTGATCCAAAAGCGAAATTAACTCAAATATTACATCAACGGTAGATTTTGAATAACGTAATCAAGAAAAAATTAATAGCAATACAAAAGATAAAAGAAAAAACCTCAACCTTCTTTCTCAAGAAGGCAAAGTGGAAGTAATGCTTTAATATTTTGGTAAAAACTTTCCAAAATCTTCTAAAGGCAGCTTTGCGAAAGTAATACCAACGAGGAAAACTTTTTTAAACCTTCCTAAAATATAGGATTGCAAGCCTTCCATATACATGCCTTCCATCGGAAGACTTCCCTCTTTTTCTTGAGGGTTGTAAAAAAAGTGCATAAACTTAAGAGAACATTTGAAAATTTTTATGATCCAATATTTAGAATTGGCTAGAAAACTAATTACCATACAAGATTTTGTAAAATGAAGCATTACAGCAACAACAAGGGCTACAGCACCAAGTAAATGTATGCAAATCAACAATAAAATGCTTGAAATATTGTAAACTATTAAAATTTTATAACGATTTCCCGGTTGAAAATCTTGCTACTTTATTTTTGCTTTATTTTCAGTAACACTTTTATGCATGAATTGTATGTGTATTGCAAATGTTAACCTACACCTATTCTCACAACTATATACAGACACACAGAAAGCAATTTCAATTCAGAATTTTTAATAGCTTTTTGCATACGATTTAAATTTCCCCGTTTATGCACTTTACATACTTTTAATGCCTCAATGTCACCACGGTACCTTACCCAAAGGGAGTAATTTGAGATATGGAAAAAATGTAAGCGTTTCCCAAGTGCTTGGATTATGCTTTCTTGGTTGTTTCTTTTTGAAAGACTAAGCTCTGATAATAAGTGTCCAAGCAAGCTCAGCTGAAGCACATTGAGAAGGAAACATTTCAACGGCAAAAGCACTGAGTTTGTCTTCCTTAACATTTTTCTTTGATAGCTTGTCAGAGTCCTTCTTTCAGCACTTAACGTTAGCGCTTTCTCTCTACGTACTATACATAGTACATGCAATGTTAACAGTGAATTATGTGCCCTTAATGCTAACATGAAAACGCTCCAGTGTAGGTAAAGTGCATCTGAAGTGCATCTGAAGACTTTCCTTTTCCGTTGGGAGTACGTTACTCTTATGTGTGGGTTGGTTTTTGTTTGTGTCTTTTGTCGATATGCGACGAATGGTTAAAACGGTTAACGTATTTTGATAAAACCGTGTTTTTATGGCATTACCAAAAATGTCATAAAAACGCATCGAAACTATAAAAATTTTCCTCGTATTTGTGAAATTTTCCATAAATGAAAATCAAATATGTAGTATGGACTCGTATTTATTTCTATGTGAATATCAATGACGTCTTGTACACGTATGTGTATGTGTGAGATACTTTAATGGCATTTTGACAGTTGCTCGGTGGTGCATAGCGTTTTGTATTATTGTTATGCGAAATGTGTGAAAAGGTTTTTGACGCCATTATTCATAATTTTAATGCTTCACATTTTATTGCAATGAATTTTTGGGGACTTTTTACTATCAAAATTCAACTCAGAATATATTCATTGAAAATAAATAGTTTGCTATTCAATTTATTTTCGGGTATTGCCATGTGCAAATTTCAATTAATTAATACAACTGAAATCGACACTGGTAAAAATTTATTTAAATTGATTTTTATTTTTATTACACAGTGCACCACGAAATTTTAAATGGAAAGTGAATATATTTTGAGGGTAGTTCGACGTTGCTGACTTTAACCCTGTATGTACTCATAGTTTTTCTAACACGTTTGAGATTCCCGCTATAGATGCCGAATCCCCAAAGTTTTAATATAAGATGTACTAATATAGTTTAGTTTTTTTTATTTTGACTCCGAATGTTTCCTTACTAAATAAGAAAAAAAAAAATTTAACCAAAAACGTAACTGTAACTGCGAAAAAGCTCGGCCTAGGCCCTCCATGGGCTGTTGTGCCATTAAAAGTAAAGTAAAGTAACTGTAACTGTAACTGAAGACCGTCATATAGTTTTCCATAAAATTATACCCCATCCAAAAAGTAGTTGGGGTTACTGAAGGTCGAAACCACCTAAGCTCAAGTCTTATTAAGAAATTAACCCTTGCAAGAGAAAAATTTTGTTAGTAATAATCTTGTTTTACTCAAAAGTATCATTAGAAAAAACAACACACAATCTTCGAAGAAAAAATTCTCTTCAGGCCAAATTTTTCTCAACCAAACTTTTACAAAAAATTTCCTATAAAATAATAATTTAATTATTTTAATATAAAGGGTGATTTTTTTGCTACTTGCTTTTGACGTTTATATTTCTGACAGTTTACGCGTGATTCTTGACATTTGTCAAAGTAAAAAATGCTCGGTTTGGTTTGCCATTTCATCATGAACGTTTGAACAACGTTTGCAAATTATGGAAATTTGTTATCAAAATTCGTGCTCTGTGAAAAATGTGTTTCGTGAGGCTCATTTTTTGCTCAGTGGATACTTGAATAAGCAGAATTGCCGTATTTGGAGTGAAGACCAGCCAGAGCTAATTCAGCAGCTACCAATGCATCCCGAAAAATGCACTATTTGGTGCGGTTTATGGGCAGGCTGTACTTCTTCAAAGACGATGATGGCCGCAACGTTACGGTCAATGGAGAAAGGTACCGTTCGATGATAAAATACTTTTTTTTTGCCGAAAATGCAAGAATTGGACTCGGCCGACATGTGGTTCCAACAGGACGATGCCACATGCTACACTGCATGCGAAACCATGCACCAAGTGAGAGGCGAATTTGGTGAGCAGTTAACCTGACGTTTTGGTGCAGTCATCTTGGCCACCAAGATTGTGTGATTTGACACGATTGCTGCTTTGGAAGCCAACATCGAATGCGTCATTGCGTCATTTGTGAGGTTCCTGCTGAAATGTGTGAAAAGTGTGCTAAATTGGACCATCAGAATGTACCACTTAAAGCGTAGCCGCGGACAACATTTATGTGAAATTATATTTAAAAAGTAAATGGCAAGAATTGAATCGAACCAAATAAAATTTCATTCACTTTTGTAAAATTTTTGTGTTTTTTTTGAAATTTTAAAAACCAAGCTCTTAAAAAATCACCCTTTATTATTTTTATACAGGATGAACCATTAGAAAAGGAAATATTCTCTTCCCGAAACTATTAGGGGTCATCAAATAGGTCAATTTCGTTTGCAAGAGCCTCAATAGTTACTGGATGGTTAACGTAACATTTATCTTTAACGACTCCCCACAAATAATAGTCCAACGGAGTCAAATCGCAATCGCGTCGTGGCCAATGCACATCACCAAAACCGCTAATAACGCGATTTTCAAACTTCCCACGCAAAAGATCGATAGTTGCACGGCTTGTGATACACGGTGCGTCATCCTGTTTGAACCAAATGTTGTCTTAGTCCATAAAATAGGCTACAAATAATCAGTTATCATCGTGCGCCATTCACTGAAACTTCTTGCACGTTCTGAGCAATAGCAGCAATTTTTGCGGTTTTCATGCATACGTTTCACGAATTGATTCACAAATTTCGTATAAGGCGCTTTTCTTCTACCCTAATAAGAGATAATAATAATTTAATATCTACTGAAGCTTCCTTGAAATATATCTGAACCCAAGCTTTAGCTTCAACTATCTTATTATTTTCTATTATTCTTTCCTTAATAAATGAACGTAATTTTCCTACACTTTCGGTAGGAAATTCACCATTTTGCATGTCCATTTTTAGCATGTATTTTGTTCAATCGTATATCGACCCGTTGAAAATATACAATTAATTTTTCGTCATAATACGAATGACATTAGATGACATCACACTCAAAATAACCAGTAGTCCCAATTCCAAATGTTAGGTGAAACACCCTTTATACTTGAAATGATTAAAAAAATCACTTCAGATAACTTTTTTAAAGGCAAATAATCCTTGAAAGTCAGAAGTATTTGTATTCTTGCAATGATTGAGATATACTGAATTAACCGTCATTCATTGAATTCACCGAAGTGTATTTTATCCAGAATTTTTCACGAAAAGAAAATATTATGAAAACACAAAAATGGTCTACACTTAATTTCTTAAAAGAGGTTGTACTTACTGGACTTAAGAGACCCCTAGTATTTACAGTAGAAGCAAAAGACAAAAATCAGAGAAAAAGTGTGCTTGAGAAAATCTGATAACAGGGTCTGAATCAGCGCTCACCGTCTGACCCATAAAAAGTTATTAATTTCCCATTTGAGTTTGTTAGGTATTCAATTCGAGCACAAGTAGCATATCTTTCGAGAGTACTAATACAACATTAGGCGGCCATCGCTACAAGGCAGTCAGTCAGTACGTAGCTTGTTGATGACCGCAAAACGGTTGAATTAAGTGAAAACTAATTTATAGACTTCTCTGTTATTTATATCGACCAAAGACAGACTTTCCCCATATCACGCACCTTCATCAAATTTTCTTATTTGCTTACATCTTGAACAAATCAAATTCCATAAATTCTTGGTTACGCAAATTGTCGTACATAAATTTTGCAATACGATGTATGTATGTATGTAGTAGTTATGTACGTAAGTACGTTATGTACGTATATATAAGCTTAGAGAAAAACACACTTGTGAGGATATACAAACATATGGATATGTGTGTATGTATGTCTCGTGTATGAGGGCCCCATTTACTACTTACGTTGGTATATACATATAAACTGTATCACATGCTAAGGTAATAAAATGCCATTGAGTGTCAGTTTCAATTAAACATGTTGACAGCTGCCACTGTCACTACAACTGCAAACATACATACACACATGCATGTAATAATATGTATATATGTGTATATATTTATATAAGTATATAACTCAATGGGAAAATGTTATGTGCCGCAAGCATAAAGAGAATATTCAATTCAATATTGTAAACATTACAAATTAAAAGAATTTTCACATTACGCGATGACATAGCAAAAGTAAAGCATTACTCTTTAGCATTACCCAATCTTTGAGGAAAAATCATTATCAGTCAAATAGATTATATTTTTTGTGTCAGGTACCTCATACATAATTTGTGTTTCAGCTTCACATTTTAAAATTTTGAAAACTTTTTTGGAACTTAACTAAACAAGAAATATTAAAAAAAAAAACTTATCGTCGTCTAACTCACAATAACTAATTCAGGTTAAGTAACACAAGGCAAGCAAGGCTTCTACGAGTATCTAATGTAATTTAAGAGACACCGTGATGTAGAGTCAAAAAATTTGGATTTATTTGTCACTTTCTGGGTTTTTTTTTGTACGATGTGGAGTTAGACATCGTGCATAGATCCTATTTTTATCCGGTAATGACGGATTTTTAATGACTAAAATCATCTACTTCCACATCAATCATTCTCCTCGTGGGACTACCTTCTCGTATTTGAATCAATCTCTGTTTGCATCGACTGTATTTCCATTATGCGTCACTCACCTGTGGATTCTCTCTTACTTTCGGAATTCTTACATTAACTCTGTTCACGTACATTTCCTGTAAAAACTTGCAGGGAGAGAGTAAAACGAAAATTGAGTAAATAATTCTCACAAAAAGAAAAAGTCAGAAAACGTATATACGTGAAACAGCTGATCAACTATTTTAAAAGTTATATAGTTCTGTTTTTCATATCTATATATATAAAAATGAAGATATGTTATGTGTATGATGAATGATCTCGGAAACGGTTCAATTTTTTTTACAAATTCAACTTTCATGTTAAAGTACATGCTATTCTGACGGACATAGGCTATTTATCCGCCCATTGCCATGCCCACAAAAAGAGTAAAATGCCGACAAATTGAGAACACCTTAACGCATTCACTTAAGCGAGCTGCGTTAAATTATGATTCGACGATTGATTACACTTTACATCGAACTGTAGTTATTGGTGCTATGGATGACGTATGTAATCATTGCAAAGCGTACAAATTCAAAAATGAGCCACCAGGTTTATGTTGTGCTAATGGAAAAGTCAAATTACCGGCATTGGAGCCACCTCCAGAACCATTATCTGTTCGATGCAGCACAATATCTCGAGAATTAAATTCATCACCAACTATTGCTATAGCAACTTCATCCATTGTTGGAGCATTAAATCTTCTGGTATGCTCTCCACATGATACTTTATCGGCCTTTAATACAATTTTGTGATTATCAGTAGGCATTTGGCCGAGAGCAGTATGGAAAAGTCGAACCAATTCATTATTCTCTTGAAGGAAAGTTTGGATTCGTTCAATAACATCTCGCATCAAATTTGAACTAATTGAATATCGACGATCAACTTGCTGATCAGAATTACCAAGGAAATAAATTTATAAAAGCTGATACTCTGTATCAGAAAAAGGCAATAAAGAATCCAAGCTGTGATATATTTGTCCTTGGATCTAGCAAAAAAAAAAAACATTTTCATAATTGTCAAATTAATTTTCATTTCGAGAACAATTCGTTGCACCGAAAGAAGTCATTTGGAAACATGAATTGTAAGATTGAATGTTTGCCAAAAAATGCTTTGATTCAGGTGCACCACCTAAAACCAGGTCCGCTAGTTAATTAGTAAAAACCATTTTCAATATAAAAATACTTTCGACTTTTATCACCTTCCGTTGGATCCTTATGGGTTTCCTTACTCCCAAATTTTCGCCTTCAAAATTTGCCGCTTCTTGCTGCTATAACTAAATAGTTAATAATTTAATTTTTTTTCTTGTATCACAAAAACTTACATTTTCCATAACATCACTAATATTTCTTTTTCCAATCACTTTTATTAAAAAAAAAACAATAAAATTCAATTAAGCAAAACAAAATTCTTCTAGCTGTTTGATATTTGACAGTCCTATTTTTTTCCAGTAGCTGAGAATTGTTGAAAGTACAAATTTTACTAACGAAACTTGCAGCTATTTTTTCCTCTCATTTTTTTACGCTCTCAATTTTTCTCTTTCATACAAAGCCATGGCAAAATAACGGTAGCCGCACCTGACATGGCGCTCTCTTTTTCAATCAGGCCTCTTCTGTTAGATCAAAGATCTTTGTCTTTTGGAACACAGTTAGTTCAACGCAAAGGATTCATGGCCGTGATTGTGCTTGTTGCGTCCTCCATTGCGATAGAGTCATCTTTTATCAATTTCTTGAACCAAGTTTGGTGATGGCTTCCAACAATATTGAAAATAAATAAAAATAATTTGTCAAGTTTGATAATTGTCAACTGATCGATTACAATACTCAACGCTCTTTCTCTTTACATAATTTGATGCGGTTACCTTTATTATTCTGTCATGTACAAAGGTTTTTCAGTTCATGGCCTCTTCTATCATGTCATGCTCTGCCAAAAGTCTCGTATTCTCAAATAATACATGTTAAGCGTCGAGTGCAAACTATATCTTTATCATTTCCATACTTCATTTCCATACAGGTTCAGAATTTAGACCAGGTAGAAGTCTACCAGTACATATGTTTCATATCAGCCTATGTGTCTAACGACCATTTTTTGTGTTGTCCCATATGCGGTGGCAGTCCTGCAAGGCTTGATCTTTGATGCTCTGTCTCTCTTCCTTAGAGAGTGCCATTTTTGTCGCATTCTTCTGAAGCAGTAATTTGGCTATTGACTAGTGAAATTTATTATTTGGAAGAAGAGTAACAACTTCTTTCGATTACACTGTAATCGCAAATGCAAAGGAAATGAAAGCGAGTCATTTTGCGCTTACACGGGAATGCATTTTTATTCGATTCCCTTACCGATCTCTTCTTAATCCAATTCTCATTTATTTTAGGAATTAATCTTAGAATGTTGATTTTGATTTTCAGGTTGGGAGAACTCATCGATTCACAATATCGTGCATAGGCTATACACTTTTCCACTGGGCTTTTTCGTAAGAAAAAAAAATTAAGCTATCTACAGTTATTTTTGCTATTGCCAAACCTGCTTCGACTATTACTTCGATTTCGATTAGAATTCCTGCATCGCAAATATTTTGACATACAGACATACTCGTAAATGTCAAATGTTTGCAATTCGTGAACTGTACTCGTATGTGTGTAGTTTGCAGCAGCAGGAAAAGCAGCAGGGTTGATTGTTTCATTTTACGTATGTTATGTATTTTAACACATACATACACATATAAATAGAAAATTCCTGACTGACTCTCTCTCACACACACACACACACACACAGAGTGTGTAATTTTAGGTGAAGAAATAATAAATTTATTACAATAGAAAAGAAAATGTTAAGTATGTACATGTGTGTATGTTTCCACATGTGCACTGTCAAATATGACAGCTTCATCATCAATGTGTAATATCTACATAGTATTTTTACTATTGAATAATACTAATAAGTACTTAGATATGTAAACATACTAATATTTTACATTATACTTACTAACTATTATTTCATAATACATTATTTATTTACACACGAATATTTAACTGTATGTTTAAATTTTTGGACACCGATTCATAAAGTTTCAAGTATGGTGTTTAGCCCTGTAGCCATAATTTTAAGGTTCATTATGTTTAAGGTTATTTTTTGTAATCCTGGCAACCCTTACCAGCTCGATTTTCCTTTCGTTAAGTTTGGAGAGAATAGCGGGGATATTTCGGCAATCTTTAGACATCTTACCGAAATTTTTAAAGAATATTATTACTACTAATCGAGCAGCCGAGAAGTAAAGACGTCCACCGCAGCAACCAACCGCTACTCAAAGCATTAACGAAAATCGAGGTGGAAAAGGTACGCACCAATTATATTTTTATAACAAAAAAAAACAATTGTTAGATCGTTTACTGCTGCTTTTCTTTTTTCCTACACGACTACTTTCAACTTCCCTCGAGATCCCCCCTCGTCCGGAGACGCAAAACCCTCACCCCTTTACATATAGTATAGTTTCTACATAATAGGGGGACTCTTGCACCGGCCGAGTACATTTCAATGGCTTTGAGAATCTCCCTAATATTTTTCTTTACTATTTTTACTTATGCACTTAGTTAAACAACAACTTGACACATCCTGCATTTATTTACGGTTTTGTTCCTTCATTCTTCTATCGTCCTGCTGCACATATTTTTCCACTTACCCTAACAATTTTTTCATGTGCTTTACTCATGATTATGATTTTATTATTGTATTTTACGTTGTAGTAGGAAATATCATTTGAAGAATATTTGTTTGTTTTAGTTTTATGTTTCATGTTTATTTAGATTTTATGTATATGAATTTTACTGCATCTGCGATATAGGAATATTTTACCCAGCAAGGTGTCGTCTTGCCAATGTTGCCTACATTTCGTTTGATGTTGATTTTTCATTTTATAACGTCATGGGTTTTTTTTTATTGTTTTTAATACACTTTCATAATACTTACATATATTGACATCTTGTCATGCAATAATAAACACATACCATACATAACTATGTACATACATATGGTACATCATATGAAATGTCTTCAAACTATGTACTCGTACATACATACATATGTGCATTTTATTTATTTATCTTTGGTGTAGTCTTATTGTTTATGTGATTGCGTGACCAGAAAATAATTTCCTGTATTGTAAGAGGTTTAGTGTAGCTTATGAACAAAAATACAGAGAGAGGATATTCAACCTGAAATTACATACCTATACATATGTACAAGATATGTAAGTATGTATGTAAGTATGTATATGTAGTGCTTTAATTTTGTCTGACATACAGTGTCGGACAATAAATAAGAACACCTTGCACTAGAAAATTTCCATTGAATTTTTTTTATCGGACTGCTTATGGCAAATAATTTGTGTAGAGAAGAAAATGGTATGGTATATACTTTATAAATTTCTAGGTGGCAACACTACATTTAAATATCTTTTGGGGATTCCCAAACCTGAAACCTGAAAGGTGAAGCGAAGCATTCGAAGACGGACAATGCAATAAGAACAGCAGACGAAAAAATTTATATTTTAACAAGAAAACTTAAACTTGTTTATACTTTGTACTGGTAAGCATTTAGATGGTAGCATTGAGGGTAATTCAACAAATTAAATGTAAACTATTCCGTAATGTCACAGCAAAATGGGTCGAGCAAAGCACTGTAGCAAGGAAGAGCGTGATTTGATAAAACAAACCGCGAAATTAGGGACAAAGTATCCGCCAAATAGCTAAAACTATTAGCAGATCCTCGACATTTGTCTAGCAATCTTTATTACCTCAAAAATTTCATTTCAAGAGAGGTAGGCCCCGCAAAACTACAAATGCAGATGATAACCTCATACAAATTTTGGCGGCGCGCGATCCATTTAAGGCAGCTGCCGCAATTAGAGAGGAGACAGGGGTTCAAATTTGTGCTCGATCAGTAAGGAGACGTTTGGTGGAAAAAAAATTTATGGCAGAACAGCACGAAAAGTACCAATGTTGACCCATAGAGTTCGCTGAAGCGTACATTGAGTGCGATGGTTCAATTAATGCAAAAAAATGGCCTAACGTATTATGGAGAGACGAAAGCAAAGTGAATCCCGAAAAATGCAGAATTGAGCTCAAAATATACAAGAAAGACGTTTAAGCACGGAGGTGGAAGCATCATGGTATGGGGATGCTTCTCTTGGTATAGTGTGGGGCCTCTATATTGGATAAAAGAAACGATGGACAGATTTCTTTACGTAAACATCCTTCAGGAGGTGATGCTTCCTTATGCTGAATGGGAAATGCCCCTGAAATGGCAAATGCAAGAGGATAACGACCCAAAGCACTCCTCAATCCTAGCGCGAGATTGGTTTTCCCATAATTCAATTCCCGTTATGATTTCACAATCCTGACCTTAATCCAATCGAGAACTTATGGAATATTGTCAAAGAGAAGATTGGCAGTACCAGAGCTAAAACCAAAGACGAATTGTGGCAAAACATTCAAAGAGCGTGGTATTCCATACCCCAGGCTACTTGCGCGTCTTTGGTGGAATCAATGACTAGAAGGTGTAAGGCGGTTTTAATTAACAAAGGCTATTCCACAGAATATTAGCATTAGTGAACAATTTGAGTCAATATTTTATAATTTTGTTTTTAAAAGAAGTATCCTTTTGAAATGTGATTTTATGTATAACTTTTAAATTTCTGTTTTTACACTGAATTGATTTCGTTTTTGTTTTAAGAAAAAATTAAACTTATGGAATAAATGAATAAGGTATTTACACCTTTTAAATTTATCATAAGCCTAGAGAAATATTTTTTTTAAGGTTTTTGGTTTCCGAACAAGGTGTTCTTATTTGCTTGTCCGACACTGTAAATATTAAAGACGATAATTTTCGGTATCACGGGGACTACCTCAATTTAAAGTCAGTGGCTGCGATTAATAAAAAGATCTTTTGTGACATATCTTTGTAGGGAGATAAAGTGGTCTGCTATTTTTAGTTATCAAGGCTACAAATATTTTTGCAAAAGAAAATCTAATACTGTCTGCTTGACAATCAATGTGAGTTACTCAAACAGTGAAATTTGGTTTCAGTTGAAAAGTGGTTTGGAAAAGTAGATTAATTTTCAATTTAAAATTCTGATTCGGAAAATATTCAAGCCTAACTTTATTTACTGTAGCTATTGAGGTAAAAAAGCGGAGCACATGTAGGAGATGATGTGATGGGTTCACCCGGATAGTTAGAGCATTTTAATACTTTAATCGACCAAAAAATAAACAGATTGAAGACCCGCCGGCTTTTTCAAACCAATAAAAATTTAAAATTAAGTTTCATCTTACACAAGAAAAGTTTATGTCCTATATGATGACATATAAGTGAAAGAAAAGGACGAGCAGTGAATAACTGCTTACTCAGTTTTAGAGTACCATGTTAAAATCGAGTTTCACTGGAGACCTTCCCTTTATACCAAACCTTCAGCACAACTTCTATACAACTGTCTGTAGAGTGCGGCATCAATGTACTTAGCCTTCCTTGCAAGTGCCGCTATAGCCTAATGCTAAGGTTACGCATTGAGCGGCAAGCGTGGACACTTCATTAATATGCCACATGTTCTAATGTTTTTGTTGGCGCTTATTGCTTGACCGTAACCTAATATCTTAAAAAGAATAACTTTCTTACGGTTGATAGTTGCTGGAGGCTGTCAAAACACTGTCTCACTCTTTCGTCTTTAACAGTTTATCTTCTGCCCACATCACAGTTCTGTCCCTTTTCAGTATGAACTCATATTTGACAGCGTGTATTCGCCATACGCTGTTACACCGATACGCTGCAATTGTCAATACGAGTACATTTAATTTTCATTTATTTCATCGTTAACTAATTTTTTTAATTGTTACTAAAGACTGAGTAGTGGTATTGATATAGTGGCATTGGTATTGTTAAAAGCTCCGCGATTAATTCATAATTTGGGTCCAAACACTAAAAGCAAAACTGTCAAAAGCACAATTATAAAAATTGTTTTAATTATAATTACCACACACAAAAATTGGATGGCGTTTCTGAAAACAGTAAATTTTTGTAAGTTAAAATCATATTGTAGTATTAAATTATGTTTTTACTGTCCGCTTACGCTAATCGAACTCGCAAAGAACAAACTGCATGAAGGTCTCTTACTCCCAATTTTTACGCCCAAAATGAAAGACCGTCAGCAACCATCTTATTTGCTTGCCTGGTGAAAACATCTTAATCGTTAATCATCAACATCATTTTTGTTTTTGTTTGTCATTTAGACCGCTTTAGCGTAAACGATCAGTTACACAACAGAAAACATACCGGATACAATCGGGAATCGTATTGCAGCTAGACATTTTACAGTTATATTTGTTTTAATATAAAATATATATGTACGACGATTGACAGTAAATTTGTTTAATGAATTATACTTTAAGTATAAAAAAGAAAAATACTTAAAACTTAAATATTATAATATAAGAAACATAAATATAAAAAATCAACAACAGATTAATCCACTACTGAAACCATTGGTAGCGATTCATCGACAATAGATCAGGCAATGACTGAAACTAAAGGTGGGGATTCATCGACCACAGATCCTTCCACTAGTGAAACCACAGATGGTGCTTCACTGACAGCAGATCAATCAACCACTGAAATCACAGGTGGCCCTTAATCGACAATAGATTAATGAACCACTGAAACCACAGCTGGCGATTCATCGATAACTGATTAACCCACCACCGAAACCACAGGTGGAGATTAATCGGCAACAGATCAATTCTCCACTGAAACCACAGGTGACGCTTCATCCACCATAGACCAGCCCACAACTGAAACTACAGGTGGCAATTCATCGACAACAGATCAGTACTCCATTGAAGATTCATTGAAAACAGGTCAATACAGCACCGCAGCAATAGTGGGCGATTCATCGAAAACAGATCAATCCACCACTGCAAGCACATGTGGCGCTTCTTCGATAACAAATTAATCAAACACTGAAACCACAGGTCGCGATTCATCGACAATAGTTCAGTCCACCACTGAAACCATAGGTGGCGATTCATTGAAAACAGGCCAATCACCACTGAAACCACTGAAACAGGTGACGATTCATTAACAGCAAATCAATCCACCACTGGTGGCGCTTTATCGACAATAGATTAATGAGTCAGTGAAACCACAGGTGTCGATTCATCGAAAAAATATCAATCCACTACCGAAACAACAGGTAGCGATTCCTCGGCAAGGCTGTTTAGTCAGAGAAATATCAGAGGGATAGACAAAATCGCTCGATCAGTATTTTGATAAAATTTTTGTTCGTTTCTCTTTGTGCAGGGTGCGCCATCGCTTATGTCTGTATGTGGAAATTGAATAACTTAACAAAAAAAAAAACAATCGATTTCCATATATGAGGTATTTTTATTTAATTTGGTCCTTTACATTTTATTTGAACTAGTTTTTGAATACAATATCAATGATTTTTGCTGCGTTGTCCATCCCTTTTGCGAGCATTTCGGGCGGTATAGCGGTGATTTCGGCTCGAATGTTTACCTGGAGCTCGTCAATGGTCTGAAATCTTGCTGGTGTAAACTTTGCTTTTCAAATAACCCAACAAAGGGAAGTCTGGCGGGGTCAAATCTGGAGATCTGGGTGGTCAGTCAATGGCCGAAACTGCATTGTTTGATTTGCAGTGTGGCATGGCGCACCAACTTGTTGAAACCAATAACCGTCCAGACCTTTTTCATACATTGGTGGGCAGACATAATGAGCATATCGATTCCTATCGACTGTTTCGCCTTATCCAAAGAAAAATTTCCCAAGCACAAACGCCGGCACAAGCCGTCACTTTTTGGTCATGCAATGTTGTTTCATGGATCTCATGTGGATTCTCCGTTCCCCAAATGCGGCAATTTTGCTTGTTAACTACGCCAGAGAGTGTGAAATGGGCTTCGTCGGTCATCAAAATTTCCTTCCAAAAAATCAGGTTCAGTGTCAATTCGAGCGACTGTTTCGCCGTATTCCGCGTGGACGATTTATCGGCAATATTCTTTGAGTCAATTGCAATTTATACGGAAACAAATGCCAACCATCCTTCAAAATGCGCTGCAAGGTGGCTCCACTGACGCCAAAAAGCTGAGTGCGGTGACGATACTACACATGCGGGTTCTCGGTGACCGCTCTCACTTACCGCTTCAATTAGTAGCTTGGGCATTTCCTTGGTCAAACATTAAATATCCTGCACATGTTCGTCATACCAGACCCTATGCTGTGATCTTATTGGCTATAGTACGTTTTCACATAATAAGAACAAGAGGCTGAGCTTTTCGCATTCACTCATGTTGTGCTTGTTATATTTGTACATGAATGGAAAAGACCTACAGTTTTATGCTGAATCCGAACGGCGAAATAAAAAGCTTTTCATAGGCAACTTTTGCCGTGTAGAAAAATTATTTATTCATCATTCGTACTTAGTGCTCACAAAAAAAAAAAAAAAATTATAAAATATTTTTATTTTTTTTAATTTTATTTTATTTTTGAATAATTATAAAAACTGAGCGATCAAAAATACTAATGTCAAATCCTTATGTTAAAATAATCGAAGACCAACGTAAACAATGGCGCAAAGATCACCCGTATGGGTTTGTGGCACGCCCCCTACAATTACCGGACGGCACACTGGATCTCTTCGAATGGCAGTGCCTGTTCTCGGGACCGCGTGACTCGATCTGGTCGGATGGTAATTATAAATTAAACATAAGATTCCCAAGCGACCAACATCAACGAATGTCAATACATTTCATACCGGCAATATTTCATCCGAATGTCGTTCCTGAGTGTGGGCGTGTTTGCTCATCGATAACCACACTATGGCCGCGGGTGGGCATCAAACAGATATTGCTGACAATGCAAAGCTTTCTGGATAATCCAAATTCTACAGCGCCAGAGAATTTAGTTGCAGCGCTTTTGTACGATCAGAAACCGGAGGAATATGAAAAGCGAGTGCGGGCGGATATAGCAAAAAATCATGGTTTGGCGTGAAGAAAATTCGAGTGCACTTGAGGACACAGAGAAGAAGGATGCGATAGAATTGCGGGGCATGGAAAATGTACTTATATTTCGTTATAGATTTATCAAAAATTCCGCATATTTATGGGAATAAAAATTACCAAATAGACTTTTGTTTTTTAGTATTTTGACAAAATCGCCGTTGCCACCATCTGTGGCGCATAACTCAAGCGTACTAAATTGTATTTGAATCCAGTGTAGTCCTTACAAACAGAAAATTTCCCACGCTGATGCTACACTTGCCAACCATCCAGCCAGTGCATACTCTAAGCTACCAAATCCGTTCATGGCAACAAAGCATCAGTATAATTCACATATGCATGGATAGCTTTCGTTTATTACGTGGTCCCCTCCCCTCCCCTCCCACCCTCACACCTTCTTCGATACAATAGAGCAACATTGTTATATGTTTTACGTATTGTGTGCAGTGTTTTGAAGTTTGGTTTAACTTTTTGGTGGTTTTTGGTAAAATGGTTTCATGTAAATTCTGATAACTTTTGTATTAACTTCATGTACAATAGTTTATGTTGTTTTCAATGTTATTGTGGTTTTTTTGGAAACACTCTTTATCTTAATGTTGCAGTTGTGCTTGGAAAATAGTGTTGCCAACATTGTTGCAATTTCAAAAGTCATTGCCTAAATTAAATTGCTTGAAGATGTTAGAGTTGTCACTACTCGTAGTTTAAGTTTATTTAAATACTTCTGGAAACAAGACGCATGCAATTTTTTAGTATTAGCGGCTAATGATAGGGAACGAAACAGAAGCGAAACAACACCCAACCTTCCGAAAGCATTCTTCTTCTTCTTTTAATGGCACAACAAGTTATGGAGGGCCTAGGCCAAGCTTTTCGCATCCATTCATGTTGTCCGTCTTATATTTTCCTACATGAATGGTCCCCTACTGTTTTATGCTGAATCCGAACCGCAAAGTGAAAAGCTTTTCATAGGTAATTCCTATTCTTGTAGGTTTGCCATTGCCTGCCAAGAGGTGGCGCAGTGTAGGAAAATTGTTTTTTATACTTTTTGATTTTGCCTGTGCCGAGATTTGAACCCTGGGAAAGCTTTCAGCATCCAATAAAAATAAAAATATCTATAGTGAAAACCTGTTTCCATCAGAGCTTAATATATTTTAGCAGGAAGTAAGGTGGGCACACATTTAAATGCCAGAATCCTCTTTGCCGGGACTTTATCTGGTACTATCGTGGCTTAAAATTGACTGTATTCTAACCGGAGCTGCTTGACTTTTATATTCAGGACATATCTGCTTAGATGATCGTCGTCCATATAGCACAATAGATATTGCGAAGTATTTACCTTCTTACCGGATGCTTTTAACAGCCTCTCATCTAGATATTTCGGTGTACAAGCGATCCTTTCTTCGTAAGGTAGAAAGGAGGCTGTTTTTCTCGGGTCATTATTGGCTTCAATCTCTTACACCATGTGTTCGATCTCATACTTTGTTAATGAGATTAAGACGACTTATGCCACGATAGTTAGTGCAGATAATGCGATCGTATTTCTTGTGGTTTTGGCAGAGCACGCTAGGTCTCTAATCACTAGGCATGCTTTCATTCGACCATATTCTGTATGGGAGCTCGTGCATATGTTTTGTGCGTTTTTCGCCGGTAGTCTTAAGTAACTCAGCAGGCAGGTCATCTGAAATCCGAGCGTTATTTGTTTCTAACCCAAGCGATTGCTGTCAGGGCGTCGGCATAGTCTGGCGATGTTATATCATAATATCATGAATACCACCAAATTTAAATGTTCCTCCTTGCAGAGGCCAGATCTTCAAACCATTTATCTGGCTTCGTCTTATTTCTTCGAGAAATTTTAATTTATTTTTTTACGTTACTCCTCTCATTTTACTCTTACATTGCCATCGTGCCTTTCGTCGACGTGATCACTTTGGTTTCGGATTCTTTGATCAGGGAACAGCTTAGTGGCTTATGTACATGTTGCTGGTTTCACAAGGGCAATGGTCGTATATTTTATCGCCGTGCTCGTAGAGGTCATCTTTAGAGTAGCCTTCGATATTTTTCGAGGTCATATGCTAGCTGAGTGTTCGCAGAGGATAGAGGGCTCGGACGTTCAATACGCATACTCGTAAAACATCAGAATTGCATTGTAGTCGTTTATAAGTTTCGTCAACGTGTGATGGATTCCTTATCCGAGGTTACTTTGGAATTTTTTTTTAACGTTGTAAATTTCAAAACCAATATATTACCATTGACGCAAGGTAAAGGAGAAACCTGCCGCACTTTCTCAGTGGGTGCCATGCAGACGCTGTGTGTCGACTTCAAACGGAGGTAAATATCAAACATGGAATCATGTTTGAAGAAGACATGTGACTGTCACAGACTTATCTAGTGTCCTACGCCTTTAGACGCCCTTGAAAATCAGCAGTGGTGAGTATAAGAATGAAGCCATGTAAATCAGGCCAAACATTTCATTACCAATTCCAACCAAATCGAACATTTCACCCTGTATATTGCCATTTGCTTTCTAGAGCTGATGTTCTATGGTATGATATTCTCTATGATAATTGCTTTTATTATACTGCATTCATACCTTGGGAAAACTTTCTACGAAACGTAAAAAATTACCAATAAATGCAACAACAATAACAAAAAGCTCATGACAGAGGGAAACAAAATTTGCCAACAACAAATTGAACAATTAAATTAGTCCAATTGTATGCAGTAATAAAAGAACAATAACAACAACAACAACAACCGAAAGCACCAAAAGCATTTACATTTACAGTAACAATACAACAGGTGAAACAGTCAACAACAAAAGGTGCCGCCACTGATTACATGAATCTTAACTATGTATGTACCATGTGCAGCAGTGTTGCCAACCTGTCTGACATAATTATAGTCGTTGTCGTTGTAGTAAAATACAATTTGGTAAAAGAAAATTTTTGTTTTAATTAAAAAATTTCCATGTTTTTTTTAAGTGATGTTTTTACCCAATGTATGCAATGTAAAGAAAAGTACATAAAAAGAGAAACGTGCTTTGCATTTATTTCTATGCAGCTTTGCATTGCAGCGTTGGCAGCACTGTTTAATATTGCAGAATATTTTTTTGTTTCTGTTCTTCTCTTTTCTGTCAGATATAATTTTTGTATGCATTGAGCTTTGTAATTAGCCAAGGAGCAGCAGCGGACAGTATCAGGGATAAAAAACAATATAAGTAACTACAGACAAGGGTGGATCTAAGATTTGTGTTTGGGGGAGACTAAATCTGAAGGTTAGTAACATTTTATGATCAGAAGAATTTAGGTGAGAACCAACCAATATAATTAAAAAAGGGATTTATTTCTAATTTCAGCTATCGATTTTACATACGTACTATGAATTGTTAGTGGTATTCATTCTGCGTTAGAAAATTTTAAATTTGTATACTAGCTTAAAACCAGAACCGAAAACCGGAAAGATTTAACCAAAATTCAGATCCAAAATCGAACAGGAAACTTATGTACGGGATAATGGGGGATTTAAGTGCATGCAGCTAAACTGGGTGTTCTACATAATGATTTCAGCCGTAGTTGCCATGACCTTGAAGAGATCGAAACTCTCGGTTTAACTACTGGGCTGTTGCAACATATAGACTCAAAAGCTTTGAAAGCCATTCCTCTGCGGTGTAGATTTCTAACGTCAAACTCAACATTCTGCTGGAATTTTGTGATCTGACGAAATGCTTTTATAGACCTGTTTCACTGAGATAGCCATAAAGCTTTTCTTTATACTACCATCGCAATAGTGGTAACATTAAGCCTATAACTGGTTTTTCCATGTACTCGTAATTGTAGAAGCCACTACTTAAATTAACTTAACTAAATTAAAAAAAAAATTTCCATAAGTTTATCATACATTGCTATCTTAATGTGGAAAGGGCCCAGCTAAAATTTTTTTAAATTCGGGTTTTCGGCGGATTCTCCATTCAAATTAGCAAAGAATTTCGTTTAAAAAAAAATTTATTTAGGGCATTCTACGTTAAGGTAGCGATATGTAAAGTTAATCGACCATGTCATATCATGGAGAATTGAATTGAATTGTCGTTTACATATTCTGATGTAGAAATTATTGTATTAGAAAATCTCTGGTGCTTGAGATGATTTGTAAAAATCGAAACGTGAACATAGTTGAGTCATACGGTGATATATAGTGTTGAAAAAGGGAAATTTTTAAATTCACTGTCAAAATAACACCCGGATCACAGCGTATCTAAACCCAATAAAAAATGTGGTGGAAGTCTTTAAAAATACTCTTTACAATTATTAAATTACGATGAAAAACCCTGTTTTTAAGATCTTTCTTGCTTTTAATGCTTTTAACAGCCCATGGAGGGTCTAGGCCTAGCTTTTCGCATCCACTCATTGTATTTGCACATGAATGGCAGAGACTACAGTTTTATGCCGAATCCGAACGGCGAAGTGAAAAGCGAAAAGGCAATTTTTTCTCTTGTATGTTTACCATTGCCTGCAAAAAGGTGACGCCGGGTTAAAAAAATTTGTTTTTCCAATTATTGATTTTGTCTGTGCCGAGATTTGAACCTAGGACACTTTGCGTAGCAGTCCAACGCACTACCAACTATATCACAGCGACCACTATATTGGATATATTTACATGCATATCGTAGGAAGAGTGATAGGAAATTTTCATACAATTTTAAATATTTTTTTTTTTTTGGTAATTTTCACTACTTCTATTTCTCCCGTGATTTTCAAATTTCAAATTGCTTTCAACAGTGATATTGAAAATTCAATTCCATTCAATATTATAATTTTTTTTAAAGAGTGCAACGCCCTCCAGTATTACCTCTGGTTCCGCCACTGACCATAAACGAAAGCTTGGAAAAATATTTAAAAGTAGGAAAAAGTAGATGTGAAAGACAGAAGAGTGAGAAAGAGACAGCTGCTAACTGTCATTGCTAAAGTTGATACAAATATTACGGGTGCAAAAAAAAAAAGAAAATAAAAGTAGTAAGTATACATTTTTTGATGGGAAAATACTTTTTGTTGTTGTTTTGCTTAATTTTTGTGTTGCAAACATAAAAAGTTTAACTTGACATTTTCAAGCAACAGTTTGTAATTTGCTCCCTTTTTTCAATTCACTTTTTCGACTACTTTTGCAGTGACATCTTTGCAAATTTAAGTTTCTTTTTTATGTTTTGTTGAGTTTTCGTGTAGTTTCCCTATTTCTTAATATCCTTAATTACTTCTGGCCATGGGAACAATTATTTCCGTATTTAATATGTAAATTGTGTAATTTTTGTTGAAAGCAATTAAGATTTTTCCACAAAAATATTTAAAGACAAAGCAAGGCGAAAGCGTTTTAAAAACGAAAATCTTAATCAATTTTGATGTTTGAAGAAGGGAATTGAAAAAAATAAACACAATAAAAAGGGAGAACTATGCTGAAACTACGCTATGCTAACAAATCAATTTCTACCCAATATTGAGAACACTTAAAATGTATAGGAATACATTAGCGTGATTAGTTTACAGTAAACCTCGGTTAAATTGCGGGGTCAAATTTCTTTGGATATTTGCATAAATTAGGAGTGCAATACTTTCAAGAAGAAAGCAATCGGCTTGTTCGCATGAAATACTTTGAATATCAAGTAGGAAACTCCAAGAATGTTCATTCTTCATTGAATCACTGAACTAAGAAGTTCTTATAATTTTATAATACATCTACAAAATATAATAAATTAGTTAATTCTTGAATATTCTAAATTTTTGGAATATTATTTGGCGCCCAACGTGATCCACGCAGTTCAGTATGAATTGAGAGCAAGACAAAATCCAAGGAGGAAGAAGAACCAGATAAAACCAATTAATACACGTATTGTAAAGGAAGAATGATCAGAGTATTAGATTAAATCAATGTGTGGATTATTAAAATGTTAACTAAAACAGAAGGTATGAAATTATTGAATTTATAGAATCAAAAGGAATTACTTCCTATTTCTACGTACAAAAATGTTTTCTCCAGGCTCTCGAGAAGAAGATTATCATACGAGCGATACTCATTAAAAAAAATTAAAATGAAGGTATTAAAAATCTTATGAATATAAGTAAAAAACCAATAATTTCAAGAGCCACAATGTCATGTAAATTGTCTATGTAAAAGAACTGGTCGCTGTGGAGTAGTGGTAGTGCGTTGGACTGCTACGCAGAGTGTCCGGGGTTCGAATCTCGGCACAGGCAAATCAAAAAGTAGGAAAAATTATTTTTCTACACGTCGCCACCGCTTCGATAGGCAGGCAATGGAAAACCAACAAGAGTAAAAATTGCTATGAAAAGCTTTTCACTTCGCCGTTCGGACTCGGCATTAAACTGTAGGTCCCTACCATTCATGTACAAATATAACACGCACAACATGAGTGGATGCGAAAAGTTCGGCCTAGGCCCTCCATGGGCTGTTGTGCCATTAAAAGTAAGTAAGTAAAGTAAAAGAACACACTAAATTGTGTTCAATACGAAAGATTTTCTTAACCCTCTAGCTCCTAAATTTTTTATTGACCTACAAAAATTATGATATATTAATATAGATGTGAAAAGCATAGACCTTTTTCCAAAATCTTAATAAAATAAATTAATATAATAAATTGAAGTCGGGATCCCGCAAAGCAATTGCGATGTCCAAGCCTGTTAGCATTTTTTTTTTAATAATTAAACATTTTATATTAAACTTCCTGACTTGATTTGATTGTAACTCTTCACCCAACACATAAAGGCCTGTGCGAAATTTCGTTAAAAAATATTGAAAATGTGCCATGGGGTTTTCTAAAATTATCGGTCGCTCCTTTCTCGAGTTATGGAATTACAAACATATTTTACGAATTTGTTTTAAATACACATATGTATAGCTCTGTTCATTAGCTTAGCTAGTCATAGACTGTTTTGTAGACGTTAGTATCACGGGAAGTATTTTATTTATTTGTTTTTATTTTTAACTAAATAATAAAATTTACAGATTTTCAAACATGTTTGACCTTAACGCAGCTTATAGGGGAAGCATTATTATGAAAGTTTGGGGAGTTCACTATACGATATGATAAAGTGTATCTCCAGACTACTGTTCTGGTTATTACACCTGGTTATTACACCTGTTTTGGTTACGTCTGTCTAGACGCCCGCTTGCGAACTAGAGGGTTAACAATAGCGATGAAGTATAGAAATCACAAGTTATTTCTCGGTGTGGATAATCCTTTTCTAGCATGTGCGTAGAGGTTCTTCGACTATCAGCATTCAATGTTGTAGCTCAACTATTAGAGGTAGTTGATAGAATATCTCTATATTTTTGGTTGAACCCAGTTTACGAATAGTGAATATTTGGCTAATTTTTGTATTTCAACTTGATCTGATATGTTGGATGCAATCATTTTCAAGGTTGCAATCATAATAAGGTTGCACTTTCTATTGTTACTAATCTATAGAAATGTTTATTTGTTAATTTATGCAATTACTTTACTCACTCAGTTTGAGATTTATGTACTATCAATGTGCGATTCCAAATGCTGGCAAGCAAATAAATTTCGCGATCAGTATCCTTCCAAATGAGTTTTCAATTTCTTTTCATTCGCTTGGAAATCAATATATTGTAGAAGGACATTCACAATAATATTTATAGCATCGGAATTAAACATTTTGTGTACTACCTTAAAACCAATACCACTGCGTAAACCTTAACTTTAGAGTGGAACCAAAAAGGCTCGTTATATACTTAATATTATGCATATTTGTGTAATTTTTATTTTATCTCACTGCACATTTATATTTTCGTTTGGTTCCACACACCAGGGATGATTTCTTTAACTACACTTTCAATGCAGTTTCCAACTGTAGTAGTCCTGTGCAATCAACAGGTTTAAAAATTGTTGCTTTAGTAAGCATCTCGATCAACCAGTTTTCAACAGAGAGAACATTTTTTGAAGCATAAAATTAATACATAGCTCTTAATTTGAGGATAAACAAAATTTGTAATGCAACAAATTTGACCTACTTCAAAATTTATTATTAAAAATGCGCATTTGTTTTACTTTTTTATAGCAATAAAAAATATGTATAAAAATTCCTTTTTATATGTTTTTTTCTCTTTTAAGTGCGCTTCAATTTCAAAATAAAATCCTATTTTTGTTTAGTAAAATAAGTAATAAAAATATTATTTGCTATAATTAAATATCAAAGTAACACTTGGTCATCGTTCACCCATCCCTTTGCCCTCAAGTTTTACCGCTTGTGTCAATTAAAGAAAACTCGTAAAATTTATGCATGAAAATTACAACATAAAACCATTTTTTTTGTTTTGAAAATTATCATTAAAAGTGATAGTTACTTTTATTTTATTTTTTTTGGTTTTACTTTTATTTGGCATACTTATGGTACATATGAACCCCTTAACTCTTAAGATACAATGTTGCAATTTAATTACTTAATGCCAAGCCTAAAGTCAAGGCAACAACTTTTCCCCTTTCACTTTCATATTTCATTCATATTTGTTCAGCAAAAATTTATATCTTTTACTCACTTGTGCCTTTGCGTAAAGTATTAATAAAAAATAATATTTAAAAATTTATATTTTATTGCTTTACATCTGCATTTAAGAAAATGCAACACTGTCATATTTTTAATTATTCTTTATGTTTAACCCTTTACTCGCTAAAGGCATAAGTTTTAAATTACTTTCTTTGTTGCCGTGGTATTCTCGATGTTGTGACAGACAGCCAGACAAACAACCAGACAGACGGACACACAATTAAGCGCACTCAGCTGTCAAAATAAACTTTCAACCGTTTTTAACCTCACATTAAGTATTATTTTACGACATCTAATGTAAAGTATTTTTGCATGACCTGCTCATTAAAATGATATAAAACTGAGCTGTTTTCTGGTGCTTCTTAGTGACTGTTGTTTCGGTGTTCCTGTTTTTTTGTTTTATTATTATTTTGGACATTATTAATACTGTTGTTGATTAAAATGCTTGGCGTTTTATGAAAATATCACATTTTATTTGTGTACAATGTGAATTTTCCAGAAATTTTTATGATTTTGGCGTATGGTCGTTGATTTCATTGAGTGGGTTGGATTCGGGTTGTTTAGGTCGCTAGCCAGCTATTGAGCTACTGGCTAGGCGAACAACGGCACACCGGAAGCAATAAATTATAAGAGTTTAATATTGTAATTAATATTTAGGTGAAAAAGTTTCTTATCCCATATTTCATAATTGTATGTAATAGTTAATTAGAAATTTTGTTATATGACTTAATCAGATAAATTTAAGTTATCTTTCCCTTTCTTTGTGTGTGTGTTGTAATATAACCTCAAAGTTGAAAACATATCGTCACGCATAATTATTTAGCTCTTACATTATTTCATGCTAGACCTCAATTCATTTTGCATTTACCATAACTTAATTTACCACAAAATGTCCTTTTTGGTTTCAATCATATATATTTTGAATTTGAATGATGTAATACTCTGTAATAGAGTATGTAAAGGGTGTTTTTTCTAGAAGTGTGGTTTTCAATCTGGCAAAACTTTTTTCGGAGTTGTTCTTTTTGACAGCTGTCACTTGATTTATGCTCAGTTTGGTTTGCCATTTCATAATGAATAGACTTACGCCTGAACAATGTTTGCAAATTTATTATCAAAATTCGTGCTCTGTGAAAAATGTGTGTTATCGCAAAATTGTCTTCAACGACGATGTTCATTTTTGGCTCAATGGATTCGTGAATAAGCAGAATTGCCGTATTTGGAGTGAAGATCAGGCAGAAGTAATTCAGCAGCTACCAATGCATCCCGAAAAATGTACTGTTTGGTGCGGTTTATGAGAAGGCGTCATCATTGGGCCGTACTTTTTCAAAAGCGATGAAGGCCGCAGCGTTATGGTCAATGGAGAAAGGTGCCGTTCGATGAAAACAGACTTTTTTTTTGCCGAAAATGCAAGAATTGGACGTTTCAACAGAACGGTGGGACATGCTACATGCCACACTGCACGTGAAACTATGCACCAAGTGAGAGGCGAAGAGGTGAGCAGTTATTATCACGTTTTTGTGCTTCCAAGATCGAGTGATTTGACCCCGTTAGACTATTTTTCATAGAGCTATGTTAAGTCTCTTGTCTATAGCGACAATCCAAACACGATTGCTGCTTTGGAAGCCAGTATTAAACTCGTTATTGCGTCATTTGTGAGATTCCGGCCGAAATGTGTGAAAAATGTGCAAAAATTGGACCTTCAGAATGGACCACTTGATGTGTAGCCGCGGGCAACATTTATGTGAAATTATGTATCTTTAAAAAGTAAATGGCAGAAATTGATTTATCGATCCAAATAAAAATTTCATTGACTTTTGTAAAATTTCGGTATTTTTTTTTTTCATTTTCAAAAACTAAACTCTTATAAAAATCACCCTTTACTTTAAAAATAGCGGATACTCTGAGTAGTATTTTATAAGAGTTAATCCTAAATTCAGCCAGCCACATATGGTTTTATGTCTTTATTTCACTTTATATTATACTACAATTTTTTACTACTCCTGGTGCTGCTGCTGTTGCTGCTGCTTCTCTGCCATTTTTTTATTCTTACAATTTCAGCTTAGTTCAGTTTTTATTATTATTGTATATTTTTGTTACATGTCAAATCTAAACTAAAAATCGAAGCGCATCACGTGATCCAATTTATGACAATTTTAATTGATTGCTTCAATTCGCTCCTTTATTTATTTTTTTTTTACTCCTTTTTTCCTTTTGTACATTCCGGATTTAAGTTTCTTTCAATTGGCATTGCATTTCGTTAGCGTTTCAATTCAATTTGCCATTTTTATGCGTTTTTAATGTGAAAATTTCATGTTACAACTTGACGGCATGTGTGTAAGTTTCATCAAGTGTGAGTGTGTATGTGTAATTCGATTGCTCCTAAGTGTATGCTATGAGTTCTTTTTGTGTTTTGATTTTTATGTGTTTTTCAAAAAAAAAAAAGAAAAAATCAATTCAATAACAAAACAAAAAAAAAAAAACAAAAAAAAAGACGGAAAATCTTTGGTTATAAAAGCAGCAACGAAATAACAAAACAATTTATTGCACCGATTGTTTTGTGCGGAAACATGAACGAGTTAAGTGCCCATTTTTTTTCCATAGGACACAGAGTAATGGAAACGTGTTAATGGTGGGGGAACCTTTATTGAACACCCTTTCGAAAACAACAACAACAACAAAATTTTCTTCATTGCTTTATGCTATCATGTTACATTTAAAGAAAATCAACTTTAATCAGCGCATTTGGGATTTATCTTCTGGCATTTGTCATTTTTGGTGTGGTAATACTCGTAAATTAATAGCTTGGAGAGGAGTTCTCAGAAATTCTCAGCTTAGACAGCAGCATGAGCTTGAAGGACTGTCTGTTTGTTTTTCTCCGTAGATAAGTTATTCAAGATTACTACCCGAAAGGCTTTTATTTCTTAGATTTTTAAATCCAACAGTGAAAGAAGATCTATTACTTTATGAGCAAAATTTTTTTTGCACGAGCAGAGTGGAAAGTGGGAATACCATCAAAACAAAAAAGATCAAAGACATCGGGTTTCTAACGTAAAAAATATGTCGTTATTACTTTATTTGACCTTGATGGGTTAAATAGCAAAAGTGCACGTCTTTCGTTTTCTTACCGTATAAAAGGAGAGATTTTGGGGGCTATCATAGGGTCTATAGAATTCTCATTTCAAGTCATTTGTGCTCGTAATTTAAAGAAGTGTTGTCTTTTATTAGCATTGTTGCTTTTTTAAATGTACAATCGGGCATCAAAGAATGGTGAATTTAAAGTGGGCGCCCTGATCCTCATCAGTGTTCATAAGGATGACCGATAATGGTACTTGCTTTAACTTTATATTTGGTTTTTTTTTTTTGATAATTTTGTTTTTCAATTTTAACACAAAAGATTTTATTTTTTACTTAAATGAAAACTCTTGAAATACCGCCCCGCCCAAATTGCCAAATTGCCACTTAGTTCACTTATATAGTATAGATCCGGACGTGAGAGCTACCTGATTTTTTTCTGTTGACAATCAATCCGCAACAAAGTATTTTGGGGATTGTAAAAGAAGATTGTAAAAGAATTGTGGATTGTAATAGAAGAGGGCCATTTCCGTAATCAAGCAGTGCGACAGGGGGGAAAAACCAAAATTTGTAATAAGTAGTGCAATGTACATTGCGTCCACATGGAATGTTTGAGTTCACGTTATTCTGGGAACATACAAAGTGGAGCACATTTCGACAGAATAACTACCACGAAAATAACGGTTAAATAGAGTCACTCGGACTACGTGTCGACGAAGATCAGACGAATATCGGTCGGAGTGAAGTATTATTACACCGCTTCAGGAAGCTGAAGCACTTACCTGCTTCTTTTGGCAAATCAAAAATGTAATTTTTCGCGCAGTCAACAGTTGCCAGTGGCGAAAATTACTACTTAGATTTTTCTGTTTAGTTTTCTCATTTTCCATAGGAAACAACAAGCGGCAACTGATGCCAGTGTGATAATGCCCCAAGTAATTTTATAAGAGCATTAAAAAACGAGTCATGATCATCACTGTAGTATTACAAATCATTTACATGCAATTCCCACAAATCAAAAAATCTCGACTCAAGACGTGCGGTTCAAATGCGTGAATTCTTGAATATGCACATGTGCAGCAAGATGCTCAAGAATGTTCAATATTCACAGTAGAGTGTTCCAACACGAACATTGGACTTACCTTTACAATTTCTTTCGATTGCTAATTGGTTGCTTAGCGTTTTAGAATTTTATTTCAGGTTTTAAGATTCTGTCATTCGCCATAGACTCGTTTAGTTTAGTCTGAGCGGCTTCAGCTCAGATCTTTTAAACATATGCCAGTAGATCAAGATTGTTTAGCAGAGTGTTCAAAAGCGATCTCTAGTCTTCACTATACAATTTCGATTGATTTTCAATAGATTTCTGAGCGATATGGAATTTTAGTTGTTTTCAGCTCACTACATTTTATTGCCTTAAATCATTCACATAGCGCCATAATAAAACTCGTTATCTTCGTTTCCATTCTCCGCATTCAAATGAAAACAAACCCCGCCATCCATAGGCTGTGTTTTGATTTTCCAATTTATCAATTCGTTACGCCACTCGTTTTTTATTATATCATACTGTTTTAAAATGCATTTTGTAGAATTGTTATCTCGTTTCTTTTTCTTTTTTTTTGTTTTTTACTATTTTTACATGTTGTTCGTTATTTTTAATTTTTATTATTTCTTTTTTTTTTGTTACTTTTACTTTTGTTGTTGAAATTACAATTTCCGTTTCCATTTTTAATGGTTGCCTCGTAAACCAACACATACGTACTTACATTCTTACATGGTTAAAGATATAAGGATATACCAACCCTTAGCGTTTCGAATAAAACGCCAAATAGCTAACAATATCTGTTATTTCAATGGACTGTGGACCGCTTTTGCGAAACGCTGCTCCTCATTTTCGATTCCATGTTCGCTCACCGGGTTTCATGCATATGAATTGCAGCTTGTCTGTTACGCGTTCATGTAGAAAACTTATTTTTATTTACGTTATAAAAATTGTAGAAAAATATATGGCATTTTTCGTTAACAATGCGTTGAAAAATATCTAACTACATAAATACAATGCATATAGCGAAGAAGAAGTCGAAGGATATTCCTCTTCATTCATTTGCTCATTCAAAACAAGAATGTGTTATGTATTTCCGATAAGAAGTTGGTAATTCGAGGCAGGTCGGGTTGTTATTACTTCCTTATTATTTCGCATTGAATCGCATTTACTTTATTGCGCTATGCGCTTTGCCTTGAATTTTCCCGCTCCTTTGCCGCCGCTCCGTTGCTGTTTGCTTTTGTGAAAAAGAAAAATCGGAATGCAATTTACTTAAATAAAAATCAAGTATAATTTTCAGTCTCGTAAATTTTTCGATATTGAATTTCACGCTTTTGTTGCTGTTTGGTTTATTTTTTTTTTTACCATTAAAAATCATGTTTATGTCGCAGGAGCTGATGAGTGTGGAGTGATGTGTCTGTGCTCGTTGCTTTTTGCTGAGCAGGATTATATTGAAATTTTCGTTGGGAAAAAAGAGTGGTAAAAAAATAATGTAGTAAAATAAGTTCAATTAAAAATCCACTTTGGTTACACTTTAACGTGTGTACGTACGTATTACTTCGAAAGTGTATTTTCATATGTAGGAGGGAATGAACCCAATAGCAAAATCGATAAGGCCTCAATAGGTACCAATAAATGCGACTCTGTTCACTTTGAAATAGTCCAATAGTCCAAAATAGCGCGTCAAATTATTTACTTGAAATTAATTAAAAAAAATTATATCACATATTGCGATTAGTCAAATTTATTTTAATTTAAATTCATCATGGTCCACATATATGTATCGGAATGTACCCAATAGAAATGGTTCATCCAGCGACTTTATTGGGCCGTGAAAACTCTGGTACTTTCCACGGAGTTCCATTAACTGCTAAAACAAGGAAGTAGCAATTACATCCTGATTGCCACAGGGTTCTACACAAGGATTTCTAGGGTCAACAAATAATTACCATATTCTTCTTAATGGCACGATGCGAAAAGCTCGGCCTAGGCCCTCCATGGGTTGTTGTGCCATTAAAAGTAAGTAAAGGCACAACAGTCCATGGAGGGCCTAGGCCGAGCTTTTCGCAACGACTCATATTTCGCTTACATGAATTGAAGGGAATTTCAGTTTTATGCTGAATCCGAATGGCGAAGTGACCGAAAACTTGCAAATTTGGCTAGACTGTTATCTCTTGTACTGATTGCTGTAGTTTGGAATGAGTTGTTACTTTTTCATATCTTTTACTTACTTACTTACTTACTTACTTAGCTGGCGCTACAACCGATGATCGGTCTTGGCCGCCTCCACAAAGCTCCGCCAGTCACTTCTGCTATGCGCGCGCTGGCGCCAGTTGATAAGGACAAGTGCAGTCAGGTTGCCTTGCACCTGGTCTTTCCAACGGAGATTAGGACGTCCCCTTCTGCGTGTTCCACCACCGTGATTCGAATAAATTTTCTTATATTTTACAATTCTCTTATTTTTATTATAAATTTTTATATTGTTAGCAATAAATTTAAACTTTTACATTAAAAGTAATTTTCTCTAAAGGAAAACGAATTTTTTTAATTTTCTAACGCACTTTTATGACATAAAATTATATAATGAAAAAAAAAATTGTTTACTACAAAAAACGATTTAGTTTTAAAATTTAGCGTATATGTATGTTACCAGTATCTTGACCGTAGAACTTTATGAACACATTATTATAAAAAGAAAACTTACCTTTTTGCTTGGGGTGCTACTGTGGCTTTCATAACGAGGTGCTCGAGTAACGAGTAAGTTTTGCACTCGATACTTTAGAGATTTTTGAAAATTCGGCTTACCAATCGTTAGTTTTCCATTGAAGCTCCATAGTGCCAGAAGCCGCATCAGTAGTTTTTCCTACTTTTAAAACCGATTCTCACAATTTTTTTTATTTTTTTATTGTTACATTCAAAACACAGGTTGTACTCCAATGAATGCAGAGCATTGTGTTGAATGGAAGGAAGATTGTTAGGTGGGAGGAAGAAGGAGGGAGAATGAGAGAGGGAACACTATCACAGGACACTATTAAAGAGATAGGCTGCCATTGTGGCAAGTGTTATGCCTTTACCACAATGAACTTTGATGACTGAGATGAAGTTCATTTGTCCCCACTTGAAATTCGTACTTATAGTTACTATAGTATAATGAATATTTTTATCAAATTTTGAACACACTTTTTGAGATAAGCTCTGGGCTACCAAGTTCTTAATAGCTGCATAGACTGCACTTTGTATGTTCTAAGGCCCGCATCTTTTTTAATTTTACGAACTAAAAACTCACTGCAACTCGCTTTTTCCGCCAATTTTCGATTAGACAACGCTGGATTCTTCTCTAAGAGAGCAACGACTTTCTTCGCCTTTTGTGGAGACACGAAACCGCATTTCCTTCCTGAACCATATTTTCTAGCAATTAAATTAATTTCTAGTATAAAATTTTTTAAGAATCATCGAGATAGTGTTTTTTATGCAACTTTCGCCTTATTTGCAATGGGTTTCTGGCTCCACTGCGAATTTTCTCGAAATAATTCAACAACTAAATCGCGTCTTTCCACTTCCGATGCCATGACTCAACTGAAAGTTCACAAATCAAAAAACATGTGATTGTTTTTCATCAGAATTTCTCCAACGCAAAGACTACTGTTTGAATTTTTTCATTCAGATGAAGAGTTTCAAAGCAGTGGTCTTTCAAAGTTATCCGATTTTTTCGATCTCACTCCTTATTAAGGAGTCAAAATATTAAAGAAAAAAGTACAAAATTCAAATAAGGAAAAGTTTTGTGGATTATTCAACTAAGAAATAACATATTTAGTTAATGTTAATAAATTGAATACAAAAGAATATATTATTTTGTTCAATATTCGTTATTAAAATTTCATTAAACCATCTCTTCTTAGAAATTGAATACGGCGTGCTGACGATGGCTTCGTCAGCAAAACAGCCTCGGTCGATGAAAGAGGAGCTATGCAAGTTTGCCTCTTGCAACCCCAGATGATGAAACTGTCAAATAACTTAAACGGGTATTCACTGTTAGATTGTTAGATTCTGTCTCAAATTGATCCTATTAGCATTTCCGTAGCCTATGAAATAAAGTTTTGGTTTTGATTCAGCCGAATAGTAAAGATAAATTTTTATAAATCTAACTCGAGTACTCGCTTCAGAGATATGAATCATTTTTGCTTTGAGAATATCTATATTCGATAAGCAGCGCATGAATAGCGTTATTCCAGGTTCTACTTCTTCTATCTTTGAATCCATGTGGTTGCTTCATATAAATTACTTCTTCTATTATCTTCTTCTTCTTTAACGGCAAGGCCGTTAACACTTAATATTTATTATTTTACACTTCCTGGAACATTTTCATTCCTGAACTGTCACTTTATACCTAAGAAAAGTTGGGAGCCCTAGTTGTATGTGTCTTTTCATTTCTTTCTACCCACACATTTGCTACGGTATCTGGTTTTCAGCATTGATCACACTCTTAACGCCTTATTCTATTAACAGCATCTGTACTTTATATCTCCAAGGGCCCTTAACCTCTTGTGATATTTCCAAATTAAATATGAAAATACAATTTATTTAATTAATTTTAATTGAAAAACTCTAAATTGTATTTTCTGTACAAAGAAATGAGATATATTTACAAATGTATAATAAAGAAAAGGTTACTGGGATATTTATAAATTAATGCAGTAACATATGTAATTTGAATATAAAAGAATAGCTTATTTGGTTCAATAGGTACATCTTCCAGTCAGTCGATTATCTTCAAATATGAATATCTGCTTCAACTACTTACTTACTTTTAATAGCACAACAGCCCATTGAGGGCCTAGGCCGAGCTTTTCGCATCCACTTAGGTTGTGCGTGTTATATTTGTACATGAATGGAACGGACCTACAGTTTAACGCCGAATCCGAACGGCGAAGTGAAAAGCTTTTCATAGGCAATTTTCACTCTTGTAGGTTTGCCATTGCCTGCCAAGAGGTGGTGCCGTGTAGAAATATTATTTTTTCAACTTTTTTGATTTTGCCTGTGCCGAGATTCGAACCCCGGACACTCTGCGTAGCAGTCCAATGCACTACCACTACGCCACAGCGACCACTTCAACTATAGGCTCTTATTTTATTATACATGAAATTTTCTCAAACACAATTATTTTTTGAGGGATTAAAACGAATGTTTCCCCAATTTCATTTATTATTATCAGTTCATAACGTGAAAGCAGAGTATTTATTGATGAAGTTAATGGAAAAGTAGGGAAAAATTCACTTTTCATTGCAGTGATTTCACCCCTGAACCGCAATTACTTTGCCTACTGGGTAGCTGCCCGTAATTTTAATTCAAATTTTAATGGCATACTTTTAGCGTGTAAATGAAGGGAGAAAGAGAGAAGGAGCGCAATGCATTATAAAGTCAACCAGCCATTGATGTTGCTATGAGAATTAAAAATTAAATATCAACATATTCTTCAACACATATATGATTTTCACTCACATCGCTCTCTCACTCCGCAGTTGCTGGCTGCAGCTTTTATCTTGTTTTTCTCTTGTTTTCGCCTTCTGTCTCTCCGGCACGCTAGTCCTTTATATATTCGCTTCAACAAAGAAGATACATACCATACATATATTTTACATGCATATTCTTAGAGTAAATGCGTAATGAACTTCCGTTTCCGTTTCGTGGCTATGTTAAACACGTTTGATGAATGCCAGAGCTCAATGCAATTACCAGCATCTCGCACCACACCTCCGGCTTTAACAGCATCAACCGTTGCTACATTGGCAACTACGGTAACTCTCATGCACTCTCTGAACACCAGAGTTGCCATGTATCTCTTTTAGAGTTAATTTAATTTTAAACAGTTTTCTTTTTAACAAACATAAATGCAACAACAAGAAAGAAAATCTACATACACACAAGTAAAAGTTCCAGTGTTGCATGTGCTACGTGCTGTGGCACTTCTATGTAGTATCAAAAACAAAAAGGAAGAAGAATGTAGTAGTAATAAGAAAAAACGGGGCTTTTTTCATTTACTTATTTTTTATTTTAATTTTAGCAAGAACTTTTTTTTGGCACTGCCAAGTAATCCGGGTAATTTATTTTGGCTGTTTTTTTTTTACAAACTTGTATCGTTGTATCGACTGCGCTGCATACGGGGGAGGGGCAAATGGGGAGTTCCCTAAAACTTTCTTCTCGCAAAGACCATATACTTTTCCTTTTGCTGGCTTGTTATGTTAATTAGCGTTGCTGCTTGGCTCTATTTTTTAAGCGTAAATAGGAAAAATAATTTCGGTATTTTTCAATTGTATGTTGTCTTATTAGGGCTGTTTTGAATATCTACATAATTGCTCAATTCTGCATAGGTACTTATATAAAACTGGGAATGTGGATGCTGAAGTTTGCCCGATTTGTTACACAGATAGCGAGAAAACACTCTCTTTCCTTTTATTGTATGATTTTCGTATATAAACTATGAAAATTCCTCAAAAATACATTTGAAAAGTTTTTGGAAAAAAAGCACTGACATACTTTCGAGGAAGGTGCTTTTAAAAATCAACGAAAATTGCAACAATATTTATTTTGGAATTAAGATAGAAATTCTTATTACCAAATATTGGTTCATATAAAAAGTATCTGCGACTTTTAGTTACAAGATGATGAGGGTACCCACGAATCTGGCTACACTAGAACACATGTTTGAAAGCTTGTTCCACCAGTTGCAAAATGTCATCGGCCTTTTCAGTGACTGGCCGACAAGAACGAGGTGTATCTTTGATATCGAAATTTCCGGAACGAAATCAAGCAAACCTCTCATGGGTCCGGCGTTGACTCACAGTATCCTCACCGAAAACCACTCAAATTTTTCGGCATATTTTTGATATAATTATAATTAGACTGGGGTTGCCATATTTTTGGGTACCAATATCATCTTGTAACGAAAAACTGCGTATACTTTTTACATGAACAATATTCAGAAATGTTCTGAAACTTCAGCTAATTCTTATGATTTTGATTCTTCATCATAAAAAATCTGCTTCTTTTCGAAACTTATTTAACGGCGCAACAGCCCATAGAAGGCATATGTCGAGCTATTCGCTTTCATGTTATTCGAATCGTAGGTGTGTATATATATCTACAGTACACCTAGAGTTTTATGCCAAACGGTGAATTGAAAAGACTTCCTTCCTTACTTTTGCATTGTCTGTTTCTGTATTCTTTCTATTTTCGATATTTGGCTTGTGCCGAGATTGTAGCCCAGTCGCCCTGTGCAGCAGTCCAACTACACCAAAACGGCCACGCAAGGTCCGTCTTTACGCGAGCAAATATCCGTTGCAACCCTAATTTACATAGAATTTCTCCTATTCCTACTGCATTACACGAGAAACGAAATACGTTGCTCTTAATTAGTGGCTGCATTTACGCTAATTTAAAGTAATTAACTTTTGTTTGGGTTATTATGTGCTCCCCGACTTGGTTTGTTTTCAATCTGGAAAGGCTGAAATAAGATATTTTTAATTCTCTTTCTTCTGTTTTGGCTAATGTGAAAGAGTTAAATAAAAGCATAAATTTTGTAAAGTTAAATTAATGTATACATAATGGAAATGGGGCGGCCAAATGGATTTTAAATGATTTGCTGGTAGTTTTTTATGTTCAGAGAAGGTGAAAATATGAGACGATGAAACTAAGATTCGATAAATTCATAAATAAAAAAATTATTGTTGTAGCTACTTAATGCCTTTTATTAATTTTATATTTACGAGAGTAGATCAATAAGTACCCGTGTGTTGGGGAAGTTGGCATTACCGTCGTCTACTGCCATCTGTCACACGACACCACACTAAATTTGAAACTGATTCATAGGTTAGTTTTTATTTGGCAGCCATTAGTATCACACGTGTTTCGTGTTTCGCGATAAAATGGAAAAAGAACAATATCTATCTGTAATTCGCTTTTTATTTTTGGATGGAAAAACATGCGAAGAAATAAAAGCGAAGTTAGATGCTGTGTATGGGGACCCTTCACCATCTATGACAACCGTAAGATATTGCTTCAACGAATTTAAACGTGGCCGTACATCTGTTTTTGATGAGGAGCGCCCAGGCCGCCCGGCAGACGTGGTTACCGAAGAAATCGTTGAAAAGGTCCACGACGTGATTTTCGCTGATCGCCGAACGAAAGTGCGCGAAGTATCAGATGCCGTGGGAGTGTCGTACGGAACGGTAATTAATATTTTACATGATGGGTTAAGCATGAGAAAGGTGTCGGCCCGATGGGTGCCGCGATTGCTTACGGTGGACAACAAGCGGATACGGAAGTGTCGCGGCCAAATTGCATGAATTGAACTACGAGTTGCTGCCGCACCCACCGTTCTCATCCGACTTGGCTGCCTGCGACTATTTTCTGTTCCCCAACATGAAAACGGGGCTCGGGGGGAAAGAATTCAGCTCAAACGAGGAGGTTATCGTCGAGACAGAAGCGTATTTTGAAGAGTTTGACAAATCTTATTTTTTGTTAAAGAGTTAAAGAAATGGCAGAAAAGTTGGGAAAAGTGTATTGTACTAAAAGAAGATAACGTTGAAAAATAGAAAAAAAAATTTTGTGAAAAACTTGCCTCTTCAGTCCTAACACGGCTACTTATTGATCCACCCTCGTAACATACTATAGATTTTACTTTTGCTTTGGTTTAACTAGAATTTTTTTTATAAAATTTTATAAACGAAATCAATTTATTATTAGGTATTTCAATGAACTAAAGATTTGTAAGGTTTGCAGCACATTTTAAAAAATCTAGTAATCAGCGCTAAGAAGGACAAAACCCTTTCAAGTGGGATTTTCAACAATATACTGAGCTTGTTAACGGTATTGGTAAAGGTTAAACCAATAAGTATAGTAATTAGATTAGACTTTTTATATCCTAGTACTTATCTTTACTTCCAAATAGAAATTAGAAATGGAGCTCCATTAAACATTATGTAACAAACAGAATACAATAATTTGGCTACATAACTAAAAATTATTTAAGATATTTATCAAGATTCATTAAATATTCAAGCTTACTTTTGTTTGCTTTTATTTTTAATTTGGGAAATTTGTTTTCCGAATTCTATACCGGCTTCCATGAGCACTAAGACTCCATTGAGAGAATAGCAACAATGTACTACTGTCGGCAAAAAGTAGTAAGACTTTTTAATTTAAATTTCGCTCGGAAACCCATTCATCAAAATATTATTTTTTTAAGGTTGGTATGACTGTCGGTGACATCTGTGCCAAATGTCACATCAAAATAATCATTAGTGTTTAGTATACGCTTGCCTTTCTGAAGTACAAAAAGTGCATTCGGCGATTTTCACAATGAGTAAAATTATTCAACAAAGAAGTTCCATTAAATTTTGTGTGCGGAATCAAATTTCTGGTGCCGAAACGTTCAGAATGTTGCAAAAGGCCTTCGGTTATAATTGTATGTCGCGAGCAAGTGTTTTTGATTGGTACAAATTGTTCAAAGATGGTCGAGAACGCGTTGACGACGAACCACGTCCAGGACGGCCATCAACATCAACTGATGATCAACACGTCAATAAAATCAAGGAATTGGTGCTCGAGAATCGACGATTAACAGTCAGAGACCTTACTGGCATCGTTGGAATATCGGAAGGATCAGTGAAAACCATTTTAAAACATCATTTGGGCCTAAGAAGAGTGAATGCACGATTGGTTCCAAAATCACTGCATTGGTTTTACGAGACCATTTTGCCAAAAATTCGACTGATATCGTTCCGCAACCACCCTATTCGCCTGACTTAGCACTGTGTGACTTTTGGTTATTTTCTAAACTCAAAAAACCGCTTCGTGGACAACGTTTTGAGTCAATTGAAGACATTAAACATGAGTCGCTAAGCGCATTGAAGGCTATTCCGGAAATTGACTTTAACAACTGTTTCGAGAATTGGAAAAAACGTTGGCACAAGTGTATTGGGGCCGGGGGGGATTACTTTAAAGGGGACGATATAGATTTGGAAGAATGAATAAAAAAATTTGAAATTATGAACAAAGTCTTACTAACTTTTGCCCACAGTAGTACTTATATGACAAGCAGATCAGATTATCGTTTTGGATCCAGCCATGATTGCTCATCAGTGATCTTAGTGGTGTTTCTTTATATAAGTTACTAATATTTAAATAAGATATTTATTTTAACGCTACTCATCTCCTTTCGATTTCAAATGTAAAAAAATTTAAATATCTACATAACACATAAAGACGAGGAACAACTTTTAGAAATGAAACACGAACTTTTGAATTTTGACAGTAGCACAGCGATGACTTAGCCAGAGCCAGCGGTGCCAACTTATACGTCCTATGAAATAGGAGGACCTTTGTAGTGTATTTAGAAGATCACTATTGCCATCCCACTCAATTCTTACAAGTGACTATTGCCGAATGCAATAAAATGTAAGGTATGTTTGAGTCAAATTATCTATATATGCAATATGTGCATTGGTCATCGCATTCCAATGCATGACGCTATGGGCATGGATAATAGATAGCAAGCTAAATATATCATAAAGTCACTCAATATATTTTTAAGTAATAAAAAAGGAATGTGAGCATAAGTGACTGTTTAAGCCGTTCATTTTCTCTATCCTGATTTCTTTTTGTTCTATATTTTGCTTTATTTTTCTGTCTCTTAGTTCTTCTCTAAAACAAATTCACACCAGTCGGTTGGGCTCTTCAATATATTTATTGTATAATTTTTCATTTTAATAAAAGTTGTTAAATATTAAATACGAATTCTCAGTGTTTAATTTTCAATCTTTCCTTTTAAGAATTCATTGCCGAACTAAACAGTGACCAATGGAAAGTGTAGCGATCTTCTATGGACCTTTTATTTCACTTATGCACATGTAACCTTATGTAACAGAATAAAAAAAGGATATTAAGTATAACAGTTTTAACAAAAGGGTATATAAACCCATGCAAATAATGAAATAGATCAGAATTGATTTCAAACTAGACTCGGTGTCTTTGATTCTTTTCTAATTTAGGAACTTACCTCGCTATTCAACCAGGAATAACAGCAAAGTAAGACTAATAGCACTTTGTGCTAGTTTCCCCCTTTCCTCTCATTTCTTACTATCATAAAAACACTTTACTTTTACTTTTAATGGCACAACAGCCCATGGAGGGCCTAGGCCGAACTTTTCGCATCCACTCATATTGTGCGTGTTATATTTGTACATGAATGGAAGGGACCTACAGTTTAATGCCGAATCCGAACGGCGAAGTGAAAAGCTTTTCATAGCAATTTTTACTCTTGTAGGTTTGCTATTGCCTGCCAAGAGGTGGTGCCGTGTAGAAAAATTATTTTTTTCTACTTTTTATTTTGCCTGTGCCGAGATTCGAACCCCGGACACTCAGTCCAACGCATTACCACTACGCCACAGCGACCAACCGACAATCACAAAAACAATAATGAACTGATATAAAAATAGAAAATTACAACTTTTCAGATTGGAGAGATCAAGCGGACTTAGATTTAATCGGAGTACCTTTTGCAGTACTGGCCTGCATCCCTATAATATCCACTTGACACAGCAATCGATGCCTCAGACTGCGAAGAACGGCGTTCGCTTATTGGGTACTGAAGCAGATCGAAATGGATACAAATTTTGCAAAGCAAATCCTCTTCAGTCAGGAAGTACATTTTGGTTGAACAAGCTAAATTGCCGCATTTGGGCCAAGAAATACATATTAAAATAAAAATATAAATATAATAAATATATAAAATAAAATATAAAAATATAATAGATATTTATATTTTTACAATACCTACTGGTTAAGTTGTTTTTTTTTTTTGAACCATCAATATACAGGGTGTACTCCTATGTGTTGATTGGAAGGAAGATTGATAGGTGGGCGGCAGAAGGAGGGAGAAGTAATAGTTATTAGCGATTGAATTTGAAAGGGTCATAATAATCGGGGAGCTTATTCCAAATACGCGCGGTACGACAGGTAAAAGAACTTTCTCTGTAAAGAGTCTCAGTCATCGACCACTTTGTTAGAATTGATTCAAAATTGTCGAAAAATTAGTGAGCAAATGGTTGTTTTCGAATCAGACTAAGAAAGAAGGAACTCGATGAGTCCACAAGCTTAACCGCACAGCAGTTGCGACCAGGGTAACAATAAGTCCAAATAGTCTTAATTATGACGCAGGTGAATTCACAACGTGATATCACAATAGACCGTTTGGGCTTCACTCTGTCCGCATGGACTGACACCTATTTCAAATCAATATTTTCATACCTGAATACTGGCACACAGTGCTACGAAAATTCTCCATATTTCAAATGAAATGAAACCAATTTCTGTTAAAATCGCTACCTGGCTCTTACACACACACACAGCTGCATTCAAAAGCATGCAAATGTAATGTGCAGGTCCTGTAATATTATTGTAACTATTCGTATAGGCAAACAAATAAAATTTCGAAATTACAAAAAAAAAAAATGTAGTGCAAATGGTTACCAAAAATGTATGTAGCAAGCTGGAGGCTTGAATGGTTGGAGGGAAGTAGGGGCATGGATATTTGCATTAATTTTAATATTTGTAACGAATATCGCACACGCAAACACACCCTCTCACACATGTGCATTAATATAGTTACATTTTAATTTAAAGTTATGCACAGCCGACCAGTGTTGCATTTTAATTTCGATTTGTGTTAAGGGAGCGAAACATTGAATTGGGGTAAAAGCTTTTAGTGCATTAAGCGTTGCATGCATTCGTGCATATGTGTGTGTGTGTTGTGTGTGTTGTGTGAGTGCGTGTGTGTGATATTGTGTGACAGTGTTGCCATATGCAGTTGTGGTTTTAGTATAGAGTTACCCTCGTGCAATATTCTGTTGTTTGTGAACTTTTATATACTACATATGTTGTTGTTTTTGTAATTCAACTTTACAAAATGTAAAACTTAAATTTTAATCATGTTCGCTGCTGCTGCTGCTGCTGCTGCCTCTTCTAGCCTTCTATAGTTACATATTTTGTATGTATGTACATATGTGGTAGTAATTTTTTCTTCTCTTTTTTTTTGTGATAAGCTTATTATTTTAATTAAAATAATTATTTCTGCTTAATGAAAAATTATGTTTGTTAAATAAAATGTAACTTTATTACGTTTGCATGTGCTGTGGATGAGATTTTGCAGGGATGTAAAACCTTGCGTAATCAAATCAGAGGACATCTACATCTGCAGTTTTATATTATAGGTTGTCAGTCGAGCGATGACTGTCAAGACCCACTCAAAGTTGGCCGACGATACGTTGATACCTCAGTCATCAGAACAGATACTCTGTGACGAAATTGTTGCTGTCATCGCCATACATAATTCAGCTGCGAAAGTGTCCCCCCGATAACCACTTAATAGACTGGATCTCGGTCATTTGTTTTGCGTTTTCATTATTGAGGAAGAGCTCCTGGTCAGTAAGAAGAGCTCCCAAACATTTAAAGATTTTCGAGGGAAATAATCCTCATCAACAAGGCCACTGAAGTATAAAATATCATATCGTCCGTATCAATTAGTCGGTTGGGCTAAGGAAGAGAGAAAGCCCAAAGAAGGAAAATATCTTTCCATACTAAAGATAAAGAAGTTTACTTAGAGAAATAGAATTCATCCAGAGAAAATTCCTATTTATCATGTGTCTCTTTCTTCCAGCGACGATTTGTAGTGTCACTTTCCTTCGCATGACAGATTTTTGAGTTAAGTAAAGAGAAATATCTGTTAGTTAGTGCTTTATCTATGTGTTAAACAAAAGTTGAAACCTTTCCAACTTTCCAAAAGCTTTTTCCTCGGAATATTAGTTTTTTGAGTTATGACTGGTGTTGCAATCATATTTCTTTTAAAGTTGACTTCTTTTTTTTTTAAGTTTTTTCCACTTTTCAAAAAACTATAAGTTCTCCCTTTTCTTCTTGTTTTTGTTATACCGTGTGTAGTAAATATTTTATCCCAATAAAAACGGTGAAATTTTTGCAACTAGTTACGATTTACCTTTCTATCTTTCATTCAACGGTATAACAGGCCACGGAGGTCCTAGGTCTACTATTTAAAACTGTTTTCAAATAAGGTAAAAATTTAAAAGTTCTTATTTTTGGAAGCGAATATCATCAAAACTGAAGTTGATATATTGACAATATTTTGGAAGCATTTTTCTCTGTTTCGACAGTCTTCAGTTATTCGCATTGTAACTCTTTCATTGTTTGCTGGTATTAGTTTCTAGAACGTTTTCATACCGACTGCTAAAGATATGTATTCAGAAAATATTATTATTTTTCTAAAAACTGACGTCATGGAAATACTTACATGTACGAGTATGTATCAATAATGCTCGAAAGAATATCTGAATTGATAACCGATGTTGAAAAATTTTCAACCAACAACGTTTTCCTAACGGAGAAGAAAATTCCCTTTTTTTACTGTTCAGTTCATTCACTAAGATCTTCATTTTTTTTTTGCAGATATTATTATAATATAATCATTCCTATCGTTGAGCGTTACTGATAGAGTAGGTGATGGCACTGCATTGTACTGTCATCAATGATCTTATAAGGACTTAATGCCAAAACATCGGTTAAAACTAAGTTTAAAATAAAAAAATTTTAGTTTTCTCGACTTTGCTGATATAAAAATAAATGTGACAGAGCCGAAATTTGAATAAAATATCAAACGAATATATTTAGTACTCTTAACTTTTACAACTTTGATGTCTGAGGTAAAGTTTCTGGTTAAAGAATATTTATCGTTTTTTAATTTTACAGCAACTCTTTAGCTCTGTTTCCATTTTGTCGGAGTATATTTTGAAAAAAATTCTTAAAAGATATCAAAAGTGTAAATATTTTGGGTAATGAAATATTTTATTTCGTTAAAAATTCTCCTTATAATAAAGTAAATAAGGTTTCCATACACCAAAATTACCATGGCGACCCTCACTGTAAGGTGGAAAAAATCCGAAAGTATTGAGAAGTCAACCTAGAGCACATATTCGGTACAACTTGTTTACGAGGGTAAACAATGATTTTTTATGTGAGGTTCGTTTTTCGATTTCGCTCTGGTGGTTAATTCTCATAAACAGCAATTCGTTAAACTACAGGTCCAACCCTGTGGTATTAAAATGGACCATTTTGGCATAAGTGTGTGCCTGTACTGCCACTAAAAACAAACTAAACCAGATGTACATTTTTTTTAAAAGGTTTGACTTAGAACGTTTTTACATTCAGACGCCGAAGTACTTTGTGATGGAGAATATTTTTCTGTAGGGTCTACGAAAGGGTTCGCGATTATTCGATTGTGAGGGTAGTGGGGTTTCTCAGGCTTACAAATTTTTTCCACCCTTTCCTTTTCAACATAAACAATTCTGTGATAGAATTGATTGCCACGAATAAACTGAGTTCACTTACTTACTTACTTATCTGGCACTACAACCGATGATCTGTCTTGGCCGCCTCCACAAAGCTTTGCCAGTCACTTCTGCTATGCGCGCGCTGGCGCCAGTTGATAAGGCCAAGTGCAGTCAGGTTGCCCTGCACCTGGTCTTTCCAACGGAGATTAGGACGTCCCCTTCTGCGTGTATGGTTTATTTTGAGGATTCATTGGTGGGTATTTTAACGTGGTGGGTTCCAGGCCCGACGCACAACCATTCATTCAAGGCCATGGAGAAGTCCGCCGCACACAATAGTTAACTCACTGACGGTTGTCAGATCGCTATCCAGGGGACGCCACGAGGAGGCTGTGTGTCGACTTGAAACGTAGAAGCGCAAGGATCGACCATGGTCGCACCTGCGACTGTCACGAACTTTACCTTGTGTCCTACGCCCCAGGCCCCCCAACTGAGTTCACACTTATGCCAAATTTCAGCTACAGTCTGCCGCCATGTGCGAGTAGAGCTGTCGCATGGTGTTATCTATCTTTTGTATTATATATTATTGTATTACTACAATAGTGTAATGCCTTCTTTTTTTTTTGTAGCTCTAATAAATTTTTAATAATTACAAATTTGCAATCAAATATTCACTTGTTGTATTTGTTTCATGTAACCAAAGCAAAAGTGAATAAATACTTAGTAATCAATTACAAGCCACCACAAAAAATGTATGTATCAATGTTGCCATAGTTGCGTTCCTTTATAAAATTATGGTGTTAAATTTATTAATCAATTATAAATTTTAATTAACCAACAATTGGAAAATGTAGTATTATTTGCATCAGTTTTATGCGATTTAAAAAAAATTAAACAAAATGCTTTCAATAAAATCTAGTAAATCCGACTGAAACATTTGGTAATAAATTTTTAAAATTGCTTACAAAATCTCTTAAGTACGGCAAAAACGAAAGCAAAAATCAACATAACATGTGTTCTAACTTGTCTACATGATAAAGTATGTAAGGAGTAACAAAAAAAATCAACGTGGCGCTGTTAAACTTACGCATACACATACACACACTCACACTCATATACATGGCTGAATTTCCTCAGTGAAAATGTTGTCAGCAAAACGTATTTATCATTTTGAAACAGTTTATTTAAACATAAGGCCAAAGTTGCTAAAGAAGAAAATGTGGAAAGACAAATAGTATAAATAGTATGTAGTAAAACGTAGTGAAAAGTGCCGAAAAAATCTCCACTAAAAAAGATAACAGAAACTAACGCTTGCACTCGTTGACTTGTTGGCTTGTGAGTACAGCAAATATCAAACAGGAAAAAAAATATAAAAATACAAAAATCCTGGAGTGAAAACGTTGGCATAAAAACTACTATTTTTTCTTGATATGCTTTATGTTGTTGTTTTTGTTAGAAAGAAACCCATAGATATGTCGCGACGACAATTCCTTTTGCTCCAAAAATAAATCAATCTGCACTAAATTCCCTCAACAGTAAAAGAATAAGAAAAAACAACCAGATATAAACAATATGAAGATAATTCCAGCCAAACGAATTTGCAATAAATTCACATTCCCTAAAGCTTAAAATGGCAATAAACACACAAAACCAAAAAAAAAAAGAAAAAGAAAAACACTGTGCAAAATTAAATTCAGCACCAATACTATACAAAAGAGCAAAAGAGGAAATGGCATTAAAAATTTGAGTTTCGAAAAAGTAGTTTTTTTATTGCACATAGCAAAGGAAAATCTCAAATTTATGGTACGTACTATACTATTTTGAAATGCATACATGTACTCTTACTTATCTCATTTACTTATTTTTGTAGGGTTACCATCATACAAGTCGAAGTTAAAGTTAAAACGCACTTAGGCCAAGAGATTACTTGTTGTGAGACCATCACACATAACCTGTTACAAGATCGCCTTTTGAACTTGTTTGTATCGTGAGAGGAACGCTGCTGTGCCAAATCTAGTTAATTTATCAGATTTGTTATTTCTCTGTATAGCACTAGGACCTAGAAACCTTATATGCCTGTTCCACAAACTTTACAGCCCGTGTAACTAATGTGTGGATTGTAGTACAATTTGATTTTGTCGGATTTATCCCCAATCCGTCACTATGTGGTCAAAATGAAAAAGTTGTGTTTGAGCGAAAGTTCTCTGTCTAATGCAAACTACAGCATCTGCATAAGCAACTAAATCATATCCGTACTTCCCTAGATTTCACAAAAGATTATTAACAGTCCGATTCCACAATTATCGTATGAGTCTTACCACCTCAGGAATATTTCGAAGAGCTTTCATTCACTTAAAAATGTCGTGATAGCGCGGGATAAAAAATTATTATAGGCTTCTCCTACATCGGGAAAAGCAACTGTAAAGGAATGCCACACAAATGCAACTTACTTCGGAATAAGGATTATATTTTTTTTGTGTTTATAGTGTCCGCTATGAAAGCTGTCATTAGCTCAGTTGTTATATTACAAACACAGCTGCTTTATGAACTTTAAAACCGTCTAAATACTATTTTATCTTTGAATTTGATGAAGTTATCAACGATTTACTGATTCCAGTTTATGAGCTACCGGAAAATTGAGTGTCGACAGGAATTACAAGAGTCTTGAGACTCGAGAAGTAGTCAATTCATATAGGGGTTTTGAAAGCATGCTATCAACGATTTACTGATTCCAGTTTATGAGCTACCGGGAAATTGAGTGTCGACAGGAATTACAAGAATCTTGAGACTCGAGAAGTAGTCAATTCATATAGGGGTTTTGAAAGCATGCTATCAACGATTTACTGATTCCAGTTTACGAGCTACCGAGAAATTGAGTATCGATAGGAATTACAAGAGTCTTGAGACTCGAGAAGTAGTCAATACATATAGGGGTTTTGAAAGCATGCTATCAACGATTTACTGATTCCAGTTTATGAGCTACCGGAAAATTGAGTGTCGACAGGAATTACAAGAATCTTGAGACTCGAGAAGTAGTCAATTCATATAGGGGTTTTGAAAGCATGCTATCAACGATTTACTGATTCCAGTTTACGAGTTACCGGGAAATTGAGTGCCGACAGGAATTACAAGAGTCTTGAGACTCGAGAAGTAGTCAATTCGTATAGGGGTTTTGAAAGCATGCTATAATGTCCATGGTAAAAGTTAATAAAATATTTTGTTATGCTGCTACCGTGTAACTAAAACTAAAACAAAAGTTTAAGCTATGCGACTTGCTCTTCAATAGTTTTGCAAATTATACTAGACCCACTTTTACAGTATGAAATCATCTGCACTTCGTGGTCTGAGAATATTACTTACTTAAATCTACTGATTACCCGTGTATTCAATTACTCCTAAACAGCTACCCTCAGTAGCGTTATGTGATTGAACGATTAGTGAATTTTCTCTAAGATTTCTGTATTAGACGTAAAATTTGGAAGGAAAACCTACACCCCTTGATTCTAGTAGTTAAATAAGGTACATGGATGTATGAAAAAAAATTTAAATGGCCACATAAGCAAAATGTTTTCTAGGATAAAAAACTATGCGATTTATAGCGGCGTTTGAATCATTATTACTGCTCGTACTCGTCTTTTGTGCTGTTCAGGAAATCCTGCTGTGTGACCAAAACGGAATTGGAAACCTGACGTGTGGAAAAGTAGGCTGCATAAAATTTAATAATTCAAAATAGAAAGAGATACATAAATTTTCTTAAAGTTAACAATATACATACATATGTATGTGCATACTAAGTATATGCAAACTAATAACTATCTTAGGACAAATCGCTACTACTGGAGGAATTTTCGTCACGGCTCTCAACGCAATCAAATCTAAAGTCGAATCTAACCAGGCAAAGTTTTTCTGCTCGAATCTACAAGGTGTTTCTTTAGAAGTGTGGTTTTCAAGAAGGAATAAAACGCATATAATTTAATGTAATGGCCAAGAATTTAGCTTTATTATAAATGTTTAGGCCTGTAGCCATAATTTTAAGGTTCATTATGTTTAAGGTTATTTTTTGCTCGATTTTCCTTTCGTTAAGTTTGGAGAGAATAGCGGGCAATATTTCGGCAATCTTTAGACATTTCTACCGAAATGTTTAACGAATTTTATAACTACTAATCGAGAAGCCGAGAAGAGAAGAAGTCCACCGCAGCAACCAACCCAGCATTTCGAAGACCCGTTACCCGACGCCGCTACTCAAAGCACTAAGGAAAATCGAGGTGGAAAAGGTACGTTCTAATTACATTTGAACATATATAAATAAATATTGTAAGAACGCTTACTGCTGCCTTTCTTTTTTTTTTTATACACGATACTTTCAACTTCCCTCGAGATCCCCCCTCGTCTGGAGATGCAAAGCCCTCACCCCTTTACAATAAAGATAAGGATTTGCCACTATGTTTTAAAAACGATTTCGGACGAGTTGCCGCCTTGGCTGGTTCGAATAAATTCCAACCGGGAGGTCCAATTTTCGACCATTTTTTGCAGCAATTGGGGCCGTATGTCAGTAATAACGCGCCGAAGATTCTCTTCCAAGGCGTCAATCGTCTCGTGCTTATCTGCGTAGACAAGCAACTTCACATAGCCCCACAAAAAATAGTCCAGCGGTGTTAAATCGCACGATCTTGGAGGCCACGACACAGGCCCACGACGCGAGATAATGCGCTCACCAAAAGTTTCCTTCAATAAATTGATTGTTTCGTTAGCTGTATGGCATGTAGCGCCGTCTTGTTATAACCAAAGGTCGTCCACATCAACATTCTCCAATTCAGGCACGAAAAAGGCATTAATCATGGCTCTATAGCGTTCCCCATTGACTGTAACATTATGAGCGGCTTCATCTTTGAAGAAATATGGACCAATGATTCCCTCTGCCCATAGAGCACACCAAATAGTGACTTTTTGAGGATGTAACGGCATCTCAACAATGGCTTGTGTATTATGATCACTCCAAATGCGACAATTTTGCTTATTAACCCATTAACCCATTAACCCATTCAACCAAAAGTGATCTTCATCACTGAACAAAATTTTATTGGGAAAATCGGAATCGTTTTGGTAAGAAATTTGCACGATTTGAAAACGTTGTTCAGGAGTAAGTCTATTCATTATGAAATGGCAAACCAAGCATCAATAAATCAAGTGACAGCTGCCAAAAAGAGCAACTCCGAAAAAAGTATTGCCAGATTGAAACCCAAACTTCTAAAAAAACACCCTTTATAAAGCATTTCTGAACAAGCAACCCATTGAGTTTTAAACGTAGCATCCAACTTGCATCCAGATGGCTTAGTAGGCTTAGTTTTAATATTCTTTTTGTGGTTTAAAATAGCGCAATTCAATTTCCAAGAAATATTTTGAAATTTTCTTAAAATAGTTTATCTTTTTATTTCTTGCCACATTCATCACACTGTGCGAAGCAGTTACAGAAAGTTGCCCAGCTATTTCGGATGCAAGTAGGTAATCAACAAAAAAAGATTTCTGTGACAACTTCTTGTTCCCATCAATTGTTTTTCCAATTCAACTCAACTGAAAGCATTTGAGTGCGTGCTCATTAGAACGTGTCTCGTTTCACCGATAACATCTTTTTTTTTAACGCGTTTAAGTGCAATTTTCGTACAGGTCATAAAGTTTTCTAGGCACTTATAAAAATGCACATGTGAGCGGTATGCTTAGCTCAATCTACATATTCATGAATACCAACATTTCTTTGTGATAGTTGATGATTTTTATTGTTAAACTGGCATTTTATTGCGGACAAATTATATAAAATGATGCTCAAATGCACAACTTTTTGCCAGAACAACTTACATATACCATACAATTGCATAAGTTTGAGGTTCGAGAGACATTTCGAAATCGTAGAAGAAGTTTGCAAAAGGGTTTCATAGTAAATAGCAATTCTTTTCTTTATTGAGAAAACGTGACTGTAGCTCTAATTTGAACAGATGGCGGGATTGCTTTAACGATGCTTTAATTTTTTTCTCCCAGTATTTTTAAGGATTTTTGAATTTCACTGAAGTCTGACTGAAGTTTAATCATTTAAATAAATTTAAATTATTGTAATTTTTGCTACATAATTTTAATTTAAATTATGTTAATATAATTTATGCATGCATTTAAAGCATTTAATTACATTATCCAAATGCAATTAACTTCAACTTTCTTTCAACTCCGAGTGCTCATAGTTGCATGGCTGGCTTCCACCTCTTTCTCCGTCACTCTCTCGTTCTGCTTCTAAGTATTTCAAAGGGAAACGGAAGTTTCACCATAACCACAAAATTTAACGCTTGTGGTTATTATATTGTATGGTAAATAGTAGGTATCACACTAAGCGTCGCCTGTGGCATTATTAAGAAACATCTACCCGATTCACGCTCCCACTCGTTGTTGGCGCACCTTTACTTTCCGTTAATTTATATGTCAGCCGCTCGCTGGCTGCAATTGATGGCCGAAATTAAATTTGATGCAATTAACGCTGATAGAGCATGCGATTAAATTAGTGGCATTACTATAGCAGGGAGGTAGTCAAAATACATACTTACATATCGAGTGGAAACGGAACCGGAGATGGTAGGTGGCTATATTGTATATTAAATAGCCACTACACTACTGTTGCGGTGGCGGCCGATTTCTATTTAAAATTTGAGATGAATGCCTTGCCATAATTGTCTATGCTTATAATTGCCGTTGCGCGGCAGAGCACCTGCTCAACGATAACAAAACTGATGGTAGTGGATGCGGGACGCTCGAGGTGCCGGAAGAAACGATCAAATAAACTAATGCAATTTATTTCATATTAAAGCTAGCCGGACCCGGCAAACGTTGTCTCGCCTTCAATGAATTTTTTATTCTGGTTCGGTCTTTAAATTTTGAAAACCTTTGTGCAATTTTTAATATTAATTAAAAACCGGTGAAAATCAAAATAAATGTTTATTGTAACATAAAAGAATGAAAAATTAGTTTTGTTTATTGTAATGCCAAAGAGTAAACAATTTTTTATGTTTCTTCTTCTTGCAGTAAATGAGTAAATCTGCTGGCTTCTCGACAGGGGAACATGCCACATATAACTGACCGTGGGAGAAGTAACAGTTTTCGTTGTCCAAACCACAGATTTGCAATGATTGTGCTTGGGATTTGTTTATGGTCATGGCAAAGGCCAACCTAATCGGTAATTGCAATCGTTTGAACTTTATATATTCTGAATATGAGCCAGATCGGATTATAAATAAAGTTTTTCGAAATATCTCGCCACCTAGCTCCATTTTTTGTCCATTTTTTGTAAAGTTCAAACGCAATTCTACGAAACGAAGAGAATGCTAAAGCGCGTTTTGTTTGCTTAAGTTTTCTTTCGGCGAATTGAGTTGCGTCTCGCAATGGCGAGTTGGCGGGTTTCTCAACTTCGGTTGCGTTGACCGGCGAGGCGTTCATTTCATTGATCTTAACTGCCAGTAGAACGTAATGGCGCCATAGCTACAATTGCTCTTGTGGCAGTTGCTTCTGCATGTTGTTCTGATGTTTGATGTACATTGGGTCTATGTTATGTCTGCGATGAGTATAAATATCACTACGTCCGATGTGGGAACGGCATCGCACCATCGCTATAATGTTACACTGAGTAAAAAAAACTTATTTCTCGAATATTTTCAAAATATTTCTACGCCAGTGCCACCTATTGATTTATTTTTTTCAGAAATATTTCGTTCTACGTGACTAATATATTATACATTATGAATAAAAACCTCATACCGAGTCTAAAAAAAAGGGGGAAAAACGCAGAAGAACCAAGCATACCGGGTAAATCTTAGCTCGATAGCTTTTGCGGCTTCGGAGAACAGTCGTTACAAACAAACGGACACAGTTTGTTTTTTCTTTAATAGATGAATTTTTATCGACCTCTAGACCAAATATTTTAAGTTTATAAACAATCGTTTCTATAAAAACTTTTTATTTAATTTTATCAATATTTTTCTATTTCAATTAGAAGTCTGAATCTCGGCAAAGACAAAATCAAAAAGTAAAAAAAATAATTTTTCTACACGGCACCACCTCTTGGCAGGCAATGGCAAACCTACAAGAGTAAAAATTGCCAATGAAAATCTTTTCACTTCACCGTTCGGATTCGGCATTAAACTGTAGGTCCCTTTCATTCATGTACAAATATTACACGCACAACATGAGTGGATTCGAAAAGCTCGGCCTAGGCCCTCCATGGGCTGTTGAGCCATTAAAAGTAAGGTAAAGTAAGAGTTCCTCGGCTGACCCTGATGTAGCCCATACGATCAACCCAATATTTCAGTACATTTTCGACTGTATGAAGGATTACGAGAACGTGTTGTTGGTTTTTTTTTTGTTAAATATAATTAATACACAGGGTGTACCCCTATAAATGCAGAGCATTGTGTTGATTGGAAGGAAGATTGATAGGTGGGAGGAAAGAGGAGGGAGAAGTAGTTATGAACGTTCTACGTGGAAAGCGTGAGTTCCGCTTGCTGATCGTGTTCACGAACTGGCTTATTCAATAAAGATCCTGTCTCACGCTTCTCTTCCACCGAATTTTGAAAGTAATTTTCTTACACTTTCGGTAGATGATTCACCATTTTGTAAGCTTTTACCAACATTGTTGAAGAGTAAATCGACACATTTCGTTACCCGAAAATGTAAAACTAATTTTCCGTCAAAAGAGGAATGACATTCGAGTTGCCATACTCAAAATAACCAGTAGTTCTAATTCCAAATGTTACCATCCTTTACATGTATCTATTTTTTCTCGAGTAAAAATAAAACATGATTGGAGTTATGCTGTGTAATGGATGAAATTAATATTTAATTTTTATCGATTGGAACACATTCTATATTTCACTTTGGTTTTTAATATTGGTATAGACAGAGCATTGAAATATGAGACTGCCCGGAACGAAGCCTAATAATATTAGGTAAACAGTGGATTAGATAGCCAGGGGACTTTTATATCACCCCACTTAACTGCAATTTTTGAGAAACTGGGATAAATACAAGATGCATGACATATTTTGGTATCCTTTTTGAATTTTCATTTTTACTTTTATGAAATTTTTACTATCTTTTGCTCCTGACCTTTCAGAAATAATTTCAAGTGGAAAATTAAGATCAAAAATAGATTTCTTGGCTTAAGAAATCTAGTGTACAAAATTTCAATAAACGAGGTAGGTTCATTTAGAAGTTCCAAAACAAAATGCAACTAAAATTTTACTATGTTTTGCTCCGGTGCCCCTTCAGAAATAATTTATGTATTCGATCATGATTAAAACCAATAATGTGGTCCCTGGCTTTAAAACTTCAAGTACACAAAATTTATATAAAAATCGGTCGGTCCATAGATGACGTTAGCGCTGATTCCAAATCCGAATTCGACATTTTTCCAAGACATCTGAATTACTGAAATGGTGCGGAAATGGTTAAAGCAATATATTATATTCGCGCTATACGCGCGGTATGCGAGACTACATTCCCTTGTACTGAAGTGGCATCTATGGGCCGACCGATTTTCGTCATCTATGCATCAACAAATTTTCTTGATATTTGATTTTTAAGCCAAGAAACGCATCTGTGGTCTTATTCGAAATCTAAAAATTATTTATGAGGGGATGTTTGAGCAAAAGTTGGTAAAATTTGAGAGAAGTTGAATTTTCTCTTGTCTTGGCGACCCCTATATAGGCTGACCTATTTGGTTGAAATTCTATTAACCTTGGTTCCATGACTCCGAAGCAAAAGTTAGTAAAAATTTCATAAATGTAAACTTTAAGAAAAACCAAAAAATTAAATATTCAGGCTTCTCAAAAGCTGCTCTTAATTGGGAGTTACACTTTCGCTCCACTCTAGTAAACAGTTGTGAAACCTATCTTTACGAAAAGCATTTCGTATCAGAAAGTAGTTGTGGTCACTGAAAGCCAAGGTTTAAAGGTTTTCTTAGGTGTTTCTTGTAAATTCTTGCTGTTGCTAGGCAGGAGGTTGTGTCATGTAGGTTTTTTACTTTTCCTGTATTTTACCTGCAACACACTGCCAACTACGTTACTGCGACCAATGTCCTATAAAGAAGAATTCTAGATTCTTCGACTTGGATTACACAGGGATTCTCCATATTCGTTGGGAGTTTTTGAACATAGCCTATTAATATTGAACATCAAGAGCATGATCATGTGTGAAGTATGTACATAGTAAAAATGAGATATGTCGAAAAAAAAATTTAATATCTAAACATAGCCAATTTTCAATTTAGCTAATGAGATTCTGTGTAAGACTATACGCATATCGTGAAGAGCTGTAGTAGATCCAAGTTAAGGGGAGAAAGCATTTGAGGAAGTCTTCAGATTAAGGCTGCTCTTTAAAAAATGTAAGCCCACTCTCCCTCAATATTCGGATGAGCCTAAATTATGTTTGGCCGACGTTAGATTGTGAGATATTGAGGCAAGCCCTTTGGATAGACTTAGCTCTCGAGAACTGAGAGGCGGTGGTCTAGCCGACACAAAATTAATTATTTGTTTCTTTTTTGATTTTTCGAATGGAACGTTGCTTTTCATTTATTTGTTTCTCAAGATTTTGAAAACTGACATGTGCACAGAGAACAGGTTCGATATGATTGGTTTTTAATGTACGTACATAAGTGCGCAACAGATGCTGTCTTTAACCCTTACCCTTTAAAGTGAGATTAAAATTTTTAACATATTATAATTTTTTCTACACAGTGAAATTGTTTAAAAATATTTTGTAGATTTGCGCTACAACTAAATATTTTGTCCAGTTTGAACTGAAGGCTAAAGGTTAATGTTGTAATTTTACTCAATTTAAAGATAATTTCCTTATTCTCGGCTTTTGCTTGACAATTCCATTTCAAACTTCATACAGACATGTTTAGATGGTATCTTCAAGATGCAACTGCATAGATGCTTGCAGCTATTTTATGAAATTGCACACATGCATTTGTGATAAGATACAATTGACACTCGAGATGTCTTGAAGATAAAAACAAGACTATTGTTGTTGTTGTTGGCATTGCTAAAATTTTGCTTAATTTTACATAAGATCATGGCTGAGGTTGGTTGCCTACGGTGGATGTGGCCTTCTATTGTTATAACTGTCAATTTAACCTATTTACATAATATTGAAACATTAACATGACATATACATATACACAGGCAGATACACAAACACACGCATACATTTATTACAATTATGTATGTACTATAATAGTGATAATTATAACTTGTGGTATAGGTTGAGATGATGAGGTGCATAGGCACGTACTTAGTGTGAGAGAACTGAGTGAAAATTATCATGTGTAACAAATATTTGCATCAATTGTCAAATGACCACTTGCACAGACACATACACACACACACACGCACACACACACACACATTCATCAATATACATACTGTATTTAGAGCTAAAAGTTGTCATGTGACACTACGGAAATTAAAAGTGATATGCCCATTGTTGTTACATCATCATACATACAAACATATGATACATACGCACATGCAAACGAACACATACTTATACGCCCACTTGAGATTTTGTTTCTAATTTGAATTTATGTTGTGCTTAAATGATTTTATATGTAGCTATATGCATTTACATATATGTGAGAGTGAGTGTGTATTTCTGCGCCTTTCATGTTTACAATAAGTGCACAATAATTAAACTAAACAATGTCACGCCTCACTCACACCATCAACTGTCAGCATGTATGTATGTAAGTATGAATGTCGATGTGTGTATACTTTTGTATTAGAATCGATAGAATAATTATCCTTAGTGGACTTTCAGTCCGTCTGTTTGTTTGTTTGTCCGGCCATCTTTATTGTCTATGGGGAAAATTTAATTTAGATCCGTTTAATTATTATTTGCGTATTTTGCAGTGCATATGATGATGTTGCTGACATTAAACAGCAACAATAGCAATAGCTGGAGAAATTTTAGTTTTTGTTGTTTATAACGCTTTAAATATTTCAATATGGAAGTGAATTTCGCTTTTATATTATTACAATTTTACAATTTAGTGTATACTTTTAGGCTGTTTAATTTTCAGCGCAGCTATAGTTTTAAGAATTCGTCAAAAATACACTTACATTTTTTTTTCAACATTACTTATTATTTGACGTTGTTAAGTATATTGGCTTAAAAATTTATTTACACTTTTTGCCATTTGTATACTTCTACCTGACTAACAGGATAATTGTTTTTTGAGCATACTTTTATGGGAAGTGTTTTGGAAAATGAACGCAATATAATAAATATTCAAATTGTGATTTTTGGTAGCAAATCCATCGAGGTAAAGAAATAAACTCGTATCATACAAATTATAATTTAACAGGATCTTATAGCTTTCTTACATGTTATAGCTAGCTAAACTTTACTTAGTTTGAACTGCTAAAAAATGGGTTTTGGACTAACATATTCTCAAGCGACGATATGTTTCTACCCATTAGAGAAATAGGACGCTTTCGGAAGATATCTTTTGCATATTTCTTCCGGAGATTTAAGCTGTGTATGACCGAACACTTTCGTTTTCTTAACTAGATGCATTTTCATTGATGGTGGAGCGGAGTTTAGCGTGGATTCTTTTTTCTTCTTTTAATGGCACAACTCCCCATGGAGGGCCTAGGCCGAGCATTTCGCATCCACTCATGATGTGTGCGTTATATTTGTACAGTAATGGAAAGATCCTAGGTTTGCCATCGTCTGCCAAGAGATGGTGCCGTATAGAAAAATAGTTTTTTGTTCTTTTTTGATCTTGCTTGCGTCGAGATATAAACGCCGCACACTCTGCTTAGCAAGGCAACGCATTACCAACTATGCCACGACTAAGCGTTGGTTACTATTACAAAAATATGAAATTTTGTAGTGGGCCTGGATGAGAGCTTAGATGGGTCTGCTCTGGAGAGGATAGGGTTACAGATGTCCCGACAGACGTCAACGAACGATATTCTGTGGTCTACAAAAGTGACAACAGAAATGCTGATTGACATTCATTAGAATTTGCTACAATACAATTATTAGGCTCATTGGTGACTGCAGAAAGCAGCATGTTGATTGCTTAATGATTGGTCAATTGATGTTTTGCTTCTGTTGCGTATGATTCCTCTGTAAATGTGGTAATGTCATAGATTTCCTTTTTCTACCCCCCTTTCTCATAGAATGAAAACTTCAAGATTTTAATATCTATACTTATGTATAGTAAAAATCATTATATTTTAATGTGTTTGAACAAAAGTAGGTTTTTGTTGCACTGTTTTATATTATTTTTTTTTAAAGATTTAATTACATTTTAATAAAACTTAATGTATAAAATATAAATAAATTGTAAGTTAATAGGAAAAACAAAATTTAAATTAAAAATGAAAAAAAATTCTAAATAAAAAAATGTGTATACATACAAGCCACTCACATGTCTAATCGTTTAACTGCACATAAAACCAAAATGGAAGAATTTTTCAACAAAGTCTGAACTAATTTTTGGTATTTGATGCCACTAAAACTAATAAATCAATTATATTTTCATTTACAAAATATAAAAAATATTAAAAAGTGAAATTGATCGCTTTGGCTTGTGAGGGGTACATATGTACATATGTATGTACATCGAAATGCAATCAGCATAAAATGACCGAACAAACAAAATTACAGCAATTCCAGAAGCAGATAATATAAATATGAACATATGTATGTATGTTTATTGATACTAAAAATCAACAAGTTAAGCTATGAAATGTATTGAAAGTCCTCCTCTTTTAAAAAAAAAAAGCAAAAATTTATGCAAACCACAATTTAATTTTGCAATCAGCAAGCAAGCAGTTGCAGAATTACAACAGCAATTGCTGTGCTCCAAATGAACGATACATTTTTACATTTGTAATACGCTTCAATGGTGGTAACACTGGCATTTTGCATACACACAATCATACACATACAATATGTATATTTTTTTGTCCTTTTTATATACTGTGCGGCTGTGCACCATCGTCGTCGTTCTTAGTGTGTAAATATTTCTTCGTTGAAGCTCCAAAAATGCAGCAGCCATCAGTTGATAGCAATTGCATGTTGCATGCATCACAAAAACAAACAGAAAACAACATCAACACTGTTAATACATTTCGTCAACAATTTGCTTATTGTTCGCATTTTTTTATTGTAGTTGTTGATGCTGGTCCTGTTGCCAGCAATGAATGAATGATTTTTGTAATTCTACTTCCATGTCCGAAATGTCCGAAAACGGTTTCTTTAAAAAAAATTTTTTTTTTTGCGTTTTTGTTGTTGCGCATAACAATTGAAAAAGTTGAAAACAAAGGAAGTCTTAAATGAAATGCAGTCTGGAGTTTACATTCAAAATTAAAGGCAGTGTTGCCAAATTGTACTTGCAAATGAAAGTGTTAGTATATATTTTAAAAGATAGAGATTATTGCTATATCAATTCTATGAAATCAACTGGAAAATTGTAGCGGTATAATGAATGAACACCTCTGAAATAAATTACATGGCAACTCTACGCACATGAATGACATATCAAAGTTAACTCTCTCTCTTTTCCGTTGCATACCCACATTTGTTTAATTTATTCACCATAATTATTTACATTCCACTTTTATTACTGTCCACAATATGCGGCATGCATAAAGTATGCACTTTTATTGTACTCTTGCATACACACTCACGTTATACCACACAAACGTACCACACACACACATGCCACCCACACAGTTGTTGACGTGCTCTTCTTCATCTTCTCCCATTTTCGCTCAATTCTTTCGAATGGACAATAACAAAAAGAAAGGATTTGTAGCTGTAAATATTTCTTCTTTGTCTTTTTTTTCTCTTTAACATACATAGCTACCCACACACATATAATTCCCCTCTTCGCTGCTTGGCTGCAATTTGGAATGTCATGAAAATGTAAATTAAAAACTTAAACAAATGAAAAGCAAAAAAATAATATTAAAAATAAAGCAGTAAAAGAAAAGAGTAAATGTGTAGTTGAGGTAAAAGTCCGCATTCTTCCATCCTCTCTCCATTGCTTCTACACGCTTTCTCTCGCACCCCTTAAGTTTAGCACTATAGGTTGTGCTCTCCGTTCAACGTGGTTGTGGTGGTGGTAATGGCCCTTTGCCTGGACATGGCATTCTTTTGGACAGGTGCCTGCATAACGGTACATCGCGCACAGCATCACCAATGAAAAGAGACAGCAAATACCATTGTTTCATGCCAGTTGATTGAACTTTGTAGTTCCTACAAGCAACAAAAGAAAACGAAAGAGAGAAATAGATAGAGTTGGAGAGTAAAAACAAAACATAAAAATGAGTGATAATAAAAAAAAAAAATAATACTTAAGAGAATATATTATACATACACACTTACAATACTTACTTCGAAAAAAAGGAGTAACAGCAATGATTTTTAAAAAGCGGATTAAAAAAATAATAACTTATAAGTAGCAGAAATAAAAAGAGAAGTAGAAAAAGTACTTAAGCTAAGAAAAAGAATACAGCAGCACAAAAAGGCATAAAGTATTATTTTAATAAATCAAGTGCAGGGAAGAGAATATTTCGCTTTTTACCTTACGTTTGTTCTGTTGTCTTTTTGTCAATGTTTTGTGTAATAATAAATACGAAGTAGGAATAATATTATGAGCAGATTAAAAAGGGGAACATTTAAGAGCAGTAAAACCAAGAATGCATTTAAAGGTAGTAACTTCAAATAATATTAAATACGAAAATTCTGTAAAAAACAAGTAATGACCCCAAGTACTTTACACTTTGCACAAAATTTAATTTAAGATATTAATCATACTTTGTTATTACTTCTGCTTCTACGGGTGTTGTTAACCATATACCAAAAAAAATCACTCTTATTTCTTTGACTATTTATTTGTATAAAGCATCAAAAATTTTCAATCCAAAATATTTTGCTTACTCAACAAAACTAACATGAAGTTATATTTTATGAAAGTAGTTTTGGTTATTTGCAGTTGACACATGTAAATTACAATTCATTCCTCTGCTGAAACTATCAAAAACTTAAAACTCTTTTATGAAAATAGTGTGAAAACTGTTATGAAAAGTAATATCAGTTGTGTGCAATGCCAAAAGTTTACTTCAAATACGTATATGTACATACTTATGTACATATTTATTTACTGTACTTGTTGTTGTCGTTGATGCTTTTGTTATGAAATCAATGCTTTCGAGTATGAATGTGAATAAGAATGGTAAAGTACTTTGGTATGCAAATAGTAGTATAAAGAAAATTTTCATATGTACATATTAAAATGGAATGCCAATAGCATCACAAAGGACTACAAAGCGTATACTGAACATATGCATTTATATGTTGGCATTTTTGGTCGGAACTTTCTTCTTTTTAAAACTTGGAGGTGCAAAAGTCTATCAAATATCATAACATGTTACGTTAAATGATAGTTGCATTTGAAGAGCTGGAGAAACCAGAAGCAAAATTTCCAAACAAATATACATTCAGCATACGCCCCGTAGACACCTGCCTATTAAATCAATATAGTACCTATTCCAAGGTACCATTGGTAGTCACGAGGACTCGTGAACTTATAGAACCAACTAACTGCTACGTTATTATGAACTTATTCTCCTATATAAATAGCAGATTACAAAACAGGACTTCACTCAAAGATATCATCAGGACTAGCAATGACTGTTTTAAATCACTATAAGATAGTTTGAACCTAGTCACCTGGAAGATGGTGTATCAGATAAGATGCTGAGCAAACTCAGATGCAAAAGTCCCCTCAGTACAGTGGCCTCGACCTTGCTTCCACCTCAAGAAAAATTCGCTCCACACTCAAGAAGACTCAACATCGCTTTTAAAACAACGATTATGAAACAGAGGGAATTCGTAAACTTATTCGACACACGCCTACAGGAAGTAATGGCAGCGATTGCTGCTGCTGCTGGAGCTAGAAAAATAGCCGGATCAGCAATCATCATATAGGCTTCATTTGTTTTAGCTGAATAACCTGGAAAAATCCTGCAACGTATCAGACTCCAGCGACAGACTCCAGCAGTATTCGAGAATAAACTATCAGATTTTCATTGCGGTTCCAGAAGAGCTCCACTGTTGACGTTATATAAACTGTAATGAGTATAACTATCGAAACTAATTGAGATACCGTTGACCAGCTTAGTGACACCGTGCGCAGCACTTATATGGGCGGACGCAAAGAAAACATGCATGAAAGGAATTAAGTTTAGTTTCCATCCTAATATCAAAGTATGTCCACGGTTCAATATGTACTGGAAGGAGCTGAAGAAAGCATTTCAGGAACTCCCGCCAATAGCAAAACTATCATTACAGCGAAGCATCTCGAATGCAGAACACAACATTACAGCAATCAACAACTGGTGAAGAAAGACAACATGGAGTATTGTTAACGCATGGACACCGCTTAGGACTGAAGCAGCCTCGAATGGTAGTGTAGTAACTCCAAATGGTAGTGCTTCGGGTAGAGTGGTAGAAGAGGATGTAGGTGGTTTTAGTGGGTAGGAATCCGACATAAGCGAATAAGAAAAAGAGTTTTGCGATCGTTTAAAATAAAAAAAAGAATAAAAATAAACTTATTTCCTACGATTCCTCGGACGATACATCCGTTTTTCGTTTTCTTTTTCTCCAGATTAACAATAGTGAAAATAAGTTTTTCTCCGACTCAAATGCTCATGAATTATGCTTGCCACATTTATTAAAACTGTAAATGAAATAAAACTTGCACACTTCAAAGTTTTGAGACAAATTTTGTACTTTCATTGTGCAAAATTTTCACAAGAAAAAAATCTTTAAAAACTTTTCCCGAAAAAAAGTCACGTAAATTAAAACTGTTTTTGTTTTCTATTTAAAAATTCCACATGAAATTGTTAAATTATGCAACAAATTGATAAAGTTTGTGTAAAACTTGCTGCTTTTGTTGCAGCTCATAATCATTTCCTCCCCTTTTTTTCATTACTCGTCTATAAATCATAGCGAGAAATAACCAAATTATGCATCACTGCTTTTGTTAGTGTGGCAGGTCAGTGTCTTTGTTGCGGTGCACTCGTGTAGTGCAGAAAATGCGTACAAGTTTAGTATGTTGACGGTTTCCTTTTTTGTTTTTTCTTTCTATGTATTTGTAATTTTCTGTGTTTTCGTTGCTAATGAATGATTCATGTAAAAAGGTTACTTAAATTTTTATTACTGGCGTCATCAAAGCGACGAAAAATGCATGCAAACTTGAATTTTAAGAAGCACTAAGAATTCTTTTTTGTTTCTTGCAACTTGTTTTGTTAATTTTTACGATGCTTTTGTAATGAATGAAGAATGAATGGCAGTGAATACAATAAAAGTTTTGTGAAGTTCACATGGAAACTTAGTTAGTGCAGCTATGGGTAAGGTTGAATTACACATTTATTTCCTGCTGAAAGTCAAATGAAGAAACAGTGATTAGAGATCGAGGCAGGGTTGGATGGATGGATGGATGTGAAGAAGGCCGAGAATCTGACCTACGAGTGCAGGACAGTTTCTCAAGCACTCAGGCTATGTAGCCCATTGCACTTAAGAGGCCTAGGAAAAGAAGAAGGGGTGACAGCAAGTGAGGGGTTAGAGAAAAAGTGGGAAAAAGTTGAAAAAGGGGTTCTAGGGGGACTACGTTCTCTTCCGAAAATTTTCCGGATTCTCTCACAAATCTCAAAATATCGCAGAAAAGGAAGGAGTGAACTTTGTCCATTCCCGTGACATCGAAACCCAAAATGCTCCATCTTGTTCTGGCAAAGGCGGGACATGTGCAGAGAAAATGCTTTGTGCTGTCCACCTCCTCCAGACAAGATGTGCAGCTCGGGTCCTCGGTGATGCCGATGGTGATCATATGTTGGCGCCATGGATTATGCCCTGTGATGAGTCCCACCATCCGGCGAAGGTCCTTCCTTCCTTATTTAAGAAGGAATTCTGCTGCCGTCCTGTTTGGACAAATCACAAAACACTTAGCCGTTTTACAGATGTCCAGATTGGACCAGCGTCTCTTATGTAAATCATTAGCATAAGATTTTATCCAATGCATGGCACCTGCCAAACTGGTCCCGACTATTGGCTCTGGTCCCAAAGGCATGTTCTTTGATCCACAGTTGGCCAAATCGTCGGCTTTCTCATTCCCAGGAACTCCACAGTGCCCAGGCACCCAGATAAGATGGAGCTGATTCAGTCTTGCGACTGATCTAAGTTTCCTCTTACACTTTTGGACAATCTTTGAAGAAATTCTCACGTTCTCCAGAGCCTTAAGTGCAGCCTGACTGTCACTACAGACACCTATACGTTTCCCGTTCCATTTTCTTTCAATTATCCATTCCGCTACTTTAAAGATGGCGGAAACTTCTGTATGGAAGATAGTTGCCAACCCACCCAAGGAATAGTAGCAATTGACACCTTCGTTTAAGTGCCATCCAGCTCCAGTATCTTCATCGTCAGTGAAGAATTGCTCTGACAACCTTTTGAAGATTTCTCCATGACCCGAAGTTCTGTTATCGAACCAATACCCATAAGAGTATAGCCGACATGTCGCATTCATCGATTCTTGTTGGATCTGTATTTCCAGTGGGAGCAAGTCAAACATGGCGTTAAGGGCGTCATCAGCGGTGGTACTCATGGCACCCGTTATGCTAATGCATACGCTTCTTTGTAGCCTGTTCAGGCAGGGTTACCAGGAGAAGAGATTTTGACCAACATGCAACAAGCAGTTGCTTTAGATGGTGCATTTATGAAGTAACAGAACATTTTCACACTGATCTAGTCTGGTGGAGTTAGTACTTTAAAGGTCAATAATGTAAGTCTCCAAAATTGGAATTCCAGATATTTTATTCTTTTGATAAGTTAACGGTTCCCTCCTTTCGCTTGGGTGTGAACACCCATGTAATGTTCACTAACAACATTTAGTTATGCTTCATGTCGATATTGCTTTGTTTCATCTATTTGCGTCTCTTCCATGTTCAATCGAAATGTTCACAAATTGAAATAACTGCTAAAGATAACGCAATGACATGCACAATCTACATGAATTTTTCTGCTCTTCCAATTGATTTTCTAAAATAAAAACGATTACAACGCAATTGCACATAAGTAAAGAAAACATTAAATTATGCACAGATGAGTTAGCATTTTTCAAATAAAAATTGATTGGAAAACCGAAACTTCCAACCCAAAAGAAGAAAATATATGCACGTTCATTTAGTAAATGGCAAATAAGAATAAGAAAAACAACGACAAATGATAGCACAAGAGACAATTTGAAAAAGAGCACTCAACTAGCAACTTACAACTGCAATGAGCCATAAAGACATTTTGAGAATACATACTTACATAAGTAGTGACTTAACCTCACCTCAGCAATTTCAAGTTTCAGTATTTCAAACTTACATTCCCTTTGTGTTGTACCCCGATTGTGTGCTGCTTTGCAACCTACCTCAATATTTCATTCCACGCTGGATGCATCATTCCATTGCCACTGCGTCTGCCTGGACGTGATGCATGCATACGACATGGTTCCTCAAGTATACACGCTGTTGGTCCAAATTCACGTAGTATTTCCTTTTGCGCCAAATCAGCATCGTAAGCTACTGCGGTTGCTGCATCACGTTTGCTACGTGAACGATAGGTGCCTAAAATAGAAATAGTAAAGTAATGCTGATGCTGATGCAAAGTAAATTATATAAAATATTATTTGATAAAGACTTGAGTGACACTAAACCTAAGCTTATTATAAAGTTATGTAACTTCACTGATTGTATTCATTGTTTTTATTCAATTGTTGTTTAATTGAAAACTTAATGACTTAAACAGGCACAAGCAACTGCTGAATTAATATAAGTACACGCAAATAAACACATTTCTGTATATGAAAATCTATTCTAAGGAATATTCATTGAATAATTACTCATACGCCATGAAGTACGAAATTACTTATTTATCGTAAGATTCAATACTTAGAAGGGGAACTTAATCAAAAGTATTCGGTCAAAATGTAAGGATAGTTTGTCGGTCATCAGTAGAAATCAGAGCGGTGAAAGAATGCAATCAATTTAATTGCCATCCTTTCAAGCCACAGTCAAACATTTAGGTATATAATATTTTGTTATTGCTGAATATCAAATTTGACTGAAAAATGCAAAATAAAGTAAGAAACTATTTGTGAGATACCGATTGTTTATTGATTTAGTAAAGTTACTCTGAGAGTGTCAGGGGAATGCATTTTTTTTCAATCAATTAAAGTCATTGGAATGCAAAGCTAATGACTCCAAAATCATTCTCAGTTTAAAATCACTTGATGACACTTGAAGTCACTTTGAGTCGATTAGAATTTGAATTCAATTCTAATTTAATGTCTCTTGTAAAATGTAAATAAAAACTAAAATGTAAATACATACCAAGTTTTAAAGTAACTTATTAGATTTAGAAATTTTGTAGAAGTTTAAATTATAACTATTCGAATAGCTTTCCTCTTTTTTTATGAAGCTGGGTATAATGGAATCATATGTTGTATTAGAAATAGATATTTTGCATGCCCTTCACTCATTTCAGTAGAAATTCTTAAATTCCAAATGAGCTGAGCTACTCACCCTACCTACCCTTTCCAGCCTCTTCATGTCTATGCGCAGGGCAACACTCATAGTAGCTGATATTATAATACCTAAAATCACCAACGCATCACAAAATCAATGACCATGTCAAATAGCGTAATTCCGCGACGCTTCACTCGTTTTCAGTTCCATCAAGCTTTTTGAATACCATTTTTTTCTCTTTGCAGCCTTGAACTAATTTCTATAAATTACTCGTATGTATTGGTTTGAATTGTTGTAGACGTGGTTAATGCTTTGTAGAGCACGAGCGTGCATTGACTTAAGTACAGATAGTCAGCATACTGACTTTAGATAAACCAACCCGCCAACCAACCAACCAACTAACCAACCAACCAACCTCATGTCAACAATTTTATAAGCCATACTATTTATTGTAATTGTGAAACCATATTTCCTGCATTTTGCACCTCGTTTTTTCATACTCGCTTTTTTTCGTAATTGAAGTTAAGTAAATTTAAAACATAAATGTTTTTACGTAACTAAAGCCATTGAAGTTGATGAAGGTGGAATGTCAATTGTTTAATAGTTTTTAATTTTTGTACATTTTATTGTTATTCCAACGGTTTAAAATCTAAAGTTTTTTTAAAATCTATGTGTACTTTAGCTTAAATCTCTGAAAGCTTCCAAAATTTAAGTTAATAACTTGATAAAATAAAACCGAATAACTAAGCTATGAGTGTACAGACTTGAACTATTATTTCCTCTTGTAGTTTAGGTGCTAACACATATTTTATGTATATGTAGTTTCTACCGAGCAAGCCATTGGCCAACGCTCTAGTTAGAAAAAAGGATGCATAAGCTGCCATACCTGGAATGTTAAGGAAGATTGAAGAGCTGCAAAAGGCACGAGGGACTCAATAAACTAACTCGAGGAGCATGTCATAGCTAAAGCAGCTTATAACGAGCTCAATATCCTTGTCGCATAAGCAGCAACGAACAGGGACAACCCCAGACTTGTCTATAACATGAACCGAAAACTATCAGCTAAAAGTAAGCTTGTGTAGGAAAACATATTAGATCCAAATTTAGTGTTCGTTGCAAAACCACTGCAGGAAAAATGCTTTGATACATTTTACAGTGCACCAGCTGAAAACGGGAACAATTTCATCAATGATTAAGAATACGTTCTGTTCGCTCTAAAAAAATTACCATTACATCTGAGATAGTAAAAGACAGCCCACGAAAACTTGAAAGTCATTGTCGAGTAAGTTATGTAGTGATAGTCCTCCCTATATATACTTTACGGTCATCTAATTTAGCAATCCACACCGTTTGGCGTAACAGGGTTTGAAATTTCAACCAAGCTAATTTGAGTTGGTTAAGTACAATAAAACGTTTTTCAATACAGAGTGCTTTCAAGCTAAAAACCACCGTGATTTTACCTTGCTTTTTTAATGCCATGGATCCTTTAACTGACATAAGCCGTATACTTAAGCTACATAAATGTTTAGTCCATTGAATCATCGCAAATAGGAATACAAATCAAGTCTATGAAAATAAAAGCAAATACCATCCAACTTTCTCGGCGAGTTCAGCTGCCATCGAATCTGTAAATAGCTTCACTTATCTACTTGTAAAGATAATTTCAGTCGAGGACCATGATGTTAAAGCGAAATGGGCAATCCGCGGTGATTATACTTTTCATATCATTTTGTCTGGCTGCTACTGTGTGGATGCGAAACTTGCCTTTCTATCGAAATAGAACAGCTGGAATTTCTACGTTATTAACATGCACAAAACTTGTAATTGATCACATTTGCGTAAAACATAAGTTTTCTCGTCAAGCACTAGACCGTAGTCCGCAAGGTTCTCGATAGGGGGCTTGCTCAACGATCAACTTGGAATGCTGTCTCCTGAAGGACGTAAGTATAACAATCCATAAAAGCAATACTATATGCCCATTTTTTTTTATAAATTTGTAAAATTTTTTTTTAAATGAAATTTTGTTTCTCTACTTGATAAATAAGCCCTTGACAACTGAAGAACGCCAGATAATCACTTAAGCACGTAGTCACCAAACTGATTTGCTCCTTCAGCGCAATTAAATGAATATCTACTCAAACTAATTTTAACCTGTATGTGAATCGATACTGATTAACCTGAATGAAATTTAATATTACACTCGCAGCAGTGTAAGTTCTAGACGATCCATTCACGACGCTTCTCTTCGAATTTTGCTAAAAGCTTAACTTTCTGATATAGATTTCATCCGAAATGGAGACTAAGTTATCCTTTACAGAACACAAAATTCTTCTCCTCTTCTTAAGTATTTTTGAATGGCACAAACTACCAGGGGCCTTGGTGATTCAAAATAAACAGTGGTTTCCTTTTGTTGTGTTTGTAATTTATTTCAATCTATTTATGTTCCAATTCCATATTCCTAGTCTAAGCTCATTTTATACTTTTATTACTTTAATGAATGCTTACAAAACAAAATCACTTACAAAAAGAACATGAACCGAATATCACACCTTTGTATATTTATGCGTTAAATCGAGAAATTTTAAACATTTTACTGGTTTTGCTAAAAATTTGTAACAGTTTTCTTTCCAGGTTCCCCTAAAATTATTTTAATATATCTTATGCAAATTTGTTAATTTTCCTTGGATTTTGGTTATTTACGATTTCTATGATTTCATGGCCTCTTGATTAAAAAACCAGGTTGGATCGGATTTCCACCCTAGCTTTTGAGTTAGATAGGGCCATATATCACTAACAGAGGTGACTAACAAGAGGTGATTTTCCGAAATGCGGTATTCAAAAGCATTGCTATTACTGCCGGGATCCCTGAAGGGAGCCTTTATCTGGGACCTTTATTATATCTTTTGTTTATCAAACATTTGCCTTCTGTTATCCGAAATTACAAAAATTATAATATTTGCTGATAATAATTTTTCTTATCTTACAACTTTGTAATCCAAAAAAAACTTCTGCAAGAAAATCTTGATAATATTTCAAAATGTTGCCGAATAAACTTGATGTTGCTCAATCTTGATAAATGTAAGTTTATGACATTTACAAGGAGACAACCTATGTCTGCTAAATATAGATAGATAGATAGATAGGGAAATCCGCTAAAACCTGGTCTGCTAAATACACTTTATAGGATCAGTCTCTGAATCATGTATTGATATTTGCTAATTTGGGTATGACATTGAACTCCAGATTAAGTTTTACTAGCATCTCAACTCATGTGTGAACAAGGCTAAAAGTTCTTTAAGTTTTGTTGAAAGCTGGTGCAAGGAGTTTAACGACAAAGAACAAAAACGCAAAACGCTATTTGTCGATTATAAAGCCGCCTTCGACAGCACGATTAGGGATCACTTGTACGCCGCAATGTCTGATTTTGGTATCCCTGCAAAGCTCATTCGTCTTTGCAAAATGACACTGACCAACACCACCAGCGCAGTGAAAATTGGGACAGACCTCTCCGCACCATTTGATACCAAAAGAGGTTTCAGACAAGGTGACTCCCTATCATGCGACTTCTTTAACCTAATGCTGGAGAAAATAATTCGAGCTGCGAACATCGACATCTCTGGCACTATCTTCTACAAGAGTGTCATGCTGCTAGCATACTCTGATGATATTGACATCATTGGCAAAAACGCTCGAGCAGTCAGTGCAGCATTCTCCAACCTGGAAAGGGAGTCTCGTCGTGTGGGTCTAGTGGTGAACGAGGACAAAACGAAATACCTTGTGTCAACAAACAAAGAGTCACGGCGTCTTGGACAAAATGTCACTGTTGACAACTACACTTTTGAAGTCGTCAAGGATTTCGTTTATTTAGGATCCAGCATAAACACCAACAATAATGTCAGCCTTGAGATCAAGCGGAGACTAACTCTTGCCAACAGGTGTTACTACGGGCTCAGTAGGCAATTGAGAAGTAGAGCCCTCTCTCGACCGACGAAAATAACGCTCTATAAGTCCCTCATCCTTCCCGTCCTAATGTATGGCGCAGAGACGTGGACATTGACCATCAATGATGAGAGACTGTTAGGAGCGTTCGAGAGGAAGATACTCCGTAAGATCTACGGTCCAGTATGCGTGGATGACGTGTTTCGAATAAGATGGAACAATGAGCTGTATGAGCTGTACGCCGACACTGACATAGTCAAGCGTATAAAACTCCAGCGGCTTCGCTGGCTGGGTCATGTTGAGCGAATGGAAGAAAGCGCTCCGGCTAGAAAGGTGTTTTATTCGAACCACGGTGGAGGATCACGCAGAAGGGGACGTCCTAATCTCCGTTGGAAAGACCAGGTGCAGGGCAACCTGACTGCACTTGGCCTTATCAACTGGCGCCAGCGCGCGCATAGCAGAAGTGACTGGCGAAGCTTTGTGGAGGCGGCCAAGACCGATCATCGGTTGTAGCGCCAGCTAAGTAAGTAAGTAAGTAAGAACAAAAACGCTATTCACTTCACTTCCTTGATTAAGCATCTCCTGTCTTGAATCCTCAATATAATTGCTACATAAATAAAATTGAGTCGGTTCCAAAAAATTTCATATTTTTTGCACTGAGGAACTTTTGTTGGAATCCTGTGTTGAATCTTCCCACCGTATGAATATCGATTAAAACTTATTAATCTACGCAAATTAATAAGCAGCAGAAAAATGCTGAATATAACATATCTTGTAAAGCTTTCGAATGGCATTTTATCATCTTCGTATTTACTCAACGAAATAAACTTTAATATACCCTGTAGACGCTCATGTTATTTTATTCCTATTAAACTTAGCATATGCAGAACAAACTGCATACCATATGCTCAAAAATGATTATTTTCGTGGAATATGTAGCTTTTTATATGCTTTGAATGAGCATTTCCGTTTTTCTGGAGCACATCAAAACCAACTTACATACTTATCATATTAAATCGATAAACAGCTGATGATAAGTAGAACAATTCTGTACCTCGAATCAGATTCAACACAAAAGCGTTGACATTTTTAACCACTGTTTCTTTTATGTAAATCATGTTAAAAAAGTTCATTTTCTATACTTTTTTAATTGTCATTTTTATGAACACTTAATTCCATTTTTATAAAATTGATAATTGCTTGAAACATTTTCAATCTTTTATAAATGTATCCTTCTACTCGTATAATGGCAAAAGTCCTTATGTTGTAATTTAGAAATGTGAGCGTATGGTAAAAGATGAAAATTGCCATCTAGCAGGCTACAAAAATTTGATTTCGTGTTTTATAAATTCTCAATTTATAAAAGTTCCCGCTCTTTATAATTAAGCACATGATTTCTTAAATATTCGGTGTCAATTTTTATCAGCTTCTTCATATATCATCACTTCTTATGTAATATCTTTTCAATGCACATCACTTCTCCCACTTACTCGGATTCAGTGAATAGGCCAACTTCTTGGCGAACTGTGACAGACGCACCGACAATACGATAACCGGAAAACCAACCAATTGCACGGGCAACTCAAAAAGTGGATCAGGATTTTGCGCCAGACCGTCTTCAACGAATTCCAACAGTAATACAAAGAAAACATATAACGTTGGTATGAGCGATATTGAAATGACTTGCCGTAGTTGCATAATGAATTAGTATTGTATTAAATTTTGTCACTACTTAATTGACTAAACTTTTTAAGTGCAAAGTGCAAGTGCCTTTAAATGAGTACAAACAAATCGTTTATACTTATACTAAAAATAAAAACACAAAACTAGCCAATAGAAATTTTTAAAATACTTGTTGACACCTTGGCACTTTAGACAAATTCACTACCAACTTTGTGTAAGTTTCATATTTGACTGACTGAATGACGAAGAAGTTGTAAGCCGAAAAAACCAAGAAAAAAAAACTGAGGATGACAAAAATGAAAGAAACAAAATAATGGCAAACGAAAAGAAAATATAAATATAACTTGTAAATATAGAAAAAGACAAAACAGAAAAATATTCATAAAAACATAAAAAAAAAAATTAACTGAGCCAAAGCACAGCCACAGCCTTGCACGTTTACTGAAGGCATATTTTGCTAATACAGGTTAAGCCAATTGACCAATATTTGTTGCTGTTGTTGTTGTTGTTGTATAAGCATTTCTCAAAGCTTCTGCGCGAAAGAAGATATGCCAGAGAAATTGAAAAAAAGAGGAAAACGAAAATAAAAAAAAAGTTATTTGTAAACTTCAAAATACCACAAAACTGTGGTACAAATATAAGGCAACAAGTGAAAGTTATTTTTCTGCTTCTTCTTCTTCTTCTGCTTCTTCTTTGCTTTACTACTTTTTACTAGTCTGCTCAGAAATATCCACCGGACCTACCTTAAACCAGAAAAATATGAAAGAAAAACAAACGAAATGTTGAACCGTGAAATATGCAAAGAAATAAGCCAAGCCAAAACAAAATTTCAAATATTATTTTTCTGCCAATTTACACACGAACTTGTTGCTTGTGGTTTGGCTCGCGCGCACTTGGCTTAGCAATTTGCTATGAAATTATGCAATTTCAATACATTCATTTAAATAGTAATAGTGGGGAAAGCTGAGGAAGGGGATGGGCCAAGTGTAGCCGAAAGTGATGGTATCTTTATATTTATAGACTTTCATTACATTCATTTATGAAAATCTTCACGTGCAATTATGAAAGGTGTGAGTAGCTTAGCTTAACTAAAGTTAGTTCAGTTTACGGTATAAAATTGCATTATGTTTCACAGCAACAGCAACAACAATAAAACAAAAAACAGTGAAAATATATTAGAATGCTTGCGCTTTCAGCTGCTACCTTGTTTGGCATACATTGAAACGAATGTGGCGCTATAGTCAGCAATAGTGACAATTGCAACTACTAAAAAAAAATTTTAAGAAGTTTAGATAATTTATTTATTAACTCATTAACTCATCGAATTTGTTGTATTTATTGCAACATTTCCCATAATACTTAATTTTGAAGATTTTATTTGTAAGATAATCACACAAGACCAAACTCAAACCAGCCGGTACCCTTTACAAATTTCAGTAAATCTCACCCCGTGCACTGATCCGTCGTTATTTTGCATTGTAAATGTTTTGTTGATGCGATTCCCTCTAAATCTCCGCAATTTCTGCGGTAATCATTGAACTCTAGCTTCCATTAGTTTCCTCAGTCTGAATACTACTTTTGCAGCCTTTACATACACCCTCTATATACAGTTGTATTTTCGGCATGTTTCTTTCCATCAGACCGGGGGCCCACTACAGAAAATTTACCTTTTGAGTATAAATCCAATGGATAATATATGGTTGTAGTCATCATTTCTTTTCAAAGGTCATTTAGTCCTATTTTCTTCTTTCTTTCACATTTCGACTCCACGATAGTTTGGAATCCAAGGTCTCTGGACTCAGTGGATAGGTGGAGATTTTAACAATGATTATAAGTTATTGTATTGCTTAATACACTTTCGCTTTGAACTCTTATACAATCAGCTCGAAACTCGATTGGTAATAATTGGCGAATTGGGTGTCGAACCCATAACGATTAAAAAATTATAAACTCCCAGGAATATTTATCACCCATATAGAGTTAGCATGAGAAACTTTCAGTCACTAAAGTCAAAAAACTAGTACATTGATTAGATGCGATTGATATAAATTTAAAATAAGAACTCAGAGTAAAGAAACTGAATGAGTAAACCTATGCATGGCAATTAGCTCAAAAAGCTTATTAGATTGGAACAACAACAAAGGAGAAAACTTTGCATTGACCAATAATATCATAGGTTCACAATGTTACCATTGAAAATACAAAAACAATTTTAGAAAGAAGCACGAAGTATGTGGGGTCTTTCAGTCCGTAAAAGTGCGACATAACTATAGAACTGGAGTTTTACGCTATCTATGAAAGATTATTACCTGCCAAAGTACAAAAGGAAAGAATAAACCCCACCTATTTCGTTATATTACTAACCGATTTGTTAGAAACTTTATCCAACTAACTCTAGCAAGAATAAGGCTTTGCTCTTTACATTTACCCTGTGTATGATCCATGTCGATACTGCACCAGTGCGCTCCGACATCAGTTGCATTAGACACTGTTTCGATTTGCAGTGATTTGAGAGACTCAGCAGTAAGAAATATCACCCAAACTCATAATTCTCAAATACAAAATCCCCAAATGTAATAATAACCTTAAAACCAGTAGAGCTATTTGTAGTATAAATAGACATTGACACTATACTAGCCTACCCAACTACTCTGATTATTTTGGGACCATTGATTGGGTTAATTTTGGGAAAGAATCTAAAGTAAATTTCCTATATTAGATTCAGAATTTAAAATTTAGAAGAGCTCAGCAAGTGTTCTTTATTTTTGCAATAATGGCTGGGTGCTAGAAACCTTGATGAGAATTTCATCAATAACTACTTCAAGAAAATAAAATTCCCTTTACTTTAAGAAGTATCTAAAGCAGTGACGGGCAATTTTGATTTTCCTATTCACATGAGAATAGGCTCTCATTCTCTGCCTACGCAATGCTGTCGCAAGTATATGTAGTATAAACTTCTTCGTATAGCTTACAAACTATTTTTGAGAGCAGTTTTGCAAACGCAAATCATGTTAGTTGACTTTCGGCATTCATATAATTATGATCTCGCTGTGAAATTTTTTAAAACAGCAGCGCTCTCGCTTTTTCAGATATACACACAAGCATGCATGTTTATGTATTGGTTTGCCCGACACTGATCTAAAGCTAGTGATTCAAATGATGCAATAATGATCAACTTACATATTACATACTATAAATGCCGATGGTAGCGCCACTATTAACTTATTGTGTGTAGAGTGCTGTATAATTTCCGCATATTTGGTAAAACAGAAAGAAAAAAACTATTTACATCATAATGTCTAATAAAATAAATATAAGAAGAAATACATGCACACCATCTCCAACACAACTGACTACTACCTAAAATGTACCACTCGCGTAACATGCAATACCAAAACCATAAAATGTACTTTTCAAAAAAAAAAAGAAGAAGTTATGAAAACTGCATTCGAGTGGAGAGTAATTTTCAACCTACTTAAATCATTAAACGTGATGGCAATCCACGGGTTTGAAAAGAAAAAAAAAAGATATGGCAATGATGCGTTTGCACGCAATTACTACTACATACATAAATATGTATGCACATAGGTACATATGTATATGTATGTACACCCAACGGAAAAGGAGCCGTGCTTTTACGTGCACTGGATCACTCACATGTACCTGCTGACATGTAAGTGCTACCTCTTTCTAAGACAGGCAACTTGGTGTTAAGGAAGGAAGTGCTGTTATTAAGCTTCCTGAAAGTGGGTAAATAAAAAAATGTGAGTGTTGGGGGTGAAGTGAAACTTCACACAACCAACTTGTTTCACTTCTATACATAAATCTTCAAGTCTTCTCATTTTGATGTTCTTGTTGGAAAAATCAAATCAAATGTAAAATAGCAATAATTTCAATGCAGAATCCTCAAAAGAAATTAATTTCGTCCCTTTTAAATATGAGAGCGAGTAACATAGATGAACTGAGAGTAAGAGCCGGTATTGTGACTGAAGTATGTTCATATTATGTGAGTATACGGAAAAATGTATTGTATAGGGATCGGGCCTTGCAGTACAACCAGAGACGTCGGCTCGCTCATTGTCATCTCATGTGTATATACGCTGAAAAATCGAGTAATTTTCATATTAGCGAGTGATTGACTTCAGAGGAAACAAATAAATAAGAGATAGAGAGAAAGTGAGTGCTGTTCGTGTTGTTCTTGCAGGAGTGGATTTTCCTTACTCGCTCTTTTGTTTGCGCCGTTTTACTTCACACCACTCTATGTGTTACAGTTTAATATTTCGAATTTATTCCTCAATAAAGAGAATGAGAGATGTGAGTTTGTTGTAATTTTTTGATGTGTGCACTGAAAGCCAAATAAAATGAAATGATTCGTTACACAAAAAGTTGCCAATCCAGATTTCAGTACACTCAAGTTTATTACTTACTTACTTACTTAACTTAACATTTAACCGATGATCGGTCTTGGCCGCCTCTACAAAGCTTCGCCAGTCGCTTCTGCTATGCGCACGCTGGCGCCAGTTGATAAGGCCAAGTGCAGTCAGGTTGCCCTGCACCTGGTCTTGCCAACGGAGATTAGGACGTCCCCTTCTGCGTGTTCCTCCACCGTGGTTCGAATAAAACACCCTTCTAGCCGGAGCGCTTTCTTCCAATCGCTCAACATGACCCAGCCAGCGAAGCCGCTGGAGTTTTATACGCTTGACTATGTCAGTGTCGGCGTACAGCTCGTACAGCTCATCGTTCCATCTTATTCGATATACGTCGTCCACGCATACTGGACGGTAGATTTTACGGAGTATCTTCCTCTCGGACGCTCCTAACAGTCTCTCATCATTGATGTTCAGTGACATTAAGACGGGAAGGATGAGGGACTTATAGAGCGTTATTTTCGTCGGTCGAGAGAGTTATCTACTTCTCAATTGCCTACTGAGCCCGTAGTAACACCTGTTGGCAAGAGTTAGTCTCCGCTTATTCTCAAGGCTGACATTATTGTTGGTGTTTATGCTAGATCCTAGATATACGAAATCCTTGACGATTTCAAAAGTATAGTTGTCAACAGTGACATTTTGTCCAAGACGCCGTGACTACAGTCAAGTTTCACTTCAATAAAAAACTAATTTTTAATATAGAGATTTATTATATTTAAAAATTTTTTTAATAGAAATCACAATGCCTGTTTTACCTCCTTGCCTTCTTCGTTATGTTCCTTTTAACTCATTTCGTAAGTTTAGTCCTTTCTAATGCTTGAATTTTAATTTGAATCTTTGGAAAAACATGTCCCCCTGTAGACATGCTACCGATTGTAGTAGGTGCAGTGAACTACTTTTCAGTTCAATGTGCTTCCTTTACAGCCCTTTGAAAAGCTTATGGTTTTACGAAGATGATGATTTACTACACAGTATAATCTCAGTGCATGTCGTGAAAGGCTTCAAATTTTCCCCCTGGGTATGCACGAAGAACCGACAGTCGGTCAATTGCGGCAACACCAACAATATGCTGCGAAAGCAATACGAAAAAATGTGGTCGGCATACATTAACACATGAAAAAACACAAACACCAAAAATGTGCAGCTTTCGTAGTAGATTACAACAACAACAGCATAAAATATAATTGGTAACTAGAGAATTGGTAAATAGGGGGAAAAAGTATTAAGTATGATTAAAAGCCTAAGCTGACTACATGACTACCTGACTGGCTGACTAACTGGCGCAATGACGGAATGAAACGAAAAGAAACGTATTCACGGGAATGAATTTTTAATATGGCTTACACAATTATTGCTCACTGTTGTTGCTGTTGTTATTATTTGTTGTTGAGTGTTAGCGGTAGTCGATGTTGTGGTGTGTTTGTTATTACTGTATTTTTTTTCTGGTGCTGCTGCTGCTGTTTGGGCCTAGTATTGGTATTGGCTTATTGGAAAAAGAAGAAAATTTGCACCGTCTACGTGATAATGTGCAAGTCTGCAGTAAATTGTTGTAAAATAGTAACGAAAGAAAAAAAAAAAACAAGCAAAGTAAAATGACGACTTCCTTATAAGCAGGAAGAAATTGTAACTAGTTACATTTAACTATGCGATTTTTATAAAGTGATTTTACTGCAATTATTTCTTGTTTTTTTAGGGTAATCTTTTTACATAACAATCTATTGTAGACTTGTCCTGACTGACCGACTGACACAATCATCACTACTCAGACCAAGCAATTCAAGACCTTTTCAGATGAAAGCATCTGGTAAAAGATTTTTAGAAATGCCACCTTCTACGAAGGGAAAGGCGTGTGAGGCTGTTGTTTCGCTATTGTTCTGGTTTTTGATGCGGAACGTTTTCTTCCTTTTATTTCAGAGTATTCTACCATAGAATCAGGTGAGCAGTTTGCTGTTCATGAGTCTTCTCAATCGATCGAATGTGGTGCGTTTCTTCTTGAATTGCCATGGTTATTTGTCAAATGTGTCCATTGGTTTTTTCTTTTTTTATAGAGAGAGAAGGTCTTCTCTTGAAGAGCCAGCTTCAGTTTTGTAACTTGATTGTTAAATTCAGCTTGTTTAGTTATAACATGCTCTCTTTCTTCCATAGGTTAGCTTCCAGCACCGATAAATTTATTGGCAAATAGCAAACAACTTTTGTTCAAGATCTATTTCGTTTATGAGCTTTGCAAGCTATATGGTCCAGTCCAAAAGACAATGCTGTTAAAAGAATTTTGAAGTTGTCGAGTGGCTTGTTTTTCATCAACACCATTGCTGTCCGAAAAATGGTATAGATTTTCAAAATTGGTTACATATAGTATGTACATACACAAACATACAAACATACACACTCGCAAACAACTAACTATATATATCTTCACTGGAATACAACATAAAATTCTCTCTCTTTTATATATGTATTCTAGCCAAACTATTGAGAGAACGTAAAGGGTTTTAAGTATGTGGTAACGTGGTAACATAAGGGTTAAGAAACTCTGTGGTTTACTACGATGCTTTCATTGAGAAATCAAATTTCTATGCCCAGTTGGAGTTATTTCATCGCTCCGATTATCTAGCGAATGTCACCGAGACTTTGCCATTGTTATCTCCCCGTTCTACAAAGAACCTTCCCCTCAAATAGCGACAACATCACACCTTACTTATATACAATAGTTGTATGTAGAAAAGAGTCTCGTTTCTTCTGGAACATTCAAAATCTGCCTTTCAAACTGTTCAAGAAAGAAATGAATTAAACTTCATTGCTGGTTTCTGTATTATCCAGTAATTATTTAATTAAATTTCTAAAAAATTTATAATTAAATAAAGAGCTAAAATATCAAATTTTCTTTTTCTTTTACACATTTTTATATGTAAAAATTTTATCGTTACCAAAAAGTTCACGACTTGCAACGTTAATGGGCTCATAAAGCTTAAGCTAAGCATCAAGCTGTCATAATAAACACTCTCATATTCGTATGATACCGGAAAGCGAAGGTATTCCCATAAAAGCATGTCTGTCTGAGTGTCTGTCTGTCAGTAAACATGATGGTAAGCTAACCAACCTAAAAGTAACGAACATTTATGTAAAATACGTACCAAATTTTTGTATTTATGTGATTACATAAATATTTTTGTTTTTTTTTTGTTTGGAAGAGGAAGTGCAAAATCAAATCAAGTTAAATATATAATATATGATATAAATTGTCAAACTTTATAACTTCCTAAACAATTTGTAACACCGTACATAGAGTAAGTTGCATATACTCGTAGGTAGTGAATTAATAAGTTTGACAATGTGTCTACACGCATTCAAGTTTATATATTTTGTTGTATCCATTTTTCTCGGACAATTTCTAATGCGTTAAGCAAACCATAGAAAATAATAATACGATTGATAACTGAATTCATTTGTACAAATGCAAACAATAAATACCATAAATAGAAATGGGTAGGTAGGTACTAGAAAAGTACACACTAACTACTTATGTGAGCTCCACATTGAAATATGTGGCTTACATAAATGTTTTCGCTAACGATTGTGGCTATTGTAAAATAATAATAAAAGAAAAAAAAATAATAAATAATAATAATTTTCCAGAATTAGAATTTAATTTCCGTGCCAAATTCGTTAGAGTGTGAAATAATAAATAATTGAATAAATGGAAACAATGTAAAATTAGATTGCTCCAATAGTTAATGGTAAAATATTTGATCTTAGCCCAATTATTTAACTATTTTTAAATTAGTTAAAACATTTTATGCATTTGTTTCATTTGTATTTCTAATAATAAAATGACTGCTTTCTTTTGTCAATTTCGATAGTATTTCTTAAATTAATTGAATTTATTGTGGAAAGTGACAAAATTAATTAACCTTTTTCAAGAACAACTTACTTACTTACTTTGTAAAAAGCTTGAGTTCATTGGGTCAAATAATTAAAAGTAGTGTTAGGCAGACTCGATTCTTACATAAAATGGTAAACACATGATTTTTAAAAGATTCCACAGTATTCGATACTAGAAAATATCGATAGAGAACTCGAAAATTCAAATAGAGTCGAAACTGAGTTCAAGTTTATATATGTAGATACTTGTACTCAGTATCGAATCAAATCGCGATACCTTTCTCCATTTCATTTCAAACCATTAACAGTCTGTTTAATACGTTCAAGATTATTTTGTTACAGGTTAAAATAAAATTACTTCAACGAATTCAATTCAGTATAATAAAAAATCTGGCCCGATCATTTAACAAGGTAATAAAGTGAGATATTGTGATAAGAACACAATTCTTTCAAATTCTTGAAAGTATCGATGCCGAGTTACTCGATTCTGTGAAGTACTCGATACTTCCTATCACTAGTAAGCTTTTGTCATAAGCACAAAGCCTGATGGATTTCGGTTGAATAAACTATTAGTTCAGGGCCATTATTGAAAAGAGGAATGAATGGTGTTCTAAGTATCTCCAAGTTCTATCCATAGATTACTCCACTGTTGAGTGTTAAAAAATGCACGTTTTTTGGCCTGCACGAATGCCTGTACTGGTGAAAGTTGCATATTAAATATGAAATTTTCAGCCTAATCGGAATTAATCTTACGCGCTTCCATTCATGTACATTTATATCGCGAACAACATGAGTGGATGCCAAAAGCTAGGCCTAGGCCCTCCATGGGCTGCTGCGCTATTAAAGAAGACTGTAATGGTCTTATATGTCATTTTATATGGTTGAGTAATATCAACAATATTCAACGTGTTATCTTTCACGAGGAGTTTCACTTCCAAATTATTCTAAAAGAGGAAGACCTACTGGGTCAAGAATTAAAAGCTTACTTGTTGGTTTGTAAATCATTACCGGATATTTAAAAATTCCGAATATTTTGAATGATCAACTAGATGAAAAGCTTTTATCTATACTAAACCAGAAACTTAGAAAAGCTTACGCTTTTAGACATCTTAAATGTCGGGCTGCTCCCAAAGGAATACGGTGGAATTTAATGTACCATCTTGGAACACAGTTGAACTTTGTGTATCACCTTGGATATCTCGATTCAGACTATTTGGAATGATCAAATAAATGAAAAGCTTTTATCCTTACCAACTCAGAAAAACTGTGTAGGTAGCATGGCTAAGAAGAACTTACCCTATTAGACATCTTAAGGGTCGGGCTGCACCCAAAGGAATAAGACAAAATGTAATGTACCGCCTTGGATATCTCGACTACGTAGAATATATCTTCCTCTTTTCAGATTAAGCTATAACTAAAATTTTTAAAAAATATTTTTTTTTTTTTGGGTTTTCTAAAATGAATGGTTCCCAAATTTTTAAATCAGAAATATGTAATTAAAACCTGCAGACCAATTGTAAAATTTTCTGTGATACGTAAAATTAAGATAAATTGTTTAATAAACGTTTATTTTTTCAGATTTAAAACCATACCTCGACGCTGCAGCATAACATTACCTGTCGAACAGAAAACTTATTGTCAAAGTTGTTAAATTTTTTCTAAAGTAGACACCCTAAAGTAGACACTATCTATAATATCTTTTGCATACATTTTTTTTTAATTTTTATTATATGAAGACATGATTTCGAAAATGCTCATGGCTGTAAAAGATCTGTCTGACTATGGTATATAGTAAACTTTCAGGAAGACATAAAGTTCTTTATCCCTTGGTGTACGAAAAATTGAATCAGGCTGAATTTCAAGTGATCACTTCATCCATTAAAGTGACCCATTTTTCAGAGTTGAATGTTAAAGACTTGGGCATTAACTTAGTCATAGAGATTACATTATATCCAGAGCTAATTCTCTGCTTGGTTTAGTATATGTGAGCTGGGTTAGGCAAATACTCGAGTATCATAGTATTGTAACAGCTTTTCATTTATTTTATCATTCAAAATAGTCTGAATCGAGATATCTAAGGTGGTACACTAAGTTCCACTGTGTTCCAAGGCGGTACCTGTTACGAATATGATATGGTATTTTTCGTTATTATGTAAAAAGGAAGTTAATGAAATTTAAAGGAAGAGTAGCTAGTGGGAGTAGCTATATATATACAGGGTGCGTCATCGTTATGTCGGTATGTAACTTACTTACTTACTTTTAATGGCACAACAGCCCATGGAGAGCCTAGGCCGAGCTTTTCGCATTCACTCATGTTGTGCGTGTTATATTTGTACATGAATGGAAGGGACCTACAGTTTAATGCCGAATCCGAACGGCGAAGTGAAAAGGTTTGCCATTGCCTGCCAAGAGGTGGTGCCGTGTAGAAAAATTAAACGGCTATGAAAAGCTTTTCACTTCGCCGTTCGGATTCGGAATTAAACTGTAGGTCCCTTCCATTCCCTTCCATTCATAAATATAAGACGCACAACATGAATGGATGCGAAAAGCTCGGCCTAGGCCCTCCATGGGCTGTTGTGCCATTAAAAGTAAGTAAAAGTACATTTTTGTACAGAATCTTTAACTACATTTTTATTTATCAATCTAATCTTCTTACTTACTTATCTCGTTCTACGAAAAAGTTAGTACGAGATAGCACTAGACTCTATCTCTCAGAGTAGATGTTGAAAAAGAGAAGCATATCGTTTTGTTTTTTTTTTAGTTTTAAACAATAATTTGAATTTTTTCTCTTAGTTCTCACCTCAAATTCCCAAAAAAAGTTTAGGAAACGCTGACATTTGCTTTTGTCATCATACGTAATTCGAACCTCTAGCTTGAGTAGGTAAAACACGCGCTTTAATGTGCACAAATCAGTAAAGAGAATCAAAAAAAAAAAAAAAATAAAAAGATGTTCGGTTAATGAGAAAAAAATAACAAAAATATGACAAAAAATACAAAATTACAAATTGCGCGATTAACATGATTAACAAAAAAAAAACAACAAAAAATGAAAATAATTAGCTAATTACTATTAGAAATAATGGGAAACGTTGCGCATGATCTGTGATATTTTGAATACTTTTTGCAACACGTACTCTGTCATTAAATGTTCTATTCTACATATTTATATTGTGCTTAAATTTAAGCAAAAAAAAAATTGTTAAAAATAAATAAATAAATTTACTTTAGATTGACTTTGTATATGTATATCAGAAAAAATTTTTACAGAAAATAATACATATATGCTCAAAGTATCCATGAATCAAAGTGTCGAACTGTCAGATACCATGTGTTTATATAACAATTCCTATACGGAAGTGAAGACTTGATGAGAATACATAGTTAGATATTTTCAGAAACCAAATGGTGCATAAGGAATCAAGAACTTGAATTTGCATACGATTGTTAAATTTATACCGCTGAAACGAAAAATAAATTCGTGAGTACATTACCTTTCGATGAACCAAAGTTGATGACCAACAAACCATATGACTCATTTTGTCAGTTTCATGTACTCAGTTGCGTTCTATATTTCTTAACGTATACCTTCTCTTTTTATTAGAATTTACAAATGTAATTTTTTTAAACCAATTGTTGAGAGTCTATCGGAAAGCATTAAATTATAAACCAATAGTATATTAGGTAAAATTTAAACTTAAAAAAAAAAGAAAATACAAGAGAAAGGTGAGACTCAGAAACTTAATTTTCGGGCGTAGAATCCAATCCGATGGACCGTCAAAATTGTTAGAGTTCAGTTTCAATTAATAAAGAATTCTTGCATTATTAATGTGAGATTAATAAAGAATATTGTTTTTGTGGCTGCGAAGCAACTCGCTAAATTTTAAGCGAAAAAATTGTTGACACCTGAGATTGTAAAAAAAATTTCTTAAAAATACAGAATCAAAAGAAGTACGGATTAAGAGAGAAATCAAGTTATTATACATTTTTATTTATAACATACTTCAGATAATTTATTCCTTTATCACCGTCAGCTACTGTCAACTGTCAAATTCGTTCACGAAACATGCTCTGCTAACTCAGCGTCCACTCCTGTCAATGCCTGCATGCGAACACTAAACACTCACACTTTCTCTCTAATATTGTTTACATATTTTTCATTGGCAAAGTGGCTGGCATAAGGCTACCAGCGATTTGACATCAGAGCGCAATGTTTGACGTTTCTTCCAAATGGGAGGCAAAAACCAAGAGAAAGCGAGAAAAAAGCGCAAAAATTTCAAACTTATATAAGAAAGTGTTTGCCATTACACGACCGAAATTTTGTTAGATATGATCTGTCATGATAATTGGCAGGACGTCTACGTCTCATAGACAATTTTACAGTTTCTTGACAGCTAACACGTATTCTTCATTGGCAGTTTGGTAGACACAGTGTAAAGTAGCAGAAAAATAATACGCTCGAAAAAATGGCGACAGATCAAGTTAATTTTAGTTGAGCACAAACTAAGAGCCAGTTGCATTTCTATGATACTCATGCAGCATGAGTATCATTTGTTTGCGGAACGCGACCGATAAAAAAGTTGGGTTTATCGTATTTTGACAGTTTTTTTTTTCTTTCTTCATTAAAGTTGGAATATATTAAGCGCTAAAAAATATATTCAAATGTAATGTGCAACTGAGATTTATTTCTCCGGAACACTCTAATTTGATAACTAAAATTAGTAAAAAATTTGTTGCTTTTTTTAAAAAAAATAAATTTTACTAATTAGCAGGCGTGTAAAATGGGAACAACTAGCTTTGTTTACTTTTAATGTTATTTACAATTAACCCCAGCAAAATGACTTCATCAATAAATTTAATTACGTTCAAAAACAACACACTTTACACCAGATTGCAAGATACTGGGATTTCTGAAAAAGGAAACGAATCCAACATATAGTATTATACTAATCTTTAGCGAAATATCTGCGTTCATAAAATTCAGAAATTTGCAAACAAAATTCGGTTAAGAGCATTTTTTCCTTAGATACATAAAATTATCTGGAATTTCATTGGATGCAGCTAAAAGCTAATTATACTCGTACTCGAACGATATAATCGGCCCTTGGGCATTTGTGCCAATAAAGAAAAATAGTGTAGATAATTCTTTAACGAAGAAAGCTCAATGCGTAGCTTGTTGTTTACCCTAAGTAGTTCTAGTTTGCAAATTTTTGATTGACCTAAAAAACATATATTCGATAAATAACGATGTGAAAAGCACAGATCTGTTCTCAAAACTTAAAAAAAATTAATTGGCATGGATTTATGAAGTCGTGAAGTCGGGATCCCTCAAAGCAATAGTGATTGTTTGAGGCTATTAGCAATTTTTCTTTTGAATGATTAGAAATAGTTCCTATTCTTAGCTAGTCATAGGCTGTTTTATATACCGTTAGTATCACGGGAATTATTTTATTTATTTGTTTCAATTTTTAACCAAAATTCTCAAACTCAATGTAAATAATAAATTTTTCGGATTTTAGAACATTTTTGACTTTGATTGCTTCCAGCAGCAGTAATACACATCGCAGCTCATAGCCGAAGCATTATTATGTAAGTTTGGGGAGTTTCGGAAGATCTTGCCATTAGTGCTGAAGTGCCGCAGAGTTCGGTCTACTCCTATACTCTTTCCCTTATCTTCTGTCATTAACGAGAGAATTTCATTTACTCGTTTGCAGCGCCATTTCTCATTCATAAAGCTATTCAAAACGCCCTAACTCTTTTGAGATTGAGAGGGAAAGGCATGTTATGAATGACTCACTAAATAAAGATCTCCAGTCAGGATCCTAGTGGAATCTCACGAATAGAGTTGAGTTCAATGCGCGTAAGACCCAATGTTGTCTGTTATCTCACAAACGTGATTCCCAACACCACGTTAAGCCCCTAGATATGGGTGGGGTAGGTATTGCGGAGACAGCGACTTTTGATGTTCTGGGTATGTCAATCCAATGTGATGTTCATTGGAATAACCACATTTTTGTCTTGGCTTTCTTAGGCGTTGTAAACAATATATCACTTTGATTGATTCCCGCATGATTTACACCACCTAAATATGCTCTAAATTGGAGTTTAATTTGCAACTGCATATGACTTTGACCGTATCCAACATCGAGCTATAAAGCTAATAGGAGACAGTAGAGTTTCCAGCTCTATTGACTCTTTGGAACATTGTCAAAATGTGGCTTGCGTCTCTCTGTTTTACCGTTAGATGTTCTGTTGTGGTCGCTGTGGCGTAGTGGTAGTGCGTTGGACTGCTACGCAGAGTGGCCGGGGTTCGAATCTCGGCACAGGCAAAATCAAAAAGTAGAAAAAATAATTTTTCTACACGGCACACGGCACCACCTCTTGGCAGGCAATGGCAAACCTACAGGAGTAAAAATTGCCTATGAAAAGCTTTCGGCATTAAACTGTAGGTCCCTTCCATGCATGTACAAATATAACACGCACAATATGAGTGGATGCGAAAAGTTTGGCCTAGGCCCTCCATGGGCTGTTGTGCCAATAAAAGTAAAGTAAAAGTTCTGTTGAGATGCGCAAACTGGTGTCGCCAGTTCGTGTGTTCATCAGAACTACACGAAGAGCAAACAGAGCTCACACTTTCCACGTAGACGCGGTGTTCCACCGCACTACGCATTACAGAGAAAGTTCGTTCATCTGTCGTACCGTGCGTATTTAGAATAAGCTGCCTACAAATAAGTTCCCCGATTATTATGACTCTTGCAAATTTAAATCCAATTCTCATAACTACTTCTCTCTCCCACTACAATGATCTGCATTCATATGGGTACACCCTGTGTATTGGCTGTATCCACAAATTTTTTTTTTAATATTATAAAGTGTACCTTCAGACTACTGTTCTGGTGGTTATTACACCCGTTTTGGTGACGGCTGTCTACAGCCCTGCTTGAGATCTAGATTGTTAATATAAGTTCAAGAATAAGCTACAAAAATATTTGAAAATGTTATCGCTCACAGAAGAGGGATTAAACTCGCAAAAATTCCACATACAACCACATATACCATAACTCTAAATAATATACAAGACATGTCATGTATTGTTATGGTATTTCCTCTTGCTCAGTTAAAATAGGTTTCTTTGTTATTTCAAGTGCAAATAAAATAAAATAATTATTTGTAATTGTATTTCTATGGAACTTTATTTTTTTTATCATTTTTTTCTATTCTTATCTATTGTACAATAATAAGCAATACTTGTAACATTTTTCAAATTTCACAATAACTTAATTAACTAAGCAACTACAAGTACAAAAATATTTGCTAGTAAAAATAAAACAAGTTCGCACTTCATACTTAAAAAATTAAAATTTTATAGACTAGCGCGCACATTTAAATTTTTTTTATATATATAAATATTTCTTTTTTTAAATTCAATATTTTTTATTTTATTTGAAATGAAGAATGCCTATTATTTTATTTCAGTCATGGAAAACTAAATAAACAATAAAATTGCATTATGATTATTATGTACATTATTTTTACTAAGCTTTTAATGTAGTTTTTATATTTTTTATATTTACAAAAATGATTTTGGAAACTTAAACAAATATTTACAAGGATTTTTCTGCAATGGTTGTTTCACTTGTTAGTTTTTGAATATTTTCTCAAAATCAGGGGCAAACTTTAAGTAACATATACAAAATTATTGGGTTAACTACGACGCAAGAAATTCATTCAGTGTTTGATATATAGTATTTTGATTCTTCCTTAGATTAAATATGTTTTCTTTTTTTGTTGTTCTAAAACTACTACTATGGTATACTTAATATGTACGATTTTCTACAATAAATAAACAAACACGCAACAAAAAAATCAAATCAATATCATCACAGTTTGGCAGCTTTCCGCTTAGATTTTAACCTTATACGAGAGTTTCATTAGCTTTTTTGAGCTTATTGGGCAACTGGGCCATAAATTCGCGCAACCCATCGGGCCACTATTGTCATCGCCGGTGTATCGCAGTAATTCGCCCATGTGTGCAGCAAAATGCCATTTGCTTGGGGCACCATTCATGGCCAATGACATGGTGGAGGATCTGCAAGCGATAGAAAAAAACTGAAGTTATTTAAAAGTGGTTTCAAAAAAGTTCATAGCTGCATGTGTATATGTATGTATGTATGTATGTATGTATGTATCTAAATAAACTATAACCTCTGACCTCAATAAATTTATAATAACTTCCTTTGTTGCTAGTTGTGCTGAATTTTAAACGATCGTTTTTCCTTCTCTCTCAACTCTCAACATTTACTTGCAGTAATTGTTGATTTAAGTAATTTTTGTTACTTCTCTTAGTAACTATATAAATTATGTAGTAGTTAAATTAAATTATTTTTGTTTGTTATTCATAATTTTGTTTTTTTTGTACTTGGCATATTTGATTACCTTCAATTCAAGTGCGAGGTTGTAAGTCGACTGTTGATTGTTGATCGTTTTTGTGGTTGTTATTGTTGTTGAAAGCATTGTGACGGAACAACAAACAAAAATACTTATAGACAACAAAAAGGAAAAAACAAAAAACGAAAAACGCAATCAAGCTTAGTAATAAAGGGTGTTTTTTTTAAGAAGTGTGGTTTTCAATCTGGCAATACTTCTTTCGGAGTTGGTCTTTTTGACAGCTGTCACTTGATTTATGCTAAGTTTGCTATGCCATTTTATAATGAATAGACTTACTTCCGAAGAACGTTTAATGGTTCGGTTCGCACGACGCATCGCGCGCTGCGTCCAATATTCGGTGTTCAGCTATGAAGCTCACTTCTGGTTGAATGGGTACGTTAATAAGAAAATTTTCGCATTTGGAGTTATCATAAGCCACAAGCCATTGTTGAGACGCCGTTACATCCTCAAAAAGTTACTGTTTGGTGAGCTCTATGGGCAGAGGGAATCATTGGTCCATATTTCTTCAAAGATGAAGCCGGTCATAATGTTACAGTCAAAGGGAAACATTATAGAGCCATGATTAATGATTTTCTCGTGCCTTAATTGGAGGATGTTGATGTGGACGACCTTTCATGCCAACAGCCAACGAAACAATAAATTTATTGAAGGAAACTTTTGGTGAGCGCATTATCTCGCGTCGTGGGCCGGTGGCATTGCCTCGAAGATCGTGCGATTTAACACCGCTAGACTGTTTTTTTTTTTGGGTTATATGAAGTCGCTTGTCTACGCAGATAAACCCGAAACGATTGACTCCTTGGAAGAGAATATTCGGCGCGTTATTACTGGCATACGGCCCCAACTGCTGCAAAAAGTGGCAGAAAATTGGGCTTCTCGGCTGGAATTTATTCGAACCAGCCGCGGCGGCCACTTGCACGAAATCGTTTTTAAAACATAATGGCAAACCCTTATCTTTATAATAAAGCTAAATTCTTGGCCATAACATTAAATTATATGCATTTTATTTCTTCTTGAAAATCGCACTTCTATATAAAACACCCTGTATTATATATTCTAAAGCTGCTTTTGGGCAGCAACAACAATAAACAGAAAATATTCTGAGTAATTGTTATTGGGTTTTTTGTGTGTGATACTTTATGCCTTAAGTAAAAGTAAATTGTGTCTAAGCACTTGTAATTAAACTTTAGCTGAAATATTTGTTTAAATTTAATTGAGAATATGCTTGAAAGCATTTGTGTGAACAGGTTTAAGTTAACCTAAAACAACATAAATAATAATATTGAAAACTGAGTTCGGGAAGAATTGCGATTTCGTAACAGTTACTCGGCCTTTATGGGTTATACTTATAATTTGGATGAAATACTACTATCCACGCTTATATCTTAAGATTCCACATTTTGTCTATAAATTAACTATGCAAAATTCGTATAATAATTGAAAATTCATAATTAATAATCGCTATCATTTACATCGTTTTCTTTACAAAGTGATCTTAGTTCAAAAATTATAAATACCTTACGTATATGAGTTTTCTTATATTCAGTTCAGAGTTCTAGAATTTATCTAAGTATGCATGACTTACTTACTTACAGAGCTAACACTACAACCGTTGATCGGTCTTGGCCGTCTGCCTTGGGGTGGTTAAATTATTAACGCCAGCCTTAGCGGGTTTTATTATACGAGGCTTCTTCTGATGGTTCATTGGCAGATATTTTTAACGTGGTGGGTTCCAAGTCCGATTATTTAAGGTCACAGAGAAGCCTGCCGCACACATTAGATTGCTGACGGGCGATCGCTGTCCAGGGGACGCCACGAGGAGGCTGTCTGTCGACATGAGAAATAGAGAGAAGCGCAAGGATCGAACATGGACTCACCTGTATTGTGAGACTATTACGACACAATTTTGTAAGCATTTTTGGAGGCGTTAAGAAGCTACATTAGAAACTTATTATTCATAATCAATAAAATCAACCCAGTTGATTTTCTATTATTTACCTTTCCATATCAATAAATAATAATCCATACCATAATCAATAAGTGGTCGCTGTGGCGTAGTGGTAGTGCGTTGGACTGCTACGCAGAGTGTCCGGGGTTCGAATCTCGGCACAGGCAGAATCAAAAAAAAAAGTAGAAAAAATAATTTTTCTACACGGCACCACCTCTTGTCAGGGAATGGCAAACCTACAAGAGTAAAAATTGCTATGAAAAGCTTTTCCTTCGCCGTTCGGATTCGGCTTTAAACTGTACGTCCCTTCCATTCATGTACAAATATAACACGCACAACATGAGTGGATGCGAAAAGCTCGGCCTAGGCCCTCCATGGGCTGTTGTGCCATCAAAAGTAAAGTATATCAATAAATCAAAGTAAACCCGAGTGTGATATTAATTTTTTTAATTAGTGATTTATATTTATCTCACATTTTCCTTTTAGCTGAATCTTTTCGATGAGATAGTTTCGAGCAGTCTCAGTTAAAGTAACAAAGATGGCTCTAGTACCAGATAATGTATTTTCAATGAAAAGTCTCTTGATTCGGTCAAAATTAAGATCGCAGGAATATTGTACTTTTATTGAAAAGATTAAATAACTAAATAAGCTTTTCAAGATTAATGAGAATAAATATCAAATATCAATTGAAGGCATAACTTGATCGATCTAAATGTATTCATGTATAGGGTGTCCCAATAAGAGTGCACGATTTAAATTGTCTGCCCATTTTTTTTCTGTGTAAGTCAGAGCTCTGAAATTTAACAGCTGTAATCTACGATTGTTTCGATTATTAAAATGGAGCGCTACACAAAGGAACAAAGCATTATCACTTTGAAAATGAGGCTGGAAATGCAGTGACTGAGAATGGCATTCGTTACAGGAACATAATAACGGAGTTCTTGTGGCCACAACTGGACGATATGTAGCTGGATGACATGTGATTTCAGCAGAAAGGCGCCACCAGGCACACCGCATATGAAACAATCGATTTCCAGACCGAATCATCTCCGGAAATTCCGATGTCAACTGGCCACCAAGTTCATGCGTTTTTTTTTTGCGTGGTTTTGTGAAATCTTATGTCTTTTGTGAATATACTACAAACAATTCCTGAGCTCAAGGCCGATATCCAACATGTCATCGATGAGATAAAGCCATATTTTTCTGAAAATGTCATCGAAAATTTCATTCAAAGAACAAGGGTCTATGATCAGAGCCGCGGGAGCGATGTGCCGGATATTTTATTCCATACTTAATCGAAGCATGTCTGCTTTACAATGTACCACCAATGATAACACCACTCTTACACTTTCAATTAAGACTGGCGAGTGTAGTCGAAAAGAAAAGAACAATTATTGAGGAATCTTGAATGAAAAATTTCGGTGAAAAAAACTAGGATATTCGAAATAGTTAAGGTAAATCAGATAACTGAAACTTTTCCAAATCTAAAGTGAATCAAGACTCAAGTTTTTTGTCTTTATGGTGAAATATATTCGAGGAATATGATAAGTGTCAATTTCTATGCAACATGACTCAAATACGTTATTTTTTGTATTTTGTATTTTTTAAATCCTTGTATTCACAGAACTCACATAATTTTTTAAAATAAACTTGAAAATAACTAGAAAAAGTCCAACAAACAAAACAAAAACAAAAAACAACATTAATAATTTAAACATTTTTAAAATTATAATAAAAAAATAAAGAAAAATTACAAAACTGGTTCATTTATAATCATAAAAACAAAAATATTATTTATAAGTAAATTTTGTTTAATGTTACACTGAAATTTTTTTTTATTTTAAATAATAAAAAACTTTCAACACACAAAAAAAGAGAAATTCCAAATTAATATGGAAATAAGTATGAAGAAATAATTATAATAAATTTACAATGACTGAAATAAAATTTACTATTACTTAATTGATTTTAATTAAACAAAAATTTGATTGTAACTCTAATAAAAAATAAATAAAAAGTAAAAGTTCAATCAAACAGCAAAACAGAAAAGTATTTACAAATTATAAACTTGTTGGTATAAAAATAAATATATGGGAATTTGCATACATTTCGTGTTTTTTCTGGACTTACTGCCAACAAAAATATTTTATTCAAATATCAATTAAAAGAATATGTTCCAAAACAAACCAAATTTAGTATTGTTTATTTGTTAATTATACTAAATGCTAAGCTATCATCTGAATTCCTGACTATTTAGGTCATTAAAATTTTTATTTAACAGAGGAATTTTAATTGAAGGTTCTTAAATGGAAAAATTATGCCAATGAACGCATAAAAACAAAACAAAAAAACCAGTTGTTTTTATTAATATACTTAATTAATTATTAAGTATTATTTATACGAGTACCTGATTAAATGAAGCAAATCCTTCTCCTTTTCGGTTAGCAGATATTCAGGTTTCGATGCCATTTCACAGAGCATCTTAGGCAGGCAAGATTCTTTAATAGCATCGGTTAATTGCGACTTAACCAAATTACGTTTTTGCTTTAAGGCGATAGTGGAAAAGTCATTGATTTTGGTATCTGAAAAGAGAATAATGAGAATGTTAAAGAAAACCAATGGTAAGAAAATTATAAATATTATACTAAATATTAAATAAAGGTGAAAAAATTTAAAGTTTGATGAATATCACACCCTGTATTTCTTTTATAAGTGCGGTTTTCAAGAAGAAATAAAATGCATATAATTTAATGTTATGGCCAAGAATTTAGCTTTACTATAAAGATAAGGATTTGCCATTGTGTTTGAAAAACGATTTCGGGCAAGTGGCCGCCGCGGCTAGTTCGAATAAATTCCAGCCGAGAGGCCCAATTTTCGACCATTTTTTGCAGCAATTTGCAGCAGAGGTGTTCAATCGCACGATCTTGGAGGCAACGCCACAGGCGCACGACGCGAGATAATGTGCTCACCAAAAGTTTCCTTCAATAAATTGACTGTTTCGTTGGCTCTATGGCATGTAGCGCCGTCGTGTTGGAACCAAAGGTTCCAACACGTTCCACATTGACTGTAACATTATGACCAGCTTCATCTTTGAAGAAATACGGACCAATGATTCCCTCTGCCCATAGAGCACACCAAACAGTGACTTTTTGAGGATGTAACGGCGTCTCAACAATGGTTTGTGTATTATGATAACTCCAAATGCGACAAGTTTTCTTATTAACGTATCCATGCAACCAGAAGTGAGCTTCATAGCTGAACACCGAATATTGGACGCAGCGCCCGATACTTCGCGCGAACCGAACCATTAAACGTCCTTCGGAAGTAAGTCTATTCATTATAAAATGGCATAGCAGACTTAGCATAAATCAAGTGACAGCTGTCAAAAAGACCAACTCCGAAAAAAGTATTGCCAGATTGAAAACCACACTTATAAAAATAAGCACCCTTTACTTGATTCATTCAAATACTGGGATAATTAATACTTAGAACATGAGCTCCAAGTTAATCTTAGTTTATTTATCAGGTTTTCTTTATTTTATTTTTTAGTTTTGGTTTAGATTGAATATCTTCTCTAATACTTAAATATATGGAGAAATAGCTAACATTGCTTATCGATACCTCACCCCGCTACAACGTGTTGAGCCATTTATTGTTTTTACCATAAGTGCGCCACTCTAACCTAACCTAACATATGAAGTGATTATGGTCAACAAAAGTATATATAATTCAACTAAAAACATTAAGAACTAGTTTAGGGTGCCTACGGTGGTTAACTTGACGCTGAAACCGATGCGATCATGTTACAGAAATTTTGAAAACCAGGAAAGATAAGTTGATGTCGATAAGATCTATTGTACATACTTTAGTGCTATGTATTATACTTATACTACTTATAAATCCGGCAAGAGGTATCTATCTCAAAGCAGAACTACTAAAATTTATAGTTTGGATAGGAGTTTTAGGAATAAAAATAAATGGCTATGAGAAATGTCAATGCTTATAAATTTTGAAAATCTTTCCTCGGTTTATTATAAACATTTGAACAACATTTTATCAGAAATTTCGTGGTCAGTTTAAATATGTGTTTTTGGTTTGCTTTGCGATCTGCCTGTAGACTTGATTTTTATTCTGAATTTTGGTCTGGTCGGATTTGCATTTAGAAGGTTCGGTATGAATTTGGAATTATCAAGTTCCTGAATATTGGGTCGCTGTCTTAATGTTTTTAGTCTGAATTTTTAATCTGATTATTGGTTTATTAATATGTCTATTATCTAATATTTTCGTAAAATCAGCCTTCAGGATAAAGAACACAAAGTGGCTTTAACTTTGGTATAAAGAACACGTTGGTATAGAGGAAAATGATCAAACAGTTAAGCTTGCTTAACAACGGGGAACTGGATCTAATGATGAAGAGACAGCATAATAAATTTAACCTATTTTAAAAATTTTTACTATTATTCGTTCATAAATACGTCAAAAGTATATCAAACCATGTAGTATCACGGTATATCGTTTTGGATTATGGTAACTGTATCCTGTCACTTTCACAGCCACATAACCTAACCTCAAACCTCAAAAGCTGTGCGCGTAAGTACTTTTCGACTTACGGTGACGCGTGATTGCTGCTTTGAAATTATTATTCACGCACGATGATATTTTAGCAAAAAAAAAAATTACGCTTGTTCATCCGCTCAAAATGAAATTTTTAAAGAAAATACGAATTAAGTATTGTATCGACGTCATGCCATCGCATGACGCCACGCTCACTTATTTTCATGGGGCAATTTTGGTATATCACTCTTACTTATGCTCACGCAGCAATTATATCACTTCCACGAGTGTTTCGTAAAATTCACATCAGGCGCCAATTTCAACTTCTGCTTTCGTTTAATGGCACAAAAGCCCATGGAGGGCTTAGGCCGAGCTTTTCGAAACGAAACCATTCTTGTTGTGGGTGTTATGTTGCTACATGAATCAATATCAACCAAATTCAGTACAGTCATTTGATATTACTAGTAAAATGTTAAGTTCTGAAATGGGCAGAATCGGTCAAGGGGGAGTGGTACCTCCCATACAAGTGTAATGTTCAATGAGAGATATCGAAGGCAATTCGAAAGCAAATTGAACAAAACTCGATACACGTCATTGAAATAGTCTTTTAAACAACTTTTCTGAAAATTGCCAACATTGGGCAAAAGCCACGCCTGCTTCCAATACGAAGGAAATATCAAAGGAAATAGGGAAATAAATGGAATATAATTTGGTATTCTTCTTCTTTTGTTAGCACAACAGCCCATGGAGGTTCTAGGCCGTGTTGTCTGTATTATATTTGTACATTAATGGAAGGGACCTATATGCCTACATTTTTATGCCGAAACTCAACGGCAAGGGAAAAGGTTTTCTTAGGCATTTTTACTCTTGTAGGTTTGCCATTGCCTGAGAAGAGGTGGTGCTGTGTAGAAAAATAGTTTTTTCTACTTTTTGATTTTGCCTTTGCCGAGATTTGAACCTCGGACACTCTGCGCAGCAGGCATCAAACTAAAACACTAATCAAACTAGGTATATACAATTAAAATATATTCAAAGATATCTTATGCGAATATTATCATTATCGGGCACTATCCACGTTTTCTTCTACTTAAAATACATAAAAATTTAACCCATCGTTGAATGCAAAAAAGTGTTTTATTTAAGATTGTGTGTAGGCTATATAAAGTGCGGATGCGCACGAACCTAATTTCGGGATTTTTGCATGTGCAGAGATTTGAACCTCGAGTACTCTGCGTAGCAGGCCAGCGCACACACCCTAGGCTATGGTGGTCATCTTTACTAGTGGGCTTTAAATTTAAGTTTGCCTCAGTATGAAACTTGGCCACGAATTTTTTTTGTAAATAAATCCTGAAATTTACTCTTCGTGGTCTAAAAATTGTGGGAATCAACAAAATTTAACTGTTTCAAAATAGGGAATCAAATAGAATAGGTCTTCGTGCCATAAAAAGGACATAACCACTCGGAGGATTTTTGGAGAAACGAAAATGTCCATCTTCATTCAAAAGCCTTTCGGTTTGTGACTACTCAATATTCAGTAATATTCACGTAATATTCAGTAATAAATTAGTATTCATGGAACTCAACTTTTTGAGGAATACTATAGAGAAGGAGTACAGTATGACTTCAGAAAGAAGGGGGAGGATCTTAAAACAATATCTCTAAGATATGACATTATATTGGGTCAGTGAGGCTCAGCATACTTTTTTTACCCATTTTGTTTGTGGCAGTGTTTCAAATAATTCAGCGTTAAATAATGCGTTTACTTTACTTACTTTTAATGGCACAACAGCCCATGGAGGGCCTAGGCAGAGCTTTTCGCATCGATTCATGTTGTGCGTCTTATATTTGTACATGAATGGAAGGGACCTAAAGTTTAATGCCGAATCCGAACGACGAAGTGAAAAGGTTTTCATAGCAATTTTTACTCTTGTAGGTTTGCCATTGCCTATCGAAGAGGTGGTGCCGTGTAGAAAAATTAATTTTTCTACTTTTTGATTTTGCCTGTGCCGAGATTCGAACCCCGGACACTCTGCGTAGCAGTCCAACGCACTACCACTACGCCACAGCGACCAAATAATGCGTTTATCGAGATCTAAAAATCTACCAACTTATATATAATTTCTTTCTAAGAGAAACTTGTCTACAAATTCGTAATGCAAGTTGAAAGAGGTACAAAATCACAATATCACCACTTCTTCTGATCTACGAAATTAAGGTTGCTGCATTTATGGAATCCCCTAAAATTGATTTCATAGAATTTTAATTCTAATGTCATTATATTTTTTAACGTATTCATCACGTATTCTGCTCGATTCATTCAAAGTACGTATTTTAATTTAAATTATATTCTGCAGAGTTATTTTTTGCAAGTCATTGTGATATTTTTAGTTTCTCCGCATTTCGATTCCAAGAAATAATTTATGTAAAAATACGCTGATATCGAAATCAGAAAAACAAACATTTTTTTTATGAATTTTTAATAAAAATAGAATCAAAATAAATATATAAAAGAAAACAAAAAAAATAAAATAGCCGACGGAAATTTAGTCAAGGTCGTTTTTTTACGTATATGGATGAGTACAACAAAGAATATATTTTAATAAAGGAAAAGAAAAAAATGGTAGTTATTTTTTTGTGGTAACGACCAAAAACATATTCTGAATAATTTTGGATTAGAACATTTTAATTTTTATATTGCTATTTTAATTGTTGCTTAAGTTTTAAAATGTAACTTTTTTTTAGTTTCTGTGACTACCCAACTAATTAATTTTTAAACTGGCTTTTTATGGCGACCGGAAAGTTTAAGTACCATATCTAGGAAACTTTTCACAGAATAACTAAGTGGGCAAAATGGTTAGTAAGCGGTGCGATATCAGGTTCAATTCACTTATAGGAATAATCGCGGGGCATTTTGGTAGTATAAGCCTTGCAATAAATTTCTGAAATTTTGAAAAAAAAACAAAAAAATGGCGATTGTGTTACGATAAAATCTCCAGTAAAAACTGCATCTGAGAGACAGCGAGATTGTAGACTTCGTCGAAAAATGGAGGCCCAATAAAATTCAGATTCTGCTATCGTGAAACAATTCCAAAAATCAACACCGAGAGATAGTGAGATTGTAGACTTCGCAAGCAACTTGAGGCCATTGTAAAATAACTCGAAAAAACTAATGCGGAGAGACAGCATCAATGACATTAGAGCCAATAATTGCATCAACACTCATATCATTGAGTCCCGACAAGGTTCTAAAATTATACAGCACCAGACAGTTATTGAGGTGGCCGAATTTACAGATTCTAAACGAAAGAGAAAGGCAGAAGATTTACTTAAAAATTTGTCTAAAAAACTTTCCTCCATGGAAAGAATACAACTGACATCAGCACAACAAAACATAGACGAGATTTGCCAAGTTTTTAGTCAACGTCATAACATTCGCGAGTTCTCAGACCGGCAAGGGGCAAATTTTCCACCTCTTGAGATCACACAACGTGAATATTATGATGATGGTAAGATTATAATTGTTCGCATGCTTTGAGTATGAATTTTTAATGTAGATGATGATTTTGCAGAGGGCGTTGCATGCATTGGAAATGGAAATGGAAACTATCAAAATGAAGTTAATCCAGATGTAGCACCACTGGGATCAGATAATCATCAAACTGAACAAACTGACAATGTTTATCATTTGCATAAATCAGCAAATAAACAATTTCGAAACATGTTTGTGAAAAGTTCCTTCGTCCTGCGTTAGACTCTGTTTTTACAAAATTACTAAACTTAATCTGAAAACCCAAAACGCAAACTTTCTGAAGAAGTCAACTTCCGTAGGGCGCCCACTGACGCACACAATTTTTTTAATATGTACATGTTTATTTTAGATTATTCTTAGAACTTAGAGAACTGATCACTCAACTTTATCACATCATCACTTCTTCTGATTTGACTAAATCCATCTGCACAATTCCAAAATGTTCTGGGCAAAAATTATAATAGTGATCTCATGCTTTCCGATATAAATAAACTACTTACTTCTTTTCAATAGATTATTTTATCATAAAGGATAAACAATTTAAATTCAATCGTTAGATATTGTATATTTTTATTTAAGTATTGTGTTACTACAAACATCTTTTCAGCTTCATTTGTTTTATTTTAATTTTATATAAATATATACAAGTGTTTTGTATGTGATTAGAAAAAAAAAACACTTATTATTTTCGCCTCTCAATTAAATACAAGGTTGAACACGATCAATGAACTTTTAAGTTTTCTCCGATCGAAGTTTATAATCAATTAATTATGTTTATAAATTTGACAGAGTATATAGTATGTATAGTTATATATCTTAAAGATATCGCAGAAAGAGAAAAAGGTTTAACTTACGAGTAAATTATACTTTAACTTTTCACAAATTAGCATTAGAAGAAATCTGTGCAGCTGTTCGGGTGTCATTTTTACTTCCACACAAAATACATATAATAAAAACAACAGAACCAAAACAAACCTCCACCCATTCAAGTTTTACTTTATTTCATGTATGTACTCGTACATTCCTCCTACATATAAGTATTAAATAAATATTTGCTTTTTTATTTAAACTATCTTCACAGCTGTTCTCAATGTCTGTATTCACTTCAAGCGATTTTAGCTGCTTTCGTTAAGAACAAATGTTAAATAGTAATATATACCATACTCGTACCTACGTATTTACTCAACTATGTACTTATACCAAGTCAGAGCAACTATTGAATATGTATGTATGTACATACCATAGTACCCGGAAAATAATTTAAGAAAAGAATCGGAATGTGAAAAACAGTCAAAATATCAAGTCAAAAGTTGGTTTTTGACAATTATGTGCGAATTTAAATAATGCAAATCCATAAATGGAATATTTTGATGTTGGTCTGACTGAGTAAAACTAGTTGCTGAGTACGTATGTATGTATTTATGTACCTGAAAGTTAACATATCGTTCTCATTTTCAGAGAGTGCTTTAGAAATTATATTTTTATGCACTGTGCAAAATTAAACCCAATTTATACGAGGCATTCTGAAACTGTATTGAAAATCAATTCATAATTACAAAAATGTAATTATCATAGAAAAATTAAACTGTCGAAATAATTAATATTTTAATTAGTTTCTTAAGGCGATGAAACGCGTGAAATCGTAAAATTTAAGTATCTAGGAAACTTTTCTGAGAAGAGTAAGTGATTAGTCTGGATTGTTCTCTGGTTCAATTTGCAGCGATATGAGCTGAAAATAACACAATAGTTCCACAGCAGTCGAATATATTGATTTCTATTCCCTAACTTTAGTTTGGGCTTGCAGTTTTTAAGTTTGTTGTCTACTACAAAAAGGTATTTAAAGGGGAATTTCAATAACTGAATGCCTGATTTTTACATCTTTTAAAACGTTTTTATTGTAGTAATAAAACTAAGGTCCGCAGATACATTGGCCACATGACAATCATTTCCCTCAGTAAATTGCTCCTAAATATCAACTAAACAAACCAATTCTTAGCTAAAGCCTTCACTGCGAGCAAAGAATTTTACAGTCTCTTCAGGCTTCGAATGAGGTCGTTTTTTATTCGGAAATTTTTTGTTTCATACTTATTTAGAGAGCTTGAAATTTTACACTTTTTAATGATATTACAGTTTTTGGGTATGAGGATTCATTTACAAATATATGTAAATTATTAGGAATATTGAACAAAAGTATGCCAGACTTTTGGGAAATTTTTAAGTCGGTGTTGGACTGTCACATTCAAATGTGTTGGAATGGAATGAAAAGAGTTTATAAAAAATTGAATTTGCTATTTTTGAAACAGTTTAATCTAATATAATTCGATTTCATCTTCATTATTTTATTTCTCCTTCTTTTAATGACACAACAGCCCATGGAGGGCCAAGGCCGAGCTTTTCGCATTCACTCATGTTAAGCGTGTTGTATTTGCACATGAATGGAAGGGACCTACAGTTTTATGCCTAATGTGAACGGTGAAGTGATAATCTTTTCTTATGTTATTTTTAATCTTATAGGTTTGCCATTGCCTAGAGGTCGAGAGGTTTTTTTTTTGTATTTTTTTGGTTTAGCCAGTGCAGGCTAGTCGATTGGAATTCAATATTTTCCAATATATAGTAAATAATATAGTAACGTTTTTAGAGTTTCAGTGGAAATCGTATGGATTCAAAATTTATCCGATTTGTAAAATGTTGTTTTCATTTTCTTCATATTTGTTACTCTAAAGTATCATGCGATTTTCAGTATAAAGAAAACATAATTTCTTGATCCTCCTTTCTCATTAATTTCTTAATATTGTGTTTTACTTTACTTAACCTAATGCTACAACCGACAATCAGTTTTGATTGCCTCCTGAAAGCTTTGCCTGTTAACTTTTCCATCAATCAGGTCTACATAATTGGAAGTTTTTTGAAAAAATAAGTAGAGCTATTCTATATCTTAAGTAAGTACTAGTTAGTATCATGTTTTCATACTTATGGTAGTACGATTAATTATTTTATATGTAATAATAATAATAATAATAATAATATACAATAATATTTTTGTTTAGGCCTGGAGGCATAATTTTAATGTTCATTAGGATTAAGGTAATATTTTGTAATCCTGGCAACCCTTACCAGCTCGATTTTCCTTTCGTTAAGTTTGGAGAGAATAGCGGAGATATTTCGGCAATCTTTAGACATTTTACCGAAATGTTTAAAGAATTTTATTACTACTAATCGAGAAGCCGAGAAGAGAAGACGTCCGCCGCAGCAACCAACCCAACATTTAGAACAATGCGCCGCTACTTAAACACTAAGGAAAATCGAGGTGGAAAAGGTACGCCCCAATTATATTTTTATAATAAATAAATCTTGTTAGATCGTTTACTGCTACTTTTCTTGTTTCCTACACGACTATTTTCAACTTCCCTCGAGATCCCCCCTCGTCCGGAGACGCAAAGCCCTCGCCCCTTTACAATTTTTATGATAACAATTACCGAAAAATTTTTTTTTTATTAATTCGATCTTTTAATATTAACTAATATGCCACTCACGTAAAATTCGCATTATTTAAATATTATTTCAGACGAATGCGAATTCTAAATTGAAAATGTTTACAAATTGCATAAAGAAACTATGTAAAATGTGAAATATTGCATTTTTAACCTTCATTGAAGTTTTTAATGTTCAACGAACTTCAATGAAAATGTAAAGTGATTAGCAATTTTCTACCTATTTATTTCTGTATACTTATATAACTAAGTAAATATGAAGGCATGTACTTATACATATGTATGTAGGAGTACGTGTATGAACGAGTATGTATGTCTAGTTAATACTTTTCATATATCGGATCTTATAAAAAGTATCAGCGATTGGTTGGTATATTTTTGGAAAAAAATTTAGGTATTCATTGAAAATCGATTCGAATCAAGTACATATTGGCCATTAGTATTAATGACCCTTTGCCATTTTTCGGGTAGCTTCATAATTCCATCGTTGTAGAATTTCATTTGTTTCTCAGAGAAAAACTTGGTCAAATGATTTGTAGAGGCTCCTCGGTGGGTCAGTTTTATTTACCATTAAGCGAGTTTTGCAGAGACCGAAGGAACTGATAGTCAGCCGGTGTAAGGACCGGGCTATACGGTGGTTGCGTTAAAACTTCCCAATCAAGTTTCGTCAATTTGTTCCGGGTCATCAAAGAAGTGTGTGGCCTGGCAATGTCATGATGGAATACAACTCCTTTCCTGTTGGCCAATTTTGGTCGCTTTTCCTTGATTGCTTCATTCAGGCGGTCGAATTGAGAGCACTAGAGAACCAAACTAACATTTGCGTCAAGTTGGAGCAACAACTCGTAATTGACAATTCCCTTCCAATCCCACCAAACACTCACACTTCGCCGGCAATCCAGGCTTTGAAGTCGTTTGTGACGGGTCACTGCGCTTTAACCATGATAAGTTGTGCTTAAGCTGGATATTCTCGTATCGTAACCACTAATCTACTTTTCATCGCTCCCGAAATGATTCGCTTCAAAAATGTTTCGAATTCATTACGTTTCAGCAGTGCTTCACTGATGGTAATTCAGTCAATCAAATTTCCAAATATCTAGAGTTTTTGCGTAGCCTGCTCTCAAATGATTCCAAACTGTCATGTGGCTGCTGTTTAGTGCCTTAGCTATCTGCTAACAGCTTGCGTGTCGATCTTGCTCCACCATCTGCTTTTTCAATGATTTTCATTGCATCTTTGATATCGATTTCTCCGGGGTCCAACATTCACTCACAGCAACCTCACCGTAAACTCAAAAAATTTTCGATTTTACCTTTTCTATAGTAATAAAGCATCACATAGCATATTTCTTCAGATACTTATTTCACTCATTTTCAAATCAATGTAACTTTTTACACTAGCGGCGGATTAGCCTGAAATGACATTAGCCTTTCAAACGAGTTTTGCAGAGACCGACATAATCGGACTAGTGTTGCCAGATTTGTGGGTGCCAACATCATCTTGTAACGAAATGTCGCGGACACTTTATATATGGTCCAATAGATACAGATAGATATTTTTATTATACCGGACAAAGTTTTTTTTTTATGTTCCTAAGTGGCATATATTGCATTTTTTTATTAAAGTATTAAAATTAACATTTCAAAATTACTGCAAAAAATTTAATCATATATTATTACGTTAAGTTGTTTTTTTTCAAAATAGGTATATACTCGTATTTACTTATACAATTTACGCAAATCTTTTTTTAAGTGTCTTTTATGGTACATAGTGTATAACTTTGTATGTTGTTATGAAGATTTTATGTTTTTATGTATGTATTTAATCATGTGAATTTTTTTCTAATCATAATGACGAAAGAAAACACGCTTGAATGAATGAAAAACACTCATTTCTTGAATGTATAAATTAACTTTTAAGACACCACATTCGATCACGCACTCGGCAGATTACGCAAAATACCGGTTACCAAATTTGGAGATTAATTATTTCATAAATGATAATGTTGACAACCAGCTGAGATTTGTAAACATTTTAAAAACTTGAAGTGTGCTTGAATGATAGCATATAAAAACGTACACTACCATCGGAAGAAACACACGTGCTGCTGGAAATGCTTACGCCTTCTGTTGGCACTAGTATTTTATTTCATAATGGTAGCTAGACTTTTATATATTTTTAATTTTCTTAACAGCAATGTTGTTCAATTAAATTTTGGCATCTTACTTGTAGACTTGGGTATGAGAAATTATCTATAGCTATTGGAAACTTGAAAAAAATTTTATCCAGCATTGAAGTTTTCAGGATCTGGTCACTTTAGTTTAAGTTTTATTCGAGTTATCGCCTACACAAATCGACCGACATGGGTAAAGCGCTGCGGTTATGCACGACTTGTTTCCTAAATTCTGAATCATTTTTCATTTTGGTTTTTTCTTCGAAAATCAAAATTAACAAGATTATACGCAATTGACTATAGTCAATAAAAGTGCGAGCTGGATAACGATATTTTAGTTTCAAAAATATAAAATTATATAAACCGTTATTTATTTATTTATTTATATCTTTCGAAAACCGGCACAACAAAGCTTAAAACCTTATTAGCAGTACCGGCAGCATGTAGCGTAAATAAGGATGAAATATATGACTTATAATATATATTGCATGACATAAAAATGTAAACTTATAGTGACAATCATCTGGAAGTGCAAAATAAAAAAAATAAGTAAAGTATAAACAAATTAGAACTAAAATTAAACATTTTCCAAACTTTAAAAAATAAAAACTTACAACGGATTTAAAAAAAAAATAAATATTAAAAAAAGACTACCGGTTAAACAAACAGACACAATGAACCATGCCGCTGAAGCTCATGTCGGAAGCGCTCTCTGATTGGCTAACTTCAAACGCGATTAACTTTGTTAATATGGATTTTTGAAAAAATATCTTGCAAATTTCCGATTGGACATTTATGTTCAGTCGCTCTGGGACGCCCTGGGACACCCTATATATGTATGTACATATGTATCGGTGGTCGCTGTGGCGTAGTGGTAATGCGTTGTACTTTTACGCAGAGTGTCTGGGGTTCGAATCTCGGCACAGGCAAACTCAGAAAAAAAGGAGCAAAAATAATTTTTCTACACGGCACCACTGCAAACCACTGGCAGGCAATGGCAAACCTACAAGAGTAAAAATTGCTATCAAAAGCTTTTCACTTCGCCGTTCGGATTCGGCATTAAACTGTAGGTCCCTTCCATTCATGTACAAATATAACACGCACAACATGAGTGGATGCGAAAAGCGAAAAGCTCGGCCTAGGTCCTCCATGTTCTGTTGTGCCATTTAAAGTAAAAGGTATGTATGTTCATACGTTGCCCAATTGTGGGCGTTACATACAACCATTATTCGATCAAAACCAATTTACCTTATACATAGTGTAAGGTATAGACATATGGAATAATACAGATTTTGATAAAAGTTCTTATTTTTTACACTTCGTTGCCAATAATTTCTAATAACTTCTAACCATGGTTGTGAACTAAACAGAAATTGTGCAGTACGTTTCGGTTAAGCGGTACTCGGTATTTGCGAAACATTGGTTCGGTTCATAAACCAGTTCTTCACCACCTTCGAACCACTGGTTGGGTTCTAAAATCATTAAATTATAAGATTTTTTTGTGGTAAACGCTTTTTTCAAATCGAGTCTTTAATGTTTTATACAACAATAAAACAACGCTATCTGCATTTCTACCTTAGATCATAGAGCCTTCGATATATCCACGATTTTATAAATACTCATCCGTAATGTCAACTGAGTTTTCAAAAGAATCGTTTTAAAAATGTTTGTTGGGGCTTTCTAAATTAAAATGACGATACCCAGCTCTGGCAAAATCTGCAGTGAAAGCCAATTATACAGCCAAAATGCAGTATAACTGCTTTATAATGGAAAATTTTGTTTTCCTGTAATTTTTCGCTAAAACTCGCTGTATCACTCTTTAATCTGGCCTTATATGGCAAATATGCTATGTACATACATAATTCACTTACTTAATAAGTAGTATAACAGCAAAAATTAGAAGCTCTTATACAGTTCTGACTTATACAGCAAATATGTTGTATACTTAAATCGCTTAGTAAGTAATTATACAGCAAATGTGCATAGCTTTTATTTATATAAGTAGTTCGACCTTTACCGTATGAATAAAAATAAGTATTAATACTGCTGATATATAGGTGTAGACCCGAAACTATTGACGGCCCTTGCCGTATAAGTGAACTTTAGTAGCTGGTATACCGCCGTTGCCGTGTAAGTGAAATATTATTGGCACTTTCTTTGATTCTTGTCTTCTGCACTTTTGACGCTCAATAGGCTTGTCAATGTGATAGCCGAGAGGCAAAGTGTAGAAATAGGAATCCAAAGGTAGCGGGTATGATAAAAAAAAAATAATAATTTAAATAAAATGCCAGAGATCCAATATAAGAAGAGAATGAATTAAAATTTTGTGTAGGCCAAGCCGCCGTGAGTGATATCAAAAACATGCTGTAAAGGCACTGTATATATGCTTATAAAAGGGCACATTTCAGGCATATAGGCATTTTGGACTTTATTATTTTGCAGTGTAAGTGATTTTGTAGTCAGAATGGTTCCGGCTGGATATCTGTGTTTTAAATTTACCCTTATAATGTGTACACTTTTATAATTTGTTTTAAGAGCGCACCATCTTCACTGTCATTACCACTTATGGAGTTTAAGGAAACATTGTGCTGTAGCCAGAAATAATGTTACTACTTTTTTGGATTGAACTAAAGCATTTTTCGCCATTTATTTAAGTTTCGAGGAATTGTGTTGTTGCCATAGCTATATTATTTACCAGAAGTAGGTATGAATAACCATATCTTTTTTCCTATTAGCGAGATCAGTCTGAATACCCAGTCTGTGTGCTTGGCGTTTTAGTTTCCAAATCAAAAAGTAAACCATCACCACCATCACTTGGCAGCCATTGGCAAGCCTACAAGAGTAAAAATTGCCTATGGAAAACTTTTTACTTCGTCGTTCGGATTCGACATAAAACTGTACGTCCCTTCCATTCATGTACAAATATAACACGCACAATATGAGTGGATGCGAAAAGCTCGGCCTAGACCCTCCATGGGCTGTTGTGCCATTGAAAGAAATAGACGGGACTAAACAATTTTGTTGCTTATGTACTGGAAGTAGTTCCGAAAGACGTCACCTTATATTATTCAAGATACTCTTTAATTTAAATTTCGCGCGGAAACCCATTCATCAAAATATTATTTTTTTAAGGTTGGTATGACTGTCGGTGACATCTGTGCCAAATGTCACATCAAAATAATCATTAGTGTTTAGTATACGCTTGTCTTTCTGAAGTACAAAAAGTGCATTCCGCGATTTTCACAATGAGTGAAATTATTCAACAAAGAAGTTCCATTAAATTTTGTGTGCGGAATCAAATTTCTGGTGCCGAAACGTTCAGAATGTTGCAAAAGGCCTTCGGTGATAATTGTATGTCGCGTGCAAGTGTTTTTGATTGGTACAAATTGTTCAAAGATGGTCGAGAACGCGTTGACGACGAACCACGTCCAGGACGGCCATCAACATCAACTGATGATCAACACGTCAATAAAATCAAGGTAATGGTGCTTGAGAATCGACGATTAACAGTCAGAGACCTTACTGGCATCGTTGGAATATCGGAAGGATCAGTGAAAACCATTTTAAAACATCATTTGGGCCTAAGAAGAGTTTTGCACGATTGGTTCCAAAATCACTGCATTGGTTTTACAAGACCATTTTGCCAAAAATTCGACTGATATCGTTCTGCAACCACCCTACCACCCTATTCGCCTGACTTAGCACCGTGTGACTTTTGGCTATTTTCTAAACTCAAAAAACCGCTTCGTGGACACCGTTACCGTTTTGAGTCAATTGAAGACATTAAACATGAATCGCTAAGCGCATTGAAGGCTATTCCGGAAATTGACTTTAACAACTGTTTCGAGAATTGGAAAAAACGTTGGCACAAGTGTATTGGGGCCGGGGGGGATTACTTTGAAGGGAACGAAATAGATTTGGTAGAATGAATAAAAAAAAGTCTTACTTACTTTTGCTCACAGTAGTATTAGCTTATTTAAAAAAAGTTAATTGGCCTGGATTTATGAAGTCGGGATCCCTAAAGCAATTGTGGTTTTTTGAGGCTATTAGCATTTTTGAATGATTAAACATAGTTCCCATTATTAGCTAGTCATAGACTCTTTTATTTACCGTTAGTATCACGGGAAGTATTTTACTTATTTGTTTTTATTTTTAACCAAAATTCTCAAACTCAATCAAAATAATCAATTTTTCAGATATTCGAACATTTTTGACTTTGATTGCTTCCAGCGGTTGTAATACATATCGCAGCTCATAGCGGAAGCATTATTATGAAAGTTTGGGAAGTTCGCTATACGATATGATTAAGTGTATCTCAAGACTACTGCTCTGGTGGTTATTACACCCGTTGTGGTGACGGCTGTCTAGATTCCTGCTTGGGAACTAGAGGGTTAAGTGGAGATAATTTTTCCTAAAATCTTGAATGATATCGTCAAATAGTATGTATACAAAGTATTTTTTTTTTTCCAACTGCACCTCAAACAGAAACAACTTTCCATGGCAATCCAAGCAGTTGCCTGGCAGGCATAAGTGCCAAATGAATAAGAAAACAGTTTTTCCGTTTTTTGCTTTTGTGTGAGATGCACTTATTGATTTTGTATCTAAAATAAAACAGTACAAATAACTACTCAACTGTGACGGGCATACTACTACATGAAAAGCTACTTTAAATATTCATTACCAATGATTTTCCTATTGTTGGTGTGGTGGTGGGGCCGTGATTATCAATTGAACCCGACACGATCATCTTCTTCAACTTTTTCACTTTCACTTTCAAAAAAAAAAGAAGATATAAATATATATAGTATAAAGCCTCATACTTTTCCTAATACATACTTTGTTGTCCAAATTCGCATGACTTTACACAGTACATACACAAAAAAGTAATAATTTCTCATAGTATGCATCCAACAACTTCAATCTCGAACAGCGCAACACTCAAAGACTCGTCGTATACCTAACGCTTTTGTTAGCCAAGCTAACAAGTTGGCTGCTTCGGTTGCTTGTTGGTTGGTCTTATGTTAATGACCGCGCAGTCTCAACGCAGTAAACGGGCCAAAAGGCTATGTGCCATGCCGTTGAGGTAACGACGACGACTCAATTTTAAAAATAATAACAATAATTCATGGCATTATCTTATAAATTGTTTTTGTATTTATGTATGTAAATAATATACTTTTGTTGCAAAAATATTTCCAACTTTTTGCTTGTGGTTGGTTTTTTTGCTTGCTTTTTATCTACTGCAATATTGAATTACAATATGAAAAGTTTCGATTTCATTAGATTCTGTTTTGTTATGTTTTTGACATTGCAACATGTTCATAACTTTGGTTCATTTTCATTATTGTTTTTTTTTAATTTATTTTATTACTTAATTTCGTTTCTTTTGTTTTTGTGCAATCTCTGTTCAAATAAAGAGCAAAGAAATAAATTTATACTAATTTATTCGTTTTGAAATATTTATTATTTATTTTTACCCAGCTCAACATAATGTGGGCATAATGTGGGGTCAGGCAATTTGCGAATTTGATTTTGCTTCATTGCTGAGGATGTTGAGCAACAAAGTATGATATAATAATAGATGTAAAATCTTGTATGGAGAATTAAGGGAGAGTGAAGGAGACAAGTGTGGAACTTGCAGCCAGCCACCTTTGAAACAATGAAACCATCAATAGTTTCAGACTGGCCAGTCTAATTAATCGATTTTCAGCAGTTGCACTTAACAGCTTAAATATATGGTTTTGAGGCTCGTTAATAACTAATACCATTATAACTCAGATCGCAAAACTGCAGAAATGCTTAAAGCTTTTCCCAAAATCACAGCCTGCTGTGATTCGGCTATCATAAAAATGAAAAGATGACTGCATTTTTGAAGTCTGTTTCAATGCTGTTTATTCCTTCTAAGGTGCTCCTTCAGATCAGCAGCAATGCGAAGTTAAAGCGTTTAATGTAAAATGAATGATTAGCAAGCAACTATTTACCGGGCCTTCATAGACTTCTTGACCGCCTTCGAAAGTCCTAGCCATTAATTAAAATATGTAAAATATGTTTTTGAACGAATGGAGAAGTTAGGGGAGAGGGAGGAAACAAGTAAGGGACTTGATCCAGAACGGCAAACTCTTCTTCTTCAAGTTTAATGATACAAATGTCGACGAGATCAGTCATTTTATATGCTTTATAGTGGAATCTCCTGCGATGACGGTTACAAAAATAATGTATAAACTAGGATGTCAGTTCAGTTGCATAGAATCTCGCAATGTTCTTATTTGTCAACATCCACGAACTTCTGCAAAGACTTGCTATGTTGAAACCTATACTTCATAACCTGCAAGTGTTTGTAAACCCCTTCTCGAACGCTGTTTTTATAGTTCATTGGCAGCAAAAACCGACTGCGGTTCCTATCAAAAGACATAAGTGGAAGTGAATTATCCACGTCTTAGCTGCCAAGCAAGATGTTATGGACGTCTAAAAATAACTGTAAATTTTCAATGGTGCTAAAAAATTCACGAATCAGGGAAACGTTGGAGCAACCAAAGCTGATGGCAAACAACCGATAACTTTATAAGAATTATGTTGGAACCCTTTGACCACGAAAAGCTAATGGAGAAAGAGAGCCGTTCCCAGTTTTAATTTTTAAATTTAAGAAATATATTATGTTATATAATGTAATGTTACAAAATATATTAGTATGTTTCTAGTATAAAATTATTAAGTATACCAAGTTCTTCATCTCCTAAACTGCCTTCGATGCGAGGCCCACCCAAATAAAAATAAATAAATAATGAAATGCAAAATGTAAGCTCTGCATTTGACATAATTCATATTTAAAAGTGACAACAGTGACCCGATTTTAATTACATAACTTTTAAACTAATATTATCAATGAATTATATTGTGGGAGAAATTTTTTAAGAATTCAAAACCGACAAATGTGATTTCACCCTACCGTTGATAGAAGAAATGTAAAGAATAATCGGTATAGCTGCACAGAAGATAAGCCCTGGTCGTTGAGCATTTCAAATAACCTGCCGCAATAAAGTCGTTGTTCTTTAGGTTGATAATTATACTAATAGTTGGCTAAAACATTAGGCTCAAATCCCTGTTATGGAAAAAATTCGGTATTGGAGAGAAATAGCAAAAGCTAAAGGTAATGCTAATATCGCTCAGGCCAAGGGCCGGTCAAGTATTGGTAATAAAAAATAGGTAGATATAAAAACAAAATGTCTGTGACTTTCATTAGAAAACCAAAAGAGTTATAGAGGTAAGTCCTGAATTTTAAAATTAAGTAATATTTTTGGCTACCTTTTTTTATATGCAAGAAATTTATTCCATTTTTAAAATTCCTTAATTTAAATAGAGCTAAGTAAGTAAGACCAGTTGAATATTCAAATGAATTGAAAACACAAGTTCTTCCGAAAACAGCAAAAATGTCTCACAAATGAAGCAGTAGGAAGGTTAATGTGCTCCAGAAAAATATTCTTTTTACTAATAATCGTAACTTAAAATTTTAATATAAGCCACTGAGCACTTAAACCACCACTGTTATAAAATTAACCAAGATAAAATTCGGGTGTTCTATGATATTGTTATATCGTTTATTTCTTCTTTTGATGGCTCAAGAGCCCATGGAGGTCCTAGGCCGAGCAACCGGACACTCTGCGTAATGGGCCAACGCACTAGCAACTCCGCCACAGCGACAAGAATATGAGAAAATTTATGACAAATGAGACGATATGCCATAGAATAAGTATGTGGACTTGTGAATATCTCAATTGTTAGGAAAAACTGGGATATAATAAGGGTGTCAGCCCCTCTTAATGTTTAACTTTTTTTGCGTTTTTAATTTTGTTAAAAGATAAAAATTTATGAGTAAAAATGTATCATTTTAATACTCAAAGCGCACTTTCTAGACAACACTGTAGCTCAAAAGAAAACGATGATCTCTTTTATCAAATATATAGTGGTATCTCAGCTTTAAATGCAAAACAAAAACAAAATAAGTTACCAGGCGGTAAAAGGTTCTAAAGTTAGAGTTAAGTAATATCAAAGTGTGAGCACCCCAAATATTAATATTGAACTTTTGACATTTTCCCATAAACGTTGGGTTAATTCAATTACGGGAAATAAATTATTTATTATGTGGTGTAGTGGTAGTGCGTTGGACTGCTACGCAGAGTGTCCGGGGTTCGAATCCCGGCACTGGCAAAATTAAAAAGTAGAAAAAAATTATTTTTCTACACTGCACCACCTCTTGGCAGGCAATGGCAAACCTACAAGAGTAAAAATTGCTATGAAATCTTTTCACTTCGCCGTTCGGATTCGGCATTAAACTATAGGTCCCTTCCATTAATGTACAAATATAACACGCACAACATGAGTGAATGCGAAAAGCTCGGCCTAGGCCCTCCATGGGCTGTTGTGCCATTAAAAGTAAAGTAAGTAAATTATTTGGAAATTAAATCGTTTTATAAACATAATTATTTGACATTCTCTGAAAAGTGTTTCCGTTTTGCAACACTCACTAATGGTGTAATTACTGCACAGTTTTACAAATTAATATTTAATTGACTTTGCTATTGATAACTTCAAGTCCAACTAAATGCTATTCTCATTATACTTATTAGCTAATAATAACAAATATTTATATTACAATTTCGGGACCTTGTGGTCCAACTTAAGCACTGCTCACACAGTCGCACTCACTCACCTTCGCTTATATCGATTTCGGTATTTTTCTGCTGGAATTTCCCCGTGCCCGAGGTGGCTTGATTTGAATCCGATTTAACGCCTCTGACAACGCTACCATAACCATAAAAATCACCAAAAAACATCAAGGCCAAAGCGGCAAAGATCATGATGCGAAAACGCCAAGCGACATCCATTGTTAATGGTGGAGTGGATATTTGAGTGATGGAGTAGTGGGCGCTTATTGTTGGCTACGGTACAGTGGCGGTGGTGATGGTCAATTTAACACTTATTTAACACACTCGCTGTACAACTTACTACGCACGCTCACTTCAATACGATTTTAAGCCTCGTTTAGTATTTACAAAAACCAATGAAAGTTCATCAAATTTACCAAATTGTTAAAAAATAAATGGAAAGCTGGCAATAAATTGAAGTCATAAAAAATGTTTAGTAATTAAACTCGAATTTTTATTTATATTTTTTTTTTTATTTTACGTTATATTCCAAAATGGTTATGTCAATTAAAATTGGCATTCAAGAGCACGAATTTTGTGAAATATTTTTATTTGTTTATACTAAGTGTTTTCGTTTTCAACAACTGTTGCTATTGCTGCCGCATATAATTTTCTTAAGCGATATGTCTACGTCCACTGTGCGCGCTGTTGAATTTTAAACTGAGCTTTAATGGCTAAAATGATCGCAACTAACATGTGCCAAATCTACTATTATCATCATTGAAATTGAGCAAAACGAGAGAGAGAGAAATACCGTACAAAGAGAGAAAAAGTGGGAGAGAGAGAGAAGGTGTACTTACCATTCGACCAGTTCGGTAACAATAATAACAACATATAAATGGTATCAACAACAGGTAAAAAGCCAAGCACACAGCTGTGCTTTGCTAACGAGAGCGTAGCAATTTAAAAACGCTCGTTCATTCTCTCCTGCTCCATAGCTCTGAAACTCTTGCACTGATCATTTTATTATATCATCTTTTGGTATTTCGGCGAATATCAAATCTCATTGCGCTAAGAGTTATGAGTTTAGTTACCTGTTGCTATTGCTATTGCTGTTACCGTTGCATTCACATTTGCATTTTCGTATCTTCTGAATTGAAGTGTGTTTGTGTCCAGTTAGGTTTTGCATCTGTCTAGTACTCGGACACTCGTATCCACAAATGTACAAGTATTGTGATCTGAGTACCGCACAGTGGGTATGAGATGCTACAATAGCACAGCGAAAGCGTAAAGTTTAATTAGCGAATAAATATAATTTTAAGGATGATTCGGAGACTCAAATTCCGATCCCATACTCAGATTTGCTCTGTTATGGCAGGAATTTCCGCTATAGAGAACCGAATAATTTTGGTAAGTGCGGTACTATATAACAATTTTTTTGAAAGAGGAAACTGCTCGTATAAATTTCTTCAAATTCACATATAGACTGCTATTAGCAAAATCTTTTTTTAGGGACAGTTCAAGGTCATGGCGGAGTGCTGATGGGTATTGGTGAGTAAAATTTTCTAGTATGAAGTCGTAAAAAATAAGTAAAAAGTAAGCCAAAGTTTCTCCTTATTAATAGTTAAACATGTTTTGCGTTTACGCTAACACTCCACCTTCTCCTTCTTCCTCTCTTTCGGGTGATTTTTGATATAGAAGTTTAGAACATTTGTTTAATAAATGGCTGAAGAAGTAATTTTGTTAATCGCGTCACTCTCTTCACTTTTCCCTAAGGAAAATTATTTACAAATATGATCCATGGTCGCCGTGACGTAGTTGGTAATGTACGACAGCGCTACGGAGAGTGACCGGGTTCAAATATCAGCACAGGCCACAATCAAATAATAAATAATAATTTCACTACATGGCATCATTTGCCTCTTTGTAGACAATGTCAAATTTACAAGGATAAAAATTGAGCATATCGCTTCTCCGTTCAGATTCAGCATAAAACTGTAGGTCCCTTCCATTCATGTACAAATATAACACGCACAACATGTGTGGATGCGAAAAGCGAAAAGCTCGGCCTAGGCCCTCCACGGGCTGTTGTGCCATTAAAGAAGAAGAAGATATTATTCACCATGAATTCTATGGTCACTTTGGCGTAGTGGTATTGCGTTGGACTGCTACGCAGAGAGTCCGGGGTTCAAATCAAAAAGTAGAAAAATAATTTTTCTACACGGCACCACCTCGTGGCAGGCAATGGCAAACCTACAGGAGTAAAAATTGCCTATGAAAAGCTTTCCACTTCGCCGTTCGGATTCGGCATTAAACTGTAGGTCCCTTCCATGCATGCACAAATGAGCATGCACAACATGAGTGGATGCGAAAAGCTCGGCCTAGGCCCTCCATGGGCTGTTGTGTCATTAGAAGTAAAAAGAATTCTATGAGCATTTTCTGAAAAATTTGTTCCAATAACTTCGGTAAGGAGATGTGGTGGTGGTGGTGGAGGATGGTCGTAAAAATGAGAAATGTTTAGTTCAATAGAACAAGAAACTTATTAGGGATTTAAGTTAGAGGGCAGCTCATCATAGCTGAAATCAATAAATACATATGTACTATATGTCGGTCTTGGTCTATAGCTTCAAAAACTAATCTGAAAATATTTACATACATATGTATATGCATCTAACTTTATAACAATGAGAAACAATGAGTTCTTACATGAACATTGTTCAAGGAGCAACGTTAAGTATTTCATTTTATGTGATTGTAGGTCAAACGAACTATCGTAAAATTCCAAAATTGTGTCTTGTGTGTTGTCGAATAAATTCATAATTTGTTTCACTGTTTCGCCACAAGTCAAAGAGTATAGCATGTTGCTCATGGGCTCATGCAACACACTGCCACTTTACCACAATAACAACAACAGCAGCAGCAGCAGTGACAACGAAACCAGCTAAACGTGACTTTGTGTTACAATAGATACAAAAAACGAAGAAAATAAACCAAAAAAAAAATCAAAAGAACAAGACGAAATGCTGTAAAAACAACAACAACAACAATCACACCGCCAACAATTACTGTGAACCAAAAATGCTAAAACAAAAAGAAATAAAAATAAAATCAGAAAGCTCAGCAATTGTACATGATAACATAAAATCGAGGTTAACTAAATGTGAGCATATGCTTTCGAAGACTAACAGCTAAAATAGCTATACCATAAGAAAAATGCCAGCTACTTTGCTCACAGCTAAATTAACAGTTATGTTTCAATGCACTTAACTGCAAAATTGCAGGCCAAGTAACAAAAACAACAACAACAACGACCACAGTACCAGCCAACTACACACAGCCAAATAACAATGAATTAAAATGAAGAATCGAGCAAACTTGAAACATGAGAGCGCAAGTGCAAGCGAAGCTTTTTTGTTTTGTTTTTTTTTTGGGTATTTAATTTATTTTATTTTGAAAGACTTTTTGTGCGTTAATTTTGTTCATTTGCTTGGAATGAAATTTACAATAATATGTATATTTGAAGTTGAAACAGAATCCAAAAACAAAAATAATCAGAATTCACATTCACATTCACACATGCACACGCATATTCACCTTAACAAGGTTAACAACAACTTGGGGCCATGCCTAAAAAAGGCAGTGCAACCATAAAATGAAACTCCATTCACATTTTTTTCAGGTTGGTTGACTTCTTTTGGTTTCGATTCACTGGCTAAGAAGTAACTAAGTTACTAACTGGTTGACAATGGCGAAAAGGTTCTGGTATAGTAAAGGGTGTTTTTTCTAGAAGTGTGGTTTTCAACTTGTGGTTTTTCACTTCGCCGTTCGGATTCGGCATTAAACTGTAGGTCCCTTCCATTCATGTACAAATATAACACGCACAACATGAGTGGATGCGAAAAGCTCTGCCTAGGCCGAGTGGATTGTGCCATTAAAAGTAAAAGTAAGTGGTTTTCAATCTGGCAATTCTTTTTTCGGAGTTGGTCTTTTTGACAGCTGTCACTTGATTTATGCTCAGTTTGGTTTGCCATTTTATAATGAATACACTAACGTCTGAACAATGTTTGGAAATTATTTAAATTTATTATCAAAATTCGTGCTCTGTGAAAAATGTGTGTTATCGATGTTCATTTTTGGCTCAATGGATTCGTGAATACGAGTAAGAAGAATTGCCGTATTTGGAGTGAATACCAGCCAGAGCCATTCAACAGCTACCAATGCATCCCACAAACTGTTTGGTGCGGTTTATGAGAAGGCGGCATCATTGAGCTGTACTTCTTCAAGGACGATGAAGGCCGCAACGTTACGGTCAATGGAGAAAGGTACCGTTCGATGAAAACAGACTTTTTTTTGCCGAAAATGCAAGAATTGGACTCGGCCGACATGACGGTGCCACATGCCACATTGCACGCGAAACCATGCAGCAATTGAGAGGCGAATTTGGTGAGCAATTAATCTCACGTTTTGGTGTAGTCAATTGGCTTCCAAGATCGTGTGATTTGACCCCGTTAGACTATTTTTTGTACAGCTATGTTAAGTCTCTTGTCTATAGCGACAATCCAAACACGATTGCTGCTTTGGAAGCCAGTATTGAACGCGTCATTGCGTCATTTGTGAGATTCCGGCCGAAATGTGTAAAAAATGTGTGAAAAATGTGCCAAAATTGGAACTTCAGAATGGGCCACTTGAAGCGTAGCCGCGAGAAACATTTAAGTGAAATTATCTTAAAAAAGTAAATAGCAGGAATTGATTTATCGATCCAAATAAAAATTGAATTGACTTTTGTAAAATTTATGTGTTATTTATTCTCATTTTTTAAAACTAAACTCTTATAAAAATCACCCTTTATTTTCTTGTAAATGATATTTGTTATGTATGCATATACATACATACATATATCGTATTGTACATTCTTCTGTCATCTTAACTAAAAACAAAGCTTTATAATAATTCATTACAATCCAATAAACATAAAGTTTTGTGATATTTTAAGCGTTATACGGTGAGAGAATAAAAATTACCTTGATCAAATGTGATTAAAGAAATTAACCCTCGCAATAACCGCTATAAATACATATGTTTAAGCGTTAGGAAAAAAATAAACACTCGAAGAGAAAATGTTTGTTGGCATTATTGAGTAGGAAAGAACAAAATTTTTTTATGAATACTCCTTTTCTCTTATCTGGCACTACAACCGATGATTGGTTTGCAACGCGCGCGCTGGCACCAATTGATAAGGCCAAGTACAGATCAGTCAGATGGCCCTGTACCTGGTCTTTCCAACGAAGATTAGGACATCCTCTCCTGCGTGTTCCTCCACCGTGGCTCGTATAAAACGCCCTTTGAGCCGGAGCGCATTTTTATACATCTTATTCGATACACTTCGTTCACTCATAGGTGACCATAGATCTTACGGAGTATCTTCCTCTCGAAGGCTTCTAACGAATTATTTTCTCCAGTATACGGTTAAAGAAGTCGCACGATATATAGTACTCCTTTTCTCTTACTATTTTTTAACCCATTTCTTAAGCGATGTTTTTTTTTTATGAACAAAAAGATATTAAGGTGTAATTTCCATCTGAAGTTTATTTGAGTATATATTATAAAATATTATTTCCGTGATGTGTAGCTTTTATATGTTGCCGCTGCTATTACTTATTACCATATGATCATTCGACTGTAGGTCGAATTTTTGTAAATGAAATGTACTGTATCTCTAGAAAGTTATAAATATTTCCGAATTTTGAATTAACAATTTTATTGCAATAAGAACAAAATTTTTGTCTTTCACAGCCTTAAGTCTTCAAAAAAGAGTTACTTATGTGTCCTTCAGTGACCCGCATACTACTTTTTGATCAAGAATATTTTATCCAAAGATAATTTTTTTCCTAAAGGTTAACAACCTGCAAGTGAAATGTGAAAACTATATTTCTGTAATTCATTGGTTAATTTTCTAAAACTATTTCTACATTGGTGGATTCGACTTTCACTACTTTTCGATGGAGACATTTTCGTTACCGGAAAAAATTTATTATTTTTTGTAACAGTTAACCCAGTATAAATCTATTATTGCAAATACCTATGTCTGTGTCTTTAAAGGTTAATTTCTTAGATAAAATCAACATTGGTTTCGACCTTAGAAGTCATTGAACCACTTTTTTATGGGGAACATTTCTCCCGAATACCTTATGATAGGTTTAGCTGCCGTTTACAAAGTAAAGTCATATATCGGATAATATCTACATATAACACCCCAAAAAGTGTAAGGTGGGGTGGTGGAGTGTTGCTGTTTTCATAACATGTACATGGTTTATGGCTGATAAATTATGTATTGGATTAGGGCCTCTAAAGCTAGAATCCCAAATGTTGATAGAGATAATCTGAGAGCTTGGCCGTAATCAGCGAATTCGATTTAAATTTGCTTTTTGTTTGGAGTGTGTAATGATTAACTTTCCCAAGAATTGGGATTTTGGTGATAAAAATTATTTTTTTAACATTATCAAAGAAAAATGAGATTTCATTACATAAGTAGTGTGTTGGACTGTTACGCAGAGTGTCCGGGGTTCGAATCTCGGCACAGGCAAAATCGAAAAGTAGAAAATATAATTTTTCTACACGGCACCACTGCAAACCACTGGCAGGCAATGGCAAACCTACAAGAGTAAAAATTTGCTATGAAAAGCTTTTCACTTCGCCGTTCGGATTCGGCATTAAACTGTAGGTCCCTTCCATTCATGTACAAATATAACACGCACAACATGAGTGGATGCGAAAAGCGAAAAGCTCGGCCTAGGCCCTCCATGGGCTGTTGTGCCATTAAAAGTAAAGTAAAGTAAGAGTGGATGCAAAAAGCTCCGTGAGCTGTTGTGCAAGAAGAAGAAGAAGAAGAAGTACTACTAATACTTACTACTAATTCACAAATATGCAAGTTTTTTAATGGAAGTCTTTCGTTTAAGTTTACTCTTGATAAGAAGTGAGGATATACATATAAAAAGTAATACACGAGTCTGCCGGACTAAAGTTTTTCTTAATTTCAAATCAAAATGCTTATATATTAAAACCTCGTTTATCAGAGATTAAATAGTCTTATTCAATGTGTTCTACTAAGTTCGTACAGAAAACCTACATAGCCGGAAATTTTTCTTTCATTCTGTATTTCTCGGGGTCTCTTCCAGGATTTGACCTATAGTGAATATCTGGGAAAATGTTCGACTTACCAGCTTCTTTGATAATATTGAATCAATTTGTTATCGATGGACTCGCTCATTAGTATAGGGCATTAGGAAGGCTAACTACCGACAAAAGTTAACATCTGTACTCGCAGCCTTATTATTTTTCAACCGAGCATAGGCTGTTAAGACATCCATATATTTTGCCGGGCGGCGTTACTTCAACGCCGTCAGTGATTGGGGTTTTCAAAACATATTTTTCAGTATCGGGATTTGTGCCGTCATCGCTATTAAGCGACTGTGAAAGTGTTTCCTCCTTAATTTTAAAATACTCAAAGAGATAGAAGTTCTACGCTCTCTTTCTGAATACCTTACTTTTCTACCTGTTTCTCTCGTACAGCCTTTCATGCTTGCGTCAGTGAAAACAGCCACTTAAATTTCAGAAATAATATAAACATTGTTCAACCAGAAGCCATTATTCTTGCAGAGAGAGGAATTACAAAATTATGTTCTTTATTAAATATGGAATTCTGATCACGAATAAGGGGTTTTCTAAATATTGTTAGTTAAAACTGAATCACAGATTTCAGAAACAACAAGAACATATAATTTATGCACCATTACATCTGGTTTACTAGGTTAGAATTTATTAAAATACATTATTACTTAAACCATTCTTCTAATTTATATCAAAGAATAATAGGATTTTTGAATTCTTCAAAAACCGATCATAGCCCGGGAAACTAAGTCATCCCTATATGGACATATAATAAATTACAGAAGATAATGCTCTATGAAATCATAACAAACATTAGTAAATACTGTTTTACTCTCGATTTCATAATTGATTTCATAATTTATGTAAAATACGAAATTAATACTAATGCTGCCTAAAGCAATAAAAGATTTTGCGATGGTTTTTTTATTACTAGACACAACACAAAAAGCTTAGCATACTTTTTGGCTCCTCCTTTAAATCAATCAAAGATCGTAAGCACAACGATGTATTGCGATGTTTACAATTTTTTAGTTTACTTATTTTATATAATAGTTAGCATAAAAATATCTCGAGATGTTGTGGATGGATGTGGCAGATTTTAGGAAGTTAAATGGTTTTTGACCTGAATCTAGAGAATTCTGAAATATTATTGAAAAAAGAAATACTTCCTTAAAGTTAATCCATTTTATTACAGAATTATCCGGATTTTAAATACTTAAAATCCCTATGGTACATATTGTTTAGTATGGAAAAATATATGTGATACTTTACTGAGTTGCATATTGACTCTTATTGATAGTTATTGCTAATGCAAGACTGGAAAGCTGAGCTATTTAATAATTGAATCTTAACAGGAATTGAATCTCTCAAGGAGTAACAATTATAACACGAATCCAGGCGATTTTCAGATACAGTAACAAAAGTAAGTAGTGTAATTTTCATAATGTTTTCGACGCTGAATCCAAATGAATGTCGGCAAAATTAGGGATAAATTCTAACCGAAAAGTGGGAAGATTCCGATTTTTGTTATTTTCAACACTATCATAAAAAATCGATTTTCAAAAAAAAAATAAAGAAAGAAAATCAAATCGGAAAAGCCCAAAAGTCAATGGACTTATTATTGTTCTTTTTTAATAAACATTTTTTTTTCCTCTCTGATGTGGAAATCCATGCATAAATGAACTATAAATAGTCAGAAGTAATTCAGCAGCAGCTTCTGGATTCTTTGATGACACTTTGCCACATGTGAAAAATTTCTTCGGACTAATATTTCTTGTATTTTGAGCAAAAAGTGGGCATAGTTGTGTTGATGTAGTATTTTTTTCTCAGATACCAAAGTTGTAAAAATTTAATACTTATATTATTATTTCAGGACTAATTTGTTTTCCGGTTATAGGTAGGTACCCAACTTAAACTAATGGTATTTTGATTCAGGATCAGCATCCCAAAATGAATCTAGGACATTTTTCGAATCTCCATCTGAGCCAGAAAGAAACTTTCTTCTTTTTTCAAATGTTAATGTATATAAAAAGTATCCGCGGTTAGTACCCACAAATCTGTCATGTGGCTGATGTGTAGCGACTCCTCTATCTCCTGACAGCTTGCGTGTTGATCTTGCTCCTCCAGTTTCAAAATTTCATCGGTTTTAACAGCCATCGTTATTTTCGGTAGCACACTACTCGGCGTTCACTAACAGCCGTAAACCGCACAAATTTTTCTGCATGTTTTTGCAGCGGTTTTAGCTTTTCTTTGGTAATAAAGCATCTCATAGCGTATTTATTTAGATATTTCATTCATTTTCAAATCAATGTCAGTTTTTACACTAGCGACGAAGTGCCACCAGCCTGAAGTGCCCCACTTTTCCAACATGTGTTCGTTTGACATAATCGGACTTGCGTTGCTAAATTTGTGGGTACCAACACCAAAAACCGCGGATACATTTTATATGACCCGATACAATTGCCTTTTGAATTTTATAGAAATACACTACACTTTACACTAGATAAGTTATATTATTCCGCAAAGCGTATATTACTTTAGTAACTCTGGAGAGAGGTGCACTTCGATGACATCTGCTCCTGCTTCGCTGATAATATTATATTATTATATGGAGAAAAAATTCACTAGCAAATTCAGATTAAAAAATAATATCTGAAATGATTACTCTCCTTTTTGGTTTCGCAAGCTTCTGCAAAGGAATGGGAATGGATATCATAACACTTCAGTCACAGTTGAGTTATAGTTCCCACAACTGGGATCCGTTCGCAATGGCGAAACAGATTCTGTCAATTGAAATAAGTCCGATTTCTCATTAAAATTTCAACGCTGTAATAAAAATACTTTAATAAGAATTAACAAAAACTCTACCTTTAAAAAGAAATCCGCACTGTTAAAGATTCAATAAATAATTTATTTACCAAAATAATAAGTACCTAGTAATTCGCATATATATTTACAATAGACTTCCTTCCTTCAAATACATATAATTTTAGCCTACAAATAAAAGTTTCGTATTGCCGCCAAGTCAAATTGGAACTTTTCTACCATCCGGTGTTAAATAATATGATAAAACTCCGCGAGAATCAGTGACATAGACATTTTTATCATCTTCACGTGTTGGTGGCAGTGGACTGCGTGTGGTGCGACGCGATGACTGATAATCACTGCTATACCGATTACTGCTGACATAATTGTTATTTGGGTAATTATATCTATCTCGGTTGTAATAGTTGCTGTTGTTATTGCTGCTGCCCCCGTTACTATAATTCAAATGGTTTGAGTTCGCCGAACTTGTGGCACCTACAGGTCTCGCATAACGATTCCCACCGTGATTGTACTTCGATCCGGAATTTGTGTAAATATTTGTATGCGCTGCATAATTACTTTGTGCAACATTTGATGATTGCGCATAGTAGGCGGAATTATAATTATTAATATTATAGCCATTTCCAAGTGACTCATCGCGATAATTAGGTCTTCTTTGTGCATTGGGCAGTACAAATCGATCACGATCATCATCAGGGTACGTGCGTACATAGTCGCTGTAACTGGCGGCATATGAGGGTCTGTTATTTAAAATGCGTCCTTTGCGTATGTGCTGCTCGTAGTGGTCGGGAAATATGACTCGCCTTGACTGATCATGCTGTGATTCATGATGTTGATCTTGATCATTGTAGAAGAGTTGATTGCTCGCCGTGTCAGATTCATCGGCATCACCAGCTTCTTCTGCTTCTTTGAAGATAACTTTCTTGCCACGTCTAGTGTCTTTGGTAACATCATTCGCTGAAATGTAATTCACTTGCGCATCATAATTTGCCGGACGCAGATTGTATGTTTCAGCGTCCCCTTCATCATCGCCTTTGAAATGAATCTGCTTGCCGCCGCGTGTGTCCTCCTCCTCCTCCTCTGCCACCTCCCTTTCATCGGGTTGGAATTGATATTCTGTTTCCACCTCTTTATAATCTCTAACCTGAGTATCGCTAGGAAATTTTAATTTCCTTACTGATTTTTCTTTATTAAAATTCATAAATATATTTTTTAATTCAACTTCGCCACGTTGTTGATTATCTTTGGGAAAGAATTTCGGCTCATGCGAAGCTGCCAATTCCTTATGCAGTATTCTGCCCTCAACGTCACCGAATTGGGGTGCATCTTCTTCCTCCTCCTCCTCCTCTGTGCCATTGTGAGTGTCCTCTTCGTCTTCTTCATCGTGAAAGTCGTCCGGCAGTGAATTTGTCATTGTCATTTCCTGCTCATAGTCGTCAGCTTCTTTTTCGTTTTCCATCGCTTCTGCAGCATCTAAAGATCTGCGCCTTCTACGCTGATACTCCACGCCTCCACCAGTCAAATATTCTGACAGCACATTGGTAAAGAAGCTACCAATGCCATTCGTTATGTCAAAACTGGCCACTGTCGGTTTTGGTATAGGACGCGTGGTTGTTGTTGGTGGTGGTGGTGGTGGTGTTGCTGCCACCACTGGGTTTCCTGTCAGCGCTGATAATATGCTGAATAACGAGGAGCTACCGCCATTCCCATCGGAGGACGAGTGTTGAGCTGTGGTGCTGCTAGAGCTGGATTGATCTTCCGGTTCGCTAAAGAACTTGAAGAAACCACCGCGATGATTGTTTAAGTAGTAAAGAATTTCATACTGTAAAAGGAATTTAGTATTAACTAAATGTGAGTGTAATGAGAACGTTCAAAAGCAAACCTCATTTTTAGGGCATCTTGCATAAGTTTGTGTGCAGCTGCGTTCGCCGCCGCTTATGCCGAGCAGTGCAGCGCGTCCATAGATAAGTGCTGGCGATGCCGCCGGAAAGCCAGCCAGAAAACTGTAATGAAATTGTGTTAAATATTAGAAGTGCTCCGATCTCTCGAAATTCATTGAGATACGCGCATGCACACGAAATATAAGGAAACACAAATAAGTAACACGCCGGCTCAGTAACAGATCCAGATTATGGAGACTGTAACCCCTATCAAAATTGTCAAGGTCCATTTCTAGATGTCCCAATTTTTAGGAGCTTGGTAATGGTTTCTGAACTGATGTATGATCTGATTTAATGATTTAGTTTTGGGTTTATTTTACGTCATGTTATTAGTCGAAGTTTCTTTTTTCGGTCTCTTAGGCTTCGTCTGTCTCTTGGTTTACTTTTTCATCTGCTTTTGGGTCTGATTTTGATTGATTTTTCTATCCGCTTTTGAACTATATTTCGGGTAGAGCTTTTGGTAAACGTTTAGTCTGAATTTCCGTGGGATTAGTCTGATTTGAATTGAACATTTTTTGGTCTGACTTTTGATCTAAATATTGGTCAAAACTTTAGTCTACTTTTGGTATAATTTTCGATTTGACACTTGTACCCAATTTGATAAAAATTTTTGGTCTGAGAGTTTGTCTGCTTTGGCCTAAATTTCATTTTGTTTTGCGCCAAGTTTGAATTTCTGTTTGATTTTGAACTATATAACTTAATTCTGATTTTTAGCAATTTTGTGCTGATGAAATTCGGTGTGATTTTGGGTTTTGGTTCTTTTGGTTCTGAGTGTTTGCCTGCTTTTAATCTAAATTTTGACCTGTAATTTGCTTTGAATTCTGGCCTGATTTTTAGTCTCTTTTTAGCTCTTGGCTTCAATTATATTTGAATTTTGATAAGCTTTTGACTTGAATTTTAGTCTAAGTTCTGGTGTGATTTTGCTATGCTTTTTTGTTAGAATTTTATTCTACTTTTGGTTAATGTTTTGAAAAGATTTTCTGTCTGAAGTTCGTCCTAATTTCTGGCTTGAGTTTCTGCATTCTGGTTTAAGTTTTGATACTCCTTTTGGTCTTTGTTTGTTTACTTTTGGTTTAAAAATCTATTTGATTCTGAAAACTGGTGTGATTATTGGTCTGCTCTTGACCTAAATTTGGTTTGAGTTTTGATCAATGTTTGATCTTTGAATCATTCCGGTGGGATTTGTTCTGCATTTGGTATAAATTTTGATTAGCTGTTGGGCTTTTGATTGGAAGATTTTTTTCGCTTGTGATTTGAGTTTTAATTTCAATTTCAGTTTGGTTTTTGATTTGAGTATTGATTTGAATTTTGGTCTATTTTGGATTTAAGTATTAGTCTGAATTTCGGTATGATTTTGCTCTGCTTTTGGTTTGAGTTTTGAACTGATTCTTGGTAATAAGTTCATTGTAGTTTTTGGTCAGAGTTTTGAGCTAAATATCGGTCTGAATTCTAGTTTGGGTTGTAATTAACTTTTTGGCGTGGTCTAAGTAATAGTCTGCTTTTGTTCTAAATATCGGTTTGTTTTCCATCTGAAATCTGATCTGATATTTGGTCTGAATTTAGTTTGATTTTTTGTCAACTTATGATTTGTGTTTTGGTCTGAATTATCCTTTCAAGTTTTTTTTATTCCAAGACTTTTTTAGTGTTGAACTTTTTGATTATTCTATAGAGTGATTATATTCCAAAATAATAAGATTTTCTTTAAGCATTTGAGTTAAATCAGTTACACCAAAAAGCTTATATCTACTCTGCCACTGCATTCTGGTGTGACTCCCTTCTAACTACGCCACTGACGCACTCACACACACTTGACTGTCTGCAATCAATGCCTTAATCCATACAATTAAAATCATATCCGTGCCCCTTTCTCTTCATCCCCTCCCCCCTCCATTTACAAAATTGTCTTATCGAAATCTAACGATTTCACTACTCACTTGGTTATCGCTGGCGATGTAATAAAACTGGGCAGCTGGCCACGTTGTGTTTGGCCGGCAATCATTTGGCACAGCACCTTCGGCACACATTGCAAATCGTCGTTGCGTGCAATATTCTCGAGCGCCTTAATGAGTTGCATGTTTGGGGGACGAAGACCACTCGCTCCGCCACCAGTAAAAGCGCCTAAGAGGCTGCCCAGTGGGCTGCTGCTGCTACCGCTACTCGATGAACTTGAACCGCCGCCACCACCGCCAATGGTGCCCAGTAGCAAGTTGGTGAACTGTGGTGCATACTGTACTAAGGATTCCAAACCTGAAGTTTGCTGTTGCTGCTGTGGCGGATGATAGTTAGGGTATGGTGGCCGATAGTTGGGGTAAATGGACGGTGGAGGTAGCTCACCTTGTTGATACTGATAGTAATTATTGTACGAAGGTGGTGCCACTCCTGATTCTGGCCTGTAAAGAGGTTTTTGTGGTGGTCGTCCACCAAACTGAGCTGAAGGTGGTGGCGCATATTGCACATCGTTTGTAAAGTGTGCAGGGGGACGCTTGTAATTTTGAGGAGGCTGATGATATTGTTCGCCTTGCAAATAATTACCAAAGCTGTTTGCATAATTAGGCAATGAGGATGTTGTTGTTGGATAATATGGTGATGATGAAGGCGACGGTGCTGGCGACGAGGGCGATGCGTAATTTGCTGTTTCTTGTCTTTGTGGTGATTGGAAATTAGATATTAGCTGCTGCTGCTGTTGTTGTTGTTGTTGTTGCTGCTGCAAATAGGAAGGTGGTGGGTAATCATGCGAATCGTAAGACAAACGTTGAGATGGTTTTTGAGCAGTTGCTGCCGGTCTTCGGAGCGGTGGTGTAGGTGATGGTATACGCTCTGGTAATTCACGATTATAGTTTGGTATGGCATTTGGATGCTGCTGTTGCTGCTGATACTGTGCATATTTATTGGCATTTATTGGACGCTCATAAGATGCACTTAATTGTTCATCAAAAACATAACCAGGTCGTTGATATTCAACACGATGTTGTTGCTGGTGATGCTGCTGATGGTGATGCTGCTGCTGCTGCCGTTGATATTCCAAATTATTATTGTTCGCATCAACTAACAATGATGATTGCACTGTATACTCTTGGGGCTGTTGTTGTTGCTCTATTCGTTCCTGTTGTCGTTGATATTGATTATAGAAAAAGTTGTCATTGTTGTTGTTGTTGTTGTTATTGCTATTGCTGCTGTGACTGTTAGTCTCTGTTGGTGTGTAATGATAATGATTCTCATTGGTGTATGGGTCACGATAACTTAAAATAGGAGTTGATTGCAATTGTTTTGGGACCAGCAACGATGAAGATTGCAATTGTGGATTGCTGGTTGTTGCTGCTGTTTGATAATTGTAATTGTATCTATTTGATGTTGTTGTTGTTCCTGCTACATATTGCTCGTTGGGAAATGTAAATTGCTGTTGCTGATACCCCATATCGTAACGCACTTGTACTGTTTGCTGTTGTTTTCGTATTGGTGATATTTTTTTATAATCTGGCTCTAAATAACTTGGAGGATAGCGATGCAGTGTTGTGGCATCGGATGTTGTAAAATCGATTATTTGCGATGGCCGAAATTCGTTTGATTGATGATTGTTCACGTGTGCCGATGGCATTTGTGTGAGCGATTGTTCTGTTGCGAAATAGTTATCCACTTCGGAATATATGGGGGATGAGTTGCTGGGAAATAGTACAGAAACTTAATTAGATTTTGTTAAAGAATAGCTGAAAGATTATTCTGACTAATTTTTCCAGACGTATATAGCGCAGGGTGCAGATGGCTTTGCCTTGATGGCATTATACCTATGGAAATTCCATCGTACCTAATGAGAAGTAGTCTGGCTAGAGATTAGTGAGAAAGAGTCCTAGTGACATCCATATCGAAAATATTGATGAAATATTTGAGATTACCAAAATCTTTCAGGTCCATAAGTCTAAGGTCATTCATTCGTAGAATAAGGGAGAAAATTATAGGCAAGCATATTGGAGCAAATGGATCGGAAAAGATGCCTTTGTATTCATGTCAACATGCACATAGGCAAATCTGCAGAGGTTTCTCAATTTGATCTAATAAAATTCGTCTAAAGTGCTATAGACCGTAAAAATAGTAAGTAATATGTTTATTCGTTGACATGCAAGCTGCTTGCGAAAATATCTCTCATAACAGTATCTAGAGAAATTAAGGCATGAAAATGACAAAGCCAATGATGTATTGATAAATAAGCTTATTGCTTAGAGTGCGCAAAGTTAAGACTAAAGTGGAGCCATGTACATTCATGTACAAATATAACACGCACAACATGAGTGTATGCGAAAAGTTCGACCTTTGGCGCTACATGCGGTCATAGTCGACACTGATAAATTGAAGTTCTTTGTGGTAAACGCTTAAAACTTGCCACAATGGCTGTCTATCTCTTTATCGGTGTCCTGTGTGATTGCATTCCCCCTCACATTCCCCCTCTCATTCACCCTTCTTCTACCTCCCACCTATCAATCTTCCTTCCATTTAACACAATGCCCTGCATTCATAGGGATACACCCGTTGTGTGTTGAATGTATCAATTAAAAAAAAAAAGTAAAAAAGGGTGTCCATAATGGGGGGGAGAAGTTGGCATTACTTGTTTTGTTTGATCGTCGCAACGCTTATTGACTAGACTCCTATTAGGGCTATGTTGATGGCTCTATCCTTAATACAAGGAATAAATATGAGAATATACAATATATACCAAAGATGTTGTATTGTAAGTAAGTAGATTGAAACAAAAATCCATCTATGACCGCCATGGTACTATTCACTAGGAGAAGATAGGTATGCCATGTTGAGACCAATACACACTTAGGGCGTTTTCGCCGCCCTGGTCTCATATAGCTGAAATAGGAACACTCTCATAAAAGTACAGAGGTAAGTCTTAGTTTGGTTACAGGGTCTCCACGTTCTGCAACAGCCATAGAGCGGTAGAGCTAATGAATTTGGATCTTTCTCTCTACGAACTTGTATGTAAGTAGTCAATGGAAATGGTAACGATAGCTGCGGTCAAGAATTACATAGGTTCCTAATGTTTTCTAGATATAGGAACTCACACTTTGCTTATAGAATATAGATTAAGATGAGAGTAAAACGGCGGTATGCTACGTTCAATTAAACGAGTTTCGACAGTAAAAGCTTATAATTGGTATCAGTACTTTATACCTGAATAATTCTTAGCGATAACTTTTTAATAAAAAGTTTTATACTTGGAATTCCTCATCATAATTTTCCCTTCTTGAATCTAACTAAGAAATTTCCCCTTATTTATATTTTAACTAGTCTAATTTTCTTAAAACTCGCTTCACTTCTTTCTCAACTTACCTTTCATAATTTTGCTGTGCATTGTCGCTGCTACCGCCACTGCCACTGCCGCTGACGCTATTTCTAATGCACTCCACGTACACTAAGAACGTTATAATTAAAGTTGCAATTTGTTGCATACTTTTCAACGGTGATAACATCAACATCGTGAGCTTTGCATTCGAAATGAAATCCACAGTTACAGTTAGAATATACAATAAGTACAGAGGAAAAAAATTGGCTTAAACACGGCAACACTTGACTTTGAATTATTCCACGCAATCAGACACGTGAGTGAGCGTCTGAAGAGGAGTTAGTAAGAAAGTAAGCGAAAGCAACTCCTTTGGGCGCATAAAACACGCGCCAAAGCAATTCACAAACTCGCACACACACACACACACAGTGACAGCAGCACTGTTGCAGTAAAATGTCACTTTCTGACGCGTCAGCAATTCATAAACATAAGCCACTGCCAGCTGCAACTGTTTCTGCTGCTGCTGCTCCAGCCGCCTTAGCTTGGGATTTATCCTTAAATGTATGCTTCGTATTTTTTATACTTGTCACCTCTAGTTATTGCTACTTTTTTCCTAGTCGCTGAAGTAGTAGTAGCAGTAGTATGTGGTAGTGCTAAAATAAAGGAAAATTGCAATTTTTCTTAATATTCTCGAAATTGTTTCTACTCTTTTTTTTGTTTTGCGTTTGAGTCGCTCTAGGAGTAAATACATTCAAATACAGTTGTCTTATTTGTGCATTGCTTTGCAGATAATACGTTAATGCAATTCTCACGTGATTACTGCTACTATTTGTATGACAAAAAAAAAAAATGAGTACTTTCTTTTTCTTTGCTACTCTATTTGCTTTTTCTGGATGCAAAATTTAATTTTTTGCGTGTGATTATGCAGCAGCACAGCATGCAAATATTGTACAAAATAATAGCAATAATATGAAAATGTCGCAGATTGTATTTTCTTTTCATTATTGAAGAAAATTATTCAAATTATGTGCACTGATGATGATGAAGAGGCACAATGCATAAGTATGAATAATTTTTAAGTTGAACTGTTTGCTTTCTGCAGACATCATAAAAAATATAAGTAATGTGATATTTAATGCGTCTGAGTAGCAACATCCATTTTAAACTATGATTTATTGTGGAATTTGTATAGGCAAGAGATATTTTACGTATGCCCCTGGACAACAATCAAAGGTTAAGGTTAATTAAAAGAATTGAATTAACAAATAAAAAATAAGAAAATGGAGAAGGTAACCATCGAGCAATGTTCACGTAAATGCTTCTCTTTAATCAGTATCGGAGCATTATATTAAAAAAACATTGAACAGATTTTAAAACTTTATTTTGTATTTTAAAGGGTGTATAAGTAATTGGTCCACCACGAAAAAACTATTCATATGCCTTCAAAAAACTGGAAGCAATCAACTTTCCATGTAATCGAAAAGTCTACAAAGCATATTTTAAAAGTTATTAGAAGAAGTTTGTGGGGAAAAACACTTTTGCTTAATTAACTCAGCTGTAGTTTCCGAAAAATATACGGAAACTCGTTTACTTATAAGTTTTAGGTAAAGTTTGCTATTTAGACTGGAGCACAGGGGGTGGGTAGTCAGAACCATCAAAGTCTCCTATTTAAATACAGCTTTGTAAGGTCCTTATATGAGGAGGGTTATATTCTTCTTCTTGTAGGGTTCGCACATTAGGAGGGTTACATTCTTCTTTCTTCTTCTTCTTTTAACGGCACAACAGCCCATGGAGGGTCCAGGCCGAGCTTCTCGCATCCACTCATATTGTGCGTTAATGCATGAGTGGAAGGGGACCGATAATTTTATACCGAATTCGAACGGCGAAGTGAAAAGCATTTTTTTGCTCTTGTATGTTTGCCACTGCCTGCCAAGATGTGGTGCCGTGTAGCAAAATTAGTTTTTTCTACTTTTTGGTATTCTGCCTGTATTAAGATTTAAACCCAGGACGCTCTCTCGTACCAGTCCAAAGCACTACCAAATACGCCACAGCGACCACCAGAGGAGGATTATTTGCCTATTTATATCAGAGTATATTAGTCGTAGATGATAGATGGATGTTTGAACAGTGGGAGTAAATGTAAGAAATTTGACATTGTTATTTCTTTTTTTTTAAACCTTAACCCAGTTCTAGTTTTACCCTAATTTCCTTAAATTTTTATGTAATGGAACGTTTGTTTTCTTTTGGCGAAAATGGATTCCCACCCTTGGTATTGAATCTTGGTATACTACTGTGGGCAAAAGTTAGTAAGACTTTGTTCATAATTTCAAATTTTTTTATTCATTCTTCCAAATCTATTTCGTCCCCTTCAAAGTAATCGCCCCCGGCCCCAATACACTTGTGCCAAAGTTTTTTCCAATTCTCGAAACAGTTGTTAAAGTCAATTTCCGGAATAGCCTTCAATGCGCTTAGCGATTCATGTTTAATGTCTTCAATTGACTCAAAACGGTGTCCACGAAGCGGTTTTTTGAGTTTAGAAAATAGCCAAAAGTCACACGGTGCTAAGTCAGGCGAATAGGGTGGTTGCGGAACGAGAACGATATCAGTCGAATTTTTGGCAAAATGGTCTCGTAAAACCAATGCAGTGATTTTGGAACCAATCGTGCATTCACTCTTCTTAGGCCCAAATGATGTTTTTAAATGGTTTTCACTGATCCTTCCGATATTCCAACGATGCCAGTAAAGTCTCTGACTGTTAATCGTCGATTCTCGAGTACCAATTCCTTGATTTTATTGACGTGTTGATCATCAGTTGATGTCCTGGACGTGGTTCGTCGTCAACGCGTTCTCGACCATCTTTGAACAATTTGTACCAATCCAAAACACTTGCTCGCGACATACAATTATCACCGAAGGCCTTTTGCAACATTCTGAACGTTTCGGCATTTGGCACCAGAAATTTGATTCCGCACACAAAATTTAATGGAACTTCTTTGTTGAATAATTTCACTCATTGTGAAAATCGCCGAATGCACTTTTTGTACTTCAGAAACAACAGACAAGCGTATACTAAACACTAATGACTATTTTGATGTGACATTTGGCACAGATGTCACCGACAGTCATACCAACCTTAAGAAAATAATATTTTGATGAATGGGTTTCCGCGCGAAATTTAAATTAAAAAGTCTTACTACTTTTTGCCCACAGTAGTATATTTAAATTATAGTTAAAATCGTTTGTTGATTGTATATATATAATTTTTTTCTGTGTATAATTTCATATTTGTTTATAAGTTCTTACAACTTTATAGAACGTCTGATTTCGGAAAAAATTTGTATACCAGTGATTTTCGACAAACACTGAGAGAGCTTCTGCATAAGAACTTAAAAAATTTGACTAGAACCCAAAAAAATACTATGAAAATTGTTGTTGTTTCTACTCTTTTACTCTTCTGAAAAATGCAATTATGAAGTGAGGTCGCAAATCAATCCATTCCAATGTACTTATACGTATATCAAAATAATGGATCTCAATAGGAAAAATCTCGGACATGATTTACAAAATCTGAGCAGTAGATGAGAATTAGACTTAAAAAGTTATTGATTCGCCATTTGATTTTGTAAATTGTCAAATTATCTCTCTTGTTTTGGTTTTTTGGCATCATGGGTACTCCAGTTAAGATTAAACTCTGTAAATAATAGTAAAAAAAAAAGTAGAAAAAATAATTTTTCTACACGGCACCATTTGGCAGGCAATGGCAGACCTACAAAAGTAAAAATTGCTATGAAAAGCTTTTCACTTCGCCATTCGGATTCGGCATTAAACTGTAGGTCCCTTCCATTCATGTACAAATATAACACGCACAACTTGAGTGGATGCGAAAAGCTCGATTTAGGCCCTCCATGGGCTGTTGTGCCATTAAAAGTAAGTAAGTAAGTAAGTAATGATAGGCTTGCATGAAAATGCATGAATATGATTTCGTAAAAGATTATATTTGGCAAAAATGAAACAAGATTGCAATTGTTTAGCTCTTAATTAACATTTGCCCAGTCTTATTATGCCGCCCTCGTACAAGAATCAGGTAGATCTAAATGCCAAATGTTAAAACGAGACGCTTCAGTTTGATATTTCCAATTGGTATTTTGCATATGCCACAAAAATGTCCCCATAAATTACCAAATATCTAGTTTAAATTTTGAAAGAAACCTTAACTTCTTTAATTATACAAAGCACTAAAAACTTGCAACTTGGAAACACAAATGTGTTTTCAAGCATTTGACATAATATTCAAAATTTTATTGCACACTGTAGCAAATGCAATTCGAAAAAGGGATACGACAAGCATTTGCTCTTGTCGACAAACAAGAAGGTTAGCCAGTGTTGCATTACACACGCAACAGCATTGCAGCTAATTTCAAACAAACAGCAGCATTCCATGTACAATTGCAGTAGCAATTTTGAAGCAATGTGCAATGGCAATGAAATGCGAGATGACAGCAGGTGGCAAAGTAACAAAACTTGCAAGTTGCAATACACAGTGAATGTTATGGATAGCAAATGTGCCACTACCACTTGTTTCTATTAGTATACATGCAACACTTTTATGCCACGAGTGTGTGGGTGCGTGTGTGTGTGTATATGTGTGTGTGCGTCGGTGTACATGTGCCACTTGTAAGATGAAGTATTTAAAGCACGGCAAGGAATGTCATCGAACGAAATGCCAACCCAATGAGTATGAGTAAACATAAAAAGGATTCTCGTTTTGCAACTGTAGCAGTGCAATAATGGAGACGGAAATGATGCTGAGCAAATGACGGTGATGATGCAGACACACACACAGTCTCCGACACTTACACGGACACGTTACGTGCCTTGAATTAAAAATGACACTGATGGAGCAACACTGGCCGTGTTGTCTCACTCAGCGTTGCTCGAATGTCGTTACATTCGCTGCAATAAATGGACTTTAAAATTTTATATTCGAACAGCAACGTGATTTTTCTTAGTGTTGTAACCACAAATCAGAAGAGCGGGTGCTGATGCTAGTTGCGAGCGACTAGCCACTTCAAGTTCAAGTTTAGTTAGTAACGCCGAAACGAGAAACAAGTGAAGCTCTTTTTCATGAAAACAAGAGACACAATAGCGATTATTTCAGCAATAGTTTGTAGCAGTGATTCACTTAAATTTGCGTAATATTTCTGGGGGTTTTTGTTTTTCATTTCGAAAAGGCGGTTACATAGAAGAAGATGAAGCACAAAAAACTTTCTTTTCCCCAAAAAATTAAATGAAAAAGAATGTGTATAGCAAGCGCAACCATGTTCATAACAACAGCCGCAATTGTTGTTCCGGTTTGTTCACAAACACTTTTCATTGTTTTAAATGGCAATTTCCGACAGGAAAGTTGGCATAAAGTGTTAATTTTTGAGTGCCCACTTTTTATTTTAGATTTATTTATCCTATTTTAATTTAATTTTTAAATTATTTTTCCGCACTTTATACAAATTTTACACGAATTTATTTGATTTTTTTTCTTTGTTAGTTTTTGTTTCATTGAGTTTTCCTGCTTTTCACTTTTTCTATTTTATTTTATTTTTTATTTTTTTTGGTAATATTTTATGTTGTTTCTGTTGCTATAGTTTAATTTTTGCCTTTGTCTTTTTTTTCACTTAACTTACACTTTGTACTTTTGCTTTCGTTTCCTGTGTTTTATAACTTGCACGCGCGTTTATTTTCGTTTTAACTTGCCCGCTTCAAGCTCGGTTTACATTTGGCATAAGCCAAGTTTAATGAATTTGTTTTTGATCCGTGGTTCGTTGGCTTTTTCATAACTACCATATACACTATACTCTTGTACAATGGTGCAATTGTTGTTGCCGATTGAGTTAAAACTCAAATTACATGAGAGTTACACTCATTCTCTTATTTTGAGTTAAATTCAAGAAGTAGTGCTAACAGTGGTTGTAGGAAAGAGTGACCAAAATGCATCGATGGAATTTAAATTGTAGAGCTTAATCCCGATTTATACAAAGAAAGATTTCTTGCTTAAGTCTTCTTCTTCTTAAGTCGTCTTCGTGGACGAGAGAAGATGGACAGAAGCCTACCAGTACGAAAAAGTCTGTAGTCTTCCCTCTTTCGTCCGTCCCCTTTCCGCCAATGGAGACGTCTTACCGGCAAGAAATCTTTCTGTGTGTAACTGAATACGTAGAACCGTCATCATGGCTTTGGGATCTCCTCCAGAAGAAACTGAATACGGAAATTGAAAATTGATAGTAATATACGCTGTGGCAATTTAGCTCAGAGCAGATTTTGGAGTAGTCGTCTCTAATAAAGACCTTTTCTGGATCTATGGATTGATTTTGTAACGCCCATCATTACATCACTTTTTGAGAAGAGAGGGTAAATGCAGACATTTACTTAGTATCTTTGTATTTCTTTTTTTTTTTTTTTTTTTTTTTTTTTTTTTGTTTTAAATTTTTTTATTGGGTGTTTTGTTTTTTAAAGAACATCCCGCAGTTTTCTTATACTTATATACATTTTTAACAAAATTTTCCTCTGGAGCCCCCTAAGAATAATTTTCATTTCAAATTAAAGCTTAAAATGAATTTTTTCGCTTAGAAAACTTTGGAGCTCTCCATCCACCTAGTGATCTCTAGTACAAGGGACAATTTAAATATGTAAATCTCTCAGTTTTTACTCATTTTAGCTTCGGCACCGCCTCATGAATAACTTTGAGATTACTATAAAGGTAAAATAAATGATACCTACTCCAAAAATCCTAAGTACACAACATTTCAAAAAAACCGGTCGTCCATAGATTAAGTTCGAGTATAAGAAAAAAAGGCGTCTAGGAAGCTGTAATCGGATCAATTTGCTCTCTAACGAACTGTTTTACCCCTACAACAACAAATATTCGTTGAAGAAAATATTTTCCATTGAATGTTGGGGTCTTCTTTAATGGGCCTAGATCGAGATTTTTGCCAAAACCATATAGGGAGTATAGCTTTTCTCAGACATGTTTTACTCTTGGAGGTTTGCCATTACAAGACAAGTAGTGCTGTGTGGGCTGTTGTGCCATTAAAAGAAGAATGAAAGAAGAAGTATTGAAACTGAGTAACGAGCTTTGCTTTATAGAAAACTAACATTTACGTCACGGTGAAAACCGTATACAGAATACAACGTTCGAAGTAATAACAAATCTGTTTTAAAAAAAGTTTCCTCATTCTAAAATACTGAAGTTAAAACCCATCAATTTTGTTTTTAGCAATTACTCTAGCAATTAACCAAGGATAATACCACGTAAGCCTAGTTTGTTCTATACACTCTTTTTTTTATAAATTTATTTTAATTACATTCTTTTTAAATAATGGAATTATAAGCTTTTGACCTGAAGTGATCTTCAGTAGTTTTGAATGAACATTTTCACATTTAGATTGTCATTTTTCCTAACAGTTAACCCATCATAGAAATATTTTTGCCAAAAGAAAAGTTTGTTTTCGCGGGCTAATATTTTTGAAAAACGTTAGGCATAGTTGATTTTGACCTTAAGCGCAACTAATGTTTTTTTCGACGAATCCCAGCGTACCCTCCACCCGCCCTATACCACCGAGGGATGCATCCGTATTGCGCGCGCACGGACCGGTGACCGAAACAATCACAGTCCGGACTGCGATGCTTTTCACGAATCAGATGGAAACGTCAATAGCAGCTACAGATTTGGTTTATCAACAGCTGCGTGGAACATTAGTTAGTATTAATATAAATGAGATAACAAAGATTGTTTAAGGGTATTAACGGGAATACAAAAGTCTATTAGCACATAAAGATTATTGAAATCATTGCACATACAACGTACAGAATCAAACAGTGCATAATTTGTTTTACAGAGACTTAACTTGCTATGTATGAGGTTTCTAGAAACGCGACTAGGAACACCAATGCTCAGCTCATTTAATAGATATGGAGAGTCTGTCCATCCCATTCAAAAATTTAAACACAAAACATACATTCAACATAACTCTCCGGCTTTCAAGTGAAGGCAAATTGAGTAATTTTAAACGATCTTTATAAGGAGGAAGCTTCGTTAAGGGGTGTTGCAATGGATAAACATTTCTCTCGAAGACCTTATGTGTAATAAGTTTAACGATAACTAACCCAATATGTTCATAGAAAAAGGGTGTCCCGTTACGGGGGAACACACTTTGAACAATGATAGATTAAGTAATTTTCTGAAGAAAAGTCGATTGTAACGAGGCGTTAAAGAGATATGATGGAGTGTTGGTGGATAAGTAAAGCTTTTGTTCCGTTTTATGATAACTAACCTTCTCTTAAACATTTATTAGTTAAAAATATTATACTATTGGTTCCGCATATATATGGTAGTATCTATAAAATTCATAAAGGGAATTCCAAGTGAAATTTGAAAACAGGGTCGGCATTAGTGGCCGCTTTAAATGTTATTCATTCGAAACTTATCAATACAATATCTTCTTCGCTTGTGTTGACCTTAAAATGTAATTGCTACTCATCGTGAAATACTTTGAAAACAACTTATTGATTAAACTAATTTTTACTTTATTCTTCAAAGTTAGGCAACCCTGTCCACAGTTACAAGCTTTTAGCTTTGCACTCAAATCGTTTCAAAACAAATGCAAATTCACTCCGCTCCTATTATTTTAAATGTTTGCTGTCTGTTTGTCCACCTACTTTTTTTCGGCATTTTGATAATTACGTTACAACTAACCAATTTTTTTTGCGCGTCTATACTCACCAGAAAGAGCGAGTTAAACAAAGTCGAGAAATGCTTCATTCGCTGAACCGCAGTCAAACTTGCAGCCTTTGTTCAGACTCCACTTACTATGACTGACTGACTGGGAGGAGAAAGTTACTACTGTACAAATTACAGTACAAAGACAACGACTTTGTTACTCTTGCTAGCTGGGAATGATGACGACAATAACGACTGCAATGCTATTTACTACTATGGTATTACTACGATGTAAGTTTGCTTGCTTGTGATATATGGGAGCGTGAATGCATGAATGCTGAAAAAATTAAGTAATATTTGCGACTTTTAAACGTGTTTACTACTGCAACGCTTGCTTCTTCGTCTTTTCTCTTTTCTTCTGTTTCACGCTGTCTTCGATATTATTGTAATAATTTTCACTGATTCCGCCTCCATCAGCCAGTCACCGCCGCCATATTTCGATGACGTAACTATGTAACTATACTTTGGCGGTCAACGAAAGCGAAATTAGCCGCTTGATGCTCGTCGTTTTTTCCTGCTTCTACGCTAACGATGCTGCTCTTTTTGTTTAGCGTTTTTGGTTATCAAAATGTGTGGTAAAAAGCCAACAAAAACAATTTTTTAAGTTGGTAATAATAAATTATTTTTGTGAATTTATGAAATTGGGACATTGACTGCGTTTGGCTTTTTTCTTGTTTTTCTTTTGCTTTGTGTGTTTTATGTATGATTGTTTTTGATTATGTGAATGTGTTTTACTTTTGGTGCTGTGTTTCTTGTGTCATTTTTGAGATTTGCTGTTCATTTTGGTGTTTATTTTGGACACATTTGGTTTAAATATTAAATATTTATTTTCCATTTACGTATTCGTTTGATTATTCAAGTTTTTATTTGGGATTTTTTGCAAATTCGTTAAAATTGTGATTAACTTAGAGATTTGGTAATTTTATTACTAATTTGTTATGATGATAGCAGCACACAAAACACATCACACACTTGATTTAGTGATATTTAGTGCATGATAAAAGCTTATATGGAAATGAATGAGTGTTGGCGGTAAAATGATCTTTATCATGTTGCAACCTTAATATTGCATAAATGATTTTAATTCGAACACTATGAAATATTACAATCTCTGTGTTTTTATCGAAACAAGTCCAAAATAGCACTCTCAATAGTAATTAGGAAAATCTTTTGTTTACAATTGTTTTTTTTTTATTGTACAATACAACTCCTGAAAAATATTTCTATCAAAGAAAGTACTGAGGGTGAGTATTTGGTTAAAGAACCCAAATTATGAATGCGATCTTGCATTCCTTTTAAAATTGGTAGTATTTAACCAAAAGACAACTCGTGGTTTAATGCTTCTTTCAGATCAGCAGTCAGGTCCAAAGAAGCTGCTTTCATGAATTGGTAATCTAACAAGAATGCCATTGCTGAACAGTTGCGTAAGCAGGCAAGAAAACGCTAGAATGGCACGCTAAAACCTTAAAATTTCATAGGTGTAGCAAGAATTTTTGGTCGTTAATAAAAAAAGTAAAGATCCAGACAACTTGGTCGATTCCAACTGTTTTGATAAAGCGAACCTGTCGCAAAGAATTCTTCCCTGCCAGCTAGCGATCAACCACTACCCATTATCGAACCTGTATCTTGTGCTATGCCTGTGATACACTTTCGAACGCGTTCACTTAACGGAATTCTTGCAAAACTAGAAATTAATAAGGCTTCGGGGACGGATGGCATTCCAGTCCACGTATTGTGAGCTTTTTCGTTAACACTGGCGGGTACATTACGCAATCTTTTCAACATTTCATACACTGTTGGTGCCTTTTTGTTTTATTGGAAAGTTGTTAATGTTCAACCTGTTCCTAGGGACCTGTGAATTATTGTCCCACCACAATTTGTTCTACATTGTCAAAGGTCATGGAAATCGTTGGGAACTCTCACTCGATTTAGAGCGGAACGAATCACTTATTGAGCGCCAATACGGATTCGGTAGTAATCGTTCTACGGGCGGTTTTACGCACCATTTTTCATTCATATAGTACACCTGTTCAAAACGCCCTTACTCTTTGGAGATTGAGAGAAAGAGGCTTTCTATGAATGACTCACTTATCCCTCCCTCTTACCTTTCATCTTTTCTCTTTACTGCTGAGACTTAATTGTGTGTCGTTACGTCAAAATTGCCTTAGAATCAAAACTTTATAGCCCTGGACAATATCGGGTCGTTAGTGAAACTGAGAGTAGGTTCCTAAGAGATAACAAAGTTCAACTCTATGGTGGACAGGTGAGTCGTGACACTCGTTCAGCGCCAGAGACTTCACAGTCTTGCTCTTTTTTGTAAAATTCAAGATTAGTTATTACTCGTCATCGGTAGTTTAGCCAAGGGAGCTGCTTGGTGGAGAACTACGTCAAAATCGGAGAAACTAAAACTAACGCCTTGCCATAGCGATTCGCCTTTTAGTCCTTAGCAAAAGGGCGGCAAAGGGTATGTATGGAATATCAGAAGTTGTGCATGTGGCAGGTACACCTGACTTTCGATTTATTGGTTCTATGAGGTTTAATGGTTCTTCTCATGATTTCGTTTTTGTTCTAATTCTTTTGGAATCACAAAACCTTCACGACGATTAAAAATAGAAATCGGAAAGCTAGGCTCGACAGGTCTAACAATTAAACCATAATTTGATCGATTTTCTATTGACAATTAACATACAGGGGATTAGTTAATGCAGATCATTATGTTGATTGAGAAGAAAAGACTTTTTAGAATAGATTTTAAGAAACTCAGAAACTAACAATAAGCCTTTCAAATTATAAATCTAAAATAAAATCATTCTGTTTCCATGCCAGTGCAGTAGGTTTAATGCTGCATGAAAAGGATAAAAGGGTCACGCGTAATAAATTTTTGGTGTCTTAAATTTATAAGAATGAGATGTTTGTTAGAAATGAAAGGAAGTAATACTCAAAACAAGAGCGTTTGTATACGAACAAAAATATTTTCCTAATTTTTTCAAATCTTCCAATTTACGCCCCAATTTTTTTGCAATAATTTCAAAAATATTCAGCATCACAACTTATACTTAGTTGTAGAAGTATTTATCGACTATTAATGGAATTTTCAAAGCTATGGCATTTTTAGGGTTCCATACTAAAAAGTTACGGTTTATGGTAAAGGTTTTAAGAAAATATTAAATGAATCAACTATTTAGGACTGAGAATAAATTCTTCTTCATTGAGTTATATTTACGGCGTTGAAATATCTTATCATAACCTCCTTTACAGCAGCTGAAACGACCCTAGAAAAAAAACAACTTACTTGCCTACATCTCGCATATGGTCTAAGCTAGATTTGTCTAAGCTATAACTATTAAGTATCTAAATATTAAAATTTATACTCATGAGCAATAAATTTTCTCATACAAAACAATACCGCATCATATAAATACTTATATGTATTTCATATACATGGTGGAGCAAAAGTCATAATGTGAATGTATCATAATTTTTGCAAATGATGTCCAATGTCGTTGTGCTTTGACATTTATGTTATAGACAGATAAAGATTTAGTTGACAGAGTAGAAGCGATATACAGCTCAGGCTGCTATGGGGATTTTGAAACACGTATTTCCGGGCTGTGTAATCTCTCTTTTGGCGATTTGAAGTAGCCGGCCAGAGCGTCAGACCTGACGGCGTCAGACGTCTTCCTTCGGGGCTTTTGGAAATCTCGCGTTTACCACAACAAACTGCAAACCTTGCAATTCTTGATAGCATTGAAGAAAAAATCAGTAAAACGAGTACAACTGTTCAGCAACTCAGGAGGTGGGCTTTTGCCCGATAAAATTTGTTTCTCTTATTGCCTTCAATTTGACACCTTCAAATTAACTTTACATGAAAACTGAGCCCAATTTTTTTTAATTTCTAAAAAGAACTTGTAGCTAATTCACAGTATGATATTACTTTTGCCTCACCTTGTATGTATGTATATAGTTTCTATGTATAAATATTTAATATCATATTAACATTTACACGCATCTACATGACTACTTATTTACTATGGAACACAATTTATTATTTGTCAAGAAAACCAAAGTACTCACACAAACACACAGACAATAGCGAACGGCTAGACCAACAAACTCCTTTATTGACATTCTAATAAAAATGTCCTGTCGAATGAGTACAAAACGATTTATTAAAATACTTATACATGGAAACAAACACACACATACATATACTACCGTATATACATAGTACATGTGTAAAGGATATTCTAAAGGACATTTTGATGATATGAGTAATTTGCTTTCTGGATTTAATGGTCAAGCGTAACTAAGGACAGATGATGATGACTATGACGATGATAATATCTACTGATGCCGTTGTCGAGTATAGCCATGACTATGGCTATGGCTATGATGGCAAGAGGAGAATGAGAGAAAATAGTAGTAGTTTATACAATAACGTAGAGTATAAAGCCAAAAAGAAAAACAACAAATTCCGCACCGCAAAGGAAACGGAAGGAAGACTGCAATCTGTCATTTCGCAAAAAGCAAAAGTAATAAATGAGTTGAAAAGGACAGAAACATAACAGCAATGAATAAATGAATGATGCAGAGGTATGCGTACACTTAAATGAATGTGTGTGTGTGTGTGTGTGTCATTACTTTTACCACTATAATACATATGTACAACTAATAATAGCAGCAAATATAATTTATATTACAACCAAAGGATATCATCATAATTCAACAGCAGCAAGTTATGTTATGTTATATTGTATGAATACATACATACTCGTATGCATTGTACATAAGTGCATATGTAGTAGTGGCCGCTTATAGTAGTCGTGGTACCAGTAGTGGCATAAGCAATAATGTTTTCTTCATCATTTTTATTTTGGTTACAAAAAGTACTCCAGTGTGAAAAGGTGCAGTACTTGCACACACACACACACACACTCACACACAAACACACAAACACACACACACACACACATACATACACACACATGCCAACAGGCTTTTAATAACAATTTTAACTGTCCTTGTATATTCTAATATTAATATTAAATGCAGCACACAAAAGTATTTGATGTTGATCCCATGATATCCCTCATAATGTCCAAACGTTAATTTTCCGGAAAAAAACGTAACATATTTCTGTCATCCTTCACTTTCATGTGATGGTTTGATGGAAATGTGTAGAAAGCATTTACCGTTGAATTGTGTCTGAAATGCAGGAAAAGGTTGCATGAATTTATTACAATATATCAAAAGGATATTATCTTTATGCATTATTAAAATTTTTACAATTTTCTAAAATTTTTCTGGTATTAATTTTGTTATGTGAAATAGAATTTCACATAAGAAGTAATGCCAGCTCTTAGTATGCCAATATAAGCGTTTCTTTATTCTGAAAGCATTTGCCTTGGGGAAGGTAAATTTAAAATTTTGTGTTACGTATGAAAAAACATAGAAAGCCAGGACCGTTACTCGAAATCTCGAAAATTTTATGGAATGAATCATGAGCTATGGCAAAGAGCGAGTCAAACATTAATTAAAGACGACGATCGAAAAAGATATTAACCTTGCAAAATATGATTTCAAATGAGATATCCGCTCAGTCAGCTTTTACACGATGAGACTAGTCCCATGAAACTCGAACAAAAGTAAGGCAGAGGAGAGAAACGTCACGGGGATGGACAAAATCAGTCGGGTAGCATTTTGATGCAACTCTTTGATGTTTCTCTTTGTACATGTTCGTAGCTTCAAAAATATTTCTGTACTTTAAAAGTCTAAGCACGCCGATCGCATCAAAATAAAAATTATTTATAGTTTTAATAGTAAATTAATATCAAAAATAATCAAAAGTTCTTAAAAAATTATATTTTTGGGTAAAAAAATAAAATCAAATAGCGAAATTTCATGAGGCTAGTCGATGAGACTAAATAAATGCTACAAGAATAGAAATCTCAAAAAAGAAAATCTATTAAGACTGGTCTCATCCTCTAAAAGCGGACTTACATACCTGAGAACTTCATCTTGTCAAAGACTCCACACTTTGCCTATTCATGCGTTGCTTGAATTAGATGCGATTTCGTTATGCTTTCTATTATTAAAAGACAATCTAAAGACAATTCTTTCTCAACATTTCTTTCAATTCCGCATACTGCTCGATGGTAATAGGCCCAGAAAGCACCTCTACGAAAGACTGCCTGCCTCAAAATGGTTTGTAAACAGGGTAAATTGACTTAAATGTACTCTTTTTTTAAAGAAACATAGCATTCTAATTTACTTAATTGTCACTACAACCGATGATCGGCCTTGGCAGCCTCCATAAAACTTCGCCAGTCCCCTCTGCTTTGCACGCACGGGTGCCAGTTGATAAGGCCTAGTGCAGTGAGGTCGTCCTGTAGCTGGTCAAGGAAGATTAGGGCGTCCGCTTCTACGTGTTCCTTCACCGTTGCTCTAATAAAACACACTTCTACCCGAGCGCCTTCTTCCATTCGCTCAACATGATCCAGCCAGCGAAGCCGCTGGAATTTTATACGTTTGGCTATGTCAGTGTCTGCGTACAGATAGATCATGGTTCTATATTATTCGATACATGTCGTCCACGGATATTGCACCATAGATGTTACGGAATATCTTCCTCTCGAACGCTCCTAACAGCCCTTCATCATTGGTGGTGAATGACCACGCCTCCGTTCCATATGTTAGGATGAGGGACTTATAGAACGTTATTACTTTAGCATATCCAAATTACTATATTCTATACAATACTATTTTACTATATTCTTTTGAGATCATTGGTGAGAAATGGCAAAGAATTGCTATACTTTTCCCTTTTGTATACAAAATTTATGAATTTAAAAAAAAAAATTTAAAATTAAAAACATTAGAAGGAAAGTTATTTAATGATTCCTTCCCTTCTTTTTCAATCTTTATGGTATTTCCCTCGCAGCAAATTTCAATTTTACTATACAAGTACATATAGCATAATTAATCAGCAAACATGATATAGTTTTTGGTGTATCGATGGTATGAAGAATGACGAAGAAGGGGGTCATGGTGTAGTATGTACATAGTTACGAGTATAGTGTATAGTGTTGTAATGTATTTACATATTTATATTTAACTACAACAGCATTGTAACATATCGAATACATGTTTATGCTTACAACTACGAGCACATGTGTGAGAGAGTGTGTGTGTGTGAAATAATAAATTTTTAATGCATTTTAGCTACAAGGATTTTAGTGAGCGCGTATGTGCACCACAAGAATTTCAAATTAAATTAAGTGAGATTATTTTTTAAAGTCGTAGTTTTAAATGAATTTAAGTTGATGTTTGAAAATGCTTTTAATCAATTTGTTTTATTAGGTTTTCATATATTTCTTTCTTTTTTTTCATAATACATAGAAATTTATTCATAATTTAATTAAGTAGTTTGCCAATGTGGTTTTGAGTTGCCTTTGAAATTGGTTAATTAACATTTAATTGGTTTTTATTTAGTAAAAAAAATGGCAAGGAAAAAGGAAAGAGCAAATACAGATTGTTGTTTACTTTTTAATCGCAAGTAACTTTTTCATTTGTATTGACAATATTGAGAAATGTGTAGCAATTGAAATACTATATATGTGATAACCATCATTGATAGCAGCGCAGCAAAAGAGGGGAAAATAGCTCAAGCAAAAGTTCACTCTATCCAGCTATGTATACTTTTACTTATGTAATAGTTTTGCCAGACTTTTTCACTTAATAAGCCAGTGTTGCGGTATAATGAAATCTGATCTGATATAATGAAATCTGAGGACTTCAGCGTTCTATTATCCTACGTAGGATTAGGTAGATAAATTAAATAAATTTAACCATAATTCAGAGAAAACCTTTCTCAATTATCTACAATCTTACTTCCTTACTTTACTTACTTTTAATGGCACAACAGCCCATGGAGGGCCTAGGCCGAGCTTTTCGCATCCACTCATGTTGAGCGTGTTGTATTTGCACATGAATTATCTACAATCACTAACTGAATAATATTTGCTACACATATTATATTTAACAGCATTTCCATTCAGCTTTCTTACACCTTCTCCTCCTCCGCATCGGATTCTCATCAATACCTGAACGCCTTCTGGGCATATTTAACGCCACTCATATTTACTGTATAATGCTATATGTGTACCTAAGTATTTCCATTATTTAATCACTTTGACAGCGTGTCACGTGTCACATTTTATTTTCAATGCTGCAGTTAAGAGTGACAAATAAAAAAAAAATATATATTACATGTTATCAGTTTGTTCTGCTTATAATTGTCAATTTTGACACAGCACTGCGGCAATACTACATATAATTAAATTTTTCTGTTTTAAATAAAGTACATATTTTGGAGGCAGTCGTTGAAAACTGCTTGCAGCTTTCTTGCTGCTGTTGCATTGTTTGACATTTTTGACACGTGTTGTTCACATTTTCGTTTTTTAAACTGTCTTGCCACTTCAGGGAGTAGTTGGTTTGAATGTTTGTTGGCGTATCAAATGTGGTTTAGGGATTTTGAAGTCTTCTAGTGAGGTTAATAAATTGATTTAAGTTTCTGTCAAAGTTTCATTAAAGTGACACTTAGGCCAATATCAGCTATTAGTGTCCAATCATTGGTGACGAAACTGCCGTACTAAAAGTAAAATGCCTAGAATGTAAAACCACTTATTCCTTTTTTTTGTCAGACCGAAGCATGTGCAGAAGTAGTTAAATTTTTGAAAACTTTAAATATTTTTAGATCTTCAGAATTGAGGTTTCACTTGATATAGTATGTACCATAAATGCATAGCTACTAAATGGTCATCCTCATATTGAAACTCTCCCATTCTCAATAACTGTTTCCTTATGATACTTACTTTTTTAGTTGGCACTACAACCGAGAAGTTGTAGTTCGTGGCCAATCCATGAATTTTAGAAATTTTCACTATTAATTTCACCACATCCGTCATTCGTAAAACTTGGTTTTATATATTTTTCAGACTTCTCTAAAACTGTATTCCTTTTGAAACACTCCTGGATATTTATTTTTACATAGCTTATGTTGTCAGATCAGGGGTTTTCTCCCTAGATTTAGGGAGTTTCCAGCCTCTCAGGGGGTGATTTGGGGGGAGAAATATATATATATATATATATATGTCGCTGTGGCGTAGTGATAGTGCGTTGGACTGCTACGCAGAGTGTCCGGGGTTCGAATCTCGGCACAAGCTAAATCAAAAAGTAGAAAACATAATTTTTCTACACGGCACCACCTCTTGGGAGGCAATGGCAAACCTACAAGAGTAAAAATTGCTATGAAAAGCTTTTCACTTCGCCGTTCGGATTCGGCATTAAACTGTAGGTCAATTCCATTCATGTACAAATATGACACGCACAACATGAGTGGATGCGAAAAGCTCGGCCTAAGCCCTCCATGGGCTGTTGTGCCAGTAAAAGTAAGTAAGTATATATTATCTATATAAACGCAAATTTGGGGCATCTAGGGGGAGACCGCTCTCAAAATCTGGCAACACTGCAATATCATCGTTTTGAGTGTCTCTCATAAGCATAACAGCGAAAGACTTACGCCAATGTTCTAGGAATTGTAACCCGAGCAATAAAGGTTTGGTTCTTTACGCTGGTTTATCTGCAATCCATCTCAATCTTTAAATGACACCATTCGTAAATTTTGTCCAAAACCTTACAATTCTTATTAGCTGAATTGAATACTAAGAATGCAGATGATGCTTGAATATTGCAATATGGTCCTAACAAAAGGAAATTATAAAGTTTTCAGAGTATAAGGATTCGTAAAATGTTTAAAAATCCTCAAAGTGAATCTAAACGTAGACCAAGCCTTTGCTATTATAGGGTCAACATGCTTGTGGAAACACCATTCCGGAAGCAAAGAGAGCTCAAAGAAGTGAGTGAGTGGTTGAGTAAGAGAGTGAATGAATTATTGAGTGATTGAGACATTGAGTGAGTGAGACATTGAGTGAGTGAGACATTGATTGAGTCAAACATTGAGTGAGTGAGACATCGAGTGAGTGAGTGGTGTATCCTTTAATATATTGTATATTGAAAGCTAACTGATGTCGTGTTGATGTTCGTGTTGCAATCACCAACGGTGGAAGAAGAAATATGAATAGCACGAAAAAATGTATGCAAAGAAATTGCAAACTCTGGAGACTTCAGAAGAAGCTTGTACAGAAAAGTGTATTATGTTTGGAATAACTCTGCATCGACATAGTGAATGTAAAATTCATATAAAACAGCCCATGGCGGGCCTAAGCTGAGCTTTTTCTCATTCACTCATGTTGTGCGTGTTATATTTGTACATGAATGGAAGGGACCTACAGTTTAATGCCGAATCCGAACGGCGAAGTGAAAAGCTTTTCATAGCAATTTTTACTCTTGCAGGTTTGCCATTGCCTGCCAGTAGTTTGCAGTGGTGCCGTGTAGAAAAATTATTTTTTTTCTACTTTTATTTTGTATTTTTTTTATTTTTGCCTGTGCCGAGATTCGAACCCCGGACACTCTGCGGAGCAGTCCAACGCATTACCACTACGCAACAGCGACCATTAGAATATAATTATTTAATTATAATAACATTTAATTAGAATATTAGAATATTTGAAATCGAATGGATCTGAATTCAAATGAAATGAACATCATAAGTCGATATAAGTAAATTTTTTGTACTATAGTTCTCACATCACTGGCAGGATAAAATGTACCAGAAATAAACTATATTTTCAATACTAAGTACATACATAGGTATATTAGGACATATAAAAAGGGTAATTGGATCGTTACAAGATGATGTTGGCACCCGCAAATCTCCCAACACTAATCCGATTATGCCAAACGAACACATGTTTGAAAGGTAACATTTCAGGCTAAATTTTGTGTGAAGATTCTAATTCGTTGTAGTACAAAAAGATACATTAATTTGAAAGTTAGTGAAATGTCTAAAGAAATACGCTATGTGATGCTTTATTACTACTGAAAAGGTTAAACCGCTGCAAAAACATGCCATAAATTTGTGCGGTTTACGGTAAGGAAGCTGTGAATGAACGCTGGACCCTTGGGTGGTTTGCTCAATTACGTTGCAGAAATTTCGATATCAAAGATGCAATGAAAGATGTTCTGCGGGTCATTGCAAAAGCCGATGAAATTTTGGAAATGGGGGAGCAAGATGGACTCTCAAGCTGCCAGGAGATAGCGGAGGTATTAAACATCAACCAAATGACAGATTTGTGGGTAACAACATCATCTTGAAAATTAAAACCGCGGATTTTATTTGACCCAGTACTAATTTTAACTCTTGATGTTATAAATCGTTTTACTTTAAAATATTGTAACCTTCTTCGTTATTTTATTAAATGCGAAAGAAAAAACCGCAGCTCATTAACATTAATTTACGACAAATTGGAAAACGCGTTGAAGCAAATGTTCAACTTCATATTTTAAATAATTACCGAACAACAACAAGCAACAGTAGGAAGTTGAACCCATCCTTACCCTCACGCCCATGTACACACAAGCAGGCAGGGAACGCAGTAAAGGGTTAAAAAAGTAATTATCATAAACTAGAAGTAACATTCACCAAAATCAATGATGCGCACTTGCTGTGTGAATGGAGAAAGCGAACGAGAGAGAGAGAGAGAGAGAGGGAGAGGGAGAGAGAGAGTGAGAGAGAGATAGAGAGGGAGAGGGAGAAAGAAATAGGAGTCCAAACAGGTCTGAGGCAGTATAGCAATATAATTTTTATTCAACGGAAGCCAATAAATGAGCTTAATGAGCTTTTTGCACCAATACAAATAAACTAGAATGCGTGTTAATAAAATTAAATTGTAAGCTGCTAAAGTAAATGAAAAGGTGGCTGTGGATTTGTATTCATTCTTTGGGGGAAGGGAGAGGGAGAGGGATGCAGGTTTTTTGTGCTCATTTATGCTATGACAACTTTGATGGAATTGAGTTTTGCATAATTATAGAATTTAAAATAATTAAACCAAAGTACGTAAAACAATACAGTATGTGAGTGTGTGTTCGCGTGTATGTGTGTTGGTATGTAATTTGCATACATGCAATACTGTTAGTTTCCAATACCTCATGCCAATTGCGTATAAAAACCGCAATAAGTGGGCGTAAATAAATCACACCAACACCAACACCAACGCCAACGTAAACAGCGAGGCAACGAAATACATTTGTATTGTAAAATTTTGCGGTTGAACGGAAGCGGAAACACACTGACAAAAACAGCAACAACAATAAGCAAAACGGTTGCGCGCGAATAAATGAAAGTGCACAAACAAACACTGAGCATCTATTATCACTTTGCTTTTATTGTTGTTGTTGTTGTTGTTTTGGTGTCAGGTGTGGCTAATCACTTTTTGCTCTATTCCATTGTTATCGTTTCGGTTATTGTCTTTACGCCTCAATCGCTTTCACTGTTCACTCCTTGTTTATGTATTTACGCACGGATTAATCCTTTATACTATTATTTTGTATATAAGTAGTACAATTTTGGTTCAGTTTGTGAATTTAATTCTCATTAAATTCTTGGAAAGCAAAACATTGCCATATTAAATCCGCGTATTTGTTCTACTAAAATTAAAACATTATAGATAAAAACAAATAAATTTTTTTTTTTAAATTTTTGTCAAATTAATTATTTGCACTCCTGCGGTTTCCAAATCTCCGATTTTATTTATTAGTTCCATATTCCTAAGCTATAGTATGTTGCAGCACAGCGTGAATTGACGCTGAAAAGTGGAAGGCATTGAACTCAATACAAATTTGTTCACTGTATCTGAAAGTAAAGGGGGAGTGTATTAATGGCATTAGTAACTCTTTGAAAGCTAGATGGACTAAGTAACCACGTAATTTATGCTTCAAATTGGTTTGTTTCTGTCTAGAAAGAGGCTGGCATATTCAAATTACCCGTGAATATGCGCGAAAATGATTTTCTGGTTGTCAGTAATGAAACATTTCTAGATTGTACTTTAATCTTCAATAAAGTTCTTCGAAGGCCAAAGATTGTTGGTATTCATGATGAAGTTTAATTGAAATTTACTAAAATGAGAAAGGCAGCTCAGCACTGGGTTATAATGTAAGCGGCCACATGAGGGCCCGTATAATATAGGCGGCCCCGCATTTATGGTACTGCTAAATTCAAAAAATTAATTATTTTTCCATAACAAAATAACCAATTTTTTTTTAATTTTATTTAAATACGTTTGACATCATAAGTATGAGAAATAATATAATTCCCCAATTTGGTGCCCATTTTCATTAGGCAAAAGTGACCAGGCGTACAGAATTCTGCTGTATTGTACAGCAAAATTTGCTGCAACAACTAAAGGCGTTTCTAAAAGTTAAGTTAGTATTTTGTATTCAGGCCCGTCTCCTGTATAGAGAATCATATTTTGCTTGGTATTTTTGTTTATATAAAATTGGAAAATTTAGCTAATTTAGTGGAAATTTTATAAGCAATTCAAGAATCAATAAAATAAAATATAATAAAAGATTGAAAAGTACATTCGGCAGCTTTCCTTTTTCCATGTTTAAACACAAAAACAGAATATTGATTTTCGGGACTGTGTTTTATTTACTTTCGAAGCAAATCTAATGCGGTTATATAAATATAATACTACTGTGGGCAAAAGTTTGTAAGACTTTTTAATTTAAATTTCGCGCGGAAACCCATTCATCAAAATATTTTTTTTTTTAAGGTTGGTATGACTGTCGGTGACATCTGTGCCAAATGTCACATCAAAATAATCATTAGTGTTTAGTATACGCTTGTCTGTTGTTTCTGAAGTACAAAAAGTGCATTCGGCGATTTTCACAATGAGTGAAATTATTCAACAAAGAAGTTCCATTAAATTTTGTGTGCGGAATCAAATTTCTGGTTCCGAAACGTTCAGTATGTTGCAAAAGGCCTTCGCTGATAATTGTATGTCGCGAGCAAGTCTTTTTGATTGGTACAAATTGTTCAAAGATGGTCGAGAACGCGTTGACGACGAACCACGTCCAGGACGGCCATCAACATCAACTGATGATCAACACGTCAATAAAATCAAGGAATTGGTGCTCGAGAATCGACGATTAACAGTCAGAGACCTTACTGGCACCGTTGGAATATCGGAAGGATCAGTGAAAACCATTTTAAAACATCATTTGGGCCTAAGAAGAGTGAATGCACGATTGGTTCCAAAATCACTAAATCACTAAATTCGAGTGAAATCGTTCCGCAACCACCCTATTCGCCTGACTTAGCACCGTGTGACTTTTGGCTATTTTCTAAACTCAAAAAACCGGAATAGCGCATTGAAGGCTATTCCGGAAATTGACTTTAACAACTGTTTCGAGAATTGGAAAAAACGTTGGCACAAGTGTATTGGGGCCGGGGGGGATTACTTTGAAGGGGACGAAATAGATTTGGAAGAATGAATAAAAAAATTTGAAATTATGAACAAAGTCTTACTAACTTTTGCCCACAGTAGTATATATTAATATTAATATTAATATTAATATTATATTTATATATAAAATAAGTTTTGTATACTCCTAGTGAATGTACGTATTGTATATATTATATAAGTTAGGCTTGTTTTCCAATTGAAAAATTTAAAATATTGTTCACAAAGAGTTTTTATTCGACTTTAAAAGTAAATATGACTTTTAAATTTGTCCTCTACTTAGAACATTGAACTCCAAAATATTCCATTTGTTCCATTGAATATAAGATTTAATTTTTGTCCAGCAGCACTGAAGCTTACAAGATCTGGCCACTTTACACTAGCCAAGTTTTCTTGTCGGCGTGTCGAATTCGTTGACCAGATAAGTAAGAAGAGGAGGATAGAAACCAAGAGGGTTCTCAGTTCTAAAATTTTTATTTTCAGCACTACTCTGCTACATAGAATTACGGGGGTTTATAAAGGGTTAATATGCTGCAGAATCCGACCTATAGGCCTGTATCGGCCAAAAATATGGTGTCGGTATCGGTTCGTTGTCTGCAAAAAATTATTTTATTATTAAACTCAAATATTTTCTTACATATTACATATGTGCATACATTCTGTCAATACCAAGAAACGATGGTTTAATAAGTCCACCTATAGAGAGTGTAAAAATTTCAAAAATAATTAATTACAATGAATAAAAATATCGAAAAAAAATTTGCCTTGAATTTTGTATTGCAAATAGAATTTCGTGTGCGGAATCGATGAAAATGTTACAGAAGGCTTTCAACATGAATCAACTTCATCAAGAACACGTCCATACTTATGAGTGGTACAGAGAATTCAAAAGCGGCCGAAAAAACCACGTCAGAGTCGACCAAAAGTCACTCGGAATACTTGCCAGAAGTTCAGACAGTAAATAACGAATATTACCAAGTTTGTGGAAAGAAAACTCATGGATTTTGCACTACGACAACGCACAATGCATTGTAAACAAATTTCTGGGCAAAAACTCAACAATTATCATCGAGCAATCACCTGATAGGGCTCCGGCTGACCATTTTCTCTTTCCAAAACTCAAATTACCACTTCGAGGCAGCGTTTTCAGTCGATAGAAGACATAAAAGATAATTCGCGGCCAGAACTGATGTCTGATAAAAATCAAACAAATTCGAAAAAAATTGTGAATAAAAAAATTAATTTTTTAATCAATACGCGCAAAAAAAATTTTAATCGGTCGGACTTTTATGCATTATAGTGCACTGTTTTGGACAGAATTCGAAAGTTGTTCCAATCACTTAAGTTTAGTTCTCCTCAGGATTAGTTGGAGACATTGGAAGTGGTCAAGTAATATAGAAATCGAAAAGGAAATTAAAGAGACTGGTTGTAATAGCGGTTATGTGACGGATAGGGTGATTAAATAGAGGTAGCGCTTTTAATAGTGTTTAGTAAAAATAATACTTAGAATAAATTATTTTCATAAGCGAGTCTGAAGTTTTAAGTTGACTCCATCTCTCGCCAGAATATCTATGTAGGTTGAATTGTTGAAAATATAAATTGCTCTGTATTCTATAATTATTGTAGTATTATGAGAACTGGCACGCTAACAGGAAAAATTCTCCAAAAAACAAGTACACTGGCGGTCACGAAAACCGCACCATCGGCAACACTTTTTAAATATGTAAAAATTTGGGTAATTTATTTATTTTTTCTTGCTACGATGAAGGGGATTTCCCGATCTAAAATATTCCAAATGTGTTGACAACAGAAATTAGTTATTCTAGTGCATTTGTCTAACGCAAAAGGGTTTTTTGTGAACTTGAAATAAGTGCAGTAATGAGGGCAAAATATAAGCAGCTGATACATGACAAAAAAGTCGCTATACTTACATTAGTGGAAGAAGGACTTTCCTACCGGAAAATTTCTGAAAAATTGGGTTGCTCACATTCCACAATTGTTCGTTTCTTTAAAAAAAAAAAAGAATACTATGGAGTCCCTGGAGAGGAAAAAATGGTCTGGTCCTAAACGTGCAACCAGTAACAGAATTGATAGCCTTATAAAAAATATTAGCACAAAGGATCGATTTAAAAGTGCAGTAACTTTTCTGGCCGAGCTAGAAAACTATCATTGCGTAAATATTAGTGTTGAAACTGTATGGAGGAGACTGCGAGAAGCAGGTTTATATGGAAAGCGTCCTGCAAAAAAGCCATTATTGACTGAAAAAATGAGAAAAGCGCGTCTAGCTTGGGCTAAAAACTATAAAAACTAGACACTAGAGCAGTGGCGAAATGTCATTAACCTATATGCCGCTAATTTGCCGTACGTGCGTCGTTCCAATGGTGAACGTTATAAAGCAAACTGTATTGTAAAAACTGTATTGTGGTCACTGTGGTGTAGTGGTAGTGCGTTGGACTGGACTGCTACGCAGAGTGTCCGGGGTTCGAATCTCGGCACAGGCAAAATCAAAAAGTAGAAAAAATAATTTTTCTACACTGCACCACCTCTTGGCAGGCAATGGCAAACCTACAAGAGTACAAATTGCTATGAAAAGCTTTTCACTTCGTCGTTCGGATTCGGCATTAAACTGTAGTTCCCTTCCATTTATGTACAAATATAACACGCACAACATGAGGGGATGCGAAAAGCTCGGCCTAGGCCCTCCAAGGGGGTGTTGTGCCATTAAAAGTAAAGTAAGTATTGTAAAAACAGTGAAATTCCCACAGAGCCAGATGATTTGGGGATACTTTTCCTACTAAGTACGTGGTCCTTTGTACTTTTTAGAAGGAACTATGAGTACTGAAAAATATGGCAAGTCATAAAGGAAAACTTAGTGTCAGCAAGAAAGAAATGCAAAATCGGTAAATTTTGCATGCTATCTTTTGTTTGATTCTAACAGAATGTAAAATTCAAACCAGAACATTGAAAAATAAATTCCTTTTTGTACAGCTTGAAAAAATATTCACGGACATCGGAATTTCACGCCTGACTTGACCGGGAAACTCGCCCGATTTGAATCCTATCGAGCACTTATGGCATATTATGAAGCGCAAAGTTGCTGACCAGAAGCCCGTAAATAAAACAAAATAATTTTAGCATTAAATAAAGTTTGGTATGAAGTTATTACCAAAGATAACCTACAAATTTTGGTTGATTGGATGCCGTCAATGATAGTGGCTGTAATATGGACTAAAGGAGGAGCAACATCCTACTAAAATTAATTTTTGTAGCTTAATGTTAGTACTCGAAAACCACTTTAAAGACTAATATTTATTGTTTAATTTGGAATACTTATTATAAAAATAAATTACATTTTCTTAAAAATTTCGAGCTCCAGTAATATTTACACTTTGCATAATTATAAAATCATAATAATATTTAAAAAAAAAATAAATATTCCCCAACATAAAACTCATTATATTCATATTTTCATGTTTTTTTGAGGTGGTGCTATTTTCGTGACCGCTAGTGTATGTAAAAACATGTATTCCATCGAATTGTGTTCCGAATTTTGATTAAGAAAAAGATGAAATTCCATGAACGAATAATCGTGTGTGGCATGCATCGCTGAAACGAAAATAAATGAAATCGTGATCAAAAGTGCGAGCAAATAAATATGGAATTACAATATATAGTAGGTATATACAATATTAATAACCATGACATGAAAGCGTACGATTGAAAGGTGATTGAAAAACAAAGCGAAAGAAAAACATCGAAAAAAATCAGTGAAAATCACATGAAAACATGCAATGAACAGCAATGAGCAGTCACAATGTGGTAAACTCCTTAAAGTAGGCAATTATATAAATGCATGGCCTATAATAAATATGCTATTGAAAACATGATAGCATAATTTTAAGAGCAGCAAACATGCTTTAGCACACACTGAATGACGACGACACGCAAAAAGGCAACAATCACCCAAATCATGGGTAATCTAATACTCAACCCTGCTGCCCTGCTGCCCTGCTGCAACCCTGCGCTGTATTGGAAATCACTTTTTATACGTACATAACTAATTCAAAATAGTACGTACAAAAGGGTGAAGGCTGAAGTTAAAGGAGGTCGTGATTAGTGTAAATTATGTTGTGAATATGATATTTCAAATAAATAGTTTTTTTTTTATGTACCCAATACAGAACAAACTAAGGGTTAGTGGGGAATTTTTGCGGTTGTGATTAAATTGTCATAATTGCCTTTGAAATTGTAGCGTGAACACGCGCGCTTACGCATTTTTTCTGACACACGATGAAAACCTTGATGCATTTATGGTTTTATTAATAATTTTTATATTTCGTTCCCTTTCAAAATATACTTCTGTATATTGAGGTTAAGTTTCTTGTGCGTACTTATATTATATATGAAAAGCATGCTTCAATTATTTTAACCCGCAACACGCGTACATCGATGGAAATTTAATAATTTAAGCACATAATTACAAATTTGATAAAAGAACCAACCAAAAATACTTAGGTAGGCATGTAAAAGTGAATTAACATTGACATGACATCCGCATCCGCAACGGCATCCGTTTTTTTTTTTCTTTTTTGATACGCCTATAAGTATGTGTTGGCTCTTGTTAAGACTCATAAGGTTATGTGTGCGTCACAATAGAAGTGTCAATCAAATACTAAAATGAGCACAGCATTTCAATACTTACTTGCATTTATAATATGTATTTATTTGCCTTTAGGGCATTTCTTTCTTTTTGTTTTGGTATTTCAATTCAATCACAGCGTGGCTGAGATCCATGCAAATCTCATTTCATCCTTTCATGTGAAGTTTCTGGTTTTGAATAAATCTTTGCCCATAACCTTTTGGCATACAATAATTGACATTTGAGTGGGTGTATTGTTTGACACATGTACTATGTATGATATAATAATAGTTTGTGTGTGTGTTAGTGGGTGGATGGTATCCTTAGTCATTAATTTGTATATCAATTTGATTCTTTTTAATGATTTTTTTTTTGCATTTCTCTTTTGTGATTTTCTTCCAATTTGACATATCAAAACTGACATTTAGCAGCGTGTGAGTGAGTGAGTGAGCGTGTTTCTGGTTGCTAATGATACTCTGTATTTAATATTGGTTTTCATGCGATTGTGTAATATCATAATTTCCGCATCAAATGTTTATGGCTAAGTTTTTTATGCTGATATTGTGTAAATCTGACGTAACAATTGGACACAGAGCCATGTCGTCAAGCTTTCAAGGGAAATTCTCAAATTACTCTTATTTTTACATACTTATGTTATACTACTACTGTTATAATTACAGTATGAACTATTTTCACTATTGTTAAGTATGGATAAGTTGAATAAAGTTTAATCTCATAACATCTGGCAGACAGTAGGAAGACTCTTCAAAATGATATCTGCGCAACTCATGGGCTCAGTGCCCTAAGGGTAGCCAGTGCATATCGCACGGTATCGGACGACGTTATTTGTATCCTCGCAAGTATGGTGCCAATTGACTTAATGCCCATGAAATAAAGCCAAATTATGATAACCAAAGACCAACGATTTCTACAAAAAAAGAAGAAAGACATCGCAATATTATGGAATGGCATCGAAAGTGGGACTTAGCTGAGAAGGGTCGGTATACTTTCAACCTTACTCCTAACATAGAAGAGTGGATATCACGCAAACACGATGAATTGAATTACCACAAAACGCAATTGCTAAGTGGCCATGGGCGTTTCAAACATCACCTGCATAGGTTCAATCTTCGAGAGGAAGACCTGTTTTGCCCAAGCTGCCTGGAGGAATGCTATTTCACTGCCCGCGCTTCAGCACTAACAGAGACGAGTTGGAGATAGCCTTTGACGAACCTCCTTCTGAAATCCACTTTACATGGCAGATGTGCAATACAATTGAAAAATGGAATACAGCATGTATGGTCGCTGTAAATATCATGAATACGATATACATACAATGCAGAATGTGCGCGTAAAGCCAAGGTAAATCGTCAAATGACGATCTAACCGGACTGATACTGGCAAGCAGAACCATAACTAACTTTGATTGAGCGTTACGCTCATTACGGCCTTCCGACGAAATACCGAATGGTGATTCCGGGAGGAATATCCTTACGAACGAGTGGTAGTTTTAGCGTTAGAATGTCTTGCACTGACTTTTTTTTATACTTCCCTCATTGATCATGAATTGCTCTCGATAGAACAGATAAGTATAGTCACATCAAATGATTTTTTGATTGCTGAAGAACTACGAGTAAAGTAAATTTTAATAGAGCTAGTACTTATTTCGATTAAGATTTACTAAACGAAGACCAATTATCATTTAATATTATTTCCACTTAAGAACTAATGTTCCTATGGCTAGGAAACCAGATGATTTTTAAGTTAAATTGATGTGGTAAACAGTCTGAGACTTTTGCAAGATGCAGTTTGAAAATTTACCAATTCTTTAAAATGCTTGGCAGAAGCTTCTTCAAAAGTTTTACTACTTTTCGGAAACACAAGAAATGCAGTAATTATGGACTTAGTTCAGAAATTACGAAATTGTGTCAGACGTATGCGGTAGTACTATAGACTTTCGAGTCTATGAGACTCGCAAATTCTGCCAACTCTAATACTTGTCTAATAGCCTGATTAGATTGTTTTTGAGATTTAAAATTTATCTGTCATAGAAAATTGATATATTTTACCCCCTTGGTGCAGTAAACACGCTGGTTGAGCCTAGTAAAAGTAAGAAACTTGCTAATTTTAATACATGGCAGAAAACTCTAGCGCATACCATCACAATTTCATAGCACATTTTCATAGTTCGTTAAGGTAATGCCTTTATTATAGATAGGAGATAAAACTGAAAGGAGGAAGATCCAAGGTTCCTAAAACGTTGTCAAACCAATGTAGGTGTTACTATATTTTAGCGTCTTCAGATAATTACATAAGTAAAGTAATTGTGTTAAATGATAAATGATGCCTATTATCCATTTTGATTACCTCCTTATGATGTTTATCTATAAAGGATCTAAAGGATCATAGTCTCTTGGCCATTTAAGAAAGTTCTTTGAAGTGCAACGAAAGTATGCTAACAATTATCTATTTCTCGTTCAGTTCTCAGTTTAGATTAAGCGGATGGAGGGAGGCTCGTTAACACAATGAAGCTGGTTAACCCGTAAGTACTCCGTTCATACATAATAATGACAGTGCCACTAACACTCGCACCAATTGTAACAATTACTTAATTTCAAAAAAAAAAAAACAATTAATTTTGAATGCTGTGGCGTAGTGGTAATGCGTTGGACTGCTACGCATAGTGTCCGGGGTTCGAATCTCGGCACAGGCAAAATCAAAATAAAATAAAAAAAAAATAGAAAAAAATATTTTTCTACACGGCACCCACCACCACCTCTTGGCAGGCAATGGCAAACATACAAGAGTAAAAATTGCCTATGAAAAGCTTTTCACTTCGCCGTTCGGATTCGGCATTAAACTTTAGGTCCCCTCCATTCATGTACAAATATAACACGCACAACATGAGTGGGTGCGAAAAGCTCGGCCTAGGCCCTCCATGGGCTGTTGTGCCATTAAAAGTAAAGTAAGTAACTTCCGAAGCCCAGAACTTCAGAGTTTTCTTTTTCATTATTTTAGCAGAATATCCTACAAGATTTAGAGATCGCTGTGGCGTAGTGGTAGTGCGTTAGACTGCTACGCAAAGTGTCCGGGGTTCGAATCGCGGCACAGGCAAAATCAAACAAAAAAAAAAGTAGAAAAATAATTTTTCTAAACGGCACCACCTCTTGGCAGGCAATGGCAAACCTACAAGAGTAAAAATGGCTATGAAAAGCTTTTCACTTCGCCGTTCGGATTCAGCATTAAACTGTAGGTCCCTTCCATGCATGTACAAATATAACACGCACAACATGAGTGGATGCGAAAAGCGAAAAGCTCGGCCTAGGCCCTCCATTGGCTGTTGTGCCATTAAAAGTAAAATAAAGATAAAGAAATATTTCCTTTTCCCTAAACACGAAAATGTTGAAAAATTTTCGCAATATACGAAATATTACTAGAAATATTACTAAATACTTACTACCAAAAATATATCATTTCACATTTGTGTGTTATTTTTATATCACAGCAGTTTTCAATACCTATACCCCCAAATATTGTGAAAAGTTATGTAATTACAATTTTTTTTTTTATAGGTTTAGAAATAAATTACAGCGTTAAAAAACTTCAGTTTTCACTCAAGCTAAATTTAAAATTTACGCCTTCGGGTATGCAATGAAAAATGTAAGTTTCTCTTCTTAGTATATCATAAGAGCGTCGTCTATGTACAGCGGCTGATCACTAAAAACCATACCAGCTGCTAGTTCGCTTGTACATATTGCAGTAGAAGAACAAATTTTAAAAAGTACCGACTACATTTACGTAAACTACTATAAACGTAATAAGTACGAGTATATATTAGTATTTAGTACAGTTTGTGGGATTGATTAGCTTAGGTTAAGTGGTAGTTCGTAAGGTCACAGCAGAGATGGTTCCGTTGTGATATTACGTGGGTGCTGCAGCCGTTTACTTTTTACTTTTACTTTTAATGGCACAACAGCCCATGGAGGGCCTAGGCCGAGCTTTTCTTATCCGCTCATGTTGTGCGTGTTATATTTGTACATGAATGGCCCTACAGTTTAATGCCGAATCCGAACGACGAAGTGAAAAGCTTTTCATAGTAATTTTTACTCTTGTAGGTTTGCCATTGCCTACCAAGAGGTGGTGCCGTGTAGAAAAATTACTTTTTCTACTTTTTTTTTATTTTATTTTGATTTTGCCTGTGCCGAGATTCGAACCCCGGACACTCTGCGTAGCAGTCCAGTCCAACGCATTACCACTACGCCACAGCGCCCAGCAGCAGTTTACTTAACAGAAAACCTGATTACTCAAATCATCTGGACTTTGGTCCATATTTCAGTAGATCCCCCTATTAGTAGATTCACTATCAAGGCTGGTAGTGAGAGATTGATCCCGCCTTCGCTTCGTCTTTACAACTTCGACATAAGTCGTTTAAAGACATTTCCCAGAAAAACTAAACACGCTTTTTTTTTTTTTTTAAATACATACAAATAATTCAGCATATAATTTTAACAGAAGCATTGTTATGAAAACTGCAAATCAAACAAATTGCTTTCAATTTATTAACTTTATTAGCTTTAAGTTTATAATTGTTACGAAGGATTGCGGAATAGTGGCGCATATTTCTATGAATTTTTATATTTTATTTTTATTTAATTCCATTCATCAACCGAAATTACGAATATACCCTCATATATACACATTTTCTTCTTCTTATTGTGATTCGTTCGAATTTAAGTTAATTTAAATTGTATCCAGGAATAAAAACTTGTATGAGTCAATAAATGCCAAAATCGCCTAAGTCCACGTTAATACAATTTTGTCAAATTCAGGTTCTGGCTTTTCTTTCAACTCGTCAGTGTGTCGTGCATTAAAATTTTGGAAAATACTGGCGTTTGGACTTTGCCGGGTTAGGTATGGTAATGATATCCAATTTAGGTGCTGGTATAAATTTCTTGATAAATACGAGGTATGATAAAAAAATAACCGTTATTTTATTTATTCATCAACAACTATTTTGTCCCCTCAGATATAATACACTTATGCCAGCGTTTTTTTCCAATCCTCGAAACACTTCTGAAACGCGCTTTTTGGTATCGCCAACAGCTCCTGTTTCGATTTTTCTTTTATCTCCTCAATCGTAGCAAAACGCTTTCCTTTCATCGGTGTCTTCAGTTTTGGGAAGAGGAAAAAGTCAGCGGGGGGCCAAGTCCGGTGAATACGGTGGTTGAGGCATGATAACGGTTTTGTTTTTGGTCAAAAACTTACGCACAAGCGACGTTGTTTTTCCTCAAAATTTAACAATTTTGGAACAATCTTCGCTGCCGCACGTTTCATGCCTAAAACATCCGTAAAAATTGCTTGGCATGAGCCGAGCGATATGCCAACATCATCAGCTACCTTTCTGATAGTGATTCGACGATTATCCAAAATCATTTTCTTCACTGCGTCAATGTTTTCATCGGTTGTTGCGACCAGGACGAGCATCGTTATTGACATCTTCTCGGCCTTCCTTAAACCGGTTATACCACAATTGAACTTGTGTTCTGCTCATAGTAGACTCGCCAAAGGCCAAAGGCCACAGTCAATATTTCAAATGTCCTTGCCCATTTAATTTCATTTTGTACACTAAACTGAATACAGCTTCTTTGATCCATTTTTTCACGACTAACCTTTTTATCTGTCAAAAACAAACTGACAATCCAAAATGGTTGATATTGCCGACATATATAACAGACATGTGTACCAACATAACAGAAAAAAAAAATGCGAAAATCGAACATACGTAAATCACGAAATTGTAAATAACGGTTATTTTTTTATCACACCTCGTTTAGTTAGAACTAATGGTTCATGTAAGTGGAATGGAGTATTACATAAAGAAGCTTTAACAAAAGTTACACTTGTAGACTTGCCCTATTTCAAGATTGCATACAAGCCTAGGCAAACTTAAAACGTCCCTTCATTCCTCTAAAATAAAAACAATGCGCTATTTATAATTTTCTATGTTTTCTTCTTTATTTCTCATGTAAATTTTTATTTGTTTTATGAACATTTATGAGATCATAATAATTATTTAAAATACATACATACATAGTATATATATGTATATGTTGTATATATATTTTGATATATTTGTTGTAATAATATAATTCATATTTAATTTTTAATAATAATTTCATTGTAATATTTTTACTTCTGTTTTTCATTTCAGGGAATACTCCTCATACATATGTATGTAAAATAAACAATTTAAATTCGAAATCATAAAAAAATTACAATATTAAAAACAATATACAAAATTAAGATAAAATAAAGAGCTCAATGCGTGCTTCTTCTTACAATTTGATTTTTCATTTATAAGAAAATATCATTAAGTTTTAAGAAAAATTATGCTAAGAATGAATGAACAAAAATCTCTTGTAATCGTTTTTGTTTATTTTCATATTGGCAACATGTTACATTTTTACAATTGTGTAGTGGAAGAACGAAAAAATTGCATTTTTGAAGTGAATAAACACACAAAAAAAAAAAAATAATAATAATAATAATTAAACTATAAAGTAACACTTTTAATTGAAGATATTTGTTTTCTTCCTTCGCTTTATACCATATATTGTAAATTGACTTAACTATGCAAAATCAAAGAAAGTAAACCAAACTAAAAGAAAAAAATTATAAAATACAATTACAAATGCGCTATTTACATAAACAAAATAAATTGGCATTTCTTAAATTTATGTGTAAATTAATTTTAATTTTATTTTCTACAACTAAAAAAATGGCGTCATTTCTTTTTCGCAAAATTCAAAACTTTCGTTTCTTATTTGTTTCTGCTTTATTGTACAAAATTTTATAATGCAAAGCAATTAACGTTTTTATGTTGGTTTTAAAAGAAATCTAAATTTTACTATGTTTAAATTAACTGAATTTTTCGTACTTCGTCTTTGGCCGTTACGCGCAGCACAGCACTCATTTTCGTTTAATTACTAACATTTTCGCTGGTGTGCAGTATGGGACTGTAGCTACGATTTTAACCAAAGTTTAGCAACGCTTCAAAGTTTGAGTGCGTGTCGTGTAACAACGCGCATGAGACGAGTTCAAAATTTACCGAGATCATTGTGAAAACTACAAATGAAATGAGCTTAACAAGAAACAGAAGAATTCATCGACAAACTGCAAAACAAATTGTTGAAAATATTAAAAAATACAAATACAATGTTTATTCTACAAAAATTGTTTGCTGAATTTTCTTTTTTCCTTTATTAGAAAAGCTCATTTTTTCTTTTAATTTACAAATCGTTTTTTTTTCGTTTCGTTTGTTGTGGTTGGTTGTGGAGTTGTACTATTTTGTTTTGTTTTGTTTTGTTTTATGTTCTTTTTCGTATTTGGAAACTGGGAAATTTGGGGTTTTGGGAAGCGAAATTATTAATTAGTTTCAATATGAAATGTTGGGGGAAAAAAAAGTGAAAAGCAGTTTATTGACAACGACAATTCGCACTTGCGTTGCCGTGAAATTTGAATTTGGCGAAATGTCCTAATTTCCGATCGAAACTGATGGAATTGTTGTGCTTAGTATTAGATTTTAATTTAAAAGTTATTTAACTTGTTTATTCCGTAATGATTTGGTAAGTCTTGCCCTGAAATTTGGATGGTTTTCCTCCATTTGGTTTCAGTTTATATTGTTTTTAATATTCTCAGTTTATTGTGAAGTATCACTTATAATTTTTCATGCTTTCAGTCCTGTGAATTTAATATTTTATGTTCAGGTTTAGATTATTGACTCACTGTTTCCTAGTTCGTAATATCGGTTTTTTTTTTGGTCTCTACGTTCTGTTTTCTGTTTGTTAGCATTCTGTTCTGTTCTGGTCTTAGATTTATTAATTTTTTTTTTTTGCATTTTGTTCTTGGTTTTTTACTTTTTATTTCCAGTTTTGTATTTTCTGATTTCAGGTCCTGATTTTCTGTTTTCTGTCTCGATTTCTGTTGGTTCTTGGTCTCAGTTTTCTGTTGCCTCATACTTCTGTCTTTTACAATACTTCTGTCGTTGGATAACTCTTTCCTGTTTTCAGTTTACTGCAAGGTACAATATTTCACTTTGTGAAATTTTAGTATTTTGCCTCATTTCTCGTCTGTCTTCTGTGTTCTGTTTTCGGTTTCCAGTTTTTTGTTTAAAGATTTCCGGTCCGGAGTCTCTACTTTTACTGTTTCGGTTTTTGTATCTTGCTTTCAGTGCCGTGTTCTTTCCTACTTCAGATTTACGTGTTCTTGCACATATCTGTTTTCTTGTTTTCAGTACACTGTAAAATATTTCACATTTTTAAGTTTTGCTATTTTAATTTAGCTTGGCCTAGGCCCTCCATGGGCTGTTGTGCCAAAAAGAAAAGAAACAAATTTTGATTCATTTCACTTCTACTTTCTAACTCCCAAATTCATTTTACATTTTCAGTTTCTCTCCATTCAGATTTTCGTTTTAAGTTTCCAAATTTCAGCTCAAGACTTCATGTTTCACATTGCAGTTCCACAAATTGTCATTTCGATTCTCGAATCAAATTAAAAATTGTCAAAAATTTACAATTAATTTTTAAGTATTGATTAAGTATTTATGTTTATAATTAAAGATATTTAAGCGATTTAACATTACTAAAAAAAACTATACATTTACAATTCAAACCATACTTGCTATGGAATATCAAAGATATGAATTTTTTATGCAATTTTCGGATTTTTCTTTACATCTAAATGAGAAAAATTACAAAGTATATATTTTACTATTTACAAAGCACAAAAAATCTAAATAATTCTTAAACAATTTACAATATTAAAATCATTTTTAAATTGTAAGCATATGTTAAAATATTATGTATTGGAGAAACAATTGTGTCTAGTGACAAGAAATTGTGCATTACAGGAAATAAACTGCTATTTTAATGTTTAATAATAACTTTAAAAAAAAAAACTTAAAAATAAAAATATTAAAAATAAAAAGAGTAATGCCTTGCGTACTTATTGAAAATTAATTTTTTTTCCTTTTTTTATGTTTTTATTTTTCTGTTTTAGAATAGCAAGTAAAATTGTAAATAAGTTGTAATAAAAAAAAACTGTTTTGTTTTAATAATAAAAGTAATAATAATTGTTATTGGTTTTTCTTTTGTTCTTTCAAAATAAAATTAGTTTCACCTTTTATTTTATTAAGATAAAAAAAAATATATATGAGATCATTGAGTTTTTTGGGAATTGTTTTTCAATAAATGTTTATGTATATATTTTCGCTTTATTCTTCTTTCGAATAAATACATTTTTGCATTTTATTTTATCATTTTCATTAAAAATTAAGATTAGCATTTCTTTACTTTGTATAAAAAATGTGTGTGTGTGTGTGTGTGTGTGTAAATTGCGTTAGATGTGCGTAGAAAAAAAATGTGTTAAAAGATTTAAATTTCAAGCAAAATGAGAATTTTCGAAACATACACAAAACACGAAAACGAAAAGAGATAGCACGTTAGATACTTTGGTTTAGGAGATCAATTATTATTATTCTTTTTTCTTTATAAATTTTTCTTTTTGACATGAGAAATTTTTCACCATTTTTTTTTTATATAATTCCACTAAAATTGAGATCATTTAATGACATTTTTTTTTGTTTTTCATTTCTAATTTAATTTTTTGCTTAAAATCTAAAAATTTAACACATTTTTCTTTGTATAAAACTAAGATATTTTTTTTAATTTATTTATTAAGATTAGAAACAAAAAACTTAAGCAAATTAGTGAGACCAATTTGAAAACTTTTATATGTATTTCTGTTGTAATTAATTTTTTTTTTTTTTCTCTTTAATTTTATATTGTTTTTAATATTTTATAACGAACGAACGAATCCCAACATATTAAAAATGCTTAAAACTAGGAAAAGAAAATTTTACTATATGCAAATATTATTCAATAAAAGTATAAAATTTAATAATTTTCTGTCAAATCCAAAGAACAAAATAATAAATCACAAAAATGGCATTTATTTAAAAACAAAAACGAGAATAAAACAAAAAAAAAATTATTTAAAATTTTTTAATATTTATGAACAATTAAAACTAATTGAAAATTAACTAACTAAATTTTTTAAAGCATGTTCATATTGGAAATGAGAAGGGCATTCACTTCAGGCATTTTCAAAATGGGGAAGACTTTTTTTCTACACAGTTTGAGTGCATTGTCTACAACTGATTTTGTATTTTTTTAAGATTTTTTTTTTGTGGAAAATTAAAGATTAGGGAAATTTTGATTGGTTACATTTTCTACATTGTCTACGTGGCTTTTGTATACTGCGCACACCTTCTTTTGAATTCTTGGAATATAGTTTACTTGGCACAATAGCATTACTACCTTAGAAATTAAGACCAGTCACATTTTCTGCATTGTCTACATTGTCTTAGTGTATGGGTTACACCTTACCATTGTATTTTCTAATGTGGTTTACTACTTAAGCACAATGATCAGAGGAACATAATTGAGTTTGGAAACTTAAAGTATCCACATTTCGCATTATCTGCATGGTCTCAGTATATTCTGTCCACTTAATTTTTTATTTTTAAATGGAGTTTACTTGCCTCAATAGTTTGTACATATAGTAACAAATAGCTTGTGACATTTCTACCAAATATTCTCTACTTGTTTTTAAAGTGTTGTTTACACCTTATTTGAATGTAGTTTACTTTGAAAAGTGGTCAGTGTATCTATCTATTTATGGTATGTAGTTTACCTTGGGCAATAGTAGCGAAATTTCTATTGGCTGCATTTTCTACATTGTCTACTTGGTTTCAGTGTATTGTCTACATCATATTTTGAAATATAATTTACTTTGCATAGTGGTCAGTGTAGCATTAAAAGGATTTATAATATATAGATATATATTCTATCTTTTCTAATGATAAAGGTAAGTGCAGTATTCAAAATGGAAAAATTCAATTGTCTACATTGTCTACATGGTTTCAATGTATTGTCCATACCTTCTTTAGCATTCTTAAAATGTAGTTTACTTAGCACAACGTTTAATATATCATAAGCTAGTATAAGAATTTATACTAGCCACGTCAACTGCATTGTTTACATGGTTGCAACTGTAGTTTACTTGACATATTCGGCATTATTGCTATATAGAAGAACACGGACACAATTTCTATATTTTTTAAGCAAATTTCGTGAGTTTTTGTTATTTTAATTTGCAATCTGAAATTCAAAAGTCTGGGGATAAAAATATAAAACTGTTGGTAAGCCACATTTTCTACATTGCCAAGTGTTGTTTTCATCTAATTAACATTTCAAAATATAGAAAACATTAAACCTCACATTCTCTACATTGCTTAAACTGTTTTTCAACACATTCACGGTACCCTTTAAATGCAGTTTATCAATATGTGTTTTTGCAAGTTTGCTCTGCTACTCTACACTCAAACAAACCGTTTTCCATTAGTACAAAAAACATAAAACATGAATACCCTTAAAATTTCTGCACTACATAAGATGTATTTATGGTATTAATTTTCTTATTTAAAACAATGTAATTGAAATTACGATAGAACCATTTTTGTTACAAAAAAAAATTTTTAATTTTTTTTTATTTATAAGTAATATGTTTTAAAGTATTTAAAATTTATGTAATGAAAGCAAAAAAAAAAATTTTTTTAGCAGTACTGGCTTTGCTAAAAACATAACAAATCACTTAGTTTCGAAAAAATACGTATCACTTTTTCCAATTCTAATTACAAAAATAAAATATTCGTTGATATTTCGATTTCAATCACATCGGCTTCAAAAGTAAATTGAAGCTGTCAAAATAAAAATACGCAGAAGAAATCATTTTTTAATGGAAAAATTAATGTCTGTAAAAATTGCAAAAAAATGTATTAAATAATAAATTCTCATCTCAAATGCAACAGGAATAAATACGAAATTAATTAGGACAAAGAAATAAAAATATAAGCCTGGAAAAATTTGATTAATATTATTTTTTGTCTGACTTAAGCAAAGTCTATATGAAATTTAAGTATTTGTGTTTTTCATTAGCTTGTATACTGCAAAAATGGCAGTTTGTGTAAAATTTACATACGATCAATTTCCATTGCAAAAATATGCGCGTGTTGCTTCTGCTTTGTATCAAAACAATCAAAAAATTCTATAAAATATTTAAGTATGTAATTTTAAAAATTTCGTATTAGAAAAATATTTCCATTTATTTTATCAAAAATTCGTTTCTTTTCGTACAAAAATACTGTTATTTTTCTTTTAATTTTAGTTTTAGTATTTAAAAGTATGTAGTTTTATATTTTGAAAAATTCAGTTCCATTTTGTTCCTTGACTTTTTACTGACAGTCTGGTTTTTGTATTTTTATGTTTCTTTAAAGTTCAGCTTAGAAAAATATTTGAAATTGATTTGTTATACATTTTTGCATACAGTACATATACATAGCTGTGTGACCTCTTGACCTTTTTTTTGTTTGTTTCTTCCTAAGTAAAAACTTACACTTTACATTTACATTGAAATGTTAACGTTTTTGTGCCTTGTATTTTGTTCAGCTGCATCTTACGCTCTTGAGTTAAAGATTCATTTTTAAAGCAGGTTCAAAATTTGTCCATGCTTTTTAGTTTCCTGTGCGCACTGCTCCACAGACAGACCCACCGATCATACGGTAATTGTTGGAGAACTGGGGCTTCAAAAATTTAAATAAAATACTTCTTCTGCTGTTTGTCGTGATGCATTCATCGCGCTACGAGAAAACCACAACCCATGGCAAAAACAAATACTGTGACAACAGTGGGCCAACTGAAGCTTTGTTCCTGTGAAAGAAAGAGTTGAAGAGAAAAAGAATAAATGTTAGGATAAAGAAAGTGTAGAAAAGATCCTCAAAAATGCTTATAAAATACTAGACTTTACTTTACGATATTGGTAAAAATGAGCATGTGAACATTTGTTATAACGAAACCTATTGTAACGATCAGTCACAAAGGTTTCGCTTTATATAAATAGTACCTAAATGCGAGGAACACCAGTTGTTGAGACCGGTAAATTTCGCTGAAATTTTCATTGACAAAAATATCATTACTAAGTAATTACATAACTGAGTTATCCCTTATTATCCACATTTTAAGAACCAGATAGATGCTAAACTAATGCCATCCCTTATTCTACAATCATGCCCGTCTTAAATTAATCTAGTGTACCTAGATATAAAACTGTTAATCTCAATTAAAAAATGATATCTGCAAACTATGATTGCAAACGAAATCTCACGTAAATAGAAAATGCTTCCCTTGTGTGTAATAAACACGAGTTATTCGCACACAAACTAAACACCTTGCAATAATTTTCTATTTCCTCCCTTCTCATTTTTACATACTTATGTTCCAAAATCCATGGAGTAACCATTGTGCAATCAATAATTTGCCAATAATGACAATGTAAAACTAAAACTACCACATTTACATGGAATTCTAGGAAAAAGAGTGCTTTACTTTACTTTACTTTTAATGGCCCATGGAGGGACTAGGCCGAACTTTTCGCATCCACTCATGTTGAGCGTGTTATGTTTGTACATGAATGGAAGGGAGCTACAGTTTAATGACGAATCCGAACGGCGATGTGAAAAGCTTTTCATAGGCAATTTTTACTCTTGTAGGTTTGCCATTGCCTGCCGAGAGGTGCCAAAGTGTAGGGAAAAATTTGATATAATTGGTTCCGCTTCTCTCTCTCGGTAATAGTCTCAAACTATATTTAGCATAACTGATTTTCTGCTAAATTTCATTGAGTTCGATTTCTCGTTTATGGTAAGCTAACAAAATGAACACCACTTCCAAATATTTATTCTAAATGAAACTTTTTTGGTGTAAGGGCCCCATGCTACTTGGTGACCAACTTCAATATCTACATCCTATTCATATGCATTAATATGTATATGCATTCATATTTTTAGCTGTGCTAGGATAAATAAAAATTTACAAATAAATGCAAACTAAACTATAACTCTCATGTATATAAATAATATTTTGTACTTTTAAAGGGCGCTTACCTAACTTCTATGAGCATAAGTAAATATACAGAGCAAACAATTGAGAGTTACCTTCATCCCCAGCTCACTTGTGTTGCCAATGTGTGTATTACTGGGCCTATGAATTATTACACTTGAAAGTTTCCAAGGCGAAGGGACAATAGCTCAGTTTATTTCTATTAAATCTTCTCCCTCGCGTCTCTTTTACACTATAACCATACCACAAGTGATTATAATGGTTCATAAATATGACTAACATTTCACTGATGCTGATGCTTTTCTGTTAAACTGCAACAATTGTTGTATAATTATTTTAATAAACTCCTCCGCCTCATTTCTCTCTCTACCGCAGATGAGTGGTATATAGTTTTCTTTCGTTTCTAGGACATTTGTTTGTTACACACATTTTTTTGTTGACTACTTATGTATAACCTTTTTAAATGTTTATTTTAATTACACATGAATTGCTTCACTTGTGTCATGGACCAACATAGAGAAAAATGCTGTCTGCTACTTTGTCTCCCCTTCACATTTCATCATTTGCACTTATTTTATACGTAGAACACTTGACTTTCTTTTCTCCCCTATTTTGTTTTTGATCATCTTTTGTGGTCAGTCGACGTTTGAGAATTTATTGCCTTTTTAATAAATACTTTTTTTGTGATTTCATTTTTCGCATGATTGCACATAATTGCATAATTTTTTGTTTTTTTTTTGGGCTATTGTAATAAATATGCGGGCCCGTGGTTTTCGACAATAATTTTATGCAGATTCCCTTTGTGAATATGAATATTCTATTAATTCTTATGTGTTTCAGTTTTGGGTAGTAATATTTTTTTGGAACAAATGCTTAGAAAATTTGAAATATTTTATGTTCTTAACACAAGTTAATCGTATGAAAAGAATCAAAAATAGTTTGCACATTTGTTACAATTTTTGTTTTTACTATAAACATCAAAATGAAAATATCCAAGAATGACAGGAAACGAAAAGTCAGAAAGACAGCATCAAAGGAAAGTTTAAATAATCGTTGGGAGTGGAAAAATCTTGAGGCTTCCTTTTAAGTTATTTATTATTGTAAGTACTAACTATCAAAAATAGGTTCTAATTAGTCTCAGAAAAAACCCTTTTTAAAATTTATATACTATAAACATCGAAATGAAAATATCAAAGAATGACAGAGGAAATGAAAAGTCAGAAAGAAAGCATCGAAGGAAAGTTTAAATTATCGTTGGGAGTGGAAAAATCTTGAGGCTTCCTTTTAAGTTATATATTATTGTAAGTACTAACTATCAAAAATAGGTTCTAATTATTCTCAGAGAAAACATTTTTCAAATCTATATACTATATACATCAAAATGAAAATATCCAAGAATGACAGGAAATGAAAAGTCAGAAAGAAAGCATCGAAGGAAAGTTTAAACTATCGTTGGGAGTGGAAAAATCTTGAGGCTTCCTTTTAAGTTATTTATTATTGTAAGTACTAACTATCAAAAATAAGTTCTAATTAGTCTCAGAGAAAACCTTTTTAAAATCTATATACTATAAACATCGAAATGAAAATATCCAAGAATGACAGGAAATGAAAAGTAAGAAAGAAAGCATCGAAGGAAAGTTTAAATAATCGTTGGGAGTGGAAAAATCTTGAGGCTTCCTTTTAAGTTATTTATTATTGTAAGTACTAACTATCAAAAAAAAGGTTCTAATTAGTCTCAGAGAAAACCCTTTTTAAAATCGATTTTAAGGCTAGCTTGAAGAAGGAAAATCTTCACTACATATTTTTGGAACATTTTGAAGAACTGATCTATAAAAGAAGAATTTACCCGGTATTGTACCAAGTGCCACAGTACAAGTACTGAAGTCATCATCATCTGCAGATACAAAGATACAACGCATCGACTAGATACTAAAGAGAAAAGCAAATGACCCTATAGATCGCACTATATTTAAATTCATAATTTCTAGTCAAATTCAGCCATAGAGTTCATTAGCCCATTAACATCTGTTGGCATGTTTTCTTTCTATTAGTACACACAGAGTAAGTAGCAAGTGCATTTCTGATAAAGAAAAATAACACATATGAGTAATTACATACAACGTAAGTAATAAAAATCAAAAATCAAATTCATATAGTATGATTCAGTTATTTTTGATTTACATTTTACGCTATACACATTCACATAACTATATCGTACCTACGACAAATTACAACACTGTAGTACATATTTAAATGATCTAAACTATGCACTGCTGGAATTTATAAATTAAATTTATTTAACTATAATTAAAACAAAGAAAATGTACAGGAGAAATAATTTTTTTATAAACACCTACACTCAGCAATTTATTATCATATTTATGAAGGCAGTAATTTAAAAACCGGTAAAAGTCAACTTTATATCGTACTTCTATTATAAGGTTTTTGATTCCAGGTGCAATATTTTTACCTAGAACCACAGAGTTTTATGCATTTTGGCAAATTGAAGTATACTTAGTTGAAGTGAAAAATACAGTTTAAAAGTATTTGGTTTTGGTACATTAAGAATTCAGGATTAGCCAGAATTAGTCTCGAAAGTAATTGGTATGTAAGTATTCCACTATTTATAAAAAAGGCGAAGATTATTTTCCTTATCGATTTTGAAGTTTATATAGGTTAATTTTTATTTCATTGTTCTTATAAAAGGCCCATTTTTGTGAGTTCTTTTTACAGATGAAAATTTATATAAAAATATTTTTCTTAATTTTGAGACAACTTTCCCAGAAACTTTATACACTATAGGAAAAAAGAGTCAAAACTGGACAGGCAGTTACCGTGGGAGGGTAGGAGAATTTTCAGTTAAATTCTGTGTTTTTGGTCATCAAATAAAATTAAATAAAATTAAATAAAATTAGTTCAAATTTTCTACATAAAATATGACAATCTTATTAATTGTAAACTACGGAATCAAGAACTCAAGCCTTATTCAAGAATCAGTGTAACCGAATGTGATAGTAAATTCATTTTGTGACTTTCTAAGTATAGCTTCAAAGTTTCCGTTCTTAGTAGATTCTAATATCCCAGACAGATCCTGTTATGGCATACGGTGCTGAGAACTGGTGCCGGATTATTTAAGTATTTTAATTGTTGAATTTTTTTTTTTGTAATATATGGTATATCAAAAAAATTTAATTCAAATAAAATAAAACGAATATTTGAGTTTCAGTTCCAGAGAAACTGCGTACCTACTCCGAAGTATCCGGGTCCAATCCAAAAATGTATAAGAAATTACTACTGTGGTAGATACTTGAATATAAAAAACACAATCCAGTGGCATAATCGTGGCATAAGACTAATGTTTCTCTGAGTGTATTAATGAAAGTGTGAGTAAAAAATTAATAAAAATCTTCTTATACATATTCTAAGAAAAGTGAAAGTAAAATAAAAATGCAAATGTGTATTAAATATTAATTGCGCAGCTATATTCTTAAATACTAAATTCCATACAGCTTAAAAAATTCTCATATAGCCTATCCACCCCCAGCAACTAACTTTTGTACAACCTATGCATTGTGTGTGTATATGAAATATACTGGTATGTATGTAGTTATGTATTACACTTAATAGTAAAATAATAAAATTGCTTTTAAAATTATTTTTTAAGTTGATTAAGTACCTAACTACGAGTATAGGGCATTACTAAGACTATTTTTTACTTGATTTTTGCATATGTGTCACAAATGCGTAATTTTTCTGAATTTATCGAAATGAGAGTTTCTTTATACGCATTAAAATAAAAGTATTATAAATAGTTCTTAGCAGAACTGGGCAGAAAATCGTTAATCCGTTAATTGTTAATGTCTGGTGCTAGGTGCTGCCTTCCACCCTAAGTTTCGGCTCGCGAGGCAAGACAAATACAATATTGCCAAGGTCGGTAAGGTAAAGAAAATTATGGTGCGTACGATCAAGGAAGCCATGATCTCAATAAAGAATGATCTCACCAAGCCAAAAAAAAGAAATCAAGAAGAACAACATGTCACTTAAAAGCATCATCCACGATTTAGTTGACGGCTGGCTGGCTGAAGAGAACTTAACTTTACTTTTAACGGCACAACAGCCCATGGAGGGCCTAGGCCGAGATTTTCGCATCCACTCATGTTATGCGTGTTATATTTGTACATGAATGGAAGGGACCTACAAGTTTTATGCCGAATCCGAACGGCGAAGTGAAATGCTTTTCATAGCAATTTTTACTCTTGTAGGTTTGCCTTTGCCTGCCAAGAGGTGGTGCCGTGTAGAAAAATTATTTGTTATACTTTTTGATTTTGCCTGTGTCGAGATTCGAACCCCGGACACTCTGCGTAGCAGTCCAACGCATTTCCACTACGCCACTACGCTGAAGAGAAACTCCACGGAATTATTGACAGATGTTGCCTTTTCGAGCGAAAATCTATTTTTCATACATGTATTTTCTTCCATACGATTAACGTTAACATCCGTTAGTTTTTTTTTCGGAATCAACGTTAACGACGTTAACTTTTTGGTTAATGCTTTTCAGGTTAATGGTTTTCGGTTTCTTGAGTAACGATGCCCAGCTCTGATTCTTAGTATCTTTTATTTTTACTACACTACAATAGCTCTTGATAATAATACAAGTACTCGTGTATGTATGTAGTATAGTTTGAGGTTTTAAAACAAAGGATTTCTTTCCAGAAGCTTCAGTTTTTCTTTTCTTTTTTTTTTCATTGAAAACTTTCATTCAGTCGTTTTTCTTTTTCTGTTTTCATTTCATTTAGAATGCAGCTAGAATTTTTTTTATATGGGTGAAGGTTAAAATAGAAATATAAAACGCAGTTTATGAGAATGCATTAACTACTTAGTAGGTTTTTATTCTAATGTATGCAGGTGGCAAGTGATAAAAAAACAATGTACGTTTATAAATAGAATATAAGGAAATAACTTAGTTTGTTTAGCGAGCAGTGGCATTTCTTTTGAATTACCTTTAAAAATAACAGCTACTGTTCACAGCAGTTTTATAAGAAATCATATTTATATTAGGATAATTGACAGTTTCTTAAAGTTAACTAAGCTGCAACACGCTTAAGAAAAAAAGATATCAACTCACTTCGTAACTCTTCAGATTGATTAATCGATAAAAGAATATATAAAAAACTATTGATGTTTCTGAAGCCAACGTCACATCCACCGTTAAACGTCGATGAATCGCTTACTGATTTGATTGATGACCACATAATTAAATTTCTGGGTAGTCAGCAAACGTAAAGCTTTTTTTTATAATGAGATACGTAACAGTAAATTTAAGTACAAGTAGGAACAAGTATGACTACAAGTAGTCAGCAACTAAATGTACCTATATACCCGAACCACTAAATGTTTTACGAAATGTTAATTTCGATTTTCATATTAACTTCTTGTAAGACTCATTAATTTAAACAATCTCAACGATTTTTATATTTTATATTAGAGGTTGTCTTCTTAAAGTTAACATGTACTGCTGAATTTGCACAACAGTACAGTTGGGCAGTAAGATAAATCTATTTTTCCATTCAGTAGTAAGACATTCTGATTTTGGAAATCAGCCAGATTTATAATAAGTATTATTTCCTGGAATATTGATCTATGATCATCATTATCACTTGCTTTATCTATGACTTGTTGATGTCCTGGAAGGCTGCCTTGAAACATAGCTTGAAAATATATTGAGAAAGCAGCATAAAATGACAGTAAACGAGATTTTTGCTTCCAATTAAACTACTTTTATCAAAAATTTTACGTGTTCGCAAAGTTTAACTTTGGATAAGAAATTAGATTATCAAATTCTATAGAAAATAGAGAAGACCCGCATCGGACAGTGATATCATTACAATATATTATCGATTCATTCCCTTGTATTGGAGCGCTATAACAAACAGGATTTTTGGGGGAAAAAATAAATTTTTGGCCTCAGGTGGCTCTGGAGTAAAATCGAAGAGAATTTTTTTTTTATACTGAAACCTCATTTACGAAGCGACTGGTTTTGATGTTGTAATTTTTGATTTTCCTGTGCAGGCAGGTGGCAAAATCAGTAAAATCTGAGAAAAGTATAATTTTCCCCTTGTACTGTAGCCCTTTATATGAACCGACCGATTTAGTTAGTTTTTTTGTTTAAACTCTCCTTCCCCTTGATTCAAGAGCAGATATTTATCTTGCAAGTAAACAGTTTTCAGTTTTACGATCAAATTCAGAATTGAAGCTTGTGAACTTTTCGTATTGTAATATTTCATATTAGCCACTTAAATACCTAGGTATAGTGACCGGCACTGTCGTTGTCCATATCCCATTATCTGTAGTAGACTCTCTACTAACAAGTTATTAATTAAAATTTATACAATATACTTATGTATATTTTTTAAGAAAAACTAAAATGTTTCGTTAATTACATACATACATTTACATAGTAGTTTACTACATACCTTCTTCTCTGGCTTTGGCACATCCTTTTTCTTCTTGCGCGGCGGTATTCGTCCACTAAACTCTTGCAGACGTTCACGACCCGCTGTAAAATTATCATAACGATCATCGAACTCATCCCAGCTGGTCTCATGTTCACTCTGATATTCGCGTTCATCTTCGCCAGTTGATGTGAGGCGCGAGCTGTAAAGCAAAACACAAAACGGAAAATTGAATGGATGATATAAAATATTTTTCTTTTCTTCTTAATTTTTAATAGCAACAATAATAATAATAATAATAATATTTTTAGCTATTTTATCGCAATACCCGACGCCCAACTATTTATTTATTTATGCACACATCGGTCGTATCCATATACTCGTATTCTCGCAATGCAAAATCCAATACTAACTTAACGAGACATTTGCACATTCTCCGCTTATCGTGCTGCTGGTGGCTGCCGTTACTGCAGTTGTTGTAATTAAAAGCGAACGAACACAACAGCAAAAAAAATGTCATGGGAATTAATATTTTTAGATATCTTCATAATTGTGCAATCTTAATGGCGCGTAAATGCGTATCGGGAGCAGCCTCTACTAGCTGCTAAGTTTGTACATACATATATACATACGTACATACATAGTATAGTACATATATAGTTGGACTCTGCATCATCTCTGGTTCGTTCGATTAGGATGAAGTGGCGTCAACAGAGGGCGCGGCTGTTATTATTATTTAATCTTTTTACTGTTGCTGTTGTTGATTAAAAGCTAAGAAAAGCATCACGACGAGTATGCAGGAGTATGAACTTAGCGCTTATGGAAAATATGCAAATATATTTATTGCGATTTACTTTCAAATTAATAAATCGAAAATTTCGTTGAGTTGAGTGAGATGCCATATCAACCATATCAACTGCAACTCAAAATTAAATTTGAAATCGTATACTTAATGCTTTGTTTCGTTTTCAAATTCTAAAAGTCAATGTTTACTTAGTCTCAACGAAATCCGTTACAAATGTTTCGTTAAGTTTTCTTTCGCTTAGCTTCATTAATTTGCCCAACTTACCGTCTCGCTGCATCCGAATGACTACGCTGCAATCTCGCTGTTGTCGTTGATGTCGATGTTGTTGCTGTCGTTGTTGCTCCCGATGTATTCATATTTGGGAACGACATACCCGTTGCCGCATTCACTGATGTCGATGTTGACGCTGCAGACGTTCCCGCCATGGTTGGTGTTGCCGGTGGTGTATATTGATAATATGAATAGGCAGATGGAGCAGCATTATGGATATTGATGCTGCTATTGCTATTGGGACAGTGATAATATTGTGGTAGATGATGATATTGACTGTTGTTGTTGCTATGCATTGGAGGTGCTGATTGTGGCGGTTGTAGATGCTGTTGTGATGATCCTCCCATACGATAGGCTGGATGCCGTGGAAAGAAATTGGTTTCTTCGCCAGCTGCAAAACTAACACTGGTTCGTGGAGTACGCGGTGTGCTGCGTGCGCGTGGAAAGAATACATCACCGCCGGTATAGGTGGGACTTTGTGCCGAGCATGAGGGGCTGGGCGGTGTGGGATATTGGAAGACGGGAGGAACTGTGCCAGTAACTAGGAAATACAAAAAGAGAACGACAAATGTGTTGAAATTTTTGTATTAATGCAAAGTTATTACTTATAAATAAATCAGGATGTACCATAAGAGCAAGAAAGAGTAATTTTCTCAACTGATTTTAGAGCTTCATATACAGAGTTAATTTTTTTACTGCCACTGTATTGACATAACGTCACTTTCGCTCAATGGGAATCCAAAAACAGAGTTGATTTGAGAGAATTTTACTCTCACTTGATGACAACCTACAATTATAATTGGCCATTTAAATCACAACGTGACATTTTTTTTACTGAGCAAGATTGAAAAATATATTTTGAAACGATGTAGGAATGATTTCGTTTAATACAGGTCATGTGAACACCAATTTCGGAGAATATAATAAAAATAAATAGTATAGGATCTCCGTTATACTTTTGAAATTGTTAAAGATTTCATTTAATTAGGGTCCAGCATTAACACCAACAATAATGTCAGCCTTGGGAGATTAACTCTTGCCAACAGGTGTTACTACGGTCTCAGTAGGCAATTGGGAGCTGAGCCCTTTCCATCGAATAAGATGGAACCATGACAGACAAATCCAGCGGCTTCGTTGGCTGGGTCATGTTAAGCTAATGGAAACAGGCGGCTAGAAAGGTGTTTCATTCGCGCTACGGTGGAGGAACTCGAAGACAAAGACGGCAACTGAGTAAGCAAGTAAGTATTAGCATTCCCGTATTAGGATTCCAACTATAAATTGAAGAATTTTTATAAGAATTTCTGTGTTTTATATTTTTCCCCCTAATTAGCACACTCCGGAATCACCTTCATCAGCAATTCTATAAGTTTTGCACCTTGCGCGATATTTATAGCGAAGACAGCATATACCATTCAGTACAAAATCAGTATGTTGGAGGCAACAAAATTATTCCAAAACAAACAAAAAAATTATAATAAAAAATGCATTTTTATTATCCAACATGCCCCTAGCATTTATAATGTAAAATAATAAAAATATTTTATGACATTTTAAACACACTACACAGTGTGTAGTGTCTAAAATTCAAGAACAATGACAGCTACAAAAAGTTCTACAAAAAAAAAAAACGAAAACAAATTCATGCAAGTTAAAAACAAAACAATTTAGAAATATCTTTTATGATATCGTAAAACACTTTGCCGCAAAAAAAGGGAAACACAGACATAAACCACCTCATTCAAAGGAATGATAGTAGGGGGCATAAAGATGATGATGAGCTATACGCTCGCTCAACACTAAATGAAATTAATGCAAAACCGAAAGCAACAAAAAGCAGTTAATGAACATCAACAACAAGAACAACACAAAGCACCAGCAGTTGCAGTTGTCACAGACAAAAGAGCATTGGTGAAACACTTTTGCACTTTTGCAGCTCATAAATGCATTTCTCAGTAGCAATGAAAAATACAGCGACATTAAAGTTATAAGTACTTCTACTACTACTACATACTACTACTTTTGTAAATTTTTACTACCATAGTAGTAGTAGTAGTATGTATTGTTTTAATAATTCAACAAGAACAAAAGAAACTTTGTATGTAAAGTTTTAAATACTAATAATAAAAACAAAACTTTACTACATTCAGTGATTAATTGTTTGTAACTACACACAAAGTTCAAAGGAGTGCAGTACACCACACTACACACACAAACGCACTCCTACCACACCTTGCACTCCATTTACTTATTAGCTTCTTTCATTATAGCTACATATGTAAATAATGACCAAGTATTCTTGACTATTTACATTAGGAGTGTACACGAACAAATTGATCCCCCGAAAAATGAATCTTTTCCTTTCAAAACAGCAACTATTTAATTTTCATCATCTCTTGCGCAGTTGAAGCACTGAGTTTCTTGGGTGATTCGTTACGCTTTACCATAGCCCAATAACGCTCAATAGGACGTAACTCTGGATTAATTCCTTTGAGGCAATAGTTACTCTATTATCATCGTTCCATTTCATAACTTTCTCGGCATAATGTGACGTGGCCCGATCAGGCCAAAAGAGTACTGGAACATTATGGCTTCTTAAAAATGGTAAAAGATAATTTTCCAAGCACTCGTCTATGTATACTTCCTGAATTATAGACCCAGTGATTGCAAAAGTTTCACATCTTTTTCCACAAGTGCAAATTGCCTGGCAAATCAAACATTTTTTTGGGAAATCTAAACTGTTTTTGGCTTTTGAACTTTTTGCGGACTTGGTATCGATCTAGCTTTGGCTTATGTAAAATTACTGTCCAGACAATTGCTGAAAGTCACCTTTCACGCAGGTTTCATCATCTATGATGCAGCATTTAAATTGTGCAAGGAAATTTTCGTAGGAGGCCCAACAGTAACTGGATATCAGTGTTTAGAAATTCGTTTATTTCTAAATTCAAATGCTGTTGGGAAACAATTGTTCTCCTCTTTAAGAATAGTTAAAAAACACTAACTTAATTGGAACTAATTGCTTAGATTTAATAAATTTTATAAGTTACGGCCTTGCCTCAGATAGTTCCTTAAGGTTGTCTGCCCCGGTTAAAGTTCTGGCTGCAATTTCCGTTTTTTCGTTTCGATTTGGAACCTTTTGCACCTTATATGATTTAAATTGGGCAGGTTTTAATAATTTGGATACCTTTAACTCTCTCAACAGAAAGATTCTCGTTATATTTAAAATTTTTTATAAAGAAAAAAGCAATTATTAACTTTTTCGTGTACGCTCCTTATGTGTAAAAGAAACAATTTAACTAAAAATATAGCAACAAAAAAAAAGTATAAAAATAAATGATACTTTATTGTTATTGTAAAATTTTGCAATTTCATGCAAATTATTGTATGTATTAACACAAATTTATTACATAGCTACATTTTGTAATTGAATATGTTCAATTTGCGTAAATGTGTGTGTGTGTGTGTGTGTGTGTGTGTGTTTATCATATTTTGTTGCTGATGATATTATGAAATCTTGACGATTTAATTCAGCAGGTGTTTGTCAGTGTCACTCCCATTACATTCATCCATCTATACATACAATAATGAAATTGATTAGAAAATTTAATTAAATCTCTATGTGATTTGTGAGCTTGAAATGCAAATGAGAACGCTTAAGCGCTGCGTGGGTTTCACAAAAAAAAAATGCAATCAATAAGTGGCGCTTAAGTGTAGCTGCAAGCAGATTGAACTGATAGGAGGAAAGAGGCTGAGGACAGTGATGCATGGTAGAGACTTTATATGAAAATGTTTCGTCAAATTGGAAACAACATTTTGGAATGTATTCAAGAAAATATTCTGAGTATAAATATGTTTCGTTAAGTTGAAACAGCTTTCTTCAAGTTGCAAATAAATTTAAAGAAGCTTTAAAACTATTTATTATAAAGTTGGAACTGTTAAATAAGTTTCCGGTCCTCCAAAAAGTTTCATTTAAATTATTTCGTTAAGTTGGAAAGATGTTGGCCAACGCATGATTTTTAGTAATGATTACGAGTGATTTTTTGGTCTTACAAAAACTTTCGTTAAATGTATAAACAATTTGAAACTTTCAGTTTTTGAGATATTTTATAATCCCAGCGATACCAGCCACCACCTATTATGGCGAGTTTTGTTTTACTTATTAGAGAGTATTTAAACAATTACTTTCGTAACGTCTAGATCCGTTTGCATTGGAAAGCGATTTATTGCAAAGACAGAAACCATAAAATACGTTTTCGGTCTTTTAAACATTTTCATTAAATTTTTAAAATTCTTGGTTATTTAGTTTCTACAAAAATATATTGTAAGATTAAATTTTTCCGTGAGGGGGAAAAAGTGTTATCTTGAGGTTTCAGAACGACAGAAATATATTTGTGGTCATCGAAGATTCGTTAAATATTTAAAATATTTCGATAAGTTGTGTATGTATTTTAAAGATGTTATAATGCTCACAGTTACATTTCGTTTAGTTTAGAAATTCCTCGTTAAGTTGCAAAATGCAATTTAAGCATGTTTTAAAAATATTTATTGAACAACAGTCAAGTACGTTTTTACTCCTGGCAAAATATTGGTACACTTTTGATGTGTTTCGTTAAGTTGTGAAATATTATGTGTCAAAGTATTTTCAAAATTTTTAGAGCCGTATAAAGTTTTCTTTCCCCCCCTTTGGCTCCTTTTGGAGCTTAGGACTTCTGCAGGGCATGTGCTTATTATAAGTTTCGTTAATTTGTGGTTTTTACCATCTGGGCAAGTGATTATCCTACCGCCTTATAGAACAGCTATCAAATATTACATTCTTAAACAGAAAAGAAGTCTGTTATCTTTCAAAAGTACATAAGTTTTTAAAATTTTAACTGAATAAGACCTTTGAATTATTATTGTACCGGTTTACAAATATTTCGCTAAGTAGTAACATTATTGGTTCAAAGAGTAATTTCATACTGTATCAATGACGTTTGCTGCGAAATATAGCACTATATAGGATTATTATAGCACTATTATCTTATTATAGCACTATAGGCAAGTTTCGATAAGTTAAAAAAATTCCCTAAGTTTGTTTTCTCGTTAAATTAATAAAACGTTTATAACAAAAGTTTTAATAATGTTAAGTAAGGTAAAAAATGCATTTCAAAAGTTGGTAGCATGTTTTCAATGTAGGATTTGAAAAAAAGTTTTTGCATAGTGCACAGATTGTTTTGGTTACGTTTTTAAAACGTTTCTGACTGAATCCAAACCCTTTTTAAACACGTAAATAATTTATTAATTTTTTTAAATGCTTTCTTGCTAAACAACGCAAAATATCAGAATATTAAATAAATAAATTTCGTTAAGTTTTCGAAACTGATGTTAAGCACAATTCCATTAAATTATATTAAAATACCTTATAAAATAATAAACTTCACATAACTTCACATGACGACATATTAGAGAACCTAAAACTGTCAATTGAGAAATTTATAATCAAAACAAAAATAATATACAGAACACTTTTCTGCACTTTTAAATGAAACAACCACAACAACAATTTTAAAATAAAATAATTGAACTAAAACTAAACGAAACAGAAGGTAATTTGCAATTTGACCTAGTATCCTTGATCTCAGGTCTCACTAACTTGAACATGATATGTCTGTATGTGATGGTGGTGCTTTATGGCAACCAACACAACAACAACAACAGCTGCTCAAATATGTAGCCTCATTGTAACAATAACAACATCGAAATAATACGAAATTTATATGTAGTTATGTGCTTAAGCTGCAGGCGCATTAAAAGCTTTGGCTAAAAAAAAAACGCTCATGCACATGCGCACGATTTGCCACTCCTTAGATCAACAACAACAATGCTACAAAAATAATTGTGAAAACTATTGCCACTAAGTGCTGTAGTTTCTGCTGCTGGGGCATACAAATAGCAACAGCACCAGAATCCACAGAAGAGCTGCAGAGTTTTGATGCACATCCATGCATCAAATGTAGAAACAAAGAAACAAATAACGAAAAAAAAAAATTATTGCATTTGAAACTAGTTTGACGTTGCTAACTGCCTGGCAATAACCAGCAGCAGATTGCAGCAGTTAACTTCACGTGCGCGAGCAAAACAAAATTAACCTTGAAATCAAGCAGCATCATTAATTTTTTTTCCATTTTTGTTTCGCTTTTTTTCCTTGCATTGTTATAATGTAGGTATGTTAAAAGTTAACAACAAAAATTATCATCAGCAACAACAACAAGTAGAAGAAGCAGAATGAGCAAAAAAAAAAAATTAAATTAAAGCATCAACAAACATAAGAAAAAAGAGCAAAAAATGCAGACAAGTTGTTACTGCATACTGAATGCATTTAAAAGTAACTCCATACTTACACACATACATATTTACAGGGTGTTTTTTTTAGAAGTGTGGTTTTCAAGAAGAAATAAAACGGCTATAATTTAATGTTATGGCCAAGAATTTAGCTTTATTATAAAGATAAGGATTTGCCATTATGTTTTAAAAACGATTTCGGGTAAGTGGACCCCGCGGCTGGTTCGAATAAATTTCAGCCGAGAGGACCAATTTTCGACCACTTTTTGCAGCAATTGGGGCCGTATGTCAGTAATAACGCGCCGAATATTCTCTTCCAAGGCGTCAATCGTCTCGGGTTTATCTGCGTAGACAAGCCACTTCACATAACCCTACAAAAATTAGTCCAATGTTGTTAAATCGCACGATCTTTGAGGCCCAGCCAGAGCCCCACGACGCGAGATAATGCCCTCACCAAAAGTTTCCTTCAATAAATTGATTGTTTCGTTGGCTGTACGTCATGTATAGCCGTCTTGTTGGAACCAAAGGTCGCCCACATCAACATCCTCGAATTCACAATTCAGGCACGAAAAAGTCATTAATCATTGACTCTAACATTATGACCGGCTTCATCTTTGAAGAAATATAGAGCAATGATTCCCTCTGCCCATAGAGCACATCAAACAGTGACTTTTTGAGGATGTAATGGCGTCTCAACAATGGCTTGTGGATTATGATCACTCCAAAAGCAACAATTTTGTTTATTAACCAAAAGTGAGCTTCATCGCTGAACAAAATTTTCTTGTGAAAATCGCGCGAACCGAACCATTATTTTGGTAATAAATTTGCACGATTTGCAAATGTTGTTCAGGAGTAAGTCTATTCATTATGAAATGGCAAACCAAACTGAGCATAAATCTTGTGACAGCTATCAAAAAGACCAACTCCGAAAAAAGTATTGCCTGATTGAAAACCACACTTCTAACAAAAAACACCCTTTATATGCTCTGATTAGTTGTGACGAGACGACAGCGACGACAATAAAAGCATTGCCAATTGATTGTCTTAATGTTGTTGCTGTTGCTGTACTAAGTTGCTATGTATTGATATTTCTATTAAACCTGAACTAATAACAATTATAGAAAATGAATACACGGCAGCATCCGATTTACTGAAATATGTAGTGTATGCGAGCGGAACTTCCCTAAAGTGGGAGTTGCGTTCGATTACACTAACCGCAAGAACCAAAAAGTCTACCAGCGTCTAAGCTTCGATATTATTAAATAAACACGCGAAAGTTTAATTTTAAGCGTCTGCTTTCCTTAATAGTTGAGTATCGAATGACCAAATAATAATTATGATAGTTGATCTTAAAAAGTAGTGAACGGTAAAGGGAGATTACCGTTAAATGAGTGATAAAGTAAATTAAATTGAGTGATCTATCTTTATACATTACAGTGATGGCAAAAATATAGTTAAAGTAAGAGTTTTGCCCACAATATAAAAGAAGAAAAAGTGAAAAGTAATAAGCATAATGTATTTTATAAATAATCATAATATTGATAATCAGCGCCGTTACAATAGTAGAATTATGAATGTCTGTATGTATGAGCAAGCAGTGAAATATGAAGAAGCAGAAAAATCAGAAGTGGAAATAGTAATAGAAAAAAACCCGCGAAAAATGATTTCTTACTTTTGAATGAAGAAAATAATTTAAAAGCAATAAATAATATTTATTAAATAAAACAATAAGTAAGAAAACAGCAGTTTAGCAGTTTAAGAATTTCTACATTTGATTAAAACATTTTTGAAATTGTTTTTCCATAAATCTTGTGGTTTAGTATACACATATGAGTATGTATGTATAAACACGTCATGTCATACGTATTTCATTTGCATCAAGTAATCAATGCGACTATAGCTAAGAGTATGTGTGTGGGTTCGTGTGTGTGTGTGTGTGTGTATGTGTGTAGATGCAATTGAAATTTAATTACTTAGATTTGTAGTTATAATTTTATGATTTGTAGTTTTTATTTTATTTTATTTTATATATGTATTTATTATTTTCTGCAAATTAAATTTTATTAGGAAGCGCATTTATTTCATTATAATAATAGCTCGTTTTCTTATCGTTTATTAGTTACTGCTGCTGCTTACTGCAATAAATTGTGTATTTAAAAACAAAACGCCAGCAGCAAAACGTGCGAAATTGAACGTGCTTATTTTATCGGGAGTTTATGAGTGAGTGAACGAAAATGTATAACTGTTGGTGAGGGCAAATGGTAGACAGTGGTTAATAATTAGCATTTACCTTTAAGAAATCAATATTTACAATTTCCAAATCAATGATAATTTTCGATATTATTACAAATAGTTATATTGAAAATATCTAACAAATTCTTCCAAACAAAACAACAGTTTGAAGCTCTTCATTCTGTGCAGGTTTAGATTAAATGCTCTAAAAATCTAAAAGCCCAGCAAAGGTTTATACCTACATTGATTATTAGGCGGCCCCACGCTTTTAGAACAATCCTTAATCAGTGCCTTAAAATCTCTTCAGGTAAACGAGGAAAACTCATTGACATCTTCTATGTATATCTATAAATATTATTTTACAAACATGCATTGTAAATATATTCCGAGTTCAAACGACCAATGTGAAGAGCTTTTTGAATGTTATTTATAGTACATTAATTTATAAATCCAATAACATAAAAACGTCCCTGCTTTCATTTAACTCTTTACCGCATAATGATGCTAAAATTATTCGGTGTGGGAAGGGGGAGTTAATATTTCATGAAAAATATCACGTCAAGAAATGACGGAGGTAACACTTCCAAGTAAAAATTCGGTGAGAAGGTGGTGGCAACTTACTTTACTTTCTTTTAATGGCACAACAGCCCATGGAGGGCCTAGGCCGAGCTTTTCACATCCACTCATGTTGTGCGTGTTAGATTTGTACATGAATGGAAGGGACCTACAGTTTAAAGCCGAATCCGAACGGCAAAGTGAAAAGCTTTTCATAGCGATTTTTACTCTTGTAGGCTTGCCATTGCCTGCCAAGAGGTGGTGCCGTGTAAAAATAATTATTTTTCCTTCTTTTTGATTTTGCCTGTGCCGAGATTCGAACCCCGGACACTCTGCGTATCAGTCCAACGCACTACCACTACACCACAGCGACCACTGTGGTGACAACTCCTCGTGAAAAAATCTTGGTGCAGGAGGGAAATTAACCTGTTCCAAAATTTATCTAGGTAGAGAAAGGAGGAAGCAAGACTTCTTGAAAAATATCTTTAAGGGGAAGAAAAGTTGTTTCGTCCTGAAAATTATCTCGGCGAAGAGATAAATAATATAAAAACTTCTGAATCTCTATGATCAAAAGGAAGAGTTAATTAGGTGAACGGATGGACAAAGTAAAATACGAATTTCGGTACTGGTTGCTACTGATAGTAGTATCTCAAAATCTCTTAAACTCTACATCGACCTGAATCGGATAATGTGCTTCAGACCACACTGCTAACGATAAGCTAAACATTTAGCACGCTAGGCAATATTATTCCGTGTAGGGCAAACATTGTACTAGGTTACTTATTTGCTTATACTTATCCTTCCTGAATAACTTCGATAATATATCAAAGATTAGGTTATAGAGTTTACTCTTATAATTGGCTGAACCGTACGAAGTCAATATAAACAAACAGAAATGATGATGTGGCATCAACACAGCTCTATTAAGCTTTTAGTATGAGAAGGGTTTGGGGATAAAACCCCGCCTTACTGATGAATTGGAAAATTCGAATCTTGTTCATTAATCATATTTAATCCATGCTAGTGGAATGTACATAGCCTCCCATAGAAATAGTTTTTGAAGGTACGGAAAGGCATTTCTGTTTCTTGTAGGATATATTAATGTATACAGCAATATATAAGATTTCTCTGCGAATAAATCATAATGAGTGGAAATGGAAAATTTACCAGAAAGTAAAAACAAATGAGTAATCTATTGGAAATCGTATCGGAGAATTGAAAAATCCAAAACAGTTTTTACCCCAGAAGAACTCGTGTCTTTCAAATGTGCAGTGATGCTGATGCCTATGCTCGTGGCGAAGTTATTATTAGTTTTTAAGTTTAATAAGTGAATTAATTAGTGGTCGCTGTGGCGTAGTGGTAGTGTGTTGGGCTGCTACGCAGAATGTCCGGGGTTCGAATCTCGGCACAGGCAAAATCAAAAAAAAAAAAAAAAAAAGTAGAAAAAATAATTTTTCTACACGGCACCACCTCTTGGCAGGCAATGGCAAACCTACAAGAGTATAAATTGCTATGAAAAGCTTTTCACTTCGCCGTTCGCATTCGGCCTTAAACTGTAGGTCCCTTCCATTCATGTACAAATATAAGACGCACAACATGAGTGGATGCGAAAAAGCTCGGCCTAGGCCCTCCATGGGCTGTTGTGCCATTAAAAGTAAAGTAAAGTAAGTGAATTACTTATGCTTAATAATGATGCTCCAATGTTTACAAATGAAACACTTTGAGCCTTTAAGCTTTAGTTCCAGCATCTATGCTGTATAGCAGTGGCAGAAGTGATAGTCTTTCGTAAGTGAGCATGTAATAGAATTTTTAAGCTCTTCATATACCCGAAAGCTAAAAGGTCTTGAACTTAAAAATTTAATTGAATTGTTTGAAAGAGGGGGAAGCTTTGAGCTTTCAAGATCTAACTGACATCAGAAATATTCTAAAGCTGTGAAAAAGCTTTTAAGCTTTAACCAACATCAATGTTCTAGTGACGACTATTCTTAAACCAGGGTGTGCAAAAGAGCTTTTGCGATTTTCATATCCAATACATTTTAAATTTAAAGTTAAGTTTTAAGTTACTTGCACATCCACTTCTTTAAACTAGAGTCGCTAAGCTTGAGTGAAAAGATGCGGAAAGCTTCGAGCCTGGAAGCTTTAAGCGATATAATTCCTCCAGAAAAGTTTCAGGGTTAAATTAACACTAGTATAACACTAGTCAACGTCAATTAGGTATCTATTTTTAAATGCAATTACAAATTCAAAAATGTGATTATGTATGTGCATACATATATTTTTATTTCGAAGACATTGTGCGCTTGCAATTATTTTGCATAATTATAATTGCAATGCTCAATTACATTACATTTACAACAAAAAACCAACAGCAGCAACATACGAGTATACAATAAAAATTACTGACAGCAGTAACAAATGTGTGCATCATTGCAATAAAAGCAACAATAAATAGAAGAAACTGCGCGTTAACTAAATTCAGTTTAACTACTTATGTACTTGGTGCGAGTTCTTAACACCAGCTGATGAAAAGTACCGAGAAGAAGAAGAACTTCAACTTCAATAACAAATGTACTCGTACACACACACTGCTGTTGCTTACAGCCAAAGTGTCTAGCATTGTTAATCCAGCAAACCAGCAAACAACGTCAACAACAAATTACTGCAACTGCAATAAGTTAATAGCAACACAAAAAAGAAAACAACAAAGACCAACAACATCACACTAACAATCATCAATCAAATTAAACTCAAGTTAGAAGAAGAATAGTAGGTAATAATAATTGTGTGTGTGTGTGTGTGTGTGTGTGTGTTTGTGTGTGTGTAATGTCAGCGTTTAGAAGATAAATACGCTAAAACGCTCTTGGAATATTGAAAATGCATTTCTGTGTTTATAAGCTGAAATGAGTATTGCTGCTGCTGTTCGTTTCGCGCGCTATTTACAGCATTTACAGCATTTTTTTTTTTAATTTTGCTACAAGTATTTCAAGCATGACTTAAGATAATAGAATTTATCATTTTTGTTGTATTATGCATTGTTGTTGTTGTGGCTGTTCTCTTACCATACGAGCACCTAACTTAAGCTTAACTTGAGAAGCAGGCAAGCAAGCAGGCAGTCAGGCAGTCATCAGCCAACAGCAGAAGTCACCAATATCAACCATCAACGCCGTCGCTCGATGTTGATGTTGCGCGTTCATTGCTTGGCCTTGGAAACTTTTTATTTTTTTTTTAGAATTGTTACTACTATTCCGCTGCTAGTAGTTGCTGTTGTAGAAAAAAACAACAACATCCAGAATAAAACAGAAAACAAGTCTACTTTATATGCAGCAATAATAAAATTGAACTTAATGAAACTAGCAGCAGCAGGAGCAGTGGTAATAAAACTCGTTTCTGAATGTGTTTTATATTGATGAAAATGAACAATCAACAATCAGCAGCATATTGTTGTTGCTGTCGTTGTTCCTCTGCTAATATAGAAATACATAAAACAAAAAGTAATAAAAAAAACAAACAAACAAAAATGTTGTTTGCATACATCAAATTTGCATTAAACAAACCAAAAAAAAAAAAACAATTCACAAACTGTCGCCAACATTTATTTGGAATTAATATTGCTGGGTTTGGTCTCCTACTCTTTATATGTAGCTGTTTATGTTGCTATTGTTGAGTTGTTAGCGATTTTTTCTGTTGCAATACTCTGCTTTGCCAAATGCGAAAAAATCACTATAATTATGCCAGAGTTTATGTACTTAATTTATTTGGTTTTTTTTTCCTATTTTTTGACTTAAATTAAAAGCTCACGTTGAACATTTTTGCTAGCCACAATGTCTGCAAGAATAATAGTAGGTAATACTTATAAGCGCACAGATTGTTTGCTTAATGTTTTTATTAATTTTGATTTCATTTTTTTTTTCGTTTTTGGTTTTGGGCGAATGCAATGTTTAAAGATAAATCGTTTTATTCTTTAAGCTTTTTTATTCGTACTAAATATTTTCAACAAATTTTCAAATGGAAACATTTTGTTAACTTAATGAATTCGTTAGATGTTATTAAAGCTTTTGTTTATTCTGGCTTTTGTTCGACATATTTACGTAGTATGTATTCTCAATTAGGAACTAAGTATTTAAGTAGTGCCTACAACCTTGATTACAAACAATTTTCAATTGAATTAATGAATTTTCTAACAACAAAACATAAGTAAACTTTTTATGGCATATCATCGCAACAACTTCCTCATAACAAAGCACAAAAATGGTGTGATCTTCTAAAAATGCATTCTTAAGTAGCATGATTTTTGGCTTTTATGCTATATAAGTCAACTAATTAGCAGCACGAATGAAAATAATGAAACAAAAACCAATGAATTATAACTGTACTGGAATCTAGAAGTTTGTTGAATGATAGGAATTGAAAATGTTTTAATTTATGTGAGAATCTACTGAAATTAGAAACAAAACAAAAAATCAACACATGTCAAAATGACATTCCGCATAGTTGCAATTGTTGTTTTTACTTTGTGTTGCTTAAAGCTCTTTTATGAATTTATCGCCGCCAGCTATCAATTGCAATCAATTTGGAATTGCATGTAGCACCATTTTTGGCAATTCAGTTTTTGTTTTATTTTTGAATACAATTATGGCAACACTTTTTGTTTTTAAAATTTTTTATTTATTTATTAATATATATTTAATTTTTTTTTGTCACTTTACATCATTTGTCATTCATGGACATAGTGTTTGACGTTTAGCGGCGATTGTGATTCCTGTGTTAAGATATGGTATTTGAAATGTTATGTGATCTGACATATTGTTGTTGGATGTGATTAATTTTTTAGTTGGCAATTTGCACTTTCAAAAATTTTATAAATACTGTATGTATGTCGCAAAAAAAAACCGCTAAAACTAATTAAGCATTTTTAATTTTTCAATACTTAATAGTACATTGAATTGATTTCGAAAAAGTTGATAATGCATGCACAGAGAGAAAGAGAGAATATCACACGCTTTAAAAACAATTGACGAATCATAACCGTTCATCTACATTGAGTGAGTGAGTAAAATGCTCTCAATTCAAAGACTGAGAAATGATTACACTGTTGTTCTCCATTCTCTATAAACCGAATTTGAACTGGTATAATCTAATAATGAATCATCAATGCTAGCAAAATACCATTCCAAAATAATAACAACAATAACAAACTAAATAAGAAAAATATGGTGCAATCTAATTTCATTGAGTAATAAAAACCTGTGCCGGTTCATTCCATAATAATTAGAATTGTTTTAAAACTAAAATCATTGACCTTTCTAACTTTTCAGTCATTCATCGCATACGGATGCTGTACAACAACAATGTGACGTCACAATGTGTTTATGGCATTGTTAGTGTTAATTAAACCATAAAGAGGGAAGAAAAACTGGCATTTATCCAAATTTGTTAAAACCGGACATTGGCAGTGCAGTGAGACATGACAAAATATTTGCACGTAGGCGTGAAGCAGCCAGCGTAACGTGTGTTATAAAATGCTCATAATTATGTTCAAGTCTGACGACTTGGCGACTTTTTGACCATAAACGAAGCGTCGACGTTTGACGGCGTTTAAGCAATCAACAAGTTAAATGCCAATTTTGGTGCTACCTGGTGATGTTGACTTGATTATTTGTTATTGTTATTGCTGTTGTTGTTGTCGTCGTCAACATTTCTTGTTTGTTGTTGCTATAAGCTTGTTTATTAAATATAACACAGCTGCTATATTTTTTAATTGTTTTGGAGATTTTTTTCGTTTTTTAATTATTCTTTGTATTTTTTATTGACTTTTTGTTAATGAAACTGCAAACTTAATCCGAAGAAACATGAAAATGCGCTTATTGTCTGTCTGTTCGTTTGTACCACCGTTATTTTTTGTGTATATACATATATTTACATATAGTATGTATGTGCCAATGTGTAGGCGATCAAAGATAAATCTTTCTTACATATGTATTTCATATTTCGTTTAAAGTTACTAACTAAACTGTGAAATATTTCTTTGTTCTGCATAAATTTTGGTTTTTCATTTGCATGTCAGACAACGAAGTCATCAATAAATGTCAAAGTTACATGCGATTGTAAAACTACACGAAACCGAGACCAACCATGAGAGATGGTAGTAACCCAGTGACGAAAGTCGGCGGATGCAGTTGTGTAATTTGTGAGATTCATACTGACAATGACTGGTGTAAATGTGCTCAATTTTTTTTATGTACAAATATGAACGTATTTTGTAATTCTTAGTGATTTTGTTTTTGGCATTTTTCAGGTTTTCCACTTAAAAATCGTTAATAAAAAATAGGCAGACGTATCGGTAGTCAGATGAGTCCCAAAACATGCCATCAAAACCGATTAAAAGAAATCAGGAGAAAAATATTTAGAAAAAATTAACTCTTTTATAATTGGAATAAAATCAGGTTCAGAAAAATTAAAGTGAGATTAATTCAACCCAGATAAAGTCAACCTAATAGATAAAGGTAAGTCGAATGAGTTCAAGCAAAATCCCAAATATCAAAACCGATTAAGAAAATGCCAGTTGAGAAAAAATAAATATTTTATATGTAGTCAGGTCAGATAAATTTAAATTAGATGGAGTCAAGTTAATTAAAGTCAAGTCAGATAAAGTTAAGAACGGATCTAAACAAAATCAGAAGAACAACCAGCAAACTGAGAACATATGCAATAAAGACAACTCAAGTTAGATGAATTCAAATCGGATGGATTCTAGAAGAATAAAGTTTAGTCACATAAAATCAAGACAGAGGCAAAGTCAGATAAAAAATATGGTAAAAAACACAATTCAATAAAGATAATAAAATGAAGCCATAACAAATAAATAAATGCAAATCAGATCAAGTCATATGAAGTCAGGATAGACAAAATCTAAAGTAAATGGTAAGCAAAGTCAGTAAAATCCTAAATCCAACAACAGAACTTGTCCAAACTTTTGTGTTTTTATGCTTATTTAAATGCAAAATGCATCAAGAACATAGTGATTATTTAAAAAAAGGTAATAAAACTAAAAACATTTTCTACAACTACATTTTTTCAATCAGCATAAGTGCCATAAGCTTAAACAGCTACAAACATTTAAGCTACCCCTCTTTTTCTTCATTCACAGCAATGCATTTTTCTGCATTGGAGTCACATCTGTCAAAAACTCACACGAAAACAAACACAGAAATTTATACTATATATATTTATGTGATTTTCGTTTAAATAAAAAAATATCTGTTTTTACGATATGAAAATAAATAAAAGTAGTAAATATAAACAAAACAAAAAATTTTATGCATTTTTCTTCAACATCTTTCATCGTAAAAAAAGGAGAAACATATTTTTGGAAAAGTATTTCAATAGATTTTCTACATATTTTATTTTTTCTATTCGCTTGTTTGTTTTAAAAGCTATTTCGAATTCAAAATACATTGGAGTGAGTTCGGGATATGTGTGTACACATGAAAATACCATAAAAATTATTATGACTTTCAGCTGGTGCAAACCGAAACCAAAGCCTTAACAGAATTTCAAACTTCAACTCATGAAAGTATAAAGAAGTTGAAGAAATATGAAGGAAATCTGCATGATATTTTTTATATGACGTGGTTATAAAGAAAATTCTTTGGTTTTTTCAGCGAAATCATGTGAAAAATGAAATAAATGACGCTGAACAAAGTTTATTCTGAGTGCAAGAAAAGAGCAATTTTTTAAACTTGCATGACACAAGTTATTTTCGTGAATTCTATAGCATGCGATGCAAAATATTATATGTTAATATAAAGAATAGGAGAGCATGCTATAAATTAATGAGTACCTATAAAAATTAATTATACTCATACTTATGGTAGACAAAAGAGAGAAATTTAGATCACTCTCATGTGCATTACTTATCTCCCATGCGCGCTCGCGTTTACGCGCTACCACAATTCGCCCATGAATAAAACTAACCAACAAAAAGTTTTTTCACATATTCACATATACAAAACGTAAACTTAATTTACAATAAAATAAAATACTGAAAATTAAAAAAAAAAAAAAAAAAATTTCACAATAAAAATTGCCATGAATGAACGAAGTAAAAGCGAGCGTTGTGATTAAAAACACAAACAATAGATTTTATTTTTTTCTTGATTTGCATTTATTTTTTTATAATTTTCCAGAAATTATTGGCTACAATTAACATTTTGCGATAATTAAGTGCATCAGCGTATGTGCACGTTGACGGAGCGCGGCGATGACGGTGGCGATGGCAATGTTGGCAGTGCGGCGCAGTTTACATTATAAACGCATATTGCATTATGATGCAGCCTTGTCATTTCGTCGACATAAGTTGCAAAAATTGCGGCAAAAAAAAAAAAAAAAAATTTTAAAATACGAAAAATTATAAATACATCTTTTTTTTGTTTGTAAATAAATAATGAACAAAAATTTAATGAAAGATGCGTTGTGAATTATGCCATACAGAAATATTGCAGAAATGCAATTAAATGCTTTAATTGCGCTAATTAACGAGTTGTTAATTTACAGTAGAAACAAAACAAAAAACCAAATTATGAGTTTTTCCAGCATACTTATTGAAGGACAATGTAAGCAATTTTATATTATTTATCTTTAACTCATATACTTATACATATGTATAGTATGTAGTACTTGCTGAGTTACTTACTTACTTATTCACTTAGCTGACACTACAACCGATGATATCGGTCTTCGCTGCTGAGTTATGCATCAGAAAATTATTATGAAAAGTAACAAAAAACTAGGTATGGATGCGGAAAAATGTTTTGTGGGGAAGGGATGATTACCAGTAATTTGTTTTCCATGAACTAACTTTATACTTATATATTCATTTTGGTTTTGCTCTCGTACATTGGTCTTCAACTTGTACTCGATGCAGTATCGGAGTTTCGCAAATTTTCTAGAGGCTACGCAGGAACATTTTCTGTTTTTAAAAGAGTCAGGTATTTTTGCATCCATGTACCTACTGCTACTATCTACTTAATTGAAATAAATATTATATGTTTAAAGTTCTAAACACAAAGACCACTCTTTAATGTGGTCATTCTCTTGGCATAATTGTTCAAATACTTTACTTTTTTCTGCATGTAATTTTTAATGCAGAGCTCCACTGCCGATTGCTGAGCACTGCTCTAGTAGATTTGCACCAAATATTGATAAAATTTATTTGAAACTTATGATACCTTCTCCTAATAATTCTTCTATGATTATTTTTATGCTTAGTAGAGGGGGGCTGCTAAGGAGCGATACAGAAAGTTGAGGAGGGAGGAGAAACGTCTTTTCAGGCGCAAGAAAAGAGATGAAGAAAGACGCGAGTTCAATGATATCGAAATGTTGCGGGACAGGAACGAGGTCCGAAAATTCTTTGAAAGAATAAGACGCCTGACTCTTGGTTTGAAGACCGGGGCCTCTTCCTGCAAGGATGAAGATGGAAATCTGGTGACAGATATCCAGGGCATAATGAGATTATGGAGGGAGCACTTTTCGCAGCTGCTTAATGGCGAAGACGGCAATAATCCCGCCACTGCGGAACCCACTCCGGAAACCCCAATCACTGAGCGTTGAAGTACCGCCGCCTGACTATGAGGAGGTCTTAACAGCCATTGCTCGGCTGAAAAACAATAAGGCTGCAGGTGCAGATGGCCTGCCTGCTGAGTTGTTTAAGACCGGAGGCGAAGAGCTCAAAAAACGCATGCATGAGCTTCTATGCAGAATATGGTCAGATGAAAGCATGCCAAGTGATTGGAATCTCAGCGTACTCTGCCCAATCCATAAGAAGGGTGATTCCACGATCTGCGCCAACTACCGTGGGATCAGCCTTCTTAATATTGCATATAAGGTTCTATCGAGCGTACTGTGCGAAAGACTGAAGCCCATCGTCAACAAACTGATTGGACCTTATCAGTGTGGCTTCAGGCCTGGTAAATCCACCATCGACCAGATATTCACACTACGCCAAATCCTGGAAAAGACCCGAGAAAAACAGATCGACACCCATCATCTATTTGTCGATTATAAAGCCGATGCCGCCTTCGACAGCACGATTAGGGATCACTTGTACGCCGCAATGTCTGATTTTGGTATCCCTGCAAAGCTCATTCGTCTTTGCAAAATGACACTGACCAACACCACCAGCGCAGTGAAAATTGGGACAGACCTCTCCGCACCATTTGATACCAAAAGAGGTTTCAGACAAGGTGACTTCCTATCGTGCGACTTCTTTAACCTAATGCTGGAGAAAATAATTCGAGCTGCGAACATCGACATCTCTGGCACTATCTTCTACAAGAGTGTCATGCTGCTAGCATACGCTGATGATATTGACATCATTGGCAAAAACGCTCGAGCAGTCAGTGCAGCATTCTCCAACCTGGAAAGGGAGTCTCGTCGTGTGGGTCTAGTGGTGAACGAGGACAAAACGAAATACCTTGTGTCAACAAACAAAGAGTCACGGCGTCTTGGACAAAATGTCACTGTTGACAACTACACTTTTGAAGTCGTCAAGGATTTCGTTTATTTAGGATCCAGCATAAACACCAACAATAATGTCAGCCTTGAGATCAAGCGGAGACCAACTCTTGCCAACAGGTGTTACTACGGGCTCAGTAGGCAATTGAGAAGTAGAGCCCTCTCTCGACCGACGAAAATAACGCTCTATAAGTCCCTCATCCTTCCCGTCCTAATGTATGGCGCAGAGACGTGGACATTGACCATCAATGATGAGAGACTGTTAGGAGCGTTCGAGAGGAAGATACTCCGTAAGATCTACGGTCCAGTATGCGTGGATGACGTGTTTCGAATAAGATGGAACAATGAGCTGTATGAGCTGTACGCCGACACTGACATAGTCAAGCGTATAAAACTCCAGCGGCTTCGCTGGCTGGGTCATGTTGAGCGAATGGAAGAAAGCGCTCCGGCTAGAAAGGTGTTTTATTCGAACCACGGTGGAGGATCACGCAGAAGGGGACGTCCTAATCTCCGTTGGAAAGACCAGGTGCAGGGCAACCTGACTGCACTTGGCCTTATCAACTGGCGCCAGCGCGCGCATAGCAGAAGTGACTGGCGAAGCTTTGTGGAGGCGGCCAAGACCGATCATCGGTTGTAGCGCCAGCTAAGTAAGTAAGTAAGTAAGTAAGTTAGTAGAGGGGAACTGCGAACTACTGTGGAGGTTCTTACTGAGCACAGTCATAGGCCCAGATACGGTGCTTCTTTCAGGGAGTTATCACAATGGGTAAATTGGCTTTCTTTTGGAACTTGCTGGATGGCAGCCTCCTGTTCAATTGAACTTAACCTATAATTCCCATGTAAAGTAGTTTTCCTTGATTAAACACATGTGCGACTGGTGCTATTCAAAAAGATTCCTTTTCCAATTTCCATTTATAACTACTCAATTGCGTCAAACTATAATTTGAATAGTTATACAATTTCAATTACAAACGTTAATTTGTCAGAATATTATTAAATAAACATGTGATTAGGAAATAATATAATAACATTTTCCGGTCCGGCTTCCAACAATCATACAGCAGATGTATTCCAATCAAATTTATGCGATTTCAATCCTTATCTGTAGATATTTAATCTTAGAAATTCTAATTGAAAATACAATTCACACTTCGCTTCTATTATTTCAACCACTTAATAAAAGGCTAGAAAGAAGTTAAGAAGATTAACTTTATAATAAGCTTAAAACAGTAACTACAAGATACTTACTACTGATTAAATATACTATTTTTCCCCTAGTTGCTTACCTACTAGTACCTAATATCAGATAGCAAAGTATCTAGACTTCAGTATGTACATAATTATTAAGTATCAAACTGGTAAATGACGATATTTTATAAGTAATAGCTGCTGTCGGTGCTAGTTCTGCTCCAAAGTCGACTTTAAAGTTTCACAACTTATGACGTTTACTTAATAATAAATACTTAGTAAGTGTAAATTAACTCGACTCGGCTACACTCAGATGTGTAGTTTATCTACTAACTAACAATAGTACTCGTTGTTCTGACTATGAAGGCATGTGTCATATTCGCAACAACAATAGCAGCAACACCAACATAAACAACAACACGTGCAGTTTCTATTGTAGCTGATATATAATACATACATACATTTTCATTTATGCGTTTTATTATTTTATTACTATTCTTTTTTTTTAATTATTTTAATTGCGTTGATTTTATATTTGATCTTTCTTCAATTTCGTTCAGTTTTCCGATGTTTTTCTATAAGTGATTAAAAAAGATTAAAATTACGTTTTGTTCGCATTCGGTTCTTGTTATAAAATTGTTCGTTGTTGTTGTTTAAGCATTTTACGATTACTATTTTTATTTTCATAATATTTCTACTTTTGATATTATTGCATTTATTAATTAACTGCTAAATGACTAATTGATAGTGAATTAATGCGCATAATAATAAAATTTGTGTAAATGTCTTAGAAAAACTTAAAAAAATAATTTTTGTACACGGCACCACCTCTTGGCAGGCAATGGCAAACCTACAAGAGTAAAAATTGCATATGAAAAGCTTTCCACTTTGCCGTTCGGATTCGGAATTAAACTGTAGGTCCCTTCCATTCATGTACAAATATAACACGCATGAGTGGATGCGAAAAGCTAGGCCCTCCATGGGCTGTTGTGCCATTAAAAGTAAAGTAAGCTTGGAATCGGTAAATTATTCTCATGGGAGTTTTTCTCCCAAGTGCAACAAATTTTCATGGGAGCTATTTTTCCCCCGAATAGGAGAATGAAGAAAATTTGCCCGATAAATTTTATTTCGAAATCGGCTTAGTACCGAAAAAATCAAGCAAATAGAATGCAATGTGATTGAATAATTCCAAGCCGGATCGGCTCAAAGGACCAATGAAAAATTCTGGAATGAATTATTTAATTGATCGAAGGATTAATAAAATATTCGGGAATGAACTATTTAATTGAAAGATCCGGCTCTAAGGACCAATGTTTACTTCCAGTGAATTATTTATAAATTGAAGGAATGTTAAAGGGGGGCTTAAATTGAAAATTAAACACTGTAATTCGAATTTAAATTTAACAAAATTATTTTATTTGAAAATATAAAAAATTAAAAAAGGATCGACCGAATGGTTACAGATATTCAAAGGATGACGAAAAGAAGAAAGGTAGATAGGGTAGGACTAGAAGTAGAAAGAAAGAATAGAAAAAAGAAACAAGGTAATGAGAAAAGCGAAATAGAATAGGGAAGAAAAGTAGCATCAGGATGGATTAAAAAGTGATCAAAATTTAGTTGAATACCAAGAGTACACAATAAAACCTACCTTACCATTTTTTTCTAGCAATAAATTTCTTAAGCAAAGTTGGCTCACACATGACAAACAAAAATCAAATTCCAATCTTCATAGACATTCTAGGTTCAACAAACACAAATCTACCATTGAGGGTGGTATTCGAACCGAATATGTAGCGATAAGTAAGAAACAGCAGAGCCTGCCCATATTAATGAGAAGATCTAATGAGGACTAGGCCTCGTTATCTAGGAAATTTCATTCTGCAACCGCATTTTAAAGAAGTATGACCAATACTAAAATATCTATCGGGTACTGGATCTGGATCCCAGATCGAATTACTGAGATAATAATAAATATTGTCGAAAATACTCACAAAGTCAGAGCTATGCACAACGAACTACTTTAAACTGATCTTTCCTTACACTGATCACGAGTCATGAGCAAGTGTGCCACTTCATATTCCTCCAGAGTGTGCCCATTCGTATTATGTGATACATATATGTAGCTACTCATATTTTATAGCTTAGTTAGGTATGCATAGCACTTATTATTTTTCTTTCGTTGTATCTGTGAGAAATAACTAAATGGAACCATATTTTACTACAAAAACTTCCTGTTCTCTATTAGGATGAAATGCTTTTTTTTGTAATAGAGATGATTCTCATTTCAAAAGCGTCTACAATATGTCTACAACAATTTGCTGGATGCTAAATAATTTATAAACTTTATCACGTTTTATGCTAAACTAAAGTGAGTGTTAAACAGAAAAGGACATGTGTAAAATGAATGTATGTATGTGTCTGTTTGTCATCTTTGTAAACAATTCTACACATACACACACACACACACACACACAGAAATAAATCTCGCACAATCTTAAAAACAATAAGCTCATACTCGTGCTAGTAGATAATACAGATGACGCCATATTTGTATAAAAAATTGACACAAGTGTTACCAACTTCAATTTTTCTCTACATTCAACTTTCTACATATTAAGTGAGTACTAAAAAAATTTATATATGTACTTACCACGTAGGTTTATTACTTTTGTTTTCATAGATATGTACACCAACTCTAACTTGAATCTGTTGAAAATGCCTGGAGCATTTGTCATATGTTTGTATGAATGCAAGCGAAGACAAGAAAAACAGAAAGAAGAAACTTAGTACAGGAAGTTCATTGAGCCTCCTTTAATCGCAGTGGGCAGGGAAGTGAGTTATCATCATCACTTTTGCCAAAGATGTTGATGATGATTATGTTGATTTACAAACAAAAAGGAATTTTTTTTTGCATCTTCAAAACTGCAACTTGACTTTTCCTCTACTCCAAAGGAATGACAAAATGGTGCAAAAGCTGCTTAGTATTTTACTTTGCAGTGTATCATCTGCCAATGTAAATACATTTAAGTTGAGTTGGATTAGTCATTTTCATGTCAGCAAAATTTTATTTGTATAAACAACAAGAATACAAATTTACATAAATGTTGAATTTAAGGTTTTAGCTTGTTTGCTTTTATTGAATCACTACTTAAGCAACTTACAGATTAAAATGAAGTTGGATGCTTGGCACGAGTGTGTGATTTCCACTTGAACTGACTGACTACTATTTGAATAGATCTTCGTAGAGAACAATAACGATTAAATGTATCTGTAATTCGTTTAAAAAGTATATATGTATATATATAAAACAGAGACACAGAATGCAATTATTTTCCGATTTGTACTCAATAGCTGGTTTTGCTTTTGATTTTGAATTTTGATCGTGAATATAAAAATCTTTGCAAATCAATGACGGCCATTCTATGTACCATCCATTGACAAAATGCACATGAATTGTTATTTCAGAAAGCATTTTCCACTAAGCTTTTTGAGAGCTTTAAAAGAGCTTACAGTAAGCTTTTGCACTACTATAAATTGGCCATCACTAATGAGAGAGCAAGGTAAAAAAGTAAAGTGGTAAGAAAAATACGCAACACTTCTATCTCATTCTTGACTGAAGAAGCTATTTCACTCCACACTCTTTTCCAGTCAATAATTCAGCCCTTAAGATCGTTGATCCTGAATTATTTCCTTTTTTTTAATGAACAAAAAGTTATATACCATACATACATACATATCTAATTTTTGACACCTCAGGATCTACAAATGACGAAGAATGTTGTTGAAAATAACTTAAAGGTTTTAATTCGTCTCTGTAAAAGATAAAGTTCTAAATAAATAATTTTTTAAATTCATTTCATGAGGATTATATTTGTTAGACAAATTTTCCCAAACTGAAAACTTAGATATCCGAAGGAAAAACAAATCTGGTTTGAAATCTTATGAATCTATTGAAAGTACTTTAAATTGTGATTGGTAACGAATGCATGATCCTCAATTTTTATAAACATGCACTCTTTTTTTTGATTTAAAACCATTTGAAAATTCACAGTTACAGGTTCAACTGATTAGATTATTCGTCCGATACCCTTTTAATTGCCCAAAACTAACAGTATCCGTTAAATTATTTCGACTTTATAGATGGTAGGCAATAGTTCAAAATCGACCTTTTCCCACTTTTGGATTAAGATTTTTTTTTAGATTTTGCCATGACAAAACGAATCAGATTCAGCGCAAAAAATATTAAGTCATTAAAGAACTGCTAGTTTTCAATCACGTAAAACCTCGCAGGTCTATATTTGTCAAAAAACACACCAAAACAGCTCATTAACAATAAGAATAAAAAAACGCTTTGAAATGAAATCTTGAAATCTTGATGCTTTAAACTTTCTATGTTTCTAAAAGCACTCATAAAAAATACAATCTAAATAAAGTCAACCAATCTTGACACCATGATAAAGAATAATCTAATTATTAATTTTAACTCGATACTTACTAACTGTAGACCGAACTGTCATCTTAAAAAATTGGCAATTCTTTCTAATAACTGTAATAACTGAAGGATTTGCCAAAAAAAAAAATATGAAATCAACGAAGTAAATATTTAGTAAGAATCTGGGTGATCATCAAATAACAGATGTCGATTTAAACTCCAGAGAATTAGGGACGTTGAATTTAGGGAAGTACTACAAAGTACTTAACTTACGGGAACAATAATTTTGAATGAACTTCCTAACAATAAGAAAAAATTCTTCTTTATACCGCTGAGATATGTAAAGTTTTATAAATTAATTCAGTGATTGAGAATCTTTCCGGATATATTTAACCTTTAGAAGAAATTAATTATGTAGTCTAAATCAAGCCGCTACCAATTATTTGTTCTACTATTTCTTCTATCCTGCACTAGCTTGTCTTCTTTCACATCAAGAAACTTGTGACATTCTAAGCCGATTTCCCATAAATTCCAGTAGTCCATTTGTTCTTAAAGAATCTTAAGCAATGAATTCTGCACTTGATTAAGAATTACACCAAGTACCGCGTATAAATGAATCTTAAAAATACAGCTGTCGTGTAAATAATTGATTTCCAATATATTCACACAAAATCACACACATTATTAACAATTCAAAAGAATTCAAAAACAAATATGTGTGCAATACGAATGAAAAAAAATTAAATATAATGGCATAAAATTAATGCAAAAAAAAAGAGAAAAATAGCAGCAAAACTATTACTAATGCATAAAATTACAAATTTCACGGTCAATGTAAAGTTAGTGGAAAACAAAAATTTCCAACAATCAGCAAACTACAAATAAAAAGCCAAAACAACAACAACGAAATAAAAACAATAACAAAACAAAAACAAAGCATGAAACATAAAAGCGTGAAATGCAAGAAACTTAAAAAAACTGAAAAGCAAAACAATGCAAGCTTTGAACAGCAACTGCACAAATGTAAAGTAAATTGCAGCATAAAAGTTGGCATAGATACAAATGCACAGAGAGCAAAGTCATAGAGACAGATACAGATATAAATGCAGCACCTTGACAGTCAGTCGGGGTATGCGCAACGATATCGTAAGTACATGATAAAGCCAGCATGAGATTGAAAAAGAAGCGCATTGCTGGTAGCTAGCAACAGCAATAATAGCAAGCAGTAGGCAGCGGGCAGCAACATGGCAACAGCGCATGCAGCAGCAAGCAGAAACATAGCAACTACTCGAAAGAAGAAACCACGCAAATGCAAACTTACTTTGTGGATGCTGAAGCCACAAATGCTGAATACCGTACAGCTAAGAGGCATTAGAGGAGGAGGCGACGGAATAAAGTGAGAAAACAATGAGGAAAGTAGAAAATAGAGATGAAAAAAAGTAGCAAGTTGCTTGCAGTGCGACAAAGTCAATGGCAATAAAAATGAATGTGCAAATATGTAAACAAAAATGCAACAAACACAAGAAGAAAAACGAACAAATATGTAACTATTAAGTGTGTGTATCTATGAGGTTGAATTTTGCATTGAGTCATACGATTATTTATTACATCAGCAGATTTTAAACTGAGATACACACACATAGCCAGCAGCAGCAGCAAACAACAACAGCAATGAGATAAAAAGCACAGCACGTGTAGATACTTTCTTTCTTTGCGAAAGTAAAAAATAATAAAAATAAATGATGATAGCTCAGCTGTTTCCAGGCGGCCATATTTATCAGGAGACGCGCCCATTTTGCAAACAGCCTCCCTCCATCGGTGCAACCAAAAGAGTCAACAACAGTCTTCGCGCTACCACCCACCGAAGCCGAAGTTGCTGAGCAAAACAAAAATGCAGGAAAGTTGAACAATTTGCTATTGTTGTTGCTGTTACTGTGCAGCAGATGGATGCCATCCAGCCAGAGCTCTGTACAAAACAGCTGACGATGAAAATATAGAAACAAAAAATAAAATGGAAACGATGAAAAAAAAAAGGAAAACGCAGAAAATGATTATGAAAACAAAGCAAACATGACGCCCAACCTGAAGGCAGCTGGAGGAAAGTGGTAGCTTAAAGTAGAAGCAGAAAGTGAGTGAGTGCAAAACATAAGGTAAGCCGCAAAAATAACGCCTGACAACAAGGCAAAGGCAGTAAACCGAAACGGTGGCAGTAGCGATTTACTGCTGCTAACTGCTTTTGTTTGGTGTAGTGCTGTGCTGTGCTGCATATACATGTTTGTGTGTGTGTGTGTGTGTTTTGAGTGTATGAGTGAGTTTATAGAACCGGAAAAGGATGTGCATGTAGTAGCACAAGATATGCCAGTAGGGTGAGGGAAAACTCTACTCTGCCAAAGAGTTGAACAGAGAAAAATGGAAAGAAAGAAAAACAAAATAGGTGCAGAAGAATTGAAGTCGTTTTTAAGCTCTTTCTCTCTTCGTACAGTAGCAGGCAAACAGTTTGAAAAAAGCGGCTAGAACATTGCATGCATTTTTTTGTGGTACTAAATAAAAAATCGTTTTCATCAGAAGAATATAAACACTAATGTTGGGGGGGGGGGGAGGGGGGGGATGATGATGACTGTTTGCGATGATGACTAAGCGCGCCTCGGTTGTCTTTATAGATTCCTACACTTACCCCTATGCATGTATCTGTGTATGTTTATGATTGATTGACTTTTCCTTTAGTATTTTAATTGATTTTTCTGCTTTATATTTCTAAATTTTATGCACATGTATATACATAAACTACATACATAGACAATCTAAATTTACCCACAAGCTTTTAGGATAATTCTCTAAGTCGAATTTAAAGGCACATTCGAAGCCCAATTGAACTAAATGTTTCCGAAACTACTTACTTTGGGCAAGAGTCTGTAACAAAAATGTTCCCCTATTTGAAAATTATTTCAGAAATACGAAACTAATAGAATTTAAACCGGAATTTGGAGGTAGCATAATCTAGAGCCAATTTTGACAGTGTAATTCTCTACTTTTTTCTTACATTTTGCCACGTATAGGATTTCTTAAATTGAATTGGCTGAGAACAGGAAAAAAGGAAATTATATTTATATTTTTTAGTTTTTAAATTTTCGTGCATAATCAAGTAAAACTTCTTCACGCATGGTAGGGAGAAACTGACGGTTTGAGCGAGTCTGTGTTTGTGTATTGAGAGTCAGTTAGTATGGTAGGCTGAGGCGAAGCCAGTGTAGAAAAAAATGTGTAGAAAAAACCTAAAAACGTTTCACTACTTTGGCTGCTATACGTTTTAGTTTTCTTCTTATTCGAAATTAACATTTTTAGTTATTGAAAGAAAGCTTTTCTAAAAGAAAGACGTCAATACGTTGAACTGAAAAATAAATTACATCTTATAAATAAATCTTAGCATGACTTTTTTATAAATCGTTTAAAATTCATATCTACCTACATATCTACCTACATACATAGGAAAATATGTCAGTTTGTATTACAAATGAAAAAGAGATTTCAATAATTAACTTGTTTTACAAAGTGGGGTGAAAGGGAATAGATCACTTTCTTTCCTGATAAATATTTTAGTCATTTAAGAGTCCTGAACTTTTTGAAGAACGAAGAGACACAAATCTGTCTCCTTTTGTTACCAACTAAAATCTGATACGATATAGCAAATAATGATAGAAGTAAGAGAGGAATGAATGGGGGAGAAAGGGGCGAAAGAAGGAGGGGTAAAAATTCCACTAATACTTATGGGGTATATGCTTGGAAAATATGCGGTGGCATGAAATTAAGCTGAAAACACACGAACATTTCTGCACTTTCAGTTAATGTCCTAAGTTTCAATTATTGCATGTTGTTGTTGCTGTTTTTCCTGTTTATTTTTATTGTCGATTTAAACCAGTTTTACCTGATTTTTAGCATAACCAAAAACCAAAAACTCAAATCTGTGTACAAGTAAAAACTATATAAAGTATACGAAATTAAGACACTACAAAAGTTCTTGGACTTTTTTCCAACGCTGACTAACTGACGCTTACATTGTAAAGTAAAGAAACATAATTCAGATATAAAAACAAACAAAACGAAAAAACACTTTAAGTTATTCGATATTTTAATGTTGCAGCAGCAGCAGCAGCAGCAGCGTGACTTTAATGTTTTACATGCATAAATGAAACTGACAGCAGCAACATAGTTTTTTGTTGTCAGTCTTCAACTGAGTAGAGCTGGAGCAACTTTTTTTTTTCATACATAACTACATAAGTAACTACAAACCAACGATCAATATACCTATATAAAAAATATTAAATACAAATATATGGTACATATGTATGTGTTGATGCAACAACAAAAACAAAAAAACGGTGGGCGTGTGTTGCTGCTACATAAAACATAAAATATTTTTTTATTGGTTTTTGTGTGTGATTTTGTTTTTGTGGCTAATGCGATCTGGCCACACTTTAATAATTGGCACGCGCCAATGTTTTGCCTGTTTGTTGCCTGTTGCTGCTGCACAGCTCGTGTTTAAAGTAAGCTCGGTTTAAATGATATACATACATATACATATGTACGCTTATAGTTGTTGTTGTTGTATGCAAATCAGTTTGTTAAATATTTCTTTAAAGTTGTTTCTTTTGTTATTTGTGCTGCTGCTCCTGCAGCAGTTTTGCCTTTGTTTATAAAAATAACGAACGTTGAACGTTAACCCAAATTATTAAACGCTATTTGACCTTAGGCATTGAGGCGTGTAGTGGTCCGCCGGTATTGGAGTTGTGGCTTTATTTCCATATAGTATTTTGGTTACATTTAGTGGCTACTTCAATGTTTACTTGTAATGTGCACCACCGCGGCGCTTTAAACTTTAATATGCAAGTGTTTTATCTAACGGTAATTTAAATCCAATTTTCAGTTTCAGTTTATTATTGTTGTCATTTTTTCTATGTTTTTTTATATGTTCAATTTCGATTGCTGCACTTTATTCAGATATAGCAATTATTGTTAGTGGTAACAATTTTTACATTATTTTTTATTTCTTTATTCTGTCATTTGAAATTGTCGTTTTTTATAGTTTTTGCTGGTTTACTTCAAATTGTCCTCAAATAGTTTATATAGTTTAACAAACAACAACAAGAAATATATCTATTTCTATTCAACATTTTTTTCTTATTTTTTTTTTTTGTTTTTCTGATTGGTTTATTTTACAGAATCGTTCGAGAAAAAATTGATTGTCATTCGGATACAAATAGTAAAATAAAAACCTAAATTTTGATTTCTTTTTGTTTCTTGCTTACCATTTGCTTTTTTTTAATTTTTCTTATATTATAATGAGTCATTTACATTTTTTTTTTTACTTCCAGCAACTTACTTCACCACCTCATTTACAATAGCTTTGTTAAAAATTTGTAAACGTTGTTAAAAAAAAATGTAAGTAAAAATAGCATATGCAGCAATTTCACAGCCAGAACATTACGAGAAGAAGGAAACCTTTTCACAAATTACTCTAAGGTTATTTATACCTACTTTTGATATGAGTATGAATCAAGATAATATCGTTAATGGTCGGTAGTAATTTTACAATATAAGCACTGCTACCGCTTACAATTTCAATTTGTTTTTTTTGCAGTTTTAATTAGCTATAATTTCTGCAGTAATTTAATACATATTTTTGAAAATATTTTTATTGTTCAGGTGTGAAGTATTAAATTTTAATTACCTACAATTTTTTCTTCTCTAAATATTTGTGCTTGTGTCAGCATAAATGGATTCTAGTTTTTTGTTTTATTATTGTCCATTAATGTAGTAAACAATGAAATGTTTATTTTTAAGCACGTTCTCATCGGGAGCAGGAACATTTTAAGAACAAATGTAGATAATTGAAGTATATCAGTTGTGGTCATTAGTTGCAACAGTGATTTATTGATTATATTATTATAATTTTCGAATTAGTGACCATGGTAAGAGTCAGCATGACCAATTTTCAAATTGATGTTAATTATGGTAGTAGAGAAGAAGAAACATTCTAGGTGCCTACTTAATAAATTAGTAAAATTTTCCTAATAATTATAAAAATACTAAAAAAAAATATTTAAATTCGATTTAGTTGTGAATGTTGGAATATTATTGAAGTCGTAAAGATTTCATATGTAATTGAACAGGGTCAAAACGTGGTTTTTGCTTTTCTTCTTACTTCTACTCCTGTAGGAAGCTTAGGGCTTCTATCGCAAACGATCCTGAATTAATGGGAATGTTAGTTTTTTAGATGTGAATATTAGAGATAGTTGAAAGAACTGTAATATAAAAAATTATTCTTTTCTATAATTCTTCAAGATTCCCGGTCATGCCTTTGCCCGGAATCTACTCAAAGACCCCCGAGATGATAGTGTAGCACTCTGCCATTAGACCACCGTGAGTCGTAACAATTACCTGTAAATTTCAGAATACATTTACTAATTCGCAAACAATCAGATGCTGGAATCCAAAGCAACTAATTACCATATAGTATAACATTTGGTTGTTAATTAGTCGACTCTTAACAGACCCGGTTTGGATGCCATAATACGAATACTTTCGATTTATAATTGAAGTAAAAAATTTGGAAAAGTTACGATCGATCCTTAAATAGGAGTGGGCGACTATTGCTATTATTTCTGATCGGGCCCGTTATGGGTTATACAAAGAATATATTAAAGAATTAAGAGAAATAGAATTTTAAAAATAATATGGCAACCATACATAAGTATTTCATAACTTTTTTATTTTATTTCTGCTTTTCACAACAGTTGCCCACCGCTGTGTCATGCATATGTAATAATAAAAATTATGAAAAACCAAACCCTTTGACAACGAAAGCACAGCACAAAAATTGCAAGCAAGTCAACCACACAAATTCAAAAAAAAAATCAATAATTTGAGCCACCCTAGCTACTCACACCCACCATACTTTCCTTCTTTCGCATAACACCCAGCCAGGTAGGTGTAACAAAAGCCAAAGAGTGAAAGAGAGTACCGTTTATATATGAGAAATATATGTACGAGTATGTCTGTGTGTGTTTGTGCAAACTTACCACTGTTAATAGAGCAACGACAGAACGCCTCGTAGAATGCCAGCACAAATTGCTCGCCGCTCGTCATATTTATTGGGCTCGGCATTGGTGTTTGCGTGGCAGATGATGTGGTGTTCGGCGATTGTGATGATGCTGAGCTAGCGCCATCGGAAGAGGAAGATGAGCCGCCGGCGGAAGAGACCGTGTCATCGGGACCACCTTCAGGCAGATAGAAGGGCACAGCCATTGTGAGGTGAATAGCAAAATAATGAGAGGTGCCGATGGTGGCTAGTGGGTGGTTAGGACGTCGTCGCCGCTGCTGCGGTTAGGCTGTAAAATGCTGCTGCAGCTGCTGCGGATGGTGTGCATGAATTTTCAAAAACAAAACAAAAAATTATGTTTGTTTTTATTTTGTATGTATCAAGTTCGTGTTTATTATCGCAGAATATTATTGTCAAGTTCGTGTGGTGGCGCGTCAATAGATTTTTTCTAAGATACGCTTTAGAAATGGATTTATTTAATGTATTTGAGATATTCCATTTGTTCTTATCTTCAATCAGAAATTCACTTGCTAAATGTGTTTATTATTTTTAGTAAAAAATGTATCTCGATACTTTAATAACTTTGCATTAAATTCGAATATTTGCAGTTTTGTTTTTCATATAGTTTTTCTTTTCTTAGATAAAGTTATTTGCGTAATATGTTTATAAAATTATAAAAAATGCGTTTTTGACGTGTGTATTTGACTATGTAGTTAAATATATTCTTATGTATAAATATGAAAAAATATTAACAATTGCAGTTTTTCTTCTTTACAAATTGTATTTTTTTTTTTGATTTTCTCAAAAATTTTTGCCACTCTCACACCGATGAAAAAAAAATTAACAGAAATTTTTAAGTTTCTTTTTAATTAAACTAAGATTTTTAATTTTCCACTTTTTTTCTTTGAAAAAAAAAAAACTTAAGAAAATAAAAACACAAAAAAAACCGAAAACTTAAAGTTTCCTTCTTCACTACGCGTAGATAAATCGTAAACAAGTTTCTTTCAATGTTCGCTATATGTTTCTTACTCGTAGAACTGAAATGTCTTCAAGTTCTTGTTGGCTTATTTTGTTTGGTTCTAAAACTAGAAAGCACTTAAAACGTTCTGCGTCGACGAAACAAACACACGTCTTACTCGCTTCGTAGTTCGAAATCAACTGCTGCGCACATGCAGCCGCTTTGTATAGGTTCCCTCACACCAATAATAAATAAATAACATGCATTGGAGCACCGAGCTCGCACCGACCAAACGACGAATCCAAATAACTAAAAAAGGAGAAAAATACAAAATTTACAGCAACAAAAAATGAAAAGAAACTAACAAAAATGATACAAAATATAACAAAGTATACATGTATGTGTGTGTAGGTGTGTATGGAGAGGAGCACAAAAACCAAACAAGCTATTGCATGTAACAACAAAACCCAACAACATAACACATGCACCGCACTAAATGTGAACAAGAGTCAGATAGTAAGAAGAAGAACAAGTACCTAATGGATGAAAAAAATGAAAAAAAGTGTGCACTGCATGCTTCCCTACTCTTTTGCGCCTACGAACATAAACGAACAAAGAAGGAACAACAAAAAATTCTGAGAGCCTTCGTCGTCTTGAGATACTTAAGAAGAAGAAGAAGAGGAAGAAGAAGAAGAAGAAGCCGCAGCAGTAGCAGCAGCAAAAGCAAGAGAGCATTGGTCGGCCTCTTTCGCGCCTTGCTCTTAATCGAACCAAAAGCCTACAAGAAATCCATTTACATACTTATAATTTCAAAGATTTTTGAACGCAAGCAGAAGAGTGAGAATATAATGTTTTATTATGTGAATTGAGTAGAGCAGGAGAGGAGGGGAGGTGCCTAAGTAGCAGCACCACTACAACTACATTAGCAACAAATATGCACCAAACAGCAACGAATGCTGAAGCAAAACAAAACATACGATTACATTTAGTTTTGTTTTGATTTTGACATTTTGTTGTTGCTGCTGCTGAAGTGTAGAAAAAATTAATAAGAGTCGATAAGTATGAGAAATAAAGTTGTACAGACATACCTACACATATCAGTGTTACCTGACAAATTTTTCTAAAATTTCCCGTTTGCGTTAAAAAATTTACGATTTTTTTTTACGAAATTTATGAAATTTGAATACCGTCAACTTCACTTAAAATTTGCATTCATAACGTTATTTACAACAAAACGAGAAAATATAAAAACAAGAGTTGGTATTAATATAGCGCAACTTACATACATACATACACATTCTTTAGTAACAGTCCTACTTTGAATATATTGAATTTTTTTAAAATTTAAAAAAAAGGGTAATTTTTATAAGAGTTTAGTTTTTGAAAATGAAAAAAACATAGAAATTTTACAAAAGCGAATGAAATTTTTATTTGGATCGTTAAATCAATTTCTGCCATTTACTTTTTAAATATAATTTCACTTAAATATTGCCCGCGGCTACGCTTCAAGTGGTCCATTCTGAGGGTCCAATTTTGGCACATTTTTCACACATTTCGGCCGGAATCTCACAAATGACGCGTTCAATGTTGGCTTCCAAAGCAGCAATCGTGTTTGGCTGGTCCCTATAGACAAGAGACTTAACATTGCTCCACAAAAAATAGTCTAACGGGGTCAAATCACACGATGTTGGTGGCCAATTGACTACACCAAAACGTGAGATTAACTGATCACCAAATTCGCCTCTCAATTGATGCATGGTTTCGCGTGCAGTGTGGCATGTGGCATGTCCCACTGTCCTGTTGGAACCACATGTCGGCCGAGTCCAATTCTTGCATTTTCGGCAAAAAAGTCTGTTTAAACGGTACCTTTCTCCATTGACCATAACGTTGCGGCCTTCATCGTCTTTGAAGAAGTACGGCCCAATGATGCCGCCTGCCCATAACATGCCGCCGAACCAAAAAGTGCATTTTTCGGGATGCATTGGTAGCTGCTCAATTGCCTCCGGCTGATCTTCACTCCGAATACGGCAATTCTGCTTATTCACGTATCCATTGAGCACAAAATGAGCCTCGTTGCTAAATGGACGTTGCTTGCGAAACACTTTTTTCACAGCGCATGACTTTTGATAATAATTTTCAATAATTTGCAAAAATTTTCAGACGTAAGTCTATTCCTTATGAAATGGCAAACCAAAATGAGCATAAACAGCTGTGAAAAAGACAATCAACGAAAAAAGTATTACCAGATTGAGAACCACACTTCACACTTCTAGCAAAAACACCCTTTCTAACTTTAAAATTTTTATTTTGAACTATTTTCAATTTTATTTTTTTTTTAAAAAGGCCAATAAAAGTTCAGTTTAAAAAGTTTTGTTTTAAATTGTTATTATTATTTGCATTAAAGTATGACAGGACAACTGGATTTATAGCAGTACAGGTATTTGCAACTTACCGTTTCAAATTATCTTTTTTACCTTTTCCAAATAACATTTATCTAAAATTACCCGGTTTTGTTAAATTTATCCCAATCTGGCAACAGTGATACATATTTTGTTTGACTATTCGTATAGGCGACAAAAAATTAAAAAAGAGTAAAAATTTTTTAAGAGAGAGAAGAGAGAAAAGAAAGAGCGTGGTTTGAAGAATGAAGAAAACTAAGTGATTTGGGGACAAAAATGGCGCAAAAATATAAGATGACTAGATACTTTTCAGCAAAGTAATAGATTTAACATTTCAAAATATCATAATAAATAATACTATATTGGGTTATCACCGCCCATTAGGAAGACCTAGGTTTTGTGTCCTCAAGCTCAATAAATATCAACAAAATTGTGTATATAAGAATCGGCGAATCTTTTTATTTTATTGTTGTTTTTTAATACAAATCCTACGCTATGTATTTCATCATTACATTCGGGGGGCGACCACCTCAAGCAAATAACAACAACAGCAGAAAAAGCTCCCGAAAAAAGTAAAGAAAAAATTCGCTGACGACGCGCGCGCGAATATAAATACAAAGTAAAGAAAAATACGAAATATCAGAGCAAAACAGAAATCAAATAAAAACAACAACGTGAACCATGAAGAGTGAAGCTCGAAAGGAAAATAAACACAGAACAGTGAAAAAGAGCAAAAAAGTAGTAAAAATTAATAGAAATAAGTTTAAGATTTAATATGTCTCTAGGTAATATAGGTACTAGTCACAAAAAACAACAACAAAGAAACGCATAAATGTAAATACACTCGTAGCTGAAGATTTTCTAATTTGAACTGTGGTTCTTCGTGTTCTTTTTCCTTTTATTTTAGTTTTTTCATTTTTGAAGGTGTGGCAATCATGCACGCAGCAACAGCAGCTGAAAAAATATATATATTAAAATATAAAATTAATACAAAACAAAAAAAAAGAAAATGAGAAAAAATAAAAATAAATGAAAAGAAAAGAAAAAAATAAATGAGAAAAACGAAGCATACATAAAGGATAGATAACAAAGCAGCAGCAGCAAAATAGAGAGAAAAAATTATGTTTCTTTTATGTGCACATATGCATACAAACATATCTACATTTGTATGTATGATTGTATATTAGCGTGGACCGATTTAAAACTTTTTTTTTCGAATTTTGGAACTCATGTAGTGGGATAAGTTGAATACTGGTCGTTAAGCTTACGATAAATTTTCATTATTTTTTTTTAACAATATTTAAGCCCCCCGCCGATCCACTAAAACATTAATGAAAGTAAGTAAGAAACATAAATGGAAGCCTAAAAATTTGGAATCTATTTTTTGTTTGTCTTGTTGCATTATTACAATATGAATATTTCCTGCCGGTCCAGTATGCGTGGACGACGTGTATCGAATAAGATGGAACGATGAGCTGTATGAGCTGTACGCCGACACTGACATAGTCAAGCGTATAAAACTCCAGCGGCTTCGCTGGCTGGGTCATGTTGAGCGAATGGAAGAAAGCGCTCCGGCTAAAAGGGTGTTTTATTCGAACCACGGTGGAGGAAGAAGGGGACGTCCTAATCTCCGTTGGAAGGACCAGGTGCAGGGCAACCTGACTGCTTTTGGCCTTATCAACTGGCGCCAGCGCGCGCATAGCAAAAGTGACTGGCGGAGCTTTGTGGAGGCGGCCAAGACCGATCATCGGTTGTAGCGCCAGCTAAGTAAGTAAGTAAGTAATATTTCCTGCAATAAAAGGGTTTAAAATTGCGTTATGTTAATGTGATAATGACTTCATAACAGCAGTTTTAGGGCCCAATAAGTGCCGATTCAGTGTGTATCCGAGAGGATGACTGAACTGTTTTTGTCATTTGTTTCAAAAAATTGCGCAGGGAGATTATGCTTAAATGAATGCTGAAAGTCAAGTAACATAATTTGCGTTGCCAAAATTGTTCTCAAACTTCGCCCGAATTCCATTGTTCGTCAATAGTTCGTAAGCTACACGAAGGAATTTATAGTGTACGTGTGACAGCATTGTGTCGGCACAGAATGTGATCCTATTGGGAATAGTAAAATCAAAATTGCCTGACACTGGTCTAAACATATTTCGTATCTCAACATTTGTATTATATTAATTGTGAATATGGAACTATTAGAAAACATTTTATGGTACGGAAATATTTTATTTTGTTTTTTTTACTATCAGGGGGCTGGCGGAAGGTACAAACTTTAAAAATAGCCAATACTTTTTAAATACCCAATGGTCTTCACGCCATTACACAACTTTTCCGCCAAGAGGCCTGTTAAAATTCAAAAATCTATCCACTCTAATGTACATTTATTCGAAAGCCTGTTGTATTTGTGTTTGTTTGCATGCCTAAAGTACGAGAGTGAGTGTATCTTTCAGATATATGACAATAAACAAGCATAAAAGGCGATAAATTTGAGTTTAAATGAGTTTTAAGCAAAAAGATTTATAGGAATTATATGCAGGCAAATAGAAAAGAAAACAAATAGAAGAAAAATGGATAGTAAAGAAAATTTAATAGAGGGTACCTAAGTATTTAAATTTCAATGTGTAAATAGTTAAGCTACAGATATAAATTAGTTAACGAATTATAATCATAAAAATGTTATGCCTTATACATATCCTTCCAATTAAGTAATATGTATTTTTAGCAATATGCCTTTGCAAAAACAAAGAAACTCCGATTTACAAACTCACTTATGTGAGCTCTCTCACATAAATCACCAACAATGATGACCTCGATTCGAATTCATTAATCAAAATAAATCCTTTTCTCTTTTATGTATCTAAGCCCTACATCAAAACGAGGAGCAAAAAGAACCGCTCACACATATGCAATCTCACTTAAGTTTTCTTAAAACAAAAGCGCGCCTACTAAAAAAAAATACTCCGCTCAGCAGCAACTTCCTCGGTCTATTCTCAATTAAGAACAATAAAGCCAAAGACAAAATGCAGCATAGCAAGCGCTTCCTCGTTTCTGTTTTTGTCAGCTTTTTCGTCTGTTTTTCTTGAACATGTTCAATCATGTTTTATATTTCTCTTTTTCCATGAATTTCACAATCTGATGAAATTCTCTGTTTAAATTTAGAGCTGGGCACCTTAATTTGGAAATATTTAAATAAAACCTTGTGTAATTTAAAACTTCTAGAAAAGTTTCATGTTCAAAAATGTTTTCAATTGCATTTATTTTATGAGAGATATCTACTTTTTTTTTATTTTTTATTTGAGTTTGGAAATTTGAATTAAAAATTAGAAGAAATTAGAGAATGCTCCGTTTTGTAAGCATTAAGAAATTTTTACACATATATCTACACATATGTTGATACACACACACACTTCTTCAAATACGTATTAGACTCAGAGAGTAAGTAAGCAGCTCATTAGTCCCACTCATAAATATTTTCTACCAAACGAACCTGAAAAGTCTACCCAAATTCTACCAAAAGTGTTTCATTAAAACAAAACTTAACTTCATTTGATGGCATATACGAGTATGTGACCTTTTGACATACGATCGCTCTACATACGAGATGTCATCTATTTTCATCTTCTTTGAATTTGATGAGATTTTTCTGCTTTTATTTTCAAATTTCTAGTATATTTAGTTTAAGCTATATCTCTTGAACTAAAAGGAGAGATATTGAAAAAGCAAAAGCGCATACAATCGAAATGAGGAGATGAAAACTCGCATATAGAAACAGGTTGTTATGTCAATAATCCACAGAAAATACTTAATAATAATAATTCTACTGCTAGCAAAACATTGTTCAAAGTTGCAAATTGAAAAATTGAAATTTATTTATTTTTTTTTTTGTTTCTTAAAGTGGTAAAATGGAAATTTCAGATTCCGATACCTTAAGTAAATATTGACAACAATTTCAAATCTAGATTTGGTTTGCTGCAGCAACTCGAAATAAAATAAAAATGTGTTATATATTATTAAACAAATTTTTTTTTTCTGTTTGTATCCACTGCATGTTGATAAGTACGAAGTTATTTTTATCATCAAGATTTGTTTTAGATACTTACTTACTTAACTGGCTCTACAACCGATGATCGGTATTGGCCGCCTCTACTAAGCTTCGCCAGTCGCCTCTGCTATGCCCGCGCTGGCGACAGTTGATAAGGCCAGGAGCAGTCAGGTTGTCCTGCACCGGAGATTAAGACATCCCCTTCTGCGTGTTCCTTCACCGTGGTTCGAATAAAACACCCTTCTAGCCGGAGCGTTTTCTTCCATTCGCTCAACACGACCCAACCAGCGAAGCTGCTCGATTTTTATATGCTTGACTATGTCAGTGGCGGCGTACAGCTCATACAGCTCATCGTTCCATTTTAATCGATAAACGTCGTCCACGCTTTTTGGGTCATAGATCTAACGGAATATCTTCCTCTCGAACACTCCTAACAGCCTCTCATCATTGATGGTCAATGTCCACGTCTCCGGGCCATAAATTAGCACTGGAAGGATAAGGGACTTATAGAGCGTTATTTTCGTCGGTCGAGAGAGGGCTCTACTTCTCAATTGCCTACTGAGCCCGCAGTAACACCTGTTGGCAACAGTTAATCTCCGCTTGATCTCAAGGCAGATAAGGAATTTATATATATTCACAAACTGGCGAGGCCAATTAAATTTGAGATGGGAATTACAAGTTCTAATAAAAAACTTTTGATTCCTGGAAAAATTATTGTCCCATCACATTTTTCTAACTCGGTCACTGTTACACTCAAAAAATTAATCATGCGGACTTGCTAAGAATAACAGAGTATTAGATTTTATAGATTCTCCACTTTATGGCTACGTCTGGTATAGACCTTACTTTAAATTTTTCTTTATTATCTTTCTTTGTCAAGTGCAACGTACTATAGCCAATCAAATCACAGCATAGGATCTGTTATGACGTACATGTGCAAAGGATTACATTTTTAACAAGCAAATGCACAACCTCTTTTCTATCATTCTTGCAGACTTGCCAGACTTTTTTTCATGCCTCAGAGTTTTCTAAAATAAAAAAGTACAAACGAATTCTACTCAAAATCTAACAAATCAAAACCAATTTTACCATTCTACAAAAAAATTAAAATTACAGTAAATATCGGCAACTCTGGTACAAATTTTAAAAAGTACAAGTATCAGTGAGAGAGAGGGAGGGGAAAAGAGCATGAGCTTAAGTGCTGAGAGGTATCTATGCTGCCACGAGGACGAGTACGATGCCCCTCCCAAAAATGTCGAATTGTTGCGACCTCGTTTTTGGTTCTGAGTTTCGGTTGAAATATTGTCTTTATGTTGGATTGAGTTTTAATCTGACTTTTTAATTGAAATTGGTCTGATTTTAACTTTGAATTTGGCTTCACATTCTATTTGAATTTAAGTTTAATTATGTTCTGAATTTGGCTCTCAACTTTTTGTCTCTTTTTTTGTGTTTTATAGGTTTTTTCTCTGCTTTGATCTAATTTTTAGTCTGAGTTTTATCAGACTTTCGGTCTGAAAATCGATTTGATTTTCTGTCTGGCTTTAAAGCAGCTTTTGATTTGGGTTTAAGCCATAGTGGGCGCAGTAGCGTAGTGGTAATACGTTGGACTGATACGCAAGTCTGGGTTCAAATCTCAGCACAGGCAAATCAAAAAGTAAAAAAAAACATTTTTCTACACGGCACCACCTCTTGGCAGGCAACGTCAAATTGATTCGGAATAAAACTTAAAATAGGTCCTTCCATTCATATACAAATATAACACGCACAATATGGGTGGATGCGAAAAGCCTGGCCTTTGGCTCTACATGCGGTCATAGTTGCATTGATAAAAAACTGAGTTTATAACACTTGCCACAATGACTGCCTATCTCCTTATTCGGTGTCCTATGATTGCATTCAGTCTCTCATTCCTCCTCCTTCTCCCTTCCAAATCAGCACAATGGCCTGCATTCATAGGGGTATACTATGTGTGTTAATGCATCGAAAAAAAAAATTAGAATTTTTCAGAAATTAGCGAACTTAGCTCCTCCCAAACCCAACTCCTAGATTTGCCGCTGGTGAGAAAAATGTTGTGATGTCCAGAGACCCGATTGTTGAAACTATAGTTTAAAGCCGATTCCGAATGGCGGGGTGGTAATTTGTTATGACTTGGTGCTGCTGGCCTTACCTGCCAAAACCTGTACTTCCACACATTCTGATAATTCTCATTCACGTCATCGAACCTCCAACGTCCCGGGTGAAACTCTAGTGATCTACCCACTAGACTATTGGGGTCGTCTGGTGAGAAGTATACTATTTAGAATTTCTACTACAGAATTTCTACTATCTGAAGCAAAGTTTCTCGCCTTAGAAAGTGAAACACTTTTATTTGCAAAAATGTGTCTTTCAATAAATTAAAGGAGGTGCGGCGTTTTTGTGAGTCGCGCAGATGCTCTCTTCGGGAACACAAAAAAATTACTGGAGTTCTGGGGCATTGCGCCAAATCCGGGACAGCTGGCAACGCCTTTCTCAAAAATTATAGTGGCTACTACCGAATTAAAGCCTTGAAGAAAACCGAAAATCATCCCCTTTTTTCGTTTACCTTTGAGTTCGTACTTCTTGAAAGCCCATTGGCATCACTACTGCTCCAATGCATCCGTATCTAGTACATAACTACATACGAGTACATACATAAGTTTATGGCATAATACATCGCGTTTGTATGTCAAGTATGCATTTATCGTATTTAATATTATTTCTTTCTCTTTTTCTATTCTTATTGAGTTTTTTTTTTTATTAATATATTATTTAATGCGAATGCATAAACGCAATTGAAAAATTAATAAAAATGCATATAACAACAACAGCAAATTGAAAAACGTTGCACATTTTAAGTATCATTAAGAAATATTAAGCTGCTCGCTCTACTCTCGTCAAATAAAATTGCCGGCTGCTGCTGCTTCTTCTAGTTCGTAATAATTTTGCAAAATTATGCATTTATTGTCGTTGTGGTTGTTTCTTCTTTTTTTTTTTGTCATTTAATAAAAAATATAAATAAAATTTCCTGCAATGAAGTTTTCTAGTTCAATTGTTGCATCTGTGCATAAATTTTTTATCACAAGATTCATTGTAGTTATTACAAGTTATAGAAATATTTTTATGCCCTACACTCACCGAACGCTACGTGCGAGTAAAGTACAACTCATAGACATGACGCAGTATGCACTGAACTATTTGAGATACATACTTAGAACTTTTTAAACCTATGTATACTTAGACATTGAACGGGGACAGCAGCTAATTTTTCTATAGTTAAAATAAGTTTTTTAACATTGCTAATGTAATGCAAGTACATTCAATTTTTACTCAAATTACCTGAAGAGAAACATATCTAGACATATACGACAACAGAATGAGTGCTGTGGTCTCTCAATTCATTAGCACAAATTATTAACTTATTTTGAATATAACTACTATGAATCCTTCTTTCCTATTACACTTACACCAGAACGGACCAACGAGTTAACGCCGATTCCGACCGGCGGGTTGGCAATCTGTTATCACTCACATTGTACTTTACTTTACTTACTTTTAATGGCACAACAGCCCATGGAGGGCCTAGGCCGAGCTTTTCGCATCCATTCATGTTGTGCGTCTTATATTTGTACATGAATGGAAGGGACCTACAGTTTAATGCCGAATCCGAACGGCGAAGTGAAAAGGTTTTCACTCACATTGTACACATTCCGATATTCTCGTTCACTTCATATCGGTAGGAATTTAATAATTTGGTACCTACCTACTTCGAATTTTGGTGTGCATTTCATATTTGATCTGAATATCGGTTTTGATTTTCATTTGTTGCTTAAACTGATTTTTGGTCTAGATTTGGCGCGACTTTCCATCTGAGTTTTGTTCTGATTTTTGTATTGATTTTGGTATCACTTTCAATCTAGGTATCGGCTCTAGTTTTATGGTAGAAATTTTTTTTTTAATTTTATTCTGAATTAAGTATGATTTTTTGTCTGTATTTTATTTGCTTTATGAGCTGTCTTTTAATCTGAATTTTTTTCAAACTTGTAGTTTAATTAGAGTTTTGTCTTTGGTTCGATTTTTGGTCTTGTTTCCGAACCGATTTTTGATTTAAATTTGGTTTGAATTTTGATCTGCTTCTAATATGGATTTTGGCGTCGATTTCAGTCTGAATTTTTTATAATTAACAAAAGGCAGCTCAACTCTAACTCAAATTCCAGATCCGTCATTAGTCATACCTCCTGCTGTCATTGAGGAATGGGGTAGGCTTTGAGTGGCGACATTGATGTTAAGATCACTCATTATAACTTAAATGGAGGAACTCTTGGCGACTGATGAATTTCTATAAAGGTCACTTTCGGCTGCTGACTTATCTATGGTAAATGTAGAGCGTTGAATCTTCGGCAAGGACGAGACAATGTGTTGTTTTATCTCAATGTGATTATTCTCGCTCTAGACTCGTGCTACAACGCCAACGTCATATAAAATGATGGCATTATCAATCTTGTTCTTATCGCTCTCTTGCCCGTGTTCCACTACCGAAAATGTGGTAGTTGTTGTTGTTTGGTTCTGCTGTCATTTACAATGACAAGACAGCACGCATTTAATAATTTAACGGTAATATTGCGTTTGTTTTCATTTGCTATTGTTGTTGTGGTGGTTTTTTGAAGAGTTTGAAGCTGAGCCTCAAGCCTTGATACATACAAATGATTAGAATGTTGTTGTTGTTATTGTTATGGTATTTGTTGCTACACTTATACATACATATGCACATATGTATTGCATATATGTATATGGTAAAATGAGATGAACGAGCGCGTGTGCTGCGCATGCGTTTATTTAATTTTATTTAAACTCATTTCATTTTTTTTCTACTTCTTCATATTTGTGGATTTGTACTTGTAAATTGTTGCTTGTTGCTTGTTGCTTGTTGTTGTTGTTGTTATTGTTGTGTAATAAACAATTTACAATAATTTGTGCTCTTTTAACATAATTTCTGTGTTGTGGTTATTTTGTTGTTGTTTCTATAGCGCACGTTCATGTCTGTGTTGTTTTTGTTATTATTATTGCTGTTGTTGTTTTTGTTGTTGTTTGGGTCGCTGACCCAGAAATGTCAACAGGGAAGTGTAAAAAATGTATATTATATTTGTTGTTGCAGCTGTTGTTGTATTGTTTTAAGTGATTTCAATTTATTTATGCTTTTTATTTTATTTATGATGAAGTTACGATGTGATAATAAAGCTTAAGAATGAAGCATGACGACTAGTTCTAGGATATTTCTTTTTGGGCGTTGTAGAAATTGCTAAGCTTCCATATGAAACAGATACCCTCCAGAGCTTTCCACATTTGCTTTTGGCATTACTGAACATTATTTTTTCTTTCTTTTAATGGCACAACAGCCCATGGATGGCCTAAGCCGAGTTTAACGGATCCGCTCATGTTATGCATGCTCTATTTGTATATGAATGGAAGGGACCTACAGTCTTATGCCGAATCCGAACGACAACACGAAAAGCTTTTCTTAGGCAATTTTTACTTTTGCAGGTTTGCCATTGCCTGCCGCAACCCGGACACTCTGCAGGCTAACGCACTACGAACTACGCCACAGTGACTACTTATTTTTATATTTAATATTTAGTGATATTTTTGATTCATTTTAAAACTTTTAATCTCAGTAAAAAGTATTAAACTCTACCAACTATAAATGCAGGGTTGGTAAGATGAACTTCTGCCTTTACGATTCGAAGTCGAACCTTAAGTCAAAGAAGGCAAGTCGAATTCTGTGTTATGGTTGGGACGAGACTTGCAACTTTAATAATCATATTGTCTGCATACTCTGTGGTCTTAACTTCTTTTTTTGTTGAATTTACAATGCACAATATATCAACTATGGCTTACTTATTTCCATCAGAATCACTAAGAATTTTAATATCGAAATAATCCCTCTTTTACACCTAGCTTATTCAGCACAGATACTGTATTGGATACCAGAATACGACAGATAACATTCTACACCACTATAGGAGTGAAGTTTCGCTACATAGGGTTTCATAGGGGTACACCATGAGTGTTGAATGTACATATATAAAAAAAACCTTAATAATCCAGCACTGCTCCAAAATACACGCACACCTTTACAAATTTTGCATAAACTGCAAATAAATATATTCACTTTTCACTGAACGCTCAAGAAGAGAGCCTCAAAAATAGCACCCTTTTCATAACATACATATGTACATACATAAATATTATTGAATATTTGTAAAAATAGCATAACGTGTTCGGTAGGCAAAGCGTTCTCAGAACGCGTGCCATCTGATGTGGTGGCATATGCATGTGGCAGCATCTGACTATAATTTTTCATTTCTTCATTTTCGTTTTTCCATATATTTTTTGTATTATTTTACTTCTTTCAAAATAAAAGCAAAACTTCTTCACTTGAAGCGAAAAGTCGTTGTACGACTTTCTGCTGCAATAGCAGAAGCAACAGCAGGAGGAGCAGCAGTAACAGTGCGACAAGAACTGCAATTGCATCATCATCAGAACTAACCAGCAGCAATATACAACAGCAAGAGCTGCGGCAGAAGCATCAGTAATCTCACCATTCTTCTATATCGCTAATTCTCTAGCAATGCTCATCTGCAGCATCGAATAGAAGAAAGCCACTGCAACATCAACATCAACAACAACAGCAACAGCAGCAGCAGCAATTGTTTCCAATTCTCATTTTCTTCCAGAGTTTAGTAAGAAAAATATATTGAAAATATTGTGTTAAAAAAAAAAACTGGAATAAAAACGAAGGCAATGATGTAAAGGCAGGCACAACAACATCACCATCGCTAGGAAAAGGCCATAAAGAAAAAGAAATGATGAAAAGAAAACCGTATGAAAACATCTGGGTGCAAAAATGGGGGATTTACTTACAACTTGAAGAAAACGATGAAGAATAAGAGGACGACCAGGAAGAATATGCAAATATGTATGTGTGTATGCGAGTGTGTCGAGATCAAATTTGTTGTGGGTACTTGATGTTACTTATTTTTTATTTGTTTTATGGTCGTTTAGTTGCTGTAATAAAGGGCAAAGTTTACATGAAGTGAAGTGTGTGAAGAAAATAATTCTCGCTTTTTTGCTTTTGTATTCTCTAAAATTACAATTAATTCTTGGCTGTGGACCACTGTAGGCTTTCTTAAAATATATTGAAACTTATGCAATTCTTTAGTTAAATAGAAATTGAGCTTAAAGGATAAAGAGTTGAGCCTGGGAAAATAGAAAATTTGTCAATTTCTTGGATCTTAGTTTGAGGCTTACCATATTTGGCTAAATTAATGGAACAATAATTAAATACATCAAACCAGAAAAACTGCCCATAAACAAAAAGTTCAAATTCAGACCAAAAATAACAACAAATAAATAAAACTAAATAAACCAAATTCATAAAAAACTTAAACTACAATTTAAACCAAAATGCAAATCCAGTTGAGACCGAAATTCAGAAATTAAAAAAGGCAGGTCAAAAGAAGGCCAAATTCAGATTACAATTTTATTCAAAACTAAAGTCAAAAGGAGACAAAATTATTGACACCAAACGAGGGAGACAATATTTAAACCAAACTCTCTACCAAAAATGAGACAAAATTTCAAAAAAAAAATAATAAGAGATACCTAAAATTTTATACCAATAATCGAAAAATTCAGACCAAACTAAAATTCAGATTAAATCACTTATTTCTTCTTCTTCATTTAATGGCACCACCTGCTGGCTATATATTGTTCTATAAATGCAAAGCAGAAATTGTAGGTAAAAGGTGTGAGGAGAGAAAGAGATTTATCGGTCAACTAATTGAATTTAGTCTTCTTCGGTCTAAATTGTGTTGAATAGCGAGCTGATTTTAAAACTAGATTTTTGTTTAAAGTTTTGGAGTCTATTTTATTTAATTCTTGTCTGAGCTTTGATGTGAATATTATTTTGATTCCCAAATTCAGGCCTGGGTTTGATGTGAGATCCAATTTTGTTTTATATTTTTGGATTGAATTCGGGACTTATTTTGTTCTTAATTATAGTCAGATTTGTAGAGTTATTTTTGGTTTGATATTCGGTTTAATCTAAGATTTTAATCAAAATAATGAACAGATTTTAAGTCTGAATTTAGGCTTTAGTCTGGTTTTTAGTTTGGTATGAATTGTCGTTTAATTTTAGGATTAAATTGGATATTCGTTTGGTCCATATTTTATTCGATTTAGAGTGATTTTTGAGAAGTCAGAATTTTGTCGGAGTTGGAGTGTGAAATTTGGTTTACTTTTTCGCCTGACTTCATCCGAGTTCTAGTCTGAGTTTTGATGTGAATACTGGCAAGATTTTTGGTTTAGGTCTAAGTTTTGGTGCATATATTTTTATCAAATTCTTGATTTCGGTCTAGTTAATGGTCTCTCAGTTGTTCAATAATTCAGTAAAATCATTTCTACACAAAAATGTGAATGAACATGAAGTCACTCTGTGGAACCTCCAGCAGCCTTTGCGATTACTAAAATCAACTGTTGAAATAATATCGGCACTACTTGAAGCTAGAAGTCTTTAAAGTTTCCTGCTCAGCCTACATATGAGCTGTGCTAAATCTATTTTTCGAATTATAATAAAAATAAGTAAAGAAAAAAGTTCAGTTTGAAACTCTGTGGCATCCACACAACACAACACACACAAGCGCATGTAATAACGACCGACAACAACAGCATAAAAGCAGAAATAGCGAAACGAAGGGCGAACGAATGCAATACTAGCAGCAAGTACAGCATCAACAACAACAGAACCTGCAGCAGCACAAGTATGTAGTAGCAGCATCAGGAATAGCAGCAGCAAAAAAGAAGGGCGCGCTTATTTAACAATTATGCGCCTCAACTAGGTCGCTGACCTATCAAGAGTGATTTGAGAGCAGCATCGGCAGCATCAACAGCAGAAGTAACTGCAACAACAGCCAGCGATGGTGGCAAATGTTGCCAGCAGCAATATACATACACGCACACACACACATACAATCATAGTACAGAAGATGCGAATTGAAAACAAAAAGGGGAGAACAGCGAACGTAAACGAGCGATGTTGTACGTGGAAAGAAAGTGTTGCCAACAGCCTCCACACCAAATGCGCTCACATTAGGTGTCAAAAGGCGCACAATATTGAGGTAGGGCGGCGTATTCAGTTGAGGAGGGTGTGTGTATGTGTGTGTGTGTGTGTGTGTCTGTAGAGCTTCTGCATGTATGTGGCAACTGAAAGCAAAAAGGAAAGCAACAATGAATAGCAGAGAAACCTCAAAAGTAAAAAAGAAATATTTATTATAAAAATAAATTGCAAAAATTTATACTAAATAATATCCAGTGCTAAAGCGAGTAAAGAACGATTTAAATTTATGTAAAGTAGGCTAATTCTTCCTCCGCTCACTCGCCCGCATCATCTGTTTAACCCTTTCATGCCCTACGTATGGCTTAGTAAAGATGTTAATGCATGCTTTTGTTTATTTGCTGCTTTTGTTTGCGGTCATTTGTATTATTTTTTTGAGCATTTATTTCTCTGGTTTCTGTTTGTTTGTTTGTTTGTTTTACTATTCGGTATCTTTTCTTTTAATGTTACACCATCAACAACCGACAACAACAACAGCAGTAGCAGCAGCAGCAGCAGCAGCAACAACAACACGAACAAGAACAACATAAACGCTTTGTAACTTTAGCGCGGCCAACTTCAATTTTTGCTTTGATCCCTGAAGTTTGCTCGTATTTGCTCTTATGAGGTTAAATTTAATAGAGCGATGCAATTACTTGAAATGTTCTTCTTCTTCTTCTTTTCATTTTCTTCTATGTATGTGAAGTTTTGCGAAAGTGAAGTTGGAGTTTCTTTTGCCCTTTTCTATCTGGATTTTGTTGTTTCTTTATGATTTTCTTAGTATTTTGTTGAGTAGCAATAAAAATCGCCGCCACTGCAAGCTAATACATTAGGGGAGCAAAGGGCAACGGGCGAGTGGACAAACAAAATAGTGAACAAGTGCTCAGAGATGCGTGTAGGCGTGACCCAGTGACTCCTTTTCGTTGTTGTTATGTATGAAGATATTTATTTCAATTTCTGTATGTAAAGTAAAAGGGGTATCATTGAAAAGAATATGACTACTTAAATTTCAATTCAATTAATACAAAAATAAAGGCAGAATTACTACTTATAGACTGAACCTCACTTGCATTTCACTATTTTATTTAAAAAATGAATTCTTTAAGGAATTCTTCACCTTGTAGCTCAGACTAGTGCGGAGGTCAGGCAAGAGGCAGTAAGCTGAACGGGAAGCAGTAGCAGTCATGCCGGTGCAAAAGACGGTCTTCGACCAAGAGCGACCGATATCGAGGGTGCGGCTGAATAGAAATCGCATAGAAAACTTGTGACTGGACAAACCTCGGAAAAACTGTATTTGACCTCAAGATACGTTCAAAGTATTTTCTTTAAATTTTCGACATAGTTTGGTTAAATTGCTTACTCCTGAACGCAAGAACTCTTAAGATTTTCGACAACCCTTGCGCATCCAGTCCTTGTAAAGATATCTTTGGGATCTTAAGGTGACTTTTCTTCGCACCGAGATAATGATTTGAGAAGAGACGCTATTTCGAATAAGATTAAAACCAAATAAGCGTAATAAAAAAAAAAAGATGATTAAACCCTAGTGGATAGATTCTACAGTGATGGATAACATGTCCTTTAACGAAAAGTTTAAGAAACTAAAATAAAAAGTAAGGAAAATTTAGACGAACGTAGAAGAAAGCGAAAGTTAGAAATAACTGAATGGAAATCAAGACTAGAATCGGGAAAGCAGAAACTGAAGGTTTCCGAAAGTAGGATTTAGAATTCTGCGTGAAATCACATTGAAAGGAAACTGTTGAAATATGATTTCCAAGAATGTAGAATGGAGACACATAGCTAGGGAATATCATAGTGGAATGAAGAGCTTTCCGTTCTTAGGAAAAGATCTTGCGAGGTGTAAATAATAAATAGAAGAAACCCAATAGAAGTTATAGGAATCCGCATAAGAAAGTTATTTGTTGGCGCTAATATAAAGCTGCAGAAAAACCAAGTTACTCCTTCAGAAAAATATTGAATTTTGTGCCTGAGAAGAAGGTAAAAATGACTTTCATTCATTAGGAGGGAATACTCAGTGAAGTAGTTTCAGTCGATTGATTTATCTTTTCTCTAATCAAATTTAAAGAGGTTATTGAATAAACAATAGACTATTGTCTTCAAAGGAATATCTTCTTTAAAGATATTAATCTTGGGTGGCTTGTACCTACTATATTCCAAATATTTTTTTTTTGTTTTGAGGATTATATTTTTTTTGGAAGTTAAAAGAAATTATTTTTATTCTTCACGGTTTAATTTCTTAACACAAACTCAACATAGGTTATTTCTATCTTTTATAACCCCAACCACTTTTCGAAGGATAATATTTACATCGAATATGATTTATTTTTTTTCTAACTGTTAATCTAGTGTAAAAGTTTCTTGTGTATTGATTTCTCTAAACAAATTTGGACTTAGATGGTTTTGACTTTAGTGACCACAACTTGTCGGTGGGGAGTATTTTTCTTTAACACCCTTTTTAAGGTTTTATGAACGTTTACAAAGCCAAGACATATATGTCAGTGATAATAGCAATGGTAGCGGGGACGTAAGGGGAGGAGAAGGTTAGACTTTTGATATCAGCGTAAATATTGTTTACCTTTTCATTATAAACCACTTTGTTTCAAGCATAAAATGTTAGGAGTTAAAGCAAAAAGGTTTCTATATATGATCCCTGAAGAGTTATGAGGTTTTAGCACCACCAAATTACTCCACACAAAAAGTTATTCATTCTCAATTGATTGTTATTGTTGAACTGTGCTTTTATGGTATAACAGCGCACTTAGGGTCTAAGCCCTCATTCATATTGTGCGTATTATATTTGTACACGAATGGAGGTGATAGTTGCCATAAAACAAACTAAGCATATCAGTTATGTTAATTGTAAGTAAGTATGTTGTAAATATATAAAAAGTAATTTTGTTTGATTTTAAGCTACAGCAATTGAGTTTAAGCGTCTAACGTTTCACGATTCAAATATGTACCAAGTATATACTCGACAGCTTCTTCTCTAAATAATTGTCGACTTTAATGTGTGTTACCTACCATTTAGGATATTTTTTATTTCAAAATTTAATGATGGGTCTATTAAATATTTAACCAAGTAACCCTGTGTGGAGTGAGCATACACAATTGCACAAGTGAGTACTGTAATAAAGTTTTAATTACATATTTAAGTGTACAATACACAGACTAGCTTTAGTTTTGTGGCCAAGTACATAGAAATTATTCATCTAACAATTTTTATTTTTTTATCTTTAACATACAAGCATCGTACTTGTTCATCTTGCAGATCTTGAAGAGGAGCAACTTTCAGCACTACGACGACCATTATCATTGTCATTACCATTACCCAAGCGCTACGCAACTGCATTCTGTAAGGCCACCACCGCACTCTTTTAGAGCCTGCTCGCGTATTATGTAAGCGGGTACTCGGCACATGCATAAGCTGCAGCCTCAATTACAGCAATTCCAATTAATACCCATCATGTTTGCACCATATTATCCACACATAAATTCCGCAGAACATTTCTAATTTGTGGCGCGTGTTGCATGCCACAATAGCCATATAGAAGATAAGGAATAAAAAACTTCACTTCTCAGTTCCACAAACTCACATACGAGTATATAGGCATATTGTATACACTTATATGAATACAGAAGCAAGCAAAGAAAGACATACTCTCAGTGCAACAACGACAGCAATGATGACGATGACGATGGCGACGATAGCTACTCACCGAAATGTGTGTTTGGTGGCAGCATGTCGGATGGAAAGATGAATACCTACTACTACCGCCACTTAGTTACCTACTACGATTCTAGTTACTGTACCTACTTCAAATCAACTATAGATGACGTATTCTCCATGCCTGAATTGCTGCTACCAATCCCTCGAATGGTGCATATGAAGTAATAATATTTCTATTGCATAAAGATGCAAATGCAGGTAGCATTGGAACGCTTCACATCGCATTGCATTGCATCGCATATAGAATCACAATTTAAGAAGACGAAAAGTAGGACCAAAAATATAAAAAAACGAAAAGAATTTGATGTCTACTATGCACAGAGATGCAAATTGCAAACACTCATACCATTACATACTCAAACAAACAAACACACATACACACAAATAGAAAGAGAGCTGATAAATCGTATACTTTTGCAGGGAGGTATCAGCATCAACATACATACATACATATCGACAGGCGTCAGTGTTGCCTATGCAACTGGTTATTCATTGCATATGTTGAGTTGAAAAATGAAGGAGGAGAAGCAGAGTGTACTATTCTGAACGAGAGAGGGATATTTGAGAAACCATAATAAAAAGAAGATGAATATGTAATTGGCAGAAAGAAATTACAACAACAATAAACAGCCACCATAATAATTCTAGATTAGAAATTGCAGGCGATATTGATGGAGGACTTCTGCTTCTTTTTTCTTTTTTCTTTTTCCTTTTTTTTTTTTTTTTTTTTTTTCTTTTCGTACAAATGCAGAAAGAAAATCACTGCGATTACTGCAATATGCTTGTAGACGGAAATATGTAGATAGCCCAGTACAGAATCTGTAGTTGTTGTTCGAGGAGTATTTTGAAAATGCTTTAATAATTTTGATCTAGTTTAAAAGTAATGCCCAAGTCATACAAACTATGGAAAGTGCGAGACTTTTACATCAAGTAATTAAACTGTGTGTGTCATTTGCAGCGATTGATTCTGACCCTGAATTCAGACTTTCCCAGATTATATGTGGAACTCAAACTATAGAGGCCCTAATTCTATAATTTTAGTATATACTGCTCTTTTCCTATGTTATATGAAGAAATCCCCATAAAAATATGCACAATATAAGATAATGTTGGGTAACGTTAACCAATCTTTCTACAGGGACATCGTGAAAAATATTCTCAATTAGGAAGTTATAAAGGCTATTGAAGGACAAATACTTTATAGCTTGGAAAATTATTTTTTTTATAAAATTTTTTTTCAATAGATAAACTGGATTAAAAGTAAAAAGTACAATCACTCTTCAAAGAAAATATAATTAATAATTGGGGCTACTGAAAATTAAAACCAGCTGTCACCAATTTTTTTATTTTATAGAAATTAATGCTTGGTCGCTGTGGCGTAGTGGTAGTGCGTTGAACTGTTACGCATAGTGTCTGAGGTTCGATTCTCGAATCAGGCAAAATCAAAGAGTAGAAAAAGAGATTTTCTACACTGCACCACCTCTTGGCAGGCAATGGCAAACCTACTAAAGTAAAAATTGCCAATGAAGAGCTTTTCACTTTCGGATTCGGCATAAAATTTTAGGTCCCTTTCATTCATGCACAAATATAACACGCACAACATGAGTGGATGCGAAAGCTCGGCCTAGGCCCTCCATGGGCTGTTGTGTCATTAAAAGAAGAAAGAAAGAAAGAAGATAAGCCGTTAGGGAATAAACAATCTCCAGAGAAAAATAATTTATGTCTGTGAAGGTCAAAATCAACTAACTTTATTTAGCAAATTATCACTTAAAAGAATATTCGAAGAAAATATTTCCAAATGAAAATAGGTGGAATCCCTTAAGATTAATACAGACCCTTGACAGAATAAATGTTAATCTATATTATTTTTTGCAATACTATCTAAAAAATAAAACATATCTCTATAATATTTCCACCAAAGAAAATATTCCTCGTCGAAATACGACTAAAGGTCAAAATCTCCAAAATTTTTTTTCTTTTGTACAAGAATCGCTTTATGAGGAGTATTTCCTATGATTTCTGTACAATACCAAGAAACATTAAAAAACAAGCATTCGAATTGCATGAGAAGAACTTGTGGACAAACTTCATTTCATTCTTCGTAGTGAATTCTACTAACATATACAATTTTATTGCCAATTCACTAAATTAGTAAATTTTCAAGGAGCGAAGGTTATAAATTTGGTGGCACTGGTTAAGTGGAACACCGCTTCCGACTAACACTTCCTGCTTCTGAACAAAAGTACTCATAATAAAGTACTTATGATCCCCTTGCTTAGCATAGGGTGAATGTACAATGAGCTGAGATAGCGGACTGTAGAGGGGACCCAAAGAACTAAGCCCTTGTCGGAAAATGCACGAAGAGTACCACACCTAACATTACATTGCGTTCCTGTCTTCCATACTATGGTTCGTTTGATACAAAAATTTGTTTGTGGAGATATTACTCCCACTTGTATAAGCCTACCCATATTTTTTACACAGAATGCCATTGACAAATAATACCTCCATAGCAAATCTTAATGTCATATTCAGATTCTATTGAAAGTGCCCGTCTCCTTTAGTGTGAATGGTTACAAAATCAACCAGTAAGGATTATTCAGAATATATCGGGAGTGCTCCGCCCCCTCATAAAATTCTGCCCACACTTTTGTCGGAGCATGGCAAACGCCTTTGTACCAAATCTCAGTATTGTAGTAGGAATAATTCCGGAGATACTTATACTCAAGAATGCAAAAAGGTTCTCTGGAAGTCACGCCAACTCGAAAAAATCCAATCCTCAGACGAATTGGTTTGTATTAAAAAATATGAAATCTTCTCCTTTTTAGAGTATTTTTCGTAGAAAACAGAGTTGGACTTTGGTGGTTTTGGCCTTGAGTGACCCCAAGTACTTATTTTTGGATAAAGTATATTTTTTCGTAGATTATTTATTTTTCTTTATTTATCAAAAAGCTAGTTTAAAAAGATTGTTGTAAAAACAATTTGTCTTTTAAGGATCAAGTTCTATAAAAGAAATTCGATTTAGGAGTTAAAACCTTCAGTGATCGCAATATTTGCTACTTTCATTACCAAGAGTTTATCATTTATAAAGATAGTAATGCGAAAATATGTAATTTTTAATCTCTTACGATATTTTTCTCAAAAAAAAAACTTCCTGGTAGCGAATATTTTTCTTGATAACCCTGCAACAGGCCTCATGATCATTCATGGTAATTTGCATATATATTCGTATGTTAGAACAGTCCATGTTCTCTGGGTATACTTAGGAGGGTGTAAGGGAGGGAGGTGGACTAAAATTATGAGGTTTTGACTTCGACAGTTCGAATCCCAAAGTGTTACACAAAATGTAGATATAAACGATATAAAATTGTCTCTCTCTGTAACAAAAAAAATCATACTGGGAGCAATTAATAATAGTATAAGTATAGATTATAATATGTATTTATTGAGGTGGTAGTGGTACTAAATAATAATCATAATAATAAAAAATACAAAATTGAAAAACTTTACAATCCTTTACGCTAGAAGTTAACTCACAATTAATCAGAATTGCTTTCTAAGATTTGCAGTCAGCGTTGCAATCACGTTGAGTACCTACTAACGCACTGAAAATACTGAATTGAAGAAAAATATGTAGTATGTATGTATGTATGTATGTATGTAGTGTGTGTGTGGAGTGGAGTAGTAAACCCTCGCATAAAATTTAAATACGATTTTTATGCTGTGTAATGTTGAATCATTTTTACAGCCGCAATTTTATGTCATTGCAAAACGTTGCGTTTTTTCACCCTCTCCCTCTCTCCGCCAGTTTGCACTCTGACCTCCTGACTCTAAATTGCGCTAGAAGGAACTAAAAAATTAAAATAATAAAAAACGTAAGTTTAGTGCGCTGCACAATTTATAACGTACTTGTATTTAAATTACCTCCTCGCTAACTGCAAGTTAAATGAGGTGGAACTTCTTCTTTCCACTTCTTCTTCGACGTCTTCTTCTATTTCTTCGACTGCTTTTTATATTTCTTCGACTTCTTCGCTATTTTTACCATGTACGAATAATAAAAATAATAATTGCATTGATGTCAGTGCAAGGCATTTGTGTCTGAGTAGCTCGGCTTAAGCTGATTAAAGTAATTAGATTATTTTCGCATTGAGTTCCCAGTCGCAATTGCATCAAGAATGAAAAGAAAGAAAAAAAGAAAAACACATGCAAAACAAAAAAGAAGGGGTTCTTCGTAGTTCTTATGAAAGGATAAAACTTCCTTATTGTAAGTGGTCGTAGATAGAAAAAAGCATAGCAAATGCTGATTGTAAATAAACAAACAACCAATCATACGAATTGCCATCATTTATAGTCATTTAAATGCAAAGACCTTGTGTGTAACTTCCAAGAATCGCCAGAGTGACGAAAGTATCTCATAGCGCCAATATGAATCATCGTTGGTGCTTAACTCGTTAATGGGATGTGGTACATTAGGATCATGTCTTATTGTAAGTTTCTGCAGTTGTAGGAAAGTTTATAGAGCATGGAAAAAGAAAAAGATATTAGGTGCATTATTCTTCTAACTGCTTATGTAAGTAGATACTTAGTTTCGCTAACGGGTTTAAACTCTGGAATTTGCTGCCATCCTAAAGAACTCGATTCTTCTTCAATGTCGGAGTATCTTATAGCTGAACCTGTTCTCCTACTCTTGGGATATAATATAATAGATACTAAGTTTGATATATTAAATAAAGTGGGGGTGTTCTCAAGGTGTCTCAGTCAATGTCGTATCCCAACAATTGTGGTAAATTATATCATTTCTCATATACAATTTTACAACAAAGTAAGATACCTAGTGTATTCAAGGAAAAATGTTTTTGATTTCAACCCCCTAGTTACTTACATTACATAACCCACTAGTGACTAACATCACATATTTGCTCTCTTTAGTATTGTAGAAATAATAATATCGAGTGCCATAAAAAATTGCATGCGTGTGTAACACATATATAACGTTAGTCACTAGTTACTGTTGTTGAATGCTCATAGTTAGTCGACTTCTAAACGTTATGTTCCTCAAGTCAGAAAGATTCATTATATATGAGTTCGCAGTGATTGAAAGGGATTCAAAGTAAGGAAAGTTTCAGAAGCCGTGTGCTGCACACTTCCACTCGGAGACCTGCAGGTCCATTACAAATGCTTTCATATATGAATGCCAAGGAGGAGGTGCGTTGTCTAATCGATCCGCTTAGTTATTGCCACTGGGGCTATTCTTTTTGAACCACTTCGTTCTCCATATTAATGCGAGAAGATCGAATATCTCTAATTTCGTTATCTTTGTTAGATCTGTGAAAATTTTTAACCCCAAACGCTGAAGCCGTTTTTTCTGTAGTCTTGAACATTAACATACAAGGTGAATAACGATTCTTCCTCTTCTCCGTCGTAACAACATGTTAAAATTTGTGAGTATACAAACGCGCTGAGAGCATTGACGCAATTCCACAGTGCCTCTTTGTGAATCTTTAAGAAGCCTTTCTGTATACTTGTTAAATCTCAAGACAGCTATTATTCTCCCCTGTCTAACATTTGCCATAGGGCTTTTGAGACTTCGCTATTGGTTCGATTAGTCCATGACCAGTTTGTCGCTGTGTTAGTATATTTATCAGACCTCCTTCGTAGTTCATACATCGGGTGTTGTCCATGTTCGTACCTTTTCTGGCCATCCCATTTGCTAACCCGTTCTCTTCGATATTACTATGTCCGAGAACTATGCATGGAGAGACAGTTTGAGGTCTCACAGCCATGAACGAAATTCGGCACTATGATGCAATCTTTGACCTAACAGTCGTTAACTCTTTTGATTTTAAAGCGGCTTGGCTCTCCTAAGAAACAGTAACATTCGACGATGAAATTGTGCTATTTTGTGTAAGTTTTTCTGCTTTTCGGTTGCGAAGATCTCTGATTGAAAGACACTGCAATCATCGCTAAGAGGATATGAATGCCATATGCCATGGTTCTCCGCCACTTATCATTGAATTATCGGTGCAAATAATAACTTCAGTGTTTCGCAGTACCAATCCATTCACCTGGTTAGATCTCTGGTTAGATAAAGCCATCGAATATTTGTAGGAAAGAAAGTCCAGGGCCGGTACGGTGTAAAGTATTTACGTCGACTACTCTTCTCTATCTCACCCAGAATTGTTGAATGTTCATAGTTAGTCGACTTCTAAACGTTATGTTCCTCAAGTCAGAAAAGTTATTTGCGGCTCGTCCCTGAATGAACCAATGCAACTGCAGCAAGTTAAAAATCATGTTGAGTCCCTACTCTCCGCGATGGATCCATATCCAATAATAGTTCTGGTTATTGTGTTAAACTTTCCGCGAATTGTATATGGTGACAATCCTCATCCAACCCTCCCCGGAATTTTGGATGATTTTTGGAAAATTTACTCTAATTTATGCTAAAATTGTTACCTATGTATATACATATACAAGCTCATCCTCGAGTTTGAACTACTTTCCCTAGAACAAATTTTAGAGTGTAACGAATCCCATTAAGTTCCACCACCCCCACAATTCAGTATAATAGTTGATGGCTAGAAGAATTTCACAAGTTTTATATAAAAATAATCTGCAAAAAGAACAAAAACAAAGTGATCAAATCAAATTAAAACTAAAACTAAAAAAAAGGGACAACGCAAAATGAAAAACGTTCAGTTAGCAAAATATTTTACGGAGCAGAACAAAAAAAAAAAACAAAAACCCAAGCATATAATTTTGTTGACGCGTACGAAATGATAAATGCAATCATTATATTAAAATATAGTAACAACAACAAAATGAAAATAAAAATCATCAACAACAATAAAATTAAAGCAAGAAGATGAACACGAACTCATGATTAAACTATACAATCAACCGGTGAAGGAAAAGTGAACTCCAGCACTTCCACCAGCTCACAGCAGAGCCTCTGCTCTGGAAACCAGAAAAGATCCTTTTACGAAAGAAAAAAGAACAAGAAAAAAGAAGAATAAAAATTGCAAATGAAAAAAAAATTTTAACAGCAAAAGAAACAGAAACGATCGTGCAACTTTGCCCAAATGATTGCTGCTGATTGTTGTTGTTTTCAATGTTGCTACAGTAACAACAGCAATAATTTGTTACTCCACATTTATTCTGTTTTTTTTTTTTTGTGGTTCGTTTCGTGGCAACAGCATCAACAACTGAAATGAAGAAGAACCTTTTAAAGGATGCTTTAAGATTTGTGCCGTTGCTCTTTTTCACAGAAGCCATGGCCAGAAAACGTAAGTAAGTAGGTAGGTTGTAGAAGTAGTAGGTTGCCAAAGAAAGCAAGAAAGAAGAAGCTCTTATGGCAAAGAGCAAGTTCTGCTTCTTCTAAATTTGAGTTGTTTTTGTTGCCTGCTGTTTCTTTTGCTTCTTCTACTGTAGAAATAATGGAACTTTGTTTTTTTTTAATTTTTTTTTATTAAATAAGTTTATTTACACATAGGAAAATTTCTTATGAGTTTCCAATTCCTAGGACTGCGATTGGAGTGGGACTTTCATCAATATGATCGATGCGTTCATAAATATAATGAAAGTGATTATAGTATTGATTTATTCATGTATCATAATGATAAAAGTTTGAATCACTACGAAATAAGGAAGGAAGTTTGGTTGATTATGAGAAGCTTCGCCAAAAAACTATTTACAAAAAACTATTTACTTATCTGGATTAAGGTGAAAACATATCAGCTCATCTCTCCCTGCTAAAATTCCATCACATTTTTGATGTAAATTTGGTTTGAGTATTTGATTTTTGTCTACTTTGATTTGGATTTTAATTGGACTTTGGCCTTGAAGACCAACTTCAAAGTGCATGAAGTTTAAAAAAATTCACGCTCATGGAATATTTAGAGAAAAGTGAAGCGCTTAGTTTTGCTGCAATGGGTAGAATCTCTTAATACCAACATGATTTTGTTTTACTTATCTGTTTCCATTTTGACGTGTAATTTTATGGAGGAAAGCCCCCGAACCTATAGAAGTTTGCTTAATGATTTTCTCTATTATCATAGATTAATTTTTTAAATTTTTTTTGAGTGCACACGTAATTTGTTGTTGTTACTTTCTTAACATTAATCCGTAACACTTGCGTTTTATGAGGTTTGATTTTTTTCTTCCAACTTCCAATATCGTTGATTCTTCATTGCTGCTTGTTGTTGGCATGTTGTTGGCGAAAAAAAGGTTGACTAGTTTGCGTTTGTGTGTGTGTGCGTGTGTGTGCTGGGTTCGTTCAACAACAACCAGCGAAGACTTGAGGGTCTCTGCCTGTCTGTTTTAAAATGTGTGCCTTGTCTTGCATTTAAACGATCTTTTTCATTGTTGTAGTTGCTATTTCTAAAGCTGCGAATGTGTGTGCAGTTCTTTAGTGTTTTTGTATGTTCTTTAGGTTTTGTGTGTCTTCAACAAATGTTAGTTTTTTTCCAACCATTTTTTTTTTTGTAGGTTACACATTGCGTTTTCGAGTTCTGAGTTGAAGTCGTTCAGTCTTTTTATTATACATACATACATTATGAGCTTGAGGTCTTTAACGCATTTGTCTGTCTGTCTGTCTGTCTGTCTGTTTATCTGTTTGGCTTGTCGCTGTCGTGGTCTTCGCTCATCCCAGTCCCTGTCCTGTGCCTGTCTTCATCGTCAGCGCTTCAATACCAATACCAAATTATGTTGATCTTTTGCTGCGCAGCGCTGCTCTGCGATTGCTACCTGTCTTACACCAGAAAGTGATTGCGCTTTTTTATATATCTTTCCTTCTTCTTCTTCTTCTTCTCGTTCTGGTTGTACAGCAACAATTCAATGTTTTTTTTGTTGTTGACGGTTTTTTTTCATTAATTTTATTTATTCTGTGCTCTGTGCAGAGCTGGGCATTATTAATCAAGAAATTCACGCTGTTAAAGTTAATTCGTTAATTGAAAAACAAAAAACAGTAACGGAGTTTAACGTTAATTGTTAACTCTATCTTTTTGACTCTAAATTTTCTATCAAATATATTTTTTTTTTCCAAAAACAAGTTCACCAACACTTTCTCGCTCGAAAAAGCAGTAACTGTCACCACTTCCGTGGAGTCGCTCTTTAGCCAGTTATCAACAATCGTGGATGACACTTTTAAGCGAACTTTTGTTCTTGTTGTTGTCAGCATCCTCGTTATGCTTGTTTTGTACGAAATATCGGTCTCGTTCTTCATCGAAATCATGGCTACCTTGACTGTGCACGCCATAATTTTCTTTACCTTACCGGCCTTGGCAATATTGTAGTTATCTTACCACATGAGCCGAAACGTTGGGTGGAAGAAATTTACGCGAAAATTAATCAAACCGTTTTCGAAATGAATGTAAAAGTTAATTGTTAACCAAAAATTTGATACCGTTAATAAACGCTTTAACGATTTTCTGCCCAGCTCTAGCTTTGTGCTTTGGTCGTTCTTATTGCTATTGGGTTTATTTTATTCATATCTTTTTGTAAGGTTATGTTTTCAACAGCAATAGTATGAAAATGAACAAACACCACCAACAACCATAATCAATACAACAACAACAACAACAACAACAACAACAGCAACGAGACAACCAACCCATAGAACCCTTTAGGCTGCGCTCTTATTTGCTCCATGACATTTTCATATATCGCTCGATCTCTTTGCACTTTGTGCATATGATTTCGACAACTACGAGGCCTGGGTTCTCCTTCTACTTTGAGCACCGTACCTGCATACGAACGTACGTGTTTTTCTTCATATAAAAAGTATTATCTTCATTATTTTTATTATTATTGTTATTGTGTGTAAGAATGTGTGTGAGTGTGTGTGAGTGTGTGTGTGTGTGTGTGTTTGGGAGCTCCTTCAAATTTGGTCGTTGTTGTTGTTGCTGGTTTTGGTGTAATTTTTATCGTTTCTTTTAATTTTTTGGCAGTGCTTCGAATGTCGCTGCTGTTGCTTAATCGTTCATTGCTGTTGCCACTGTCACTACTGTTGTTGTGCTGTCGTTGTTGGTGTTTGTGCATATAACAAAATTATGCTCTGCTATTTTTTTCTTATAATATGAACCTAGCAAAAGAAAAGAAAAAATATGCTTCTCTTTCATTTCAATCTTTATCGAAAGGACCAAGAAAAAAGATTAATTATCTCCACTGTGCTGTGCACACACGCAGTGTTGCATTGTTTGCATGCCTGTGTGTGTGTGTGTGTGTGCTTGTGTGCAAGTATGCTGGCTACTTGTGAATTGAGCTGTGCGCAATTAAATGTTGATTTCAAAATCAGGGTACAAGAATATATAAAAATGTTTAAATACATAAAGACATACATACATACATCCATACATACATAATCGTACATACAAACTCGTACATACATACATACATACATATGCACATACTCGTACATACAATTGTGCATAGTAAAATTTACAGAGCTCTTCTTTACATACTTAGTGAGGTACTAATCTCACTCGCCATCAAATGATGTAAATAATTTTCTACCCGAATAGTTCATTTGTAGCATATTACATGTGTATATGTATGTGACTGTTTACACTGACGCAAGCATGAAAAAGAGACATATTTAAAAGTAAGGTAGTAAGAAAGGGAAAAGTCTAATTCTTACTACCTTACTTTTCTACCTATCTCTATCGCACAATCTGTCACGCTTGCGTCAGTGAAAATAGCCACTATAGCATATTTTTTAACCAGTTTTTCTCTGGCATGCCCCTGAAGGAAAAACCCGGTATTGTTTGTGGAGCTGTTGACCATTAAAAGAAAGTTCTTTGAATTCGTATCAATAATCCTTTGATATTGTTCTTTGAAGATCCCATTTGTATGCGAGGTAGGTGTGGTTATGGGCAGTGTTGATAAAGCACACCATATTTAGATTAATTTTCTTCAATATATCTTTTGATATTGGCATTTGAATATTTCACTTGTATAGGAAGTAGGCTTGGTTATTTGCCAACATTAACCATTTTCACTACAGTTGTCCCAAATGCTATTTCAGTATACTGATTTAAGACTTATTTATTTACTATTTCTTTTAAAGTTGCTTTTCGAAAATTTCACTTACAAGGAAGGTACCGCGCCCAATTTACCGATTCAGCACACTTTAGTACTTAGTCTCTTCCCGACTATAAATAATGTAACTATAAACCAACTTTGGCACCAGATCGAACTTATGTTAATCATCAAATAGATTCTACTGTCTTTACTATACTTTTGTGCATGAAATATTAACCAGAAGACGCCCAAAATGCATAAAGTTCTGTCAATATACAGGAATAATATTGGATTTTTAATAGCAAAAGTTTTAATCGGAATTCTATTATTTTATTCTTCTTGGGGACATACGAGGTTCGATAATCAACTTTACTGTGTTTAAGTGGAGTGTTCGCGTGGTCGCTGTGTCATAGCTGATAGTGGCATTGTCCTGCTACGCAGAGGTTCAAATCTTGGCACAGGTAAAATCAAAAATTAAATTGAAAAATAAAAACACCATCCTTTGTAAGGAAATATCATACCTACAAGTGTAAAATTTGGCAAAGAAAAGATTTTCCATTTGTGTACAAATATAACACGCACAACAAAAGTGGTTGTGAAAAGCTCGGTCTAGGCCCTCCATTAGCTGTTGTTCCATCAAAAGAAGAAGAAGATCAAATGGAGACATCTATCTGGATTCTTAGGTGATTTTATGCAATGTAAGAAAAATATATAAATTTTGTCCAAAATGGAGACACGTGGTTGAAGAGTAGAGATATCGATATGAGAGAATGGAACTGAGAAAGACATTAATTTATACTAATCTGCAGTTACATTTACGGATACCAGTTTCAATTTTAATTGTAGGCTACAATTAATAAAAGCCAAAATATAGAAATATCGTTGAATTAGTGATGAACTGATTTAAAAAATTCCGTTTTGAATTATTTCAAAGAAAGATTTTTTTTTAAATATTTGTAATAGTAGGTACCTAGTAACTTTCTAATAAATAAGTAGAACTAAATATTTTTATATCTTTAGAATTCATTTAATGTAAGCAGATATTAAAAATTTAACGTTTTACTTCTTTGTGTAACTACACATGTTTATGACATAATAAATTAATAAATAAAATATCAATAAAGAAGATTTATGTTTCTATAAGTATGCATGACAGTGGCGGTATTAACTTCAATGTAAATTATAAGATGTAAAGAAAAAAAAAACGATCTCTTTACTCAATTTGGGTAAGAAAAACTAATCTACTAGGTACTATACCTCGACTGATACTAGGCTGTGAATAAAATATTTGAAAATATTAAAAACCGCTACTGCTTTACACTACTTTTTTTTACCTGAATGTATTGTATTAATTATACAATAATGTTGGAAATTTTATTGCAATTTAATGAAAAGATTACTTAATTTTTATTTGTTCATATTAAAGTAAATAATACAGGAAAAAGTGAATGTATATATTCACTTAAAGCGCATTAATTTAACGAGAAGAACTTGACAGAATTTTGTGCATAAATTACGCGAAAAGTGCAAAGCGTATTCAAAATCAAGATAGTAAATACTTATAAAGTTATGAATACAAAAAAAGCTACCCAGCAAAAGTGTGTAATAAATATTTACAAATTGTGTGCATTTTAAAACTCATTCTAAAACTCATTCTTAAGTAATGAGCTTTGAAGAATTGTTTTAAAAATTAATCCTCTATGGGAATAATCGATAAATGTTTCGAATATTTATATAAAAGGTGATTTTATTGCTGTTTGGATTTAAGTGAAGATTTTTTGACAGTTTCCTTGTGATTCGTTGCATGTGTCAAAGTCAAATATGCTGAGTTAGTATTGCCATTTCATCATGGAAAGGCTTACACCCGATATATGCATATAAATTAGTGAATTTTAATATCCAAGTTCGTGCTCTGGCAAAAATGTTGGACCATTTAATAGTGTTCAGCGACGAAGCTCATTTCTAGTTGAATAGGTATGTCAATAAGCAAACATTGTGAAATAATTGGACCTTAAAGAGATTAGTTCGGTGAGTAATTTATCTCATGTCTCGGATCAGTGATTTGGCCATCTAGATAGTGCGATTTGACGCCCCTAGATTGTTTTTTGTGCGGCCTTGGAAAACAACATTACACGTCTTATTAGCTATACACCAGCCGAAATGCCTCTCGATATATCGGCTGATATACTCCTCGCATGGATCACTTACAACTGAATATCTTTGAAAAAACTTTATCACATTGAAAAGTTGTTACGAACTCTTTTAACTCTTGAAAAGTAAAACTTAATCCAAAATAAAGAGAATATTGCACTCAATACAAAATTTTGCTTATTTAAGGGCTATATTCTTTCAAAGAAATTGATCAAAGGTTTGGTTTTAACCTTCCATTAAAATTTTTTGGGAGAATAACTTATAGTGTTTAGATAGATGGTTTTTTGTAGTTTGTGGGGAGAGAACTAGACTTTCACTTTGGCGATTCGATTCCGCCTGTCCGATGTTAATTCTCATAAACTTCTAAATTGAATAAGCATTATAAGAAAGTTTGCCAATTCACCAATTGTCAGGCAATGGCTAAACTACCAAGTGATAGCAAATTGCTACCCTGCCATTCGGAACCGGAGTTAAAATGTTGGTCCAATCATGTGATAATGTGTCACATTGGGCCGTTCTGGACTAAGTTGACAGCCACTCAATCCAAAATGAATGTGGATTTGGTCACTTTTGCACACAACGCTTCATATTGTTTGTATGTAAGATATAGCCGTACTCAGAGCAACAAGTTATCATTTGTTGATGTCCTCTACGGTGAACCAATGTTTTCTCGAAGGAAGATACTGCCCTGGCCTTTTTCCCCAAAAACAGATATGAACACAACGACTGTCGTAATTAATTAGTCACAATTTTTTCTTTTGGAAAATTTCAGGTTAAAATGGTGAGGTGATTGAGATCGGAAAGTAAGGAAAAGTCTTATAACGTTGGTATATAAAATGAAGAAGGTTTTTACAACGAACAACTTTGACTCAGTTGTAAAAACTGAAGTACTTCAAAACAAGTACTTCAAACGTAACCACCTGTTTCTTACGATTCTCCACTTCTTGGCAGGCAATGACAAACCTACAAAAGTAAAAATTGCATATGAAAAGCTTTTCACTTTGCCGTTCGGATTTGGCATTAAATTGTAGGTCTCTGCCATTCATGTACAAATATAACACGCACAAAATGTGTGGATGCGAAAAGCGAAAAGCTCGGTCTAGGCCCTCCATGGGCTGTTGTGCCATTAAAAGTAAAATAAGTAAAGCTTCTAATTTCTAATTCCTTTAGACACTTTATTTTATTCATGAACAATAGAAAAACGGGCCTTGGAGTCACAAGTGAGTAAAGGTATTACTTTAGAATTTAAATAATTTCTGAAATAGATTGTTTTTCTGGAAATTTGGTAGCTACAAACTTTTTGCTGGGTGAATTGTGGCATGTGTGTGCCAGTGTGTAATATGTACAACAGTGTATTTTGCAATAATTTATAAATAAATCGTCAAAGTTGACATGTATGTTGAAAATGTTTATTTATAAATGCACATATTTATGAACATACATACAATGTAAACACACAAGTGGAAAATTTGCGCTTAATCTTTTGCGCCGTAAGAAGATTCTCAATCCAATGCAGACAGAAAGGAGTCAGAATTTCTGTGTAATATTTTTATGACACTTTCTTAAGAATATTTAATACGTACAATACGTGAAACATGAATTTCTAATGAGAATTCTACCAAATGAGAACACCCAAATTCAACTTCCCTATTGGTAGTTAATGTTGTTGAAAATTTCGAAAGTTAATCACTGTCAGACAATCAATGAAACACCAAAAAGGAAGTTCATAACTATGTACATAAGTATTTATAAAGCAGGTAGCTAAAGGTACCCCGAAAGCATATTAAATAATTTTAATAACTGTGCACTAAAATAAACAAAGTATGCAAGAAGGTGCAACATTTTGTTTTAATTACTTACTCGCTTACCGCTTAAGTTATACGCTGAACTTAACGACTTCTCTGCTCTTTTTACTTTTTCTTCATAGCATTTATGTATGGCAAAAAGAATTCATCTTTTTATTAAAAACAAGAGCGTACCAATGGCAGCCAGTACCTTTTATGGTGGCAATTTGTACATACGCATGCAATGTTCTTACGTAAGGTACGTACGTGTGTCTCCCTACTCTTTCCGCTAAATTCCCAATACAACGAAAGCAACAACAAAAAAGTAGTTTATGCTACAGAAGAAAAAAGAAAAGATTGCTGAAGACTGAAGAGTGACTGAAAGTATGTATGACGAAAATAAAACTGAAAGAAAAAAGAATGTGACAACGTGCGACAAGCGTCAAGTGCGCTGTCATTTGGTAATTTTTTTTCCCCTTTTTTTTCATGCATACATGTAAAAATGTTTGAGCACAGCTTAACTGTCATTTTTGTGTTATGTCGCATGCTTGATGAGCAGCTAACGCGCTTGATTGCTTTTCCGCGAGAACTTTTTCTTTCGTGGTACATATCTTCTTTAGTATCTGAGCTCATTAAAATGAGAGGAAAAAGTCATAAGGCTGCAATTAAAAATGGCATAATCTTACTTTAATTTCAAATAACATTAAATATAAGTAAGTACCAGTTATTGGCATGTTTATTTATGGAAGTGGTGTAGGCAATTAGCGTTGGACGAATGTAAAAACCTTAATCGTTTGTCGTTCACCTCTAAGTTACAGCAGCACGGCTTAGATATGCACCTACTAATTATCTCGCTAGCTGTGATATGAAAGAATTTTATAAAGTGTGAGCGTATTGCTCAAAATACATGGCTTCAATATTCGCATTATAACCGCACTTATATATAAGTATACACACACACACACCATAAACTGTATACTGAATTTATGTATGTAGTTGTAACAGTGTAAAATTCGGTGTACTAGTTGTGGGGGTAAATAGCCAAAGAACAAGCTTCCTGAAAGCCCTTTCCGGTTTGACAAAATAATCCTTATCTATTTTCCACAAAAATTATTTTAGGATATGCCCCTCGATAGGCTGTCGACTATCGATGGCTGTCAATGATTGTTCGACTATTCTTACTTACTTACTTTTAATGGCACAACAGCCCATGGAGGGCCTAGGCCGAGCTTTTCGCTTTTCGCATCCACACATGTTGTGCGTGTTATATTTGTACATGAATGGAAGGGACCTACAGTTTAATGCCGAATCCGAACGGCGTATTGAAAAGCTTTTCATAGGCAATTTTTACTCTTGTAGGTTTGCCATTGCCTACCAAGAGGTGGTACCGTGTAGAAAAAATTTGTTTTTCTACTTTTTGAATTTGCCTGTGCCGAGATTCGAACCCCGGACACTCTGCGTAACAGTCCAATGCACTACCACTACGCCACAGCGACCACCTTTGCCATCGACTATTCTTAGTTTCGCTAATTGTGAATTTCGATTTGATCTATCAGAAGCGATCCGCTATCGACTGCTAGTCGTTTGTAAATTCGCTCGATCCACTTGTTTGTTGAATAAAGACTAAAATGTACTAAGTATGTACCATTATCTATTACATTTTAGCATATTTTTATTAATTCATTGTAATTACAGCAGCTTGAGAAATTGATAGCAAGTTTTATAAGGCTCGTTATCGCGGTAATTTTCGTAGAAATTTTGAGATTGCCCTCAACTTGTCTCAGAATGTCAAGGAATGCCCCCTACCTCAATGTATTTGAATCCATTTTCACTACATTGGACTGGAGATCTTTATTGATCAATCTCCAAAGAGTTAGGAATGAGAAATGGTGCTGTCCTCTGCAAAGGAGTAAATGGGATTTTTCGTAAATGACAGAAGGTCATTAAAAGAGACAAGGAAAAGTGTAGGGCAAGGACCGAACCCTGCGGCTTACTTTACTTTTACTTTTGATGGCACAACAGCCCATGGAGGGCCTAGGCTGAGCTTTTCGCATCCACTCATGTTGTGCGTGTTATATTTGTACATGAATGGAAGGGACCTACAGTTTAAAGCCGAATCCGAACGGCGAAGGAAAAGCTTTTCATAGCAATTTTTACTCTTGTAGGTTTGCCATTGCCTGACAAGAGGTGGTGCCGTGTAGAAAAATTATTTTTTCTTCTTTTTTTTTTGATTTTGCCTGTGCCGAGATTCGAACCCCGGACACTCTGCGTAGCAGTCCAACGCACTACCACTACGCCACAGCGACCACCCTGCGGCACTCCTGCATTAATTGCACGATCTTTCGAAACAATGCCGTCTATCACAACACGGATAGAGATGCCACTAAGAAAGTTCGTGATCCATCGTGTGAAGTTACGCCCGACCCCATGAGCAATTAGTTTTGACACCATTGCTTTATTACACACTCTGTCAAACTCTTTTGAAATATCCGAAACAACTGCCTTGCTCTCACCGAAGCCATGGACACTTTGGTATCAGTGCTCAGTGAGGACCGCCATGAGGTCGTCCATAGAGAGATTTCGATGGAAACCGTATTGGCAGTCATTAAGCAATTCGTTTTGCTCAAGATATTCTACTATTTTTTATTTACCTTTTTATTTTTCACATACAATTTCATCTGCCTTCATTTTGAATATATATAAATATATGTATGTATTGTATTTTCATATTTTCTAAAGCTATTTTCATTCTCATTGAGCAGTTTTTAAAACGAACTCGTTTCGAATGCAATAGCGAATATTTGTTACTGGGCTCATTTTCGAATTGGTTCGAAAAGCTAAAATTATGGTATTCATTTCCATATAAATTCATATTGTATGCAATACCCAATTGCCAAACTCTTAAGTTAAGTTAAGTTTCAAAACACAGAAATGAAAAGTTATTGTTCTGACTGACTACATTCGAGTCAACTGTCGATAAACATTCGCAATAAGGCCTTAAAAGTATTGTAAAACTTCGAATACAGTAATACACTATTAATTGAACCCCACTTAACTACGTTTCCTGTTAAATTGTACTAGAAATTTTACGTTTTTAAGAACCCTGTCTACCGGGTTGAAGATCGGGCCTTTTCCTGCAAGGACGAAGACGGAATGACAGATGTCCGGGGTGCTAGGTTATAGTGGGAGCATTTCTCGCAGCAGCTTCATTGCAATGACGGCAATAATTCTGCCACTGCGGAAGCTCCCGAAACCCCAAACACTGACGGCCTTGAAGTACCGTCGCCCGACAATCGCTCGGCTGAAAAACAATAAGGCTGCAGGTGCAGATATGCCTGCCTGCTGAATTGTTTAAGACCGGAGGCGAAGAGATCACAAAACGCATGCATGAGCTTCTATGCAGAATATGGTCGGAAGAAAGCATGCCAAATGATTGAAACCTCAGCGTACTCTGCCCAATCCATAAGATTGCTTCCACGATATGCGCCAACTACTGTGTTATAAGCCTTTTGCATGTAAGGTTCTATCGAGCGTACTGTGCGAAAGATTGAAGCCATGGTCAACAAATTGATTGAACTTTATCAGTGTGGCTTCAGGCCTGGTAAATCCACCATCCACCAGATATTTACATTACGCCAAATCCTTGAAAAGACCAGAGAGAAACAAACCGGCACCCACAATATATTCATCGATTATAAAGCCGCCTTCGACAGCACGATATGGTATCACTTGCACGCCGAAATGTTTGATTTTAGTATCCCTGTAAAGCTCATTTGGCGAAATGACACTGACCGGCACCACCAGCGCATTGGAAATTTGGATAGGCCTCTCCGCGCCATTTCATACCAAAAAAAGAGATTTCAAACAAGGTGACTCTCTATCGTGAGACTTATTTAACCTTATGCTGGGGAAAATATTAGAGCTGCGGACATCGGCATTTCTGGTACTATTTTCTACAAGAGTGTCATGCTGCTAGCATACGCTGATAATAGGTATTGACATCATTGGCACCAACGCGCGAGCAGTCAGTGCAGCATTCTCCAACCTGGAAAGGGAGTCTCGTCGAGTGGGTCTAGTGGTGAACGAGGACAAAACAAAATACCTTGTGTCAACAAACAAAGAGTATTTGACAAAATGTCACTGTTGACAATTACACTTTTGAAGTCACTAAAGATTTAGTTTACTTAGGATCCAGCATTAACTCCAACAATAATGTCAGACTTGAAATAAAACGAAGATTAACTCTAGCCAACACGTGTTTCTATGGGCTCAGTATAAATTTCTCAATCTTCCCATCCTAATGTATGGTGTTGAGACGTGAGCATTGACCACCAATGATGAGGGGCTGTTAGGAGCGATCGAGAGGAAGTGCTAATTGCGTATGTGTGGATAATTGCTATAAATTCAGTAACTGAAAAGGACTATGGCCTCGAACTTCAGACTGAGACAGAAAGTGTCTCAGGTAAAAATAAAGTATAATTTTATCAAATGATATATTTAATCATTAAAAAAAATCCCATCCGGAAATCAGAAACTGTAAAAAATACATAGTACATAATCCCATTCAATCCAATGCAATGACAATCTCATTTTAATTGTGTGCCCAGGCTCAGATACGCGTAGTTGCACACAAAGGTACAAAGATACATACACACACACATACATGCCCAGCAAATGATGTATCTCATTTATCACACCACGCACATTGATGTAAACTACGAGCGTGTAACTGTCAAAGTGACATTGCACAATTGTGTTAAGTTTCTGGTGTGGTGTCAGTTTGAAATGCCAAAATGACACAACAGAAAATTTGTAAAATTTGTTCTTTTGAAATGTTTAACCAGAAAATGTTCTGCTTACTTATTTGAAGGTACATAAGTACGAGCAACAATGGAAATGAATGCAAGTTTAAGTTTTGTATCACTTCTGTTCCGTACTCATTATTTTTTCTAGTATCTTTCGTTCTTTATAAGGAAGCTAATGATTATTTTATTTGATTTTGATTAAAATTTGTTTGCTTGGTTGCTTTGAATTTTTTTTTTGAATATTGGGAAACGATGATTTCTTATTTTTTATAATGTACCACAGATTTTTAGCATGAAGTAAATAATTCCTTTACGATTGTGGTAACATATCGTCACCTTTGTTTAAAAATGCCCTAACTATAATTTTTATTCGAAAAAGGATTAAGTGTACCTATATTCGAATGAAATTTGTCATTAATCTAATAATGTTCAGGTAAGGTCCTAACCTTAGTTTACGGTAAGGAAAAAAATTAATTATATTCGCCAGAAAATGGGCGGCCATCATTATTAAATAAAGAATAGTTAAAGGCATTTCAAAAGAGATTTCAGCGTCTTTCCCTTCGAAATTTAACAAAAAAAAGTAATCAAAAATAGCCTAGTCGAGACTTGCTTGGGAAAAACTGAATACATCATCGGATTCTACGGTCGAATGTTAAATTTACCTGTTTCGGCTTTCCTACAATGTACTCTAACAATCTTACTTACTTACTTTTAATGGCACAACAGCCCATGGAGGGCCTAGGCCGAACTATTCGCATCCACTCATGTTGTGCGTGTTATATTTGTACATGAATGGAAGGGACCTACAGTTTAATGCCGAATCCGAACGGCGAAGTGAAAAGCTTTTCATAGCAATTTTTACTCTTGTAGGTTTGCCATTGCCTGTCAAGAGGTGGTGCCGTATAGAAAAATTATTATTTCTACTTTTTGATTTTGCCTGTGCCGAGATTCGAACCCCGGGCACTCGGCGTAGCAGTCCAACGCACTACCACAGCGACCACTCTAACAATCGTTAAAGGAAATATAACAGAACACTTTTAGCTTGTATGTTTTGCAGGGGTATTAAAGAATCTGGGAAATATATACCAAAACCGTTTCCCTGCACTTATGCATACACTCGTAAAAGACAACTTAGTGACTATAAATACCAGATGTCGATTTGAACTTATTATGTAGAAGTAGGACTAATACCAAAATTTATTTCGATGGATCGAAGTATTGTCGGTGCAGATTTCCAAAATTGAAGCCTAAACTTCATTATTTCAATAGGTCTGTGAGTTGCTCATTTTCCTCTCCCCCGAGTCTGTATTTCTCGCTCCACGTCCCTCTCTACACCCATTAGCTTCTTAATAACTTGTACTTGAGGTTAACGAAAAATTGTTATTTCTTTCATTCTTGGTTTAGCAAAGAAATCTAAAATCGGGTTGCTTTGCTCTATAGATTTTAATTAATAAAAATAAAATTTGAGTAGATTTGTTAGTTGTTAAATCTTAAATTATTCGTCTTCAACCACCAGGTAAGTAACTGTCCACGAATTTGTTCTTGAGATGGTACCAGTAAATATAAGCTGCGCTTTAAATTGTTAAATAATTAAACATGTGCGAATAAAACGATCAATTTCTAATCACGATCAGTATCTAATGCGTTGTATTGTCATTGATAATAGCATAGCCAGTGCGGTGGAGGATTTCCAGTCTTTATGGTATTTATTAATTTTTGCGAACTACTTAATTTTCAGCTCACTACTATTCTTCTTCTTTCTACACTATTCCTCTTAATTCATTATTAATAGTTCACTGTAGTACTACTATAGAAACCAGAGATGCTAATCAATAATATTCTGGAACATAGAGGCTTTAATTTTTTATATTTGAATGCAACCACTTCCAGTGCGTTCTGAAATTGAGTGCTTTTTGTAGGGTAGGTGCTCTTTTCGTAGATTGAATTTTTCTGGTTTTTCCACCACCAAAATTTACGTCAAGGAACATAGTCATAATAAATAAAAAGAATTCTCGATTATCGGACACAAATTATGAAAATTTTTATATTTTATTTTGTATACCTTCAAGCTCAAGAAAGCTCCAAAGCTATTAATACATTATAAATATTAAAAGTCCCTACATAAGTTCTCTAATGTTCCTAAGCCTTTGAAACTAATTTAACTTTATCATAATCATTAATTGAAGTTTGAATTAATTCGCTGCTCTAATGTTGAATAGGAAAGAAGACCCCTTAATTTTAAATAAGTATGTATGTTTGTAGGTGTGTATTGAAAGATAAATATAAAAATATGTATATGTATGCAACTGTAAAATGCTTCTATATTAAACGACAATGAAGAACCCCTTTAGAATAATAAAATATTATAATAATTCTAAACAAACACCTACCTGATCCCAAAGTACAACAAATAAACTTCATAGTAAATGCCAGGCATAGAATTGAGGCAATCGTGTAATTGAAACCACAGCAGTAGAAGAAGAAGACCGTGTGGAAGAAAATAGAAAAAAGATTGGACTGAAGGCTCTCTTTTACGGTTACACATATAAATCGATACGATGCATCGAGCGTAAAGTGACAGCTTGAAGACACAAGCTGGCCATTTGCTCGTACATTCATAGATTATAACCCAATGGAAAAGTAGTCTTTCCTAGAGCTGCCAATTCCAATACGAGAGCCGAGTGAGTTATTAAGCTTATCGAAGAATAGTAAAAGGTAGCCTCTGATACCCTGGGGTTGCTGTCACCATTCTTGTTACTCCTACCTGCATGTTGGAAACGTAGGCAACCTGAGAACACAGTATAAACATTTGTGGAGTTTAAGGTAAAGGTTAGCGGGCCACCTCCGGCATATTCGACTTAAGGCTAGAAGAATCCAGAATGGGCGTCTCCAAAAGTCATCTGAAACGCATCATGTAAGAGGAAAGAGCTGAAACTAATCTTTTCTCAGGTGTCAACCACTTCGTTTTGTAACTGCGTTAATGGATTCTTGAAGCTCCTCTTTTGGCAACCATTGCGACTCCTTACCATTGGGTTACAAGAAATCTCACAATATTATGACAACTTTAAGGGAACCGAACTGAAGTTATTGTGCTTCTTGTTTTATGTTTATAAAAATGTAGAAGCTCCTACCATTTTTGTAGCACTGTGACCAAAGAAAGTGCAGAAGAATAAATTAGAATCTACTTGCTCATGGATGGTTCAAATGAAACGGTCACCGACAGGCGGGGTTACCCTTTTGCGCTGAAGAAAAACCAAATATTTACACACACGAAAAATGACAGAAAAAGCACCTTAATTGTTCGAGTAGAGTAAGGAATAAGGTGAGACTTTAAGACTATATGAGCCGCAGCAAAGTGTTTTACGTACATAGAAATTGGGTTAAACATTTCTGCTGCCGCTGCCGCTAAGTTTAAGAAGCTTCGAAAAGTGTAAGCAGTAAAGGGCACAGAGACCACCAAAAAAGTGTAGTAGGTAAAGTAAGGCAAACAGACAAACAGACAGGCAGAGAGGCAGGTAGGAACGCAGATATACAGAGAAAGGTGAAGGCATTCGATGAATTCCTTTGAATTCAGAATCTTTTAAAGTTCTGGTGTCACATTTCACTTGTGATTTATATTTGTTTAATAAATTTGTGTGCTGTGTTTTGAGGGGGAGTTGGTATGCATGTAAGTAGTAAAGTGAAGCAATCGTTGACTGGAACGATTGCTATATGCCGATAATCGTTTTTCAACTTTTTAGGACCTCTGCTGACATATTCAAGTAGTCACGGGCATGCATGTGTGGGGTAGCAACAACAGTTAATTGAAATGACAAGTTGACAGTTCGCATGAAAAGTGCAGTATTGTTTAAAAAAAAATAAATTCGATCAAAGATTAAATTACATCAAAAACACATTGGAGGAAAATAAATAAATACATACCGACAAGAATGAAAAGAAGAAGAAGAAGAAGACTAACAAAAAAATAAAGAAATTCACGCGCTTAATGAGTGCGGAAAGTTAATTTTCGTTGTCGATATTTTCTTTTGTTGCTTGTAAATCAACAAAAATTTTATCTTACTTGACCCATTTTTGTGTATTTTTAAATGCCTTATTAAAATACCCAAACAAACAAACATACATACATTGATAAATGCATTAAGGTATAAATTCACACATACATATTTACATATGTATGTACATATGTATACTATATATACCATACATGGTATGTTCATATATGGATACCCTTAACCAATTTATAAAATCATGTTGATGTTGCTGCTGTTTGCTGTTGTTTTGCTGTTTGATGATGATGATGATGAAGATGATGACTCACTCATTTAAAGTGTTGCTGAAATTTAAAAACTATCGTCTCTTCTTCCTATCCTGTGTTTTGGTTTTTTTATTACTTTATTTTGCTGTTAAAAATATTTGCGCTAAATGTAATGTTCAACAGGTTCGTCATACACTACTGAGTAGCACGCCAACAGTAATATCAACAATAACGACGACAGCAATAACAACAACAACAGCAATAGGTAAGAATACACATCACTGCAGAAAAATGTAATTTAATATGTAACTGTCATTCCTGTGTGGAGAAACCGGGGGAGCCTAATGTGATTGCAGACATTCATACATACAACCATATGTACATGTGCATGTGTGAAATCATGGAAAAAAAGAAAATCATGCGATCATGATATTTAGAGAATTGCCTTTTAAAAAGACTTAAGAAGCGGCAGCCAGTGGCGTGTATAAACAAGTTTTAGCAGTACACTTAAAGGCTTCGTCAAGGAAATAAGTCCTGGAATTATACCTAGATCGCTGTTATCACTGGGCGGACTTAGTCAAGCCACTCAATGTGTGATGGTCCTGATAGCCAAAATCAGTAAAATATTTCATTAATATTACTCCAAATTTCCACAAATTATAGCATGACACATCACTTGGATACAAATAATGAGTGTAGCAAAAAGTCTAGTTTAAGAATACGCCTTCCTTTAGATTATATCCGATGTATGTAGCTTATCTGAAGTAAGGCTGGTTTTCATACCGAACAAAAGAGCAGAGCACGCATTTAAGACCTATCCACTCCTTACACAGCCCATTTCTCCTAAGATATCATTACTATATATCAAATCTTCCCCACAGAATTGGCAGTTTAGGTCCCTGCTAGAAAACTGCCATCAAAGAGACTCTTAATAAGTGTTTCCAAATGTCCCGGAATTCCGTGTTGTCCTTAAATTTGGTAAATTTTTAAAGTCCCGGAGAGAGTATTTGTTAACGTTAAATGGTATTTTGGAATATTGGTCAAAATTTTTATATTCTACTTTTTCTTTTGAAAGATCAATTGTTCATGAACAACAACATTTTTGTATGGGAATTCATACTGGCCTGCTGATGGGAGTCGTTGGGAAAATTTATTATTTTGAAGTCCTAATATTAATAGCTATTTCATCCTTGTATCCTTCCAGTTTTAATGTATGGCGCTGAATGATGAGAGATTGTTAGAAGCGTTCAATTGGAAGATACTCCGCATTATGTATGGTCCGATATACGCTGTCGATGGGTATCGGAGAAGATGGAACTATGTACAGTAAAAACTTGACGGCTGCATTGAAGTAGTCATGCGCATAAGTAAAAATCCAAAATTTTCGCTGGCTAGGTCATGTTGAGCGAAGGGATTTGACATTCCGGCTAGAAGGATGTTCTATTCGAGCCACAGTAGTGGAAGTTTCAGGGAGGATTGACTGTATTTGGTCTTACTTACCAACTGGCGATAGTTTCTATAACTAGAGACTCTGCCTAGGAAATTAAAGCTGTAGGAGTACAAAGTTCAATCAAACCCATAGATTTAAAAAAAATATGTTAACATCAGTTTTTATAAAATCAATTTATGTATATGCAATTTTTAACTATGGATCAGCATTTTCGGGCTAGGTCCCATATTTTTATCAGCATTGTCCGGAAAACCAAAGTTCCACAGTTGGGAACCCTACAATTGCAATTGACCGCACCACTCTTACTGTAGTTAATGGTTGCAGACGAAATTCTTGAAAAGTTCTTGCAATGCATTAAACACTATGGCTATGCTGACTATGTAACTAGTATTAACAAATAGGGGCTCCGAAGTTTCCACTACATCGGACTATGAAAACTTTAATTTTACTCTTGGGAGAAAGTTCACTCTAAAACTAATCAAACACTCTAAAAGGAAATCAGAGAAAGGTATACTTCCAAATGAAGTGAAATATTGTATTGAAAGTATTCACGATAAAAAGATCACCTGAAACTTACATTCTTCGAATAATGTCAAAAGGACAATTTGAGTACTTCAGGTCTTTCGGCGTCTAAATATACAATAAAATTTGGTTACTGTGAATAAAAAATATACTATTTGTTTAAGTTGTTGAGGCTGTTCGTAAAGAAAACACCAGTTGGTCCATTGTGATACCACATGAGGTGAGTGTTTTTTTACTCCTGATCAGTCCAAATTAAACCATTTTATGCTTTCATTGAAGCATGATTCTCTGATTTCTCTGTCCCTGATTTCAAAGGTTGCTAGTCTTTCATTGAAAGTGGCTACTACTTTCTAAAGCAACTGCAGAAGCTGCTTTGTTCTAAAATGAAATAATATTTTTTTCATTTTTCATTTTTTTTATTTTCAGTCTTTCATATGATACTTTAATATGTATGGTTTCTTAGGTATTTTACTACTCTTAATTTGACAGTTGGCTCTTGCTTTCATGTACATTGATTGTACTAGCTTAATCTAAGTTTTAATCTGGCTCTATCAAGAACTATTGAGAATTTTTGAGCTAACTAGTGGCTTCTTACCTTTTCATTTATTTAACAGTGACTAATTTATCTACATAACTTTTATTAAAACTACTCGTGCTATTACTTAATTCACACTAAGACCTGCAATCTTAAATATTTCGGTTCTTTTATAAAAATTCAATAATGACCCCAGTTTGAATTCATTTGTTCGATATTTTTTGGTAATAACGCCACTGTTTTCTGCAGTCTGGTATCAATTTATTAGTCATCATTTTGACAAATAAGCCAATAAGCAGCAGAATGGTGAGTTATAGAGCATTGGCTTGGAACCCTACATTTAATTTCTTTACATCTGTAACTATGATATGTTCCTCTAAGAGGTAAGTACGCCTCATGCGAGTTCATATTGTCAGAGCCACTAGAGACTTAAAGTTTTACCCTCTTATTAAATATCTTGAAAAATATTTAATTCTGGGTTATTGAAAGAAGCAGAAAGACTTATCTTCGACTTCAAAAAACTGCAAGAATGCATTCCTTTTTCGAATGGAAATTGCAAAATTGGAAGAATGTGGAAAATCAAGCAAAATATATTTTTCTTAATTCAAATCACAATGATTGCGAATCATTTAAAAAATATAAATTCATTCTTAAAAATGTTCAATTATATTACAATACCGTAGTAGAGGAATGCATTCGTTAACAACTCTGAGTCTTTAAGTTTTACTTTGAAGCTCAGCTTAAGCTCAGATCGACTCTCAGTTGGCAATCTATCCAGCTTTTTCGTTCGTAGCGTACCAAAATCACCATCAGCAGAACCTTTTTCTGCATTTAGTTATCTGCCGTGTTCGTTGCGTCGTTTTAATTTGCAAAACAGGCTTAAAAAATAATAATTATATACCTGCTATTCGGATATAATACAATGCTTTTATATTACTACGATATTATTGCATTATTATAGTGCTGTGAGTTGAGTAGGTACGTAGTATCTACTCCAAAAATATGGTATTAAAGTGAGAGTTTCTGATGCGTAACGGATTATGAGTGTTGAGCTGTTGTAATATTGGACATGCACACATACAAACACACACACACACACAAACATCCATACATACCTTGGTAAATAGTTGGTAATAAATTTAATGCCGAACAACAAAAGAGGAGGCTAATTTTTAACCGGAAAATATATGTGATATGGAGAAAAGAATTTTTAAATTATTAAATTATTTTTGCAATCATCAACCAAAAACAAACAAAAAGTTATGACTCCAAATGGAGTGTGTGAGTGATGACTGAAAATTAGCTACCACTTACAAAAGTAGTGTGTAATGACTTGGAACTAAGTAAGTACACAGAAGATTTTCATATACCTATATTATTCAGCTAGTGGCTTATGAAAAGGTATAGGAAAGGTGGTGATGTTTCATTCGACTGGGATGTGTGGAATGGCTTATTCTTACTGCTGATAACCTGATTGTTTTTTCTCATTAATCCTACATGTATTTGATAGTAGTTATTATTTATAAACTAATATTCAATAAATGAAGAATAACTAATTTTGAAACAATTTACATTCAATTTAAATTATTCATGTTGTCCGACGAGCATTATAGAAAATCTATAATCGGCCAGCGCTGATGATTGCATTCTTGGGGACGGTTTTATGTCATTAGTGAGTACGCTCACTAATGATCGGAAAGCTTACAGTTAGATCGAAACTATAAAGCAGTCAAACATTTGAACGATATCTCTTGATATCTGTGAGCTACTTCCCTGACATTGTACAAGGTAAAGAGATTGTCGTAGCTATTCCCATTAGGCACTTACGAGAGGTAGAGGATTTTGTCAGCCAATGGTGTAGGAAAATGTTCATTTAAAAATATGATATGAACTTTAAAGAGAAGTTTAAAAATACCTAAACAAAAAAAAAAAGAAAACAAAAATGAAACGCTTTTATTTGCATATTTGCATATGGTAAATCAAAGTTACAACTTCTACTTCTGTTTTTATATTTTTCGATATTTTTTTTAAAAGTAATTTAATGGTATGCTTAACATGTGTTGGCAATATTTCTTTATACATTCGATCAATGTTGCCATATATCGACAATGATCGATTATATACATGCTGTTTCAGGAAATGTTGTTATTATTGCTGCTGCTGCTGCTGATGCTGCTGCTGCAGATGCTTGCTTCAGCTACAAGTACAACTACAGCAAAGTCAAATTTCTTGATTTGTTTCATTATTTTTTATTAGTTTGTTTGTATGATCAAAATTACATGCTAGCGGTGGGCAATGATTTAGATGCAAGATCTAAGATAAGAAGACTGTATAGACAATGAAAAACAAGTAAAAAAGCTACTGGAAACACATGAGAGAGCAGAAAAAAAAATTGGTAGTAAATAGTATGTAGTTAAATTAATAGTACACAAAATAATAATATAATAAAAAAATAAAAAACCAAAGGTTATAACAACGAAAATTAATTTAAGTAATTAAGGCAGCAAACCGAGTTGAGGAATAGCGTTAGGAAAAATTACTGTACGTGAGGCGAAGATGAAGTAAAATTACATAGAGCTGAATTCAGAATATCAGAATAACAGATTGCGTTTTATTCGTGTGTATTGTAGGTAATTGAGTAAAGATAGATGAGCCCATTTTTGTAGCTTTACATGATTATGCTGATTTCTTCTTTCTTCATTTCATTTTTTTTATATAATTTATTTTCTAATGACTTTCACACGCCTTTCAACCCCAGCTTCTTTAAAAATAAGAGAGGAAAAAAGAAAAACTGTTAACTAAACGTGACAAAGTAGTTTGGTTTTATTTTGGAAGTAGGTTTTTTTTTGTGCGTTCGTTTGGTTTACACTGTGTGACAAAATATGAATTGTTGTTTTTGATATGGGGCTGGAATTCTGATTCGAACAGCGGAAGCGCTACTGAACAATCTTGCATTTAACAGGAAATTTGACTTTTGAAATTTTCATCCTTGGACCGAATTTTAAAAGTTTGAAAAATAATTAAAAATATAAAGTTATATTGGATCATCGTAAATTTGGATTTATTTGAAAATTAATAAGGAGAGACTGCCTTACATTTAAAAGGATTTTCATCCCTTCCTCATAAAAAGCGCTTGAGAAGAAGTCAAATGTATGAAAACAAGTAAAAATGGAAATTAAATATAGAGAAGACTGGAGCAACAAACCGGCATCTGCCTTTTTGACAAAAAAAATGTCCACAATATTATGTAAAAGCCTGAAAAGTTTCGTTTGGTTAAGAGGATATCTTCGGATTTTTATTTTGGATAGCATGCATTTCCGTTGTAATGCAATTACAAAGAATGGTGGCGACTGGACGCCTTATTAATATATTTGCGCAATGGATAATTAATCATTTCAAGATGCTGTGGACTTTTTTTTAAGATACCTTAATTTTTTCAGTGACTTAAGACGATTGATTTCTTCTTGAAAGTATTGTAATATTCAAATATGATTACGGACGCGAAAAAGAAAAATTTCCTTGTGTTTCAATTTTAAAAACTCACTTTTAAATCGAAAAAATTATCCTACGTGAATTTCGTTTTTCAACTTATCCTAATTCAAGCCTGTGGCTTGTTGTCGCACTTGCTACCTCTTTTATTGTCAATATGTCAATGCTTTCTATCTATTTTAATCTCACTGCCCTTGGCGCGCCATCTAGTGGTGACTAAGCTACATGTAATACTTTCGTACATTATTATCTATCAAATAAGTCTAAATTTACAAAGATCTGTTAATGATCCTAAGTATTTTTTATGTATTTTTAAATACTACCTTCGAAAAATGCACGAAATTTCAATTTAAAAAATTCTGTTTAAAATTGAAAAAACTGCTGCTATTAACATGAATTATTGACAATAACTAGGAAACTCTCATGGCAAAATGTCGCACCTATTCCCCAAACCTTACTTGTCATCTCCATTTTTTTAAATTTCTTATAAATTTTAACGCAAATACAAATTATATTTTAAAAGCCAAATTTTTTAAAACCCACAAATTATTTATGTTTTTAGTCAATTTTTTAACTTTAGACTGGAAAAATAAATAGGAATTTGTTGCATTTCAAGAATATTCTCTTATGAAGACAAAAATATTATTTTATTTAGTATATCTTGAATAACTTTCTTTTGATAATCACATGGTTTGGAGTTTTACCTGTCTTTTGTGTGATGAACCTATGTTCATCATTTGTCCCTTTTTTACTTTCTTCGTAAATTTAATGCTCTCTAAAATGGCCTAAAAATCAGATAATGATTTCTATTTGTAATTAATTTTCAATATTCCAGAACAAAAATTAACAACCAAAACAAAAAACCCCAAACCCAAAACCCTTCAAACTGTAAATGCTGAATTACTTTAGTAGCACTTGCTCTTTGCAAGCACGCAGCACAGCGTTATTTTTAAACACGGTTTTTTGTCCAATCATCAATTGCGATTTATGATTTATTTTTTTGGGCCTGAGCCACTAAATGCTGTGCTTGAACCCTCTGGAGGTTACTTTGTTCATTTGTGATTTATGCAAAACTCTTCTAAAAAAAGTAGATAGAGAGAAAAAAAAACCGATCATCATGAATACATAAACCCATTTAGTAAAAGAAGAAAAAATAATATTTTAAATGATCACACAATGATTGCATAAAAAAATTGAAGAAGAAACCGATAAAAAAACCCCTAATGAATGTTGTTGCAACAAAAACGGAAAAGTGTGTAACACGTGCAGCAACGAGCAACTGAATTTAGAGGTTCACACAAAAAATATTTTTGCATATTATACCATGAGCTCAAGCCCTTTTTTTCTGTTCTGAACGAACACCCTAATAGCGCTTTGGCTCCTTCTATTCAGCCAGCAATGTTAATGATCTATGTTCTAGCATAAAGTAAGTGAGCCAGGGTGACACTCTCTTTGTGTTTTTTTTTTTTTGCTGAACTCATCTTAACGCTTTAGCTGCGAAAAGAACACGTACATACGTGGCCGAGGCAGATGAAGTGGTGAACTTCTTATCGTTTTCATGCATCGCAATCAAATACGCATAAATCGTTTTTTTTTATTTTATTCACCTTTTCTTCTTGACGCTCTTAAAGCCTAAGCCTTCAATTCAAGCTATGAATTTCAAATGCAAATTACATTTCAATAGTGTGAAGTATGTAGTATGTATGAAGTTTTTGTTTTTTATATTTTGCGCATTGAAAAATGTTTTTAGGTGATAGGGTGAAAAAATAAACATAAAACTGAACAATTAACTTAAGATTCATTTACTTGTTAATTTTTTTTGTTCTTGATTTTTCATAGAACCCTGTAAATTTCTTAAAAGTCATTGTCATTATCGCACACACGCATCAATCATTTTAATAAGTTTTTAAGCGTTTGTATTTTTTGTTTACTTCTAAGCTTGTATCAAAGTGCAATATTTCATAATTCATGACATTTAAACTTACATAAGTACTTTTGAAGTATTTTCTATAAAAAAAAAAAATTTAAATACGTGTATATACTTATATAATGTTCATTCAATTTTGGATCAATTAAGTGATCGATGACACTTGCCACTTACGCATATTAAAATCAGTAGTACACATTTTTATGTCAAATCATTTCTTTAAAATGAAAATTTAACAAGAATAACATATTTTTAGTATAAATTCGAGCTCAACATTCCAAATAAATCATAATAAAAAATCATAGATAAAAAATTTATTTAATTTTAGATATTTAGGAAATATTCTGTCTCCCACTTTCTCTTTGTGCTTCGTTATTTTTTCTGCTTATCAACCAATTCCGCCACGGGTGACAAAAATTCTCTACCATTATTTGTTTATGTTTCTCCTGTTGGAGGTTAGAGCCTGGTTAAAGCGTCTTTATCTTATTTTCGACGGTAGTTTCTGTTCGATTCATGATTTTCCGAGCTGCTATACTTCTTTGTGAAGTGTTCTCTTCCTGAATGTTTTCGTGCAGTATGCGACCACTGCAAGTTTCATACTGGTCCTAAAATTAGCCCATTTCTGAACATGTTGGTATAATAAAACATAAAATATCATGGATATTTTTGCATCTGAGAATGTTTATGTGTTCAATACCTTAAAAAATAGCTGCCGTAGAACATATTTCTCTCCCTTAAGAGTCTTTTTGGTCTTTTTCAGGAGAAATTGCATTTTCATCCCATTACGAAAAAATATTGGACAACAAATTTTTAAGGTTGCTGAACATAGCCAGCAAGTCTGCAAAATTTAAAGTCAATTAAGTCTATGGGATTTAGGCGTGGTATTGCCCAATGAGGGAGGATGCTTTTTCCATCAGCTATTCTTGAGATGATATTTTAAGTGAGTGCTCCGAGCACTATGCCACAGTAACCACTAAACTTCATCATTGTAAAAAAAAAAAATTGAATAATGGTTTGGCATTGCCAGATTAAAAAAGTTAACGGTGCGTTTATATTTAAAGTTAAAATGGTTATGTCCCTTTTGGAAAACCTTTCAGAACCCGTTGAAACCTAAAATTAACACTGCCAATTACACCTTGACTGATATATTTGACATTAGAGTTGTGAAGTAAGTATTAAACCAAGTCAGATTCACGACTGAAGATTGCACCAAGAATTTTTTTAGTCAATTGATGACTATGAATGTCTCAAAGAAAAGAAGTAAAATTTTAAAATCAAAAAACAATTGAAATAGGCAGAGATGTTAAATTCAAGGGTCTTTCATTTCACTCGTCTACTTCTTACATCCTTGCTAGATACTTTGTAGTCCACACAAGTGTTAAAGTTGTTCGTAAAAACAAATATTTTATAGCGATCCCCTAATGATGGCGTCAACATTTTACGACTATATGTGTATAACATAAAATTTACACATAATTATATGCTACCAGCAGTAGATCAATTAAAATATTAAAAGAAAAAAAACTAAGATATGAAGCTCGAAATATCACTTTTCCTGTTAATTGTATGCACAGTGTTACTTACTCACTGTGCAACCTGTAGTATAACTGACAATTAACAAATAATTAATTTCTTAACCTTCAATACATGAATTTCGTAATCGTTTTTCTAATACTTACTCGTAAACATGGATATTTATTTATTTTTATTGAAAGACAATTTACTTCTTGCTTGCTATTCTACGTACAACAAAAACACTCTCTGCGCGATTTCATGCATGTATTTCGACAACTTTTAATTGCCGATATTTAATTTTTTGGCATATTAACTCGATCAGTTTCATTACATAAATTGTAAATTCATTGCAAATTGAAATGCCCAAAGGCAAAACATAAAGAAAATGGAAAAAAGAACCAAATATACACCAGAAACTCGTGCCAAGGATGTCAACTTCAACTTCAACTTCTTGTAACGATCATACGATCATGCGATATCATGCCATTGCTAGAAAAAGTTAGCTAGCGCGATCACAACGAGATTTCATGTGGTGCCTAAGAGATGTAGCTGGTTTGCTATAAATATCTACGTGTGTTGCTACTGCTGCAGCGATGGCGGTGGCGGCGTAAACCACCTCGTACAGAGGGCGAGCGTAAACATTATTGACCAATCGTACAGTGTGAGGTCCAATAGTGTGTACAATCTACGCCTTTAAGCTCTGCCAATTAACAATTCATTAGATGTTACTTGCACTATGACTATAACAATAAATATGACTTATTAACTGAATGAGAGAGTGAAGCAGTTGAAGAGCACAAGAGCAACGAATTATATTCGAATTTTGTCAAACTGATTTAATTCAAGCAGAAAACTTAAATTTAAACTGCAGCAATAGAGACTCAACGTCGTAGTCGCCGTCATCGTCAACATTGTTAAATTAATGAATTTATTTATGCACAATTCGTGTACTTTATTGAGCTCTAATTGCAGCCAAACCAATGCCAGTTGGAAGCTTGGAAGCTACTCTCAAAACCGGAGAAAAAATCATATGAAGATCATATCAGACGATCAATAATTTAAACTAATTATTGCACAGTTCCAATTTATTGCAACTACAGCAAAAGTAAACATAAAAATATTAATACTTATATACAATAGTACACATATAAAAAAATAAACAAAAATCGTAAAATATAAAATAATAAAAATCCCACTTGATCGTCGCGTCGTCAGAATGATCGGCAAATGTCTATTTGTTTGTGTGTGTGTGGTTGTGAATTTAATTGATTTTATTAGAATTGTGCGCACATGTGCTGCACATGCGCAGCTCCATCAGGTCTCCATGCTGTACATGCTGTAACTAGAGTGCTTACTACCGATCCATCCGAGCGATCACATTTGATTTAGACATGAAGTTAACAAATTTACTACAACTCGCGTTCCTCGCGCGATCACTCGTCGCTAACTTTTGCTGGTTTGTTTTGTTTTTTGTTTGTTTTTTTTTTGTTAGTGTGTTGTTTGATTGCAATCAATTTGTGCGCGGCGGTGATCATTAGAGCGCACAGTAAGGAATTGATATACTTTACTTACGTTCATGCATACATATTTACTTAACTAAGACTGCCTGTGTAGCCTGAAGTAAAAGAAATTCGTTGTTTTTTCTTCCAACCAGCAAATAGCAACGTGCCACGAATGATAAATAAGTTCATAAATTTTTCATAGCAATTTTTTGTGTTGATTTAGTAACAATACTATAAACCAGTAGGAGCTAGTAGGTGTAGTATACTGGTGTAGGGGGCGGGGTAGATGGGAGAACGATCAGTATTTTTAAGGTGGTATTTTTTTCGTTTTTTTTTTCGGTTTCTTTAATAATTGTAATAAATTTTAAACAATTCTAAATTGAATCACATTGTGATCATGCCACTTTAAACTGATATCTTAAGTGATGATCATGTCTTATGTATAGACAATAAATGAAACGATCTAGATAATATAATATTGGCTAACATAACGGAGAGTGATCAGGTGCTAGAATTATAAACGGTTTTTGCTTTGTTTGACTTAATTTCTTACTATAACAACGATCAGTCAATAGTAATGCTAAAGATTGCATCATATTGCCAAAATACTATAACCGCGAAATCGATCTTGTGTAACCGATCACCTAACCATATTTCATTGATATACCATATAACAAAAAACAAAAAACAAAAATTAACTTCGTTGTTATTTATTTTTATTCTTCGGCTTGATTTTGTTTCATAAACCATTAACGATCGTTGTGTTTTGGGACTGACTGACTACAGTCCCTCACCAGCAATAACTAAAAGGATATGAGTATTTTTCATTTAATGTTTTGTTAATTTTAATCATATCCATATGCGCATTCAAGAATCGCTAACTAAGTTTTATCGTTTTTTGTAAAATCTCTGAACGTGAAAGGCAATTTATTAATTGTGCATAAATGCTGGCGAATGCGTTTCTAAAGATCTGTGCTCCGCTGAATACCAGCCATTTTATTGTTTCAAGTATACGAGTATGTGATAGTTGCTTGTGGTTCGCATTTGTTTTTTAGCTTTTTGTTATTTCGGTTTGGTGTAGACTTTATTATGGTTTTTACAGTTTAAATGCCTACAAAGCCCGAATAATTAAATGATTTAAATTTATGACCTTTTCGCAATCTTTGTTGATCTTTGTACACAGATCCACTTAAAATGTTGTAATTCGCTCCCTTTGCAAACATTTTTTTATTTTATTTTTTTTACCAGTGTTCGTAGATTAAATTTGACATTTTAGATCAGTTCATACAGCAATGATGTGGAAGTTGATCGCTATTGAATCTCTACAGGACGTACAGGATTTTGGACGTATAGGATTTTGAAGGAAGGTTTAGAATAAGAGTCCAATGCCTAGTTTGACAAAGAAATTTCTTTTTGATTTTGCCTGTGCCGCGACTCTAACCCCAGACACTCTGCATATTCTTCATACTTAATTTCCAGCTAGCAATAAATCCGGTCTGTATATTAAGTGTTTTTGTATTTTTGGGTTACGATTTGTCAAAATCCTGACGTGACCGAAAAATTCTGCATTCCCTTTCCGGTTTGTCTTCTTCTTCGTCGTGTGAAACCGGTAAAAATAAAGACCGGTAAAATTTGTGTGAATCGTAATACATACTTTTCGTCTCTAAATTTTATTAGGGAAAAGGGGAAAATTCTTCTTCTTCTCTCATGATCATGAAATATAATAATATAAATAAAATGAATTATTAGTGACAGTAATTAGACGATCATAAATCAATTTTCACTACCTTGTTTATACGATTTTTAGTCTGACTTTTTAACTATTTTTCTGCAGTAAAAAAGTGTAAATCAAGAATTACCTATATGTAGGTCGCCAAACTCTCCTGGGTTTCTAGATCAACTTTAATCCCATGATCACAAAATTCGTCACACAATTTGCAGATCAAGGGAATTACTATGGTTAATTTATTGATATACAAAAAGCTCGGCCTAGACCCTCCATCGGCTGTTGTGCCATTAAAAGAAGGATATAATATATAATTAGAATCCCTTGATCATGGGATTTGGCAGTTTTTAAATCTGGTAGTTTCTTTTTTTAATCGTAGAATACCTGACCTTCAAGAACATTTCACGATCATGATTGAAATGAACCAAATTTATACGTATGTATGTAATAAAACATTGATTGAAAAAGTTTTCAAACATTCATAATTTTAATATTTATTTCTTTTTCACTAAAAATCTTATGCATTAATTTGAATAATAATGTTTGATTGCATTCCCTCTCTGATTCTCCCTCCTTCTTTCTCCCACATATCAATCTTCCTGCCATTCAACACAATGCGCTGCATTCATAGGGGTACACCCTAAGTGTTGAATGTATCAATACAAAAAAAAAAAATAATCACATAAAAAAAAACATAAAATTTTTATAAAAAATTTGAATATTTTTGTAATTTTTATATTATATATTATTTTTACATAAAAATTTTATGTGATGACCTTTTATTAAAACATGAAATTTTTAATAATAATTTTCCATATTTTTATAATTTAATTTTTAGAAACCATTTTCAATATTTTTATGTAATATACTTAGTAAGTATATATGACTCAATTTTGACTAAAAATCTCTTGCGATAACTTCAAGCGATAACTTCAAGACCATTTCACGTTCCTGATTGGTTTCCAAAATAATCTTATAATAACTATAACTACACAAAAAAAAAAAAGAAAAGATTTATATACAAATTTAGGTATTTGTCGATTAGAAAAAAAGGGAACTGCTGTGTATTCACTTTTCTTTGTTAAAGTTGCTTGTGCATATTTCTCTTTGCCAAATAAATACATTTAAATAAATATAATAGATCTAGCGACAGGCAGACAGACGCACAGACAAATTCTATAGAGATACGTACATTAAGTGATTCCAATTTTCGATTGCTGACAAAATGTGATCCTTTATGCGAACAGCAGCAACATCAGCAACAGCACCAGGGAGTATCCATAGAAAATAATGGCAATTTTTCAAAACATAAATTAAGTGTCTAGTCGAAATACAAATACACATATTGTATAATGGCATATTACACGCACACACAAACACACACACGCACACATGTGTAATGTCAAATATGATCCTGTCTTCTAAAAACTGTTTGTATATTGCTCCTGCATGCATCGCCGTATCTCCAGATACGTTATTAAGACTGCTCCATCCATCTAATGACTGGCGACTACTACCTGCTCCTGGTGCCTTTTCTGTATTTTCTGTAGGGTTGTTGTTTGTTATTGTTGTTGCTGCGGCTGCTGCTGCAAATGATGCACATACCTACATATGTTTTCAAGTGTCTGGTGCTGCCTTCACTTTTAGTTAAATTTCTTCTTTTTTTTTGCCTTCTTTCTTTCAAATGAAGTAAAAAGTTTTAAATTTCTTGGAAATAAAAGCCTAGACCATACTGTAGAGAAAGCCTATGGTGTCTGTATGTGCGTGTATTGGTAGCGTACGCAAAAAAAAAGGTTTTCTTGCTACCTACTGCTGATGACTGGCACTGGCACCACTTAAATGAAAATTTTGTATATTATTTTTGTTGTTTTTTTTTTCTGTTTTTTTGTAGCGATGTTTTTTTTTGTATGCCTTTTTCTCATCAGTTTTATCAACGTTAGGATTTTCTTTATATTTTTTTTTTACTTATTCTTTTTTTATTTTTCTTTTCTGCTTTTCTGTTTTGGCTCTGTTTCCTTTTTTTCCATAAATTTTTTCTTCGTTTTATTTTCTTCTTGTTTTGTTGTAGGTGCTGTGTGTAAGTATACCCAGCTATAACGAGTATGTGTGAGTGTGTGTGTGTATCTTTGTATCTTGTCTTTATAGGTTTTGTGTTTCTGTTGTTGTTGTTATTGTGATTTGAAACCATGCAGGTGTCCAATATTTTTATATATAAATATATATATATATATATATATTTTTTTTTTTTTTGTAATTTTTATTTTGTACTCTGTCAGTTACGTTTTTGAAAACTAGTTCTAGATTTACTATACTCCTCGACAATGTATGTAGTAGGGTATACTATAGAGAAATAGTTGAATGTTGCATTTGTTTGTATTTGGCTGTCAGTCAGTCAGTCTGTCTGTATGTATATGTGTATGTGAATTCAGTTGATACGTTTGTTGATTGCATACAAGTTTTCAGTTTCGTTGTTGGTGTTGGTGTTGTTGTTGTTGTTGTTGTTACCATTCGTAAAGTGCTTCGCATCCACTTCTGGGCCTGCTGTCTTTGTTGTTGTTATTGTTGTGCTATTGTAATTTTGTTGTAGTATTATCAATTTTGATTAGTAGTGGTCGAGTGTGTTGTTGTTGTTGTTGTTGGTTTTTTGTATTGTTTTTATTTTCCTTTTTTCTTTTTGTAAATAATTATCCAAAATTTGGCGTCACTTTCCGTTAAATTTTTGAAAATTCATTGGAATAGAAAACCACTACCCAAACGCTTACACACACACACACAAACACAAACATTTATGTAGATGAACTCAAACACACACACGCACACAAATATTTAAATAATCATCGTATATATATATATACATGTACAAGTAATATTAATGATGATGATGTTCTTTTTCGTTGAGCTTCTGCATAAATTTAAATATGCTTAAATTACTGGCTATCGAAAAGCTTCAATATTAAATTAACTTTTATTATGTTAAACATATTTCGATAATATTTACATATCTCATAAAAATAAAATACACGTTTTTCTTGTACATATTTCAATAAGTAATTGCTGCACGATGGCATATAAATTTAAATGATAATTTATAATTATTCAGATAGGAAGGAGCCAGAGGAGATAAGGAGTGGGTGGAAAAGAGCTAATAAAAAATTGTACATAATATAAGAAAGTGAGTAAGTTCACCGCTTGGTAGGCAATAGCAAAACTTCCAAGTGATAATCAATAGCCACCCGCCATTTGAAACCGGCGTTAAACTATAAGTACAATCAAGGAGAAGTACAATGGTGCAACGTACTGACTATATAAGGCCTATGGTCCTCCTTCCCACTCAAAAACAACTGATCCATAACCTGAGCAAGCTACAGATCCAAAGATAAAGCCACAGACAGAGCTAGAATAAAAAAGAAATACATAACCAAGGAGAGTTAGAGCCTGTGAAGAAAACAAAGACAGAACAAATCAGATATCTTAGGAGAGTTGGAGCCTGGGAAGAAACCAAAGGCAGAACCAAAATCGTATTCAAAGATACAGCAATATTCAGATACATAGACATAGCCAGAGATTGACTTCATACGGAGGCTGTACCACTGATAAAGACAAGGCCAAAGACAGAAAAAAACCATACGCGAATACAGATGCAGAGACATAGAGTGTGTTCAACTTATAGGCTATTTATTTTTGAAATGTGCACAAAAAGCTTAGAATTGCAGCTTAATACATTTTAAGCCATTTTAAATAGATATGTTCAATGTAGGGGATAACGATTTTTAAAATTGTTCAAAAATACATTGATAAACTTCTCCCAAGAGTAACCACTGTTTCATACTTCAAAATGATCTGACTTTTATAATTGATCTAAAATATTAAGTCATATACAAAGTATCCGCGGTTGGTATCTACAAATCTGTCATGCGGTTGATGTTTAGTGCCTCCGCTATCACCTGACAGCTGGTGTGTCGATCTTGCTCCACCAGTTGCAAAATTTCATCGGCTTTATCAGTGACTTTCAGAGCATCTTTGATATCGAAATTTCGGGAACGGAATCGATCAAGCGACTCCTGGGTCCGGCGTTCATTCACAGCAAACCTCACCGTAAACCGCACAAATTTTTTGGCTTGTTTTTGAAGCGGTTTTACCTTTTCTATACTTAGTAATAAAGTATCGCATAGCGTTTTTCTTCGGATATTTCACTCATTTTCAAATCAATGTAACTTTTTACACTAGCGACGACTTACACAACAACTGTCTTCGCCGAAAACATTTGTTCGTTTGACATAATCGGCCTAGTGTTGCCAGATTTGTGGGTACCAACATTAGCGGATACTTTTTATGTGACCCAATAATAAGGTCTAACTTTACTAAAAGGCCAGATAAAGAACGAGTAACAATGATAATAATTTTCCTACTTCTTCGCATTGAAATCTTAATCTACTGAAATCTGCAGCTCATTGCACCAAGTACAACAATTTTTAATAACCTTTAGTATGTGCAGTGAAAAGTGTTGCCAATTTTCAGCATCGGTATATTCATACAAGAGCATTTCATAAGAAATATTTGGAAAAAAAACTGTATAATTCTAAAATAAACTGCAAGAGAAAATTCATTCATATTTATTTTTATTAATATGATGTCAACAAAAAGAGGAAAAAAAAAATTAAAAAAAAAGGAAATGGAAACAAGTAAAATTAATTTGGCAACACCGCCAATGCGATTGCACTTGAATTTCTATTACTTATAACTACGAGTATGTGCATAATTTGTTTTTGTTTTTTTTTCGTGTTCCATTTGAAAAATGTGCACACAATGAATCCATCAACGAAATCGCAATAAATGCTTCCAAAATGCATAAATTGCAATGCTCCCTCAACAACAATAACAGCAGCAGTACACACTGAAAAAAGGCGCAGTAAAAAATATTATACGTATAGAAAATTTCTCCCTAAATGGACGATGAGCATACAGGGATTGCCTGCCTTCCTGGCAGCCTGGCGGACGCAACGGACGGACGGGGCGGACGAACTGGCTGACTGCCTGACGGGCTGGCTGACTGTGTGGCCACTGCAGCCGTCACTGTTTATGCAGCATTTGTGTATTGAAGTGCAACAAAAATATGCATACAATTGTGCTGCAAGTGTGTGTTTGACTTTAACTGCAAGAAGTAAAAATATATATTGGAAAAAATTTTCAACAAACTTTCAAATTGCATTTCATGCACATCATGTATTAGAGTTGAATATGCAACAAATGTACATTGATGACAACAGCATTTGTTCTGAGTGTTGTTGCATGTATTCGCAGTTGCTGCTGTTGCTGTTGCTGTTGGTGTTGTTGTTATTTGTTATTTGTTAGCTGCAACATTGACATTAGTTGTGCGGCCTAATAGCTCAACTGTACGGCTTCGCTCCAATGGCGAGGGTTGCCCTCGCGCTTTAATATGATTTTTGTTTAGTTTAGTTTCTTTTCTAATGGTTTTTTATTTCTATTTAGTTTTAATTTTTTTCCAACTTTTGGACAAGTGCCAAAAGGCCCCCAGGGCGTTTTGCGTTTGCTGTTGTTGTTTGGGTGTTATTGTTGATTGTTGCAATTACGCGGCATGTTGCATTTGTTTTTTCTCGCGAATTTCAGCAGCAGCGCTCAAACTTTCAACAATATGATGTGATGATTTTGTTGCAAGTGCTTTTTTCTATTCATTTTTCGCTTCGAAGTGTGAAATGCTATGAATGAATTTCATTTTTCACACTCTTAATAGATGCGAATTTAAAATTGCATTATTATAGAATTTTGCAATCATAAGTGGAAAAATTATTGCAATATTAAAACAAAAAAACAAAAAACGATTATTGCTATTGAAATCAAGAAGTTAAAAAGTGACGTATAAAATTGACAACACTCATCCAGAGAGTGCGTCTTCGAAAGAATTTAAAACTAAAGTTATTTCAAATGCTCATGGTAGAGTTTAGTTGCCGCAAACTTGTGTTATGAACAACAAATATCCTACAACAACTTGAAAAATCATACGTAAACAGCACAGCATGCCTCGAAGGTTTAAAAAAACTAAATACAATAGACCTACTCTCAGCATCAGCGACGACAACCGCAATGGCAGCAAGCCAAATAGAACTGTTTATCAAACAGCTCTTGCTGCTCAATCCTTTGCACATATCGACTATAATTTATAAAATCTATATACGTAGTATGAAAAAGTAACACTGGCCACTTTTCTTACACATAATGTTATAATTTTAGCTACAAAATGAACTAAATGTCAGCATTAACAGATTCCTAAATAAATGGAGACCAAAGCTCTGAGCAAACTTTATCGAGTTTTACTCGATGTTGCATATCATCTATATTAGCTGGAATTCAAGTTGATACTATCTATGCCGACTTCTCCAAAGGTTTCGACAAAGTTTCGCATGGTGTCCTAATTTCTATGTTGTTGAAAATTGGGTCTCACTCTTTTTTGTTTTTGCAATGGTTAAAATCCTATCTCGACCGACGAAAATAACGCTCTATAAGTCCCTCATCCTTCCCGTCCTAATGTATGGCGCAGAGACGTGGACATTGACCATCAATGATGAGAGGCTAATAGGAGCGTTCGAGAGGAAGATACTCCGTAAGATCTACGGTCCAGTATGCGTGGACGACGTGTATCGAATAAGATGGAACAATGAGCTGTATGAGCTGTACGCCGACACTGACATAGTCAAGCGTATAAAACTCCAGCGGCTTCGCTGGCTGGGTCATGTTGAGCGAATGGAAGAAAGCGCTCCGGCTAGAAGGGTGTTTTATTCGAATCACGGTGGAGGAACACGCAGAAGGGGACGTCCTAATCTCCATTGGAAAGACCAGGTGCAGGGCAACCTGACTGCACTTGGCCTTATCAACTGGCGCCAGCGCGCGCATAGCAGAAGTGACTGGCGAAGCTTTGTGGAGGCAGCCACGACCGATCATCGGTTGTAGCGCCAGCTAAGTAAGTAAGTAAGTAAAATCCTATCTGCAAAAACGGATGTATTATGTTGTCCTTGATGGTGTAAGAACTAATCCATATTAGGTGTAAATCATTTGATTCACATTTCTATCTCCAAAGATTATTTCGAGACATTTCTGAATTATATAATTTTTTTTTAGTTTTAGTTAAATTTTTTTCTTAGGTAATATACAATCTTTTTTATTCTCTCTATGGCAAAAATGTTCATAGAAGCCTATAAAATTCATCTATATGGTAGAATATAGTCTAATTGATGAACTTGTCAAGAAAATTAGGAAAAATTATTTTGCAAATTAAAAATATACATAAAAAAAAATTTAAGTAATATACTATTATACTATTTACTTTTCTAGTCTGTAAGGATATATATATTTCGTCTATGGAAATATAATAAATAATAAATATAAACTTGGAAGAAAACACGAACTAAATTCCTATAAAATTAAGGTAAAACTTAGGATTAAGCTGTAAGCCCTAAATTTAGACTCTGGTAAGAAGTCAGACCGCAACTCTGACCAAAAGTCAGACTAAAGACGCGACAAATCGATACAAGATTTCAAAATAAAATTCAAAACAAAACTCTGGTTAAAATCTAAATCCTTAATAGAGACCAAAAATTGCAACAAATCCCTATCAAATTCAGACAAAAAATCAGAACAAAATTCATGCTCTAACTCAGATGAAAGTCAGACTAAAATTCAGACTTAAACTCTGTTCGAAATTCAGTCCAAAATTCACACAAAAAGCAAAAGGTTTGAAACGTTAATTAAAAATCCGTTATAAACTCGATCTAAACAAAAAAAAATACCGAACCGACCAGTGCTGATTTCAGGCCCAATAATCCGTCTAAAGCAAACCAAAACTCTTATCAATTTTCCGAGGAAAGATCATTCTTCAAAACTGATTCAAGACAAGATGGACAACAGAGTTCAGCCCCACGAGTGCATTTTATATGCCCTACACATCATATAATGGTGTTGCGGGCGAGGGGTAACCGATCGATTATTCGATCCGTCTAAATTAAATCAAAACTCTTATCAATTTTCAGAGGAAAGATCATTCTTCAAAACTGATTCAAGACAAGATGGACAACAGAGTTCAGCCCCACGAGTGCATTTTATATGCCCTACACATCTTATAATGGTGTTGCGGGCGAGGGGTAATCGATCGATTATTCGATCCGTCTAAAGCAAACCAAAACTCTTATTAATTTTCCGAGGAAAGATCATTCTTCAAAACTGATTCAAGACAAGATGGACAACAGAGTTCAGCCCCACGAGTGCATTTTATATGACCTACACATCTTATAATGATGTTGCGGGCGAGCGGTAATCGATCGATTATTCGATTTCATTGGTTTGAGAACGAAACATTTTATTTATAAGCCCAACTCTCTTAACTGAATTTTGCTTGTATTCTTTGCAATATTTGGTTAGAGATCCTCATTTGATTTTAATTTGCTTTACTAATTCTTTCAATATAAGTTATTTAATTTTATTCTTACTTATCACTTATACTCGTACTTATTCCGAAGCTTTAGGCCTTCTCTATATTATGTTATGCTTGAAGTGTTCTTTTTCTTTGATTTGGTACCAATTTGTGTTTTATAAATTGTGGGTTCAATTAAAGGTAACTAATGGAAGTTATGTAAATAATCAAGCAAACAAAAAATTCTTGACAAGTATTCATTCTTCAGCAGATCTCAAAAACCCCTTAGTCTTGATTTCTTAATTTCGCATGCAATTTATTTTTGATGGATGTGTAAGAACTGCAAGAGATGTGATCTAATAAATACATAGCTGTTCCTCTGGGCGAACACTCAAAAATTTAATGAAAGCAATGAAAACATATCAGCATACATACTTTATAAATGAGTAATCATTAATGCCAAACTAACAAGGCTTCCACCTTTAGTCATACGCTGAACTGACCTGTGGCGCTGCATAACGGCTTTAAACAAAAATAAGACCAAATTTACTAATATTTCTATGCCCGTAGCTTCTCATAACCAAATTCAAATAATAAGATCAATAGCACCAAATAAAAACGGAAATGCCGCAAGAAAATGCGTCAGCAACCAGTATCCAACAATAGGAACCAGCAACAGTAGCTAACAGTAAATATATAACAAGCAACCGGCACATGAGCTGACAACATAATAACGAAACGAAAACAATTTAGAAAATCAATTTTATAACAAATTGCACAATTATGAAAATGAACAGCATTAAGTAAAATCGAAAAAGCTCAAAGTCAAATAGCAAACACTATCGACATACCGTAAAACCAAAGCGACTGAATGTTAAACTCTAAGATTTTAATGTATGAGCAGCTATGAATCACAAAACACACACACACACACACATACACCAAACTAAACCAAAATGAGACAATAAAATGCATTAAAAATTAAAATTTAATTATATCGCTACTGTTTGACTCTTTTTCGCTGATAATAAAAATCATGCATACGCATTTGAAAAGTAAATACTTAAAAACACGATAAGCGAAAACAAACAACGGATTTCAATAATCAAACCATGAAAAAAATATTTAGAGCACTTTTCACTCATTAAAAATTGACACAAGTGTGAGCAGCAAAAGAACTATGTGAAACTACTAAACTACATATAATGACAAGTCATATGACACATCATCACACATAGCCACTCACAAAGGCACACAACACAAGAAAACGCTTTTGACCCACTTTTGAATATTGAATAAGAGAAAAATTTCATAATAATTAAGTAGGCAAAAAAATACGTTCTTGAGTTTTTTAATATTTTTTTCTTGTTGCATTAATGGTGGGGGGTAATATTATCGTCGTTGAAACAATGAAATGTTATTGTTAAAATTCTGTGACATATTTAAAATATTAAAGTATAAGTTCTTGTGAATAAATCAGGAAAGAGCAGCAAGTATGTATCTTTTAAATATAGCACAAGTATAATTTAAATTTATTTTATTGTTTTTGATTCGAAATGTGTGGGCCACAAATAGTGTGCTTTAACCCTATGTGGGTTTAAGAGTATACGGGACATAGTACCCTTCATTTTATTATAATGTTTAGAAGCATTAGTTTTATATATAATATAAATAATATATAATACATATACGTAAGTAAGTACTTATATCTACAGTGGCGGATATATTTTATGTAATTGATTGATCGCTGTGGCGTAGTGGCAGTGCGTTGGATTACTACGCAGAGTGTAGTTCGGGGTTCGAATCTCAGCACAGGCAAAATCAAAAAGTAGAAAAAATTATTTTTCTACACGGCACCAACCACCACCTCTTGGCAGGCAATGGCAAACGTACAAGAGTAAAAATTGCCTGTGAAAAGCTTTTCGCTTTTCACTTCGCCGTTCGGATTCGGCATTAAACTGTAGGTCCCTTCCATTCATGTACAAATATAACACGCACAACATGAGTGGATGCGAAAAGTGAAAAGCTCGGCCTAGGCCCTCCATGGGCTGTTGTGCCATTAAAAGTAAAAGTATATTGATTTTTGATACATTTTCAGATCAAAATCATAAACCAGCCTGAAAATCAGATTACAATCAAAGTAATTTCCCAGCCACAACCCAAACCAAAAACTTGTTCGAAAATCCGATCAACAGTCAGGCCTTAACTCATACAAATAAAGACTAAAATTCAGAATAAGACTCAGGCTTAAATTCAGACAAAATTACGATCACAATGAAACCAAAATTCACATCAATAATCTAGACGAAAATCAAAACAAAACACCACCAAGAGGGAGGCAAAAATTGATAAAATATTCACACCAAAACTCAACCAAAAGGAAGCGAAAGAAGAGCGAAATTTGAATTCAAATTCAGGCCAAACATCTTACAAAAATTTAAATAAAAAATCATATCAAAATGAATCCAAAATTCGACCATGAAAAAAAGATCGATATTTTGATAAAAAATCAGACAATCAGGAGACCAATTCTAGATGAAAAGTCAAGCATAAAGTAGACCAAAATTCGTGTCAAAAGTTCGACCGAAAATTAAATAAATCACACCACAACTTAACAAATCAGAAGAAGAGCAAACTCAAAAGAGAATTCGCAATAAAAACCAAGTCTAAATTGAAACCAAAACTTTGACTATAAGGAAACCAATTTCAGAAAATGAAAACAAAATTCAGACCAAATTCCGACCAAACACAAATCAAGACTCGGACTAAAATTTAGGTCATGAAAAGAGAAATAATCGGGGAATGCAAGTAAGCGAGAAATATGACAGGTACTTCCATTGAAGAACCTGATCTTTCTTTTGTTTGCTATCGCGGGAGGAGTTGTGTACTTATGGCGAGATTTTAGACATATTTACAGGTTATTTTTTTCTTTGTCAAGGAGTTGATTAGGTTAGATTAGTAGTAGAGTAGAAGTAAGTTTAAAGATTCTCTGATCCCAGGTGTGTTACATCTGGATTAAGTTCATTTTGATCGTTTGCATTTCCAGTGCATGCAACACCCTCTGTTTCTGTTCATCTTCTCCATTAAAATATTCATACTCAAAGCATGCGAATCTTACCATCATCATCATTATAATAATCATCATCATCAAATTATACACCGACACCGATAGACCGACAAGTTCTATAGTGTTACCACAATATCTGGAGCCAATGAGAACTTTAAGCCACTTCAAGCACTCTTTCCATTTTAAAATTACCCGACGTAAGGCCAAAGATATTTATTTTTTTTATATAAGCCAGCTTTATAATAGTTAGATAATGTTCAATTTTGTGGTCGCTGTGGCGTAGGTGACTCGTTGTCGCATAGTGGTAGTGTGCCCGCGGTTCGAAACTCTGCACAGGCAAAATAAAAAAGTTGAAAGAAAACTTTTTCTACACGGTACCACTTCTTGTCAGGCAATGGCAAACCTATAAGAGTAAAAATTTTTTATGAAAATCTTTTCACTTTGCCGTTCGGATTTGGCATAAAACTATAGATCTCTTCCATTCATATACAAATATACGGGTATGTAACAAGCACAACATAAGTGGATGTGAAAATCAAATTGCTCGGCCTAGGCCCTCCAAAAAAATTGTCCAGTAACCACGTCAAGCAGTTAATTGCGTTCATTACGGGAAAGTGAAAAAGGAAATCCGACTTTTTTTTTTAAAGAATATTGGGACCAGAATGGGGAAGGAGAGCTTCAGAGCACATCTATCTGTCATTAGATGTGTAAAAAATCGTTTACCGAAAGCTGCGTAATTGAAACTAGGTGATTTAAAAATTTTGCCTTCAAGCATCGCCTCTGGTTTGTAAGCTCGTCCTTACCCTCGTTTTCCACCGTGAAACCCAACAGAGTTGAACTTTTCGAGGCAGTTGTAGTATTTATTTACCGAATTAGTTTTTGTAGTTTGGCTTTCCAAGACCTTGAGAGTCAGAATAAATTTTTATTTCATTTATGTCATTTGTGCTTCTCATAAGTCTTTCAGAGACCAAGAGGTCTCTGTACCTCTGTATCTGCTTAAGAAATAATATATCTGTCCGAACAGATTTTTTGATATCAGCACTGAGTGCAAGTAGGTGCTCACTTGCGATATTTTCAGTGTTGGAGCAGTCAGTAACGATGTTGATTAGGTCAACCAGCCTTTGCAATTTGTAATATGTAGTCACTGCTCAAAACACTTGACATTACATATTTCATTAGAAATATGTAATGTCAACTTAGTCCAAATGAAACTATTAAATTATTTTAATCTAATCCAGGCTTTAAGAACCACACCTTTCACAAAGCGATCTATAGGTAATAAGTTGACTATAATAATATACAGAGTAAGATTGCGAGACATTAGGGATTGAGGTCTTGAGTTGCCATGACCTTTTTCAAATCGGGCTTGTGGATTTAGATTAAGGTTGACATGATAATTTAAACTGGATAGCTCTGAGACCAAAAAATTATTTAAAACCCTCAAATCTTATGAAGTAGTAAAGTACTCAAATTTACGTTTCCGAATTTATTGCACAGTTTCATCAAAATGACAGATAAATTAGAAAAGAAGTCCTTCCATGGGAGCAGAATTGGAGGTGCACTATTAAATGTACCAGGAAAAGAAAATTCTGTTTTATGTTACAAGAGTTACTAAAAAAAAAGACGGCTTTTTGGTAACCCCGATTTAAATGTATGTATTGCGAGACCGGAGAGACGGTTTTTGTTTACACTTTCTTAAAGTAGATACGTATTTCTGGTGGATTCAAAGAAAAGTACCGTATTTTGTAGTAAAATAGTCTGAGTGCTATTCTTAGGCGTAGGTACTCCATACTCCACGATGCCTGTTTCATCGGTACCAAAAGGGTTAAACTTTTCTCATATGAAATCGTGTATCACATGCAAGTTTTACGTTACAAACACACACACACTTACTAAAATACACCGATATACATACCATACATACACCGATACACCAATACGAGTACATACGAGTACATAAACACGTGCAGTTTAGTAAAGATGACAAATATCGCACTAATTTAATTGAATATTTCAGTGTGGTGGGGAGGAGAAAATGTAGGTAGAAAACGAATGAGTCGACAAGTCGTAAAAAAATTAATTCTTTATTTATGGTTTTTGGTTTTTTTTTTTGCTTTCAAAACACTTTTGTGGATAACTCACTAAAATTTATAATAAGGTAGGTTCGGAATAATTTGTCACAATGCCAAAAATTGTAATGATTTTTTTGTATTTTTAGGTTAATTTTGTTTTGCTGACAGCTTAAAGGTTAAATATTTTAGAAAATTATAATAATTTATATAACTTGAAAGCTTAATGAATTTTTTACAATTTAACATACATACATACATATGTACATACATATTACTTATATTATTTATTTCCTTGATTTACTAGAAGACTTTATTCAATTTTGTTCTTCTGGCTTAAATAAGCTTTGCTTAGTCATCGCCTTTACCATTTTTCTATTAACGCTCGTACATGAATGGAGAGCATAATTTTATCGCACCTTCAAAATCAATAAACCTGAACTTAATCTGTTTTGTATGCACGACGGCAGCAACCGACAGACCAACATCAAAACTACAGGCTACAGAGAGAGATTCGCTCATTCGCATGATGATGATGCCGATGAATAAAACAATGATGATGACGATGAGTCATAGGGGCGGCAGGCACCCCACTGCCCATTTCTCTGCACTTGCCCTTCCTTGGTTTTTAAAGCAGGCAAAAACTAATACTAAGTATACCATAAATAACAAAGATTTCTCGTTTTTGCTTCCTTCACATCAAGTTACCGCGCCATCGCTAGTTAACAAAATATTCGCAAACTTGTCGGTAGGTACCATCCAGTGCTTGGTGCGAGATTTGCGATTTTTGCAATAAATATGAATCGCAGGCAGAATATTCGACCAAAAGCCATACAAAAAACTAAATTAAAGAGTAGGTCTAATAAACAGTAAAAACAGAGGAAAAAAACTTCAGCTTTGCTATTTCAATACATTTTGGGCGCTAACATAGAAATCATCGTCTCATTGTCGTATGCAGTTGAGGTCTCCGTTCACGTTGTTCATTCTGCCTGCCTCTTTGGCTGTCTGTCTGCCCGGTCTACTAAAAACTACCTGCCAACTAACACAACCCATGGAATGAGTCATGATTTGTGCTTGCACTCGCGCGAAAAAAAAACCAAACTAAACTGCTCTTGCTTCCTCTAAGCTGCTAGCGTTCGTTCCTCTTTTGGAACCGTCAGCATTGATGGCGATCTTGAATATGTGTAGAGACAACGAAAGCGATGGCTCCAAAAACGGCACATTCACATACTTTACTTTTCGTTTGCTATTTGTTTGTCTGTTAGCTTCAATGTTACTACTTTAAAGCACTTAAGTTGTAGAAATTCAGATATAATGATCGTGTGCAGGTACTGGAGGCAGCCATCGAAGCCATCACAAGGAGGGAGGTAGCATATGCTGCTTGTCTTCAGCTCGTGTCGCTAATGCGGCTTAAATATGTTTTTGAGCGAGGCGCACACACAAGTAATGCACCACACAAAACACAAAACAAGACAAGTCAAATTACAAAAAAAAAAAAAAAAAAACCGAAAAACTGAAGTCTTGCGATCTCTTCGATCGCGCACAATCGCAGGTAGTCAAAACAAAACTCCAAGTTGTACAGTATTTGAAGGAAGCCCTTGAAATTGACAGAGGACAGACAGAAAATATGAAAATCCAAAGACAAAACAAAAAATAAATAAAAATAAATTATAAAGTAGTTATTAAAAAAGTAGTTATTAAGTTCTATAGAAAAGAAGTAGCACTAAAAGAAAAAGAAGATCGCGAAACTGAGAAACGCGGTTTGCTTAAAATTCAAATGGTTTGCCATAGACTCTAAGCTCATCCCAAGACTTCACACATTTGCTTTAATTTCGATTTTTTCGCTTTTGTGTTGTGTTTTGTAGATTTGCATTTTTTGTTTTTCTCTTGAGAAGTTTTTTTGTTGTCGTTGTATTTATTTATTGATGACTCAACCTCATCAGCAAAATCAGCGGCATTGATGACTTTGACATTGTTGGTTGTTTGGCTATGCAGTGCCGGTAGTCCATTGCTGAGTTTGCCATCTTCTTGCTTCTTACTCGTACTTTTACATTTTATTTGAGGATTAAAGTTATACTAAGTATACAATGTATACTTTTTACAAAAAAGATTTAATTTTTCTTTTTCTGCAGATTTATTTATAGATTTATACCATTCAAATATGGGAATTGGTTCACGACTTCAGTGATGGAAACAAAAGCTGATTGTCTATTGGTGACATGACTTCACATTTCTTTAAAAGTACTAAATTCGAGTTGTTGGCTTTGATATTAGGTTTAACTTGGGATTCATAAAGAAAAAGTGTTAGTCGTCAACAGTGTTGGTACTTTTTGGTACGAAACGCCTACTTTTCGCCGGTTCGTTAGATGACGTATTTTCTGGTATCAGTAAAGAGTTCCTGAATCAAAGCAAAGGAAATATATCATGGCATTGGAACTTCCGGGGTAGTCTTGTCGTGAAATGATTGCAAATAACATTTAAATAGTAAATAATTTCAACGAAGAAATTCGATTATGTTAAAGAATTTCAATAAAGATGATATTCCTTATTAATTTTTAAGTCTGGAAAGTTTAATTGGACCATTAATACTACATAATTGGTCGCTGTGGCGTAGTGGTAGTGCGTTGGACTGCTGCGCAGAGTGTCCGGGGTTCGAATCCCGGCACAGGCAAAATCAAAAAGTAGAAAAAATAATTTTTCTACACGGCACCACCTCTTGGCAGGCAATGGCAAACCTACAAGAGTAAAAATTGCTATGAAAAGCTTTTCACTTCGCCGTTCGGATTCGGCATTAAACTGTAGGTCCCTTCCATTCATGTACAAATATAACCCGCACAACATGAGTGGATGCGAAAAGCGAAAAGCTCGGCCTAGGCCCTCCATGGGCTGTTGTGCCATTAAAAGTAAGTAAATACTACATACAAAATGACCAATAATTATTTCGGATTAAAAGACGACTTATTTTGAAACAAACTTAAGCTGAATAATCACATAGAAATCAAGGAGTTGCCCTAAGAGAGTTAAAACAGGCTTTCGTTTCGGCGTGCATGCCTTTGAAAGGTTGCTTATTCCACGAAGTGACGATTTGCCTATAGACATGTCGGAACACCTGGTGTTACAGGGCCAATCAAACGCTCATTTAATGGCACAAGAGCTCATGGAGGGCTTAGACCGAGCTTTTTCCATCCATTCATTTTGTGCGAGATATATTTGTGCATGAATGGAAGGGGCCTACAGTTTAATGCGGAACTACCACTACGCTACAGCGACCACTTCAAACATTATTAGTGAGAATTTAATTTTTCACTTTCGTTAGGTACTTGAACTCTTTAGGTTTTCCAACCTTCCATTGATCTATCCATTCTTTTAGTCTTTCAAATCTCTTTTGAAGAACAATCATCTTGGAATAAACTTTTTGAACTATTCACATTTCCCAAAAATCGTTATAAGCGAAATTCACTGTATGCGATTCAAGGAAATATGAACATTTCCTGTTAGCATTTGTGCAAAAGGTTTCTTTTAAGTTTTTTCTTCCTTTAAGCCACACCTCAAATTGTACTTAGGCATAAATTGGAATTATTCATTACTACGTTCGTGTTTAAATTCTTCAAGTTATTGAACACAAATGAAAATATATTTTCACTTTTGCAATAAAATCTTGCATTGTTATCGTTGTCTTTTTTATTGCTGCATATATGTGAACAGCATTATTCTATCTGTCAAATATATAATATTATATGTTTATGAAAGGAGCTGTGTATCGTTACTGTCGAAACTTTGGACGTACTTAAATTATAAAAAAGGGCTATAGGAAATCTGTGGAAAAAATAGACACTTTTTTAACTTTCAAATACATTGCAGTTGTTGTTTTTTTGGTGCACAATGGCGCACACGTGCCACAGCCCGCAGTATTTTTCAAGCTGCAAATGCAACTGCAACTTAAGCATATTGTTGGTCAAGTTGGTATAAAACACAAAAATCAGATAAAATTACAAATTTAAGCTGTTGTTGGCGCAATCTTTAAGAACATGACTGAAAATTGTGCAGCAAACACTTCAAGCTAAGCTAAACACAAACACATACATACACACATACATTCATATATCAAATAGCCATCTAACTATGCACAAAAAAAGTGAGTACCTACAATACATACTTAACAACGTAATTGCTGAAAAAGCTACGTGTGGGTACTTTGTAGGTACTTAGTTACTAGAAAACATTGCGCGCATGCGCTGCTGGATACTTTTTCTATTTTGTTTTTATTTTCTCTTGCTGTTGCTTAGAGGCACTTTGTTTTTTTTTTTTTTGTGTGTGCCTAGTTGTTGTTTATGTTTAAGAAGCTTTCTTATGAGAGCTGTTAACGCAATTTAAAAGCGTAAAAGGTCAACAGCAAAGGTTTATGTTGCTGTTATTGTTGTTATTGCGGATGCTGTGCTCAAGTGCAGCCCGCGTTTGTAGCTGTCTGTGGTTTTTATTTGGCAGCCTGCTCTTAAAGAAGGCGTTTTCTTCTTTTCTGTTTTTCTTGAAGCTTTTGTTTGTCAGTTACTTGCATTAGTGACGCAGCAGCTTCTTTTCGAAGCTTTTCTCTTTTTTTTTGTTGAAGGTAAGCCAAAAGTTAGCGTTTATGGCTCGTGCCGAATGTCGTCGTTTCTTACAAGCGTTTGCTTCATCGTTTTTATTTTTTTGGTGTGTAAAGTTGAAGCAAGTTAATCTATCAAAAAATAAAAAAATACGTAAAATGCTTAACAACTGTGGCTTAAGCGTTTTGTAGTAAGTTTTAATTGTGTATTGCAAGAGGTAGCTGGCATGGATAAATCATGCGTAAAAATACACTGGAAAATATTGTATATATGTACATTTCCCTAGGCTGACTCTCGATCATTTTGACAGTATACCATATGTAGATTAGACATTGGTTTTTTGCCGAAATTCAAATTGAAATCCATAATCAGCGACCTAAACTTAACTTATTTTGGAATCTAAAAACCTAATTTTTTAGTATATAATCAGGATTATGAAGAACCTTAAAATACAGATCTTTATAAGACTCAAGAGACTCGATAAGATTTCTGAAAAAATTATCCTCAATTTTAAATACACCATTTTAATTTAAAAAAATGAATTTTACTTTACTTTTAATGGGACAATAGCCCATGGAGGGCCTAGACCGAACTTTTCGCATCCACTGTTGTGTTGTGTTGTGCGTGTTATATTTGTACATGAATGGAAGGGACCTACAGTTTAATGCCGAATCCGAACGAAAGCTTTTCATAGGCAATTTTTCTCTTGTAGGTTTGCCATTGCTTGCCAAGAGATGGTGCCGTGTAGAAATATTATTTTTTCTACTTTTTGATTTTGCCTGTGCCGATATTCGAACCCCGCACACTCTGCGTAGTAATCCAACGCACTACCACTACGCCACAGCGAAAGTGATTGGAAGCTTTATAAACTTTCATACTAATTTCAATGAGAATCGAGTAGCATTCTAGGAAAATGATCCACCATATTGTATCCGCCATTTTATTTTCCAAAAATTAAAATTTAAATTTATGAGTATCAGGTGATTCTCTGGGAAAATTATCAGCAATATTAGATCCTCCATTTGGTTTTTCATAGTTAAATTTTAAATTGATAATCAGACATCTAAAAAAATTAGCTTAAACTACCAATTTTAATGAGGATTGAGTGACATCCTGGGAAAATGAAGCGGCTAGTTGGATCCGCCATTTTGTCTTCATACAAATTCAAACTAAAATTCGTTATTTCATATATAAATTTTCTTTATCATCGGGTAACTTTCTGAACAAACGATGCAACTCGTAATCCGTGACCGCAAAATCCTTTAAATACTAGTACATTATTTGAGAATCGAGTGACTATCTGGGAAAATTATCGGCCATAATGGATTCAATATTTTGATTTTCAATATGTACCTACTTCAAATTTAAATTCGAGATTGGTAACCTCAAAATCCATAAAATACCAGTTTTCATCAGAATTGATGACATTCTGGTAGATTGATCTTCCTATTTTGTTTTTTAAATCTCAAATTTAGATTAGTAATAAGTGACTCCAGAAGCCTTTAATTACCTGTCTTCATGAGAATCGGGTGGCTTTCTAGAAAACTGATCCGCCATATTGAGTTGGTGATTTTCTTTTGCGGTAATCAGCAACATTAGAAACTTATTCTAATTATTAAACAATTTAAATTTTTTAAAACCTTCACGTTTTCATTCTTATGAGAATCGGTTATATTCTTGGGGAAAATTATCTGCCATATTAGATCCTTAATAATAATCAGCGACCTCAAAAAAAAACAAAAAAAAACAGTTTTTCATGGCAATCAGCTAATTTTTCTTTAAAAATGTTACGCAACATTTACTTCAAAAGAATATTAAAAGCTTTTACTCCGATTTTTTGTTTTAATCGACATCCGAAGCATTTGTCAGGCATTGTGGCGAAGATATGAAGAGGATAACTTTGTTTGTTAGCCATTCTTTGTTAACTCCTACTGAATGAGACGGCTGTTTTGAGTACAGTTGGAATGTACTGCGTCTGCTACCAAAATGTTTGTATGCTCTAGGCATCAATATATATTCGGGAACACTTTGTCGGTCACTTTTTCGTAACGTCATGGTCCGCAAATACCAGTGAAGAACGAAAATCGGCGATCACTGCAGTGAAAACCACCAAAACTTTTGGTGCCTGGTTTTTAGTGGCTTTTCGAAGGTCTAACACCTTTCTTATGACCTATTTGCCACGTAAACTAGATCGAAAAACCCAGTTTGCCGACATGCCACTTTTGTGCAAACGAAACAACTCCTTTCCTCGTATTAATCGAATTTTTGTTTGGTTTGGTGTCAGATAATGCTCCTACTTAGTTCATTGTGCAGTATGCGCCACAAACTGCGCTGCGAGATATTTAGCTCAGCAGTTTTTTTTTTCTACCACATAGCGCGGATTTCGTTCAATTTTGCTCTTAACTTTTCTTACCATTTCACTTGATGTTGCTGCTTTTTTCGGACCACATGTATATAGGTATTTATAAAGAAATTATTGATTAATTTCTACTCATTTATTTACACTCACATATTTTTGTCCAGTGTACCCTCAACATTTACTGCCAAGCATCGTCTCCACTACCGTTAGAAGGCTTTAATCTCAACAGCAACATCTCGTCAGTTATATCATCTCATTCGTTTATCGTCATAATCAAATTAAATAAAATGAAATTAAGAAAGGCTGGCACAAGTGGCAACAAAAATCAATTTACACTTTAGCCAAAACAATAAAAGAAAATAAAAGGAACGAGAGCAAAGAAAGAACTTAAAGTCGACACTTCCACACATTCACACGCATACATAGACACCTTATCAGCTTGTAGTGAAAAGAGTAAAGAGAAGAAATTATTACTTAAAAAATATAAAAAAATATGAAAAAGATGCAAGTCGAAAGATGAAGATAGCGCGCATTTAATGCTTGCAACAGCGGCAAGTGGCTACTGGAGTTACTAAACAGATACAAACACACTCAGATGAATCCACATATAAAGTTAACGGTAACAACGAAGTGTATACCACTTGTGTGTAGGTACCACCAAGCAAAAGAAATTGGTGGGCCGCGACACCAGCACCGGCAGCAACATCATTCTTCGTCATTCTTTTTTTTTGTACGCCTTGAAGCATTTTTTAATTTCGGTGTAAAACGTAAAAAATTACTCTACAGGCAAGGGTTTACTTTTTTAATTTTAGTATACTTAAAATACATACTGACTATGTTGTATTTGTAGCAAATACAACACTTATTTTTCGAGCTTTTCATTTTCTTAATGATTACATAAGTATTGTAGTTTTATATTTTCTCGATCAACATTACTGATGTGTATTTAAATACTCAAATAAATTTCCATAATAGGTTCACTTATGTATCTGATTTCTCTATTCTGATTTCCTACCCTCTATATAAGGAATTCGCTAATATATAGAAGCTTTTCCACTGTGACAGAATCATCTATTTGTTTAACGAGACATAATTTCCGTAGTCATTGACGTTTTATATTTTTACCTGACTGTATTAGTGTGGGATGGTCCAAAGTAGACAGAGCCAATCCAAGTTGTGGAAGGGAAGATTTTGCATACCTTAAATACTCGTGTACAATAAAAAGTGTTTTACTAAATACTAAAGGGTGTTTTTTTTAGAAGTGTGGTTTTCAATCTGGCAATACTTTTTTCGGAGTTGGTCTTTTTCACAGCTATCGCTTGATTTATGCTCAGTTTGGTTTGCCATTTCATAATGAATAGGCTTACGCCTGAACAATGTTTGCAAATTATTGAAATTTATTATCAAAATTCATGCGCTGTGAAAAAAGTGTTTCGCAAGCTACGTCCATTTAGCGCGGAGGCTCATTTTTGGCTCAATGTATATGTGAATAAGCTGAATTTCCGTATTTGGAGTGAAGACTAGCCAGAGGCAATTCACCAGCTACCAATGCATCCCGAAAAATGCTCTCTTTGCGGTTTATGGGCAGGCGGCATCTTTGGGATGTACTTCTTCAAAGACGATGGAGGCCGCAACGTTATGGCCAATGGAGAAAGATACCGTTCGATGATAACACGCTTTTTTGCTGAAAATGCAAGAATTGGACTTGGTCGACATGTGGTTCCAACAGGACGGTGCCAGATGCCACATTGCACGCGAAACCATGCATCAATTGAGAGGCGAATTTGGTGAGCAATTAATCTCACGTTTTGGTGTAGTCAATTGGCCACCAAGGTCGAGTGATTTGTCAATTGATCGTGTTATTTGACCCCGTTAGACTTTTTTTGTGAAGCTATGTTAAGTCTCTTGTCTATAGGGACAAGCCAAATACGTTTACTGCTTTGAAAGATAATATTGAATGCGTCATTGGTGAGATTCCGGCCGAAATTTGTTAAAAAGTGTGCCAAAATTGGACCATCTGAATGTACCACTTAAAGCGTAGTCGCGGGCAACAATTAAGTGAAATTATCTTTGAAAAGTAAATGGCAGGAATTCATTTATCGATCCAAATAAAAATTTCTTTCACTTTAGTAAAATTTCTGTTTTTTTTTTTTTCATTTTCAAAATCCAAACTCTTGAAAAAATCACTCTTTATAAAATTCCTTCTACTTATGTTCATATAAAGGGAAAAGAGAAAAGGCCTGAAAATGCATTTTTAAATCTTACAAAAATTAAAGTTTACGAAAAATAATAGGACCTACTGAAATTTATAAAGTCCAATTTTTATCTAAGAAATAAACATTTCAAGGTAAGATTTTTATTCGTCATCATTTCTTTATACAATATTAATACTTCAAAAAAAGAAACAAAAAAGTATCCTTCGTTGATAAGTGCTTGGGATCCAAGATCCAAATCATCTTAGTTAATAATTTGTAAACAACAATGGGCCTTAAATACAATCCTGGGTTGATTTCTTAAAATGATTCTGAAAAGAGGGAGTCTAGCAGGTCGATGCTTGGTATCTAAATCACCTGAATTAAATATTTCTAAACAACTGTGGGCCATAAACACAATCCTGGGTTGATTTCTTAAAATGATTCGGAAAAGATGGGGTCCAGAACCTCGCATTGTTCACAGGCCTAACACAGAAGTTAAATTAACCCAATTCTATTTTACATACTAACTAAATAAAAGTCCACAGGAAGGATTTGCGCAAGGAACGTTAAGAACAGTATCCTTAACATTCAGCTATGCCATAATAATAACCCCTTCCTTAGGAAGGGGTCCTGTGGACTTCCTTGGTGAAAAAGATCACTCCCAACATTAGACTAAATTCAGTAAATCACTGGTTTGAACCTTTTTTCCGTCATTTCCAAGAACACCCTTCTTCGATAATCACTTTATCCAGTCTATTAGGACGCCTAAGGGTGTCTTGATAGACTACTACTTAATCTAGCCAAACTTGTGTGATTTTGACCTGCAGATACTTCAAGTATTTTTCAATGAGGAACATTTCTTAATAAGGTAGTTTGGTAAATTTTCGCACGTTTAGTACTCGTACTGTATAAAGAATTTTGCAAGAATATATAATTTATACCATTTTGCATTTTGAAAATGTTGTCATATAAAGTTTTACAATTCATTGATCCAATGTTAACCAATTACCCAGTATCGAATATTTGCATCATAAACTTAACAACTCGAAGTGAGGTGGTGTACGTTGATGTCTGAGTATATTTGTTTCACAAGCATTAAGTTTGGAATTCTATAACGTGAACAACTGACGTAATTGACAAGGTAATGAGTTATTTGAACGATAACTTAGTAACTTTAGTAATCTCGTAAGGAATACAGGCTTAGAGCGGGTGACCCAGCGGCATGGTATTAATGGATGAAAATCTTACATTGATTACAATTTTTCACTGATTTTTTCCTCTTTTTCTCCGCTCTATCCTTTCAGTGTCTTCGAAGTTGGAGTTCCTAAGTTCCAGAATAGTTTTGAAACAACGAACGAAGAAAACAAATGTGGAACCTACCTTGCTAACTCGTTTACTATCGCATCTCATGCTACTGCCAATACGTACCAAATTCCCATATCCCTCTCAAATGCAACCCAATGAAGTAAGTAATTACTATACTTCTTGCTGCCTCGGGTAAAGTTTTCGTTCTCGGCTTCATTCATTTAAGTGCCCATTTAATCTCTCGGCGTCATTGTGTTGTAATATTATGTATAGAGCGTTAACGTTAACAAAATTTACAGTTTTACTAATTGGCAAAGTTGGTGAAAAAAAATAAAAATTAAGAAAATAAGAAATAAAAAATTAAAAGAGACACTTTTATTACGCTTAATTTATGCTTCTTGTTAAATAGTAAAAAGTAGAGAAGCGAATGAAGAAACCAAAACCTCTACTTGCAAAGGCTAAAAGCGCAGGTAATAAAAAAATAGAAACAGTACGAATCTAAGAAAAGTACAGTTAAAATGCTGCGCATGCGCATCAGCAATGTGCACAAATCAGTTGCAGTTGCATACACACACACATACACCGAAGTACGCACACAAATAGGTAAGTACGAACTTCTATGACCATGGCAGCGAGTGCATGCAAAATTGTGCAAATAATCTGCTCAGTCTGACTGTCAGAGCAGCAGAAGCTAGAAAACCTGAGGATTTAAGGCACGTAAATATTGTTAGAAAGAAGCAGCAACTTGGTGGCTAATGTATGTGGTTGCTTGGTTGGTTAGTTGGTGGTGGGTTGATGCCAATCGAGTGATAAGACAGGCACAGAGACAGCCACCAACATCATCTTCATCACCAGCAGCAACAGCAGTTGTTGTTGTTGTTGTTGTTATTACTTTTGCCATTTGAAATCGCATTTGTTTTGCGGTATCTATGACTGTATCTACTGTATGTATTCGTGCCTACAGGGAAGTGCAGCCAAGTGAGCTTTAGCACTTAGCCAAACGTATGTATGTAACCAAGCGGTTAAGTGTAGGTATAAGGAAAACCTCAGCTGTCGTTTAGATTGCTTCTGGCTGCTGGTAGTACAATAGCACAAACTACGCCGCAAGTCGCCTAGTTTCCTTCTCATATTCCTGCAAGAGATTGTCATAAATTGTTGCTGAGTTCTATTGGGTTGAACAAAAAAAAAATACTTCGCCTAAAATTTCACAATCGTTGCAACTTTGTAGTTGTAGTTGCCCACCGCTGCTTGACTGACGGAGCCGCCTTGTGCCAATACCCATTGGAACCAAAGTGTGCTCAGTATCAGTTGAGTGGCATTCACATGGGATTTCTTTACATACAAAAAAAATCTTTGAGTTACCGATTCAATTGTACAATAATCAATGTGAATTTATAAAATTAGGGTTTCCACTACTGACGAATATTTTGCCCTCTTGCGTGTAGGAACTTCGATAAATTGATGGTAACTCTATTATAAATATATTGGGGCCATTCAGCCCGGCAGTCGTGTTTTGATACTACGATGCCAGCTTTGTGGATTGCATGGATCATTAGCTTCATTTCCTTAGTGTTTCAGTTATAGAGTCGACCACACTTGAATTTTTACCTCAAAGAATCGTACCATAGATCTTGCTGTTAAAAGGGAGTGAGTCGGCGGAAGTCGAAAATTACACTACAAGATTAATTTAACACCTGTGGGGGCCTTAGCCAATTGGAATTGAGACTCTAGTATTTTATTTTATTCTAAGCCCAACTGTGGTGAGCAGTTGAGAAGGATAATATTTAATTTCTATCAAAGTAGCTTCTAGGCTTTGCATAACTTTCCTTTACCATATAATTTGAAACACTTTAAATTCGGCCACTCCTGCTCACATTTTAATGCGTATTATAAAAATTCATGTCGTCAAAAAAAAGACGAAGAATATACTATAGTTATATTAAATACTGCATACTTGCTTGCCCAACGCTGCCACACCATCAATTACAATGTGTAGATGTAGTAAGTGAAGTAAAGTAAAGTAAAGTAAGTAAGTAAGTACCACTTTGGCACAAACAACTACCGTACTGTACCAAATTGCATTACTGACCATTTTCAATTCATTTTTCTAACACCTGCTGATTTTAGTCCAAAGCCACACCAGCTACAGCAACACAGCAAAAACAAAAACAAAAACAAAAACAATTGCATTTATTAAGGCAGCCAGTAAGTAAGTAACCAAGAGAAATCAAGCAAATCAAGTAAGCGAGAGCAGCAAGCAGCCAAACAAGCTCGCCGCACAAGTGAGCGATCATGGCACATGCGCCTCATGAAGATCAGCGCTCCAATTGTGCACAGTTGTTTGTTGTCATGTGTGTGTTTTTTTTCTCTTTGATTTTAGAATCAGAATCAGAAAAATCAGTAACGCCAACGTACAATGCGCGATCGATGGTAACAAGAACTGGTTAAACTGGACTCTACTGCTGTTTCTGCTGCTGCTGGACGCAATGACGCTTCGTCCAAGGTGGAAAGGTGAATATAGTGAAAATGGTCTGGAACCCTTTAATAAAATTTTGCCTGCAATTATAAATTTTTTTTTTTTGCTTAAAATCACAAGCAGATAACAACAACTGCGGCAACTGTTGCTGCGTGTGTCTGTAAATGATGCAGATCAAATGTGAGTTTAGGTGGAATAATACGTACACACGCCTCCCTGGAGAATATCACAACTACACACTTTGCCATTCGCAACATTTTAGTTCTAGGAAGAAAAATGGTTCAACTTTTCACTGCTAGGGCTTACAGATGTACTACATACATATGTATATGTATGTATGTATGTATGTACATAGAGCGTATAAGAAGCTGAAGGAGGAAGCTGAAAAACTGGATTTTGAATTCGAACGAAATTGATTTGAAGTGTTTGCCATTAATGATGACAGAATTCATCAGTACCTAACTCCCAAATGATGGCGATGGTGATGATTTCCTTGCAGATAAATAACAAGTTAACTGAAGCCATGCATGCATTCATTGAATATTACTGGTTAACGAGCTTTAAAATTGTGTGCACCTAAATTGCTTAATTGAGTGCTATGATTTTTGTTAGAAGTAAAAGGAGGAAATCTTAAATCTTTTACAATCATGACATAAATGAAGTTTTTCTTCTTTGCGATTTATCAACGGAATAAATACGTACTAAGAGTCACAGAGTCGGAAATAAAAAAAAAAAAAAATATTAAAACAAAAATTATTTTTGAAATTTAATAAAAATTCAACTCGTAGCAAAAAGAACAATTACGGGAAACACGAAAAAGAGAACATGAGCAATAAAGTTTTGGAAAAAATAAACGCAGCGACAGCAAGTATGTAAACTTGATTTGATTCAATAAAATTGGAAAAAATACAATAACAAAAAATATCAGGCCGAAGCACGAAAAATTACCAGTTAATGTTGATTCAAAACCATTGCGGCCTTTTATCGTTCAACGATTTGCCCCAGGATCCAATAGCGATACATTTACATGTTCCAATATCGGCCAAATATGTATCGGAAAGTTATCGTTTTCCGGCATCTTGGCAAGTCGGTGGAGACGGAGCCGATATCGGTCACATATCCGCCCAAACTTATTCTTTTTTGACCGGTTTATGTTTTAGTGATTTTATACTCGTAAGTACTTACATGTATTTATAGTTTAAAATACAAATTTTAGAGCTCTCCTAAATGCTTCATTCGAATTCGCATTATTGCTTTATTTGGCCTCCTCGCTTATGCACACTCCTCAACACGAAAATTGCGTGACACACCTCATACATCGCTGTGATCACGTAAGAGTTTTGTGATATTTGCAAATACAAATTTTGGAAAGTTAAGTTAATCACTTTACAGAAGTAACAATTTTTTTTTTTTTTTATCTGAAGTTTTTGCAAAAAACATAAGTATGTCATCTAACTTAGAATAAAAAAGGTTAAATAGCTTAATAAAATTAGGTCCTTTAATTCATGTATTTAATTTACGAGATATCCTTATGCAGAGTAAACAAATTTTGATCTTTAGATCCTTTTTCTAAAATAAAAAAATATATTAGCAGAGCATAGAATAAAAAGGAGTCCATCGTCATCAGAGCTGCCAAATTATATAGAAATTAAGTATGAGATATCTAACGCAGAGTAAAGGTAGCAATTTGATGAGTAGTGTTATTACTTTCTGACGCAGTATCATCGATTCACCTTAAAAGTACCAATTTATACAAGCAGCAGCGGCAAAATTTATGTTAACGCTTAGTTTTATTGAGAACCAGAGATCGCTGGAACTTATGGTATAAATCATGGTATCAATAGCCCTAACTCACTGCGGGCGATAACGAACTAGACCAACAAATAAAGGACGATCTAGTAGTTATGCTCTAGAAATACTTAACAGGAGTTCCGGTGCGCGTTTCCGTCGGATGAGAAAATTTTTTTAGCTGATTAAAATCTCGCACTAACTCGGGCTTTCAATGCATTTGCTTCTCGCCAAAAGTAAAAAATTACCATCAAAAACTACGGCATTTTGACTGGGGAATTTTGTCTCATTTGCAATATTCACCACCTTGCGGTATTACTACATCTTTAGGGGCTTGCATTCATTCCTAAGCGAAAAACAATATGCGGGCAAAAGCGCTATCGAAACACGTACTGATTACAACCACAATTCTGGAGAATAAAATCTTTTTTAATTTGATCAATAGAATAGGTAAGAATCTTCAGGTGTAGTCTTCTATTGCAAAATATGTACAAAGAGTAATTTCCATTGAGCCTAGGGCGTTATCGTGTCAGCTACAATCTCAACCGTTTCTACCGTTTCAATCGAGCATTGGAAACAAATACAGCTATTGTAATGTGAAAGATATTGGTACAGGACGCCCTACTATTAACTACTAAATTATTTACATACTTTTCGTGCTGAATAATAAAATTATAAATGACCGATGATCATATTAAAATTTAACACATTAATGGAGTGCTCAATTTTGAATGCTCCTCACAGATGCTACATATACCCTGTAGCTGTTTGCGGGCAAGAGATTATCCTGCATATACAAGACTAATAATTTCGACTACCAGTGTTAACACAACACATTAACATTGTCTACAATTAATGGATTCAAATCTATTTAAGTCTTCTTACTGTGTCCAATGTCTCGCTCTCTCTCTCTCTCTCTCTCTCTCTCTCTGTCTCGCTCTAGCCTTCTACGTTATATGGAGTTAAGTGAAAAATCACACGCATGAACACCAGCAGCAACAACTAAGTTTTTTAAACAATTCTTATTTTATAACAGAAACGCGCAGTGTACCTGTTGAGCAAACCAAAATCAAAAAACAAAGATTAAGAGAAGAAAAAAAAACGTTGTTGTTGTCAACAAAAGGAACTTGTTTCTAACAACAGCAAGAACAAAAAGCCAAATGAAAAAAAAATATACTAAAACGAAACTAATAATGTGTTTTTTATATGGGGAAGTGCTACTGTCTTACACTGTGTACATACATGAGTATGTCTGTCTCTCTGTCTGTCTGTCTGTGTGTCTGTCTGTCCGTCTGTCCGTCTGCCTGCCTACCTGCTTGCCTGCCTGCTTGCCTGCCTGCCTGCCTATTTTTCTGCTTGTTTGTTTGTTTGTATGTATGTATGTATGTAGAAAATGTATGTTGGTGCGTTGGCAACCCATAATTTTAACACCACTAACAGCAACAACAATAAAGCCATGCAAACATTGCAACTACGACGAAAATGATGCAGGTGTGCATCAAGTCTATCTTTAAAAAAATAAGAAAAATATATACGTACCTGGTAAAATCAAACAACAAGAAAAAAGTAGCAGCAACACTGTATCTCAAAGCTGTATCTACGAGATCTATTTCATATCTATGTATGTATGAATGTATGTATGTATGTACTCGCATATATTCAGAGACACACACGCATGAATAGCAACGTGCATGTGCATGTGCATGTGCATGTGAATGTGTGTTTCGTCGTCGTAGTTGGTAATAAATTTAAGTTTCAAATTGTCTGCGTTTCAAGAAAACCAAACCAAACCAAACCAAAACCAGTTTATTTAATTCTACTATGTGTAATAAGTTTCTTTTTCACTTCTTCCACCAACCATTTACCAAAAGGTTTTCATTATTTTTGTGATTTTTTTCTTGTTGGCTTTGGGTTGTTGTGAAATTGCCTTCATTAGTTGCGTGAAATGTATCCATTTCTTTTTTATATTCCTAACGTTTTCTTTCGTCAATTGGGGGGATACTTGGGACTGAGCCTGTCTTTCTTCATTACATTTCTTTTCTTATTTTTATTTATTTTTTTTTTTTGGCGCTCTCTATTTGGCTACTGTGTATTTGTAATTTATATAAATGTCAAGTGGTGCTAAAGGTTTCCCAGTCTTTCAGTCGTTTTCTTCCACTATTCCTATAAATGATAAAGTGCTAGTCAACAATCAAAAACATGTTGCATTTGCCTTACCTTTGCCTCACCATTTCACTAGTGCCTGCCTAAGCTAAGTTCGGATCTGCTGTATTGTATTTGTATTTTTTATCTTTCGAATTTCCGTTTGAGATTTCTTTCGTGATACAAAACTAGGAAAGGTTTTTTTGTCACTAACAGGATTTGGTCTGTGTTTCTAAGTAACTGGTCTTTGATAATACAAATGGTAAGTAGAGAATTGATTGAAAAAAAACCGATATGCAGAAATTAATCTCTGGTGAGAAATTAAATGAGAATTGTAATTTTCCTATTTAATTGCGCCACCAGAATAAGATGAGTGCCGTGTTGATGCACAATCGATTAGAAATGTCAGCGAAACCGTTACGTACAAGTGTAATCCAAGCACATTATTGCACGAAAATGTGATACATGTGTCCATTGCAAAATCCTACAATCGAAACAGTAAGCAAAACAATTGAGCTATTACTCTCAAACGCTCCAAGACTCAATAACTCGAATATGTTATGATCAACAACTTTTAAAAAGGAAAAATATTGAGTAATATAAAATGTACTCGCGGTTTCTCGTTACAAGATGATGGTGTTACCCACAAATCTGCCAACACTAGTCCAATTATGTCAAACGAAGATATGTTTGAAAGGTTGTTCCAGCAATCTCCGGCTTAGTCACCATTAGCTCCACCAGTTTTTGATATTGTTTTTTTTTTTTTTTTGTTACCCTACACTGGAACCGAAAAACCGAGGAGAAACTTTTGAAACTAAGAGGACATCGAACGATGCAATGGACATCGGCTGACAGTCGTACTTTCATTGATTATTCCACCAAACATCCACAACCAGGTTGCTGCAGAGACGAAGAGAAAATATCCACCGAACAATTAAATAAACTGACACTTACCTCCGATTAAGAAGTACAGTGCTGGATTTGGGTTTGGTGAGGGCTGTGGTCGCCGTGGCGTAGTTATAATGCGTTGGACTGCTACGCAGAGTGTAATTCGGGGTTCGAATCGCAGCACAGGCAAAATCAAAAAGTAGAAAAAATTATTTTCCTACACGGCACCACCTCTTGGCAGGCAATGGCAAACCTACAAGAGTAAAAATTGCTATGAAAAGCTTTTCACTTCGTCGTTCAGATTCGGCATTAAACTGTAGGCCCCTTCCATTCATGTACAAATATAATACGCACAATATGAGTGTATGCGAAAAGCTCGGCCTAAGCCCTCCATGGGCTGTTGCGCCATTAAAAGTAAAGTAAGTGACTTCCGAAGCCCAGAACTTCAGAGTTTTCTTTTTCATTATTTTAGCAGAATATCCTACAAGATTTTTGTGATCGCTGTGGCGTAGTGGTAGTGCGTTGGAATGCTACGCAAAGTGTCCGGGGTTCGAATAGCGGCACAGGCAAAATCAAAAAGTAGAGAAAATAATTTTTCTACACGGCACCACCTCTTGGCAGGCAATGGCAAACCTACAAGAGTAAAAATTGCCTATGAAAAGCTTTTCACTTCACCGTTCGGATTCGGCATTAAACTATAGGTCCCTTCCATTCATGTACAAATATAACACGCACAACATGAGTGCATGCGAAAAGCGAAAAGCTCGGCCTAAGCCCTCCATGGGCTGTTGTGCCATTAAAAGTAAAGTAAGTAATCCAGATAAAAAACCAAATTATGTATTATTTCCTTACAGAACTGCCTTTTTATTCAGCAAAATAAATTTGGTTCAACAGGCATCTCTCCACGCTTCGTGGGGATTCCCGCTGCCGAAACGATCACACCCAGCAAAACTGTAAAGAAATTAAAGTATTAAAATAACATAAAAAAAACTTCAAAAACGTTTTATTTCTTCTTTAATAATTTTGGAAATGTGAAGCTTCTTTCTTTTAATGGAGGCTGCATTGTATCGAGATAATTTTGTATTGATTAAAATATTTTTCAAATAAATGGCAAGTTTTTTTTACTTTCCCTTGATATTTTATTTCCTACAAAAACTACAATACAAGGGCGGTTTTACATGCATTTCGATGATAGGGGGCACAAATTTCCGGATCCTACATAGTTCAAGAATAAATTGTGTAGTTGTAATATGGGCCTGCATCGAGGTTAAAGTTCGAAAAGCTATTCAGGAGTCGCCCACAGAGATTTAAACTGTAGGCCTAGTTAATATCCGACCTTCATTATTTTCACTTTCCACAATTTTTCCCAATCACAATTATTCCACAACTCTAACCCTTACGGGGTTAGACAATACATAATTTATTATGAAAAGAAGCCTGTACTGACCCTAAAATATTTGTTGCTTGGATTAAGACAGAAAACTGCCTTTTTTGAGTTAAAGTCCTCAATTAGTTAGTTACTTTAAATGTCTAAGCTAATAGACTGTCTTACAGAACGTTTCATCTCTTCTTAGTTTATCTTTAATAGCGTTTATTCCTATACCTAGAGAGTTTACGGGGTCAATGTAATTCTTGGCAGCTGCCTCTTTTGCCTTGATTATCGACCATCTCGGTTCCATATGTTCCTGTAGGCCCCAGGATATGTATGGTTCATTCAATGTTGCTATTCTGTTTTTTGTTTCGCATATGCTTAAAATATAGCCGGAAAAATACCTTAGAAAGCCCATTACCATTGAGAAAGAAGCAACAAGTTGGACTGAGGGCTGTTTGAGAGTAAAATAACAAGGTCAGTTAAAAATCTCAATCACTCACATAAATTCTAGTGAAACAATTTCATTTAATTTGCCAGAAATCCATCGACATCCGCATTTGTGTAACTGTAATTTGCCCTTATTTTTTTCGTACCCCAAATTCAATGTTTCCGATAAATTTCGTAACTTCATCTCTGGTTTTTTTTGAGGGAATGCTGATTAATTATCGCATTAATTAACTGACCTCAAAAAATGAAAGTATCTGTTGCCATAACACAAACAATCACACACACACAAGCAAGAAACTAACAAATTTATTGCCAACAATGAAAATAGCAGCAGTTAACAACAAAAGGCAATCAAACCAGACGAACAAAAACGGCAGGCAAAGGAAGAAAGAAAGAACATTCAAAAATCGTAAATCAATTGAAAATAAAATACAAACTTACACCACCGCTACAAATCAATAAATGCTTTAATCCTTTGAGAAATGTTGGCAACACTGACACACTTAAAAACAGTTTTAACTGAAATATTCGAGAACAATGAAAACATCAAAACTGAAGAAATGGCAAACGGTTTTTTTTTGTTTTCATTTTGTTTCAAAAAAAACTGGAGGCGGAACGAAATCCTTAATTTGCGAAACACGAACACAAGCGGTGCGAAAACAAAAACTGTCAATAGGGAGGGTGGCGCGGTCGCGCATTGAGGAGGGTGGGTGTACAAAAAAATTCGCATTAATAATTGTGCAGTTTTAAGTTTTGACTTTCTGACGCTTGCCTCTGTCTCAAAATTAATCACAAAATATCACATTAAAAACGCAATAATAAATTCAATCATGAATGCATTGGAAATAAAAAAGTCTCCTTCATAAAAAGTAAAATCGATTAAATCGTTCAATTTTTATTTCTTATGATTGACCGCAAATTGAAAAAACCAAAAAACTAAAAACTGAAAACTACCAAATTGAAATTTGTTACAAGCTATTGAGCATACCATACCCTAAGGTGTTGAATGGGTGTGCTCCACTTAAATTACATACATTATATACATTTTCACTATTGTTTTATTTTTACACAAAGAAAAATAAGGAAAAGTGTCTCAAATCGAAAAGTTTCGATCATGGAAGCATATAAGGTTCCCTACTTATTTGGTATACCGAAACATCGACTCATAACATAGTTTAGCATTTAACGGATATGTAAATGCCTGGAGGAGTAGTCCCCATCCCATAGTCGCTCTACCGTTTGGGCTAAACATTGCTCAAAGAATTTGGAATATTTAGTATAGTCTTCATTTGTGATCTTGATCAGGACTGGTATTAAGTAATTGTAACAAGTTCAGAAGAGTAAATTAAAATATTAATGTTTTAATTTTAGATAAAATGATGTCGGTCAATGGTATGACACTTTCCTTGACCGTATGCCAAGCGACGTGGACGGTCTGTCGGCAATATTTTTTGTGTCAATTCCACTTTATACGGAAAAAAATGCAAATCATCCTGCAAGATGCGCCGAAAGATGGTTGCACTGACGCCAAAATGCGATACGACACATGTGGGTTCTCGGCAACACTCTCTCTCTCTTACCGCTTCAACCATTTCATTGAAACGTCTTGGGCATTGATGAACGGCTTGTCGACGATCCCCCACTCAAATATATGCACGTTGAGTTAACACAACTCGACTATTCTCAATGTACAGCGTCACTATTTCGGCGCGTTACTTCGATGTGAAGCGATTCATGGTTAAAATTGTACCGAATTGACTTTTCAAAAACATGTTTACTCAAGTCAATCGGTTGATAAATGTTTGAATTATTTAATGTTTTCATACCTACACAAAAGATGACGCACCCTATACATATGTGTATGTATTTATAATAAATTTACAGAATACTATTCAAATAGTAAATAAATTCTACAGCCTCAGACCCTAACTAGAGCCTCCATTTACATCCATCATTATTACTGGTTATCTAGGTTCTGGTCTTTAGAATTAAGAATTCCACTTAATTGTCCATTGTAATTGCCAAGAGGAGGCACGTTTCTAACCGTGGTTTCCATTTTCAATCCATTGATTCTTCGGATGAAGGTAAGAAGGTCCGATAGTTTCACTTTCATTATATCTTTTAGATGTTTGAACCAACCCTCGGAGGCTATTCGTTTGTAGCCTTGGACATTGACATAGAAGGTGAAGAATCTATTCTACCTTCCTTAATTGTGACAACTTCTACACAGTCCAGTTATCTCTCTATATCTTTTAATCTGATTGATCATTTGGCGGTACAGCAGTTGAATAAACAGCCGTAGCGGTAGATGACGAAATATAACGTTTAGGCTTTCCTGAGGTACATTACTTACAACTAGTGAAATCTTCAGGTGGTCTATGTAGCTTTCCAATGCAAGTTGAGTGGCTCTTCTTACCCATCACCTTCCACCAGCCAAGGGACCCATCGGTAATGATGGGTTTTTGATTATATTATACATTCCGTGAATAATATACAGTGTCAATCTAAATCTATTCCCAATGGTTATTTTATGCACATGCATAGTATGCAGCGAGTCCATTCTTCGTGCTCTTCTCCTCCATTTTCAGTCTCGAATATAGTTTGGAATCCAGAATGGTACTGACATATTATGTAATTTTGTTTTCTCGTGAACAAGTCTAGCTTAGTCTAGGTAGCAAGATGTCTGTAGATAAACTTGAACTACTTATTTCCGCTTTTGTAAATTTGAACAGCTACTGATTGTAGGATTAAACAATAGACTGCAATTATTCCAAAATAATGCCTTAAACATTGAGCTTCATTGGTAGACTTTATTCAGAGGAAATGAGAGATGTGTGACTTTGACTTATCAACAAGAACGTACTCAATTTATCTATAACCTTCCAAGTAGTATCAGTCGAAAATGTATAACGAGCGCTACCATTTTGACACACTTGATTACCGCAGCGTCAATTAGGCTTAAGTTCTAGAAGCCTAACAGAAAAAGATAAACTATTTTTTCGTTAGTTTTGTTTTGTTTTTTTTTTTTTTTGGTTTTAGTGTAAGCTTCAAGCTTATCTCGAATGCGTTCAGCTACTGTTTCACATTTTCTTTATTGTTTGTTTTTTATATATTTCTTCTTTTTTTTTTTTAAGGTTGGCCTTAAGTTAATAGAATTTATCTATATTCCTACACACAGACACACAAACCAACAATATACATTTTATTTATTACTCATGCCCATTTGTGGTCTCTCCATAGCTTAAAAGAAACTTAATTGCGTAAGGCAGGTGGCTCTCAGGTGGTGGTAGTGGTTGGTGGCTACTGCTGCTGCTGCTGCTGTTGCTGTATAGTACATAGTTTCAAGAGTCGAGTCACTTTACTCTCCACAAATAATTATGACTAAGGCGGCGGCGGTGACTGCTGCTCGACGACTGCCTACTGGCTCTACCTTTTGCCTGGACTTGCTTTATTAGTTGAATAGATTTGTTTTTCATTTTTTGTTTGCTGTGCTGCTGATGTTGTTACATTATTACCAAGTGTCAAATTAAGTGCTTACATGATTAATTTTTTGTTGTTGTCTGGGCTTCGTGGTGCTATTTTCGAGAAAGCCTGCATATGTGTCTAACTTCTGAATGTAAGAACAAAATTCAACATTTGATTAAGGTGCAGAAATGTAGACATGTTATTAACTTTTAATTGCATTGTCTTTGTTTGTCTGTTGGTCTTTCTGTCTGACTGTCTGAGGAGAGCAGATTATGAGAAATCACCTTCTCTTGATTGTCAAGACTTCCAAATGTAATTTACTTTTAAATCATTACCTTAAGAGGTACAAGTATACATAATACATACATATATACAAATATATTTTCAGCAAATCGCTTCCAATTACTCATGCTCTTATGTTCTTTCTCGTCCGTCCGCTGCGGAACATAAGGCCGATTCAAAACATTTCCACCGGGTAGGTGGACACGGTGGCCCAGGCCGTGCTTTTCGAATCCATTACTGTTGTACGTGTTGTATTTGTACACGTATGAAAGGGAGTTTATGCCGAATCCTAACGATGAAGAGATAAGATTTTCTTAGGCAAATTTTACACTTTTAGGTTTGACATTGTTTGCCAAGAGGTGGTGCTACTTTTTGATTTTGCCTGTACCGGGAGTTGAACCCCGGACACTCTGCTTACCAGCCAACTACCAACTAAGTAGTACCCCACGTCACTATGATTATTACCTATACAGAATATGTATAATAATCATGATCACTTAGATCGTTTGAGGATCATCCATAATTTATCTGTGCTTTCTATATTAATCTTTTACACAACCAATTTAAATGTTTATAAGTTAAGTAGTTGATATATTAAAAAAAAATCTCCATTTTCAATTTTTGGAGAAATGATTTTATGTAAAATCACGGGAATCATATTCGGAATATGAAGATTATGCATGAACTTTTCATGTAACATTTTTTGGAAAATATTATCAAGATGTCATTATTTACAAGAGAAACTATAGTACATGAATTAATATTATAATCACGAAGATCACTTATGTCTTTTATGACCTTTTCATACTAATTTTTCAGAAATCCACAGTTTTTCCAAGTTCATTTTTGACAGTTAAAAGTTAAACTCTTATTTGAAACAAAGATAATTCGAAAGTCACGAGGATCATCTAAGTATTCTCCACAAATTCTTACAAATACTTTTTTTTGTATCTAATATTTATATTTAAAGAATGTCTAATTAACATCTGCATATAAAAAATATCAGAAGAAATATAAATCAATAAAACGAAAATCATGAGAGGATTACTCACGATTTCTATGGACTCTTTATACAGTTTTGCCTATACATTTAGATTGACTGAGTATTTATTATATTTATATTTTGAATTATTAATATCGTATAATTAAAATTAAAATGTCAATAAATTTATATACATATATATATATATATATTTGTATAAAAATAAACAATACAATTGGTCCGTGAGTGGATATGAAAAACACGATGATCATTTATGTCTTTTTTAGACTTTCCACAGATATATGGTGCATACATACTTTAAAATTTATATTGCAACGTCATAATCAAACCTCGACAGTCATATCTGGATCACTGAAATGCTATGCTAAGTAAAATAAATTCATTATCACAAAGATCATGTGAGGATCATCCTTGGCTTCCCTGAACTTTTCAAACCGCTTCAGATGAAATGAATGCTAATAACTTGCTATGTTCAAAATGAACCTCACTTTCTTTTATTAAAAAAATAATTTTAAGGCCTTACTTTACTTTTAATGGCACAACAGCCCATGGAGGGCGTAGGCCGAGCTTTTCGCATCCACTCATGTTGTGCGTGTTATATTTGTACATTAATGGAAGGGACCTACAGTTTAATGCCGAATTCGAATGGCGAAGTGAAAAGCTTTTCATGGGCAATTTTTACTCTTGTAGGTTTGCCATTTCCCGCCAAGAGGTTATGTTATTCATCAATCAATTTTAAAATCATTAGGATCATATTTGGGTTATGAAGATCAGTCATGAAATTTCTAATTATGACATTTTCTGTAGTATTTATTTTTAAAATCAAAGAGCTGTGTCAGTTGCATTGATTCCTACACAAAAATGTATGGAAAATGCCAAAAACTCTTTGTTTTTGTTAATATTAAAATCACGAGGATTATTTGTGTCTTATGTTAGTTAATCCATAACAATTTTTTAGATATTCATAGTTCATACTGTGAGTTTTTTTTTGATACATCAAATGAAATTTTACTTTTATTTAGTAAAAGATTCATTAATATTTTCTTTATCTTAACAATAAAGTATATAGATCACGAAGATCAAGAGAGTATCATTCATGACTTCCCTAGACATTCCTTGATGTTTCATTCCGATTTTATCACATATTCAGCCTGAATGCATGTTCATTTTTTGCTATTTTAAAAACAAACTTAACTTAGATTTAAAATGCTGAGGATCACACTGAAGATCGTTATCTATTGATTTCAAACTTTTAAGATTTAAAATTTTTGTTGTTAGCCACTTAATTTTTTTCACGTTCATTAATTCAAGCAATACATAAAATAGTAATTACCAGGACGTCATTGTACTTATGTGAGTTGATATTAAAATCAAAAGGCTCATTTTCATCTTCTATGGACTTTCCTTCCTAAATTTTAAAATATCTTCAGCTCTTATGATTCGTTTTTTATATAGCACGTCACTAATATTTTCACAAAAATTATTCATCAATCACGAGGGTCATATGACGATCAGAGAAAATCCCCACAAGTTCTTAGCAAATAAAATTTTGTTCTGAATAATTTTTACTCTAATAATTCAAAATCAACTTGTTCATATAAAATAATTTCGTTCGCTTCCATTTATTTATGATTCGAACGAGTACGAGTAGATCTTAAAATAATAATAATTGTACGATCGATATCGATGAATTAATCTGAAAATCACGAGGATCATGTGAGGATCATTAAACAGAACATAATCCAATTAGCACAGTAGGTAAGTAATTTTTCGAGGTGAAAGAAAAAAAAATAAGAAGAACAATTCATGCACCTGTTGCATCAAAATATTTTGTATAAACCAAAAAAGCAAAACAAAAAAGTTTCTTTGTATTTTTAAAATAAAGATACGAAATCTGTTAAGAAATTAAGCAAACATGCCAACAACATTCACTTTTTCATTAGAGAAGTGTAGTGAAAATTTTGAAAAAAAAGGATCACGTTTTTTGATTGATCGAGGATCACGGATATTTGATATCTGTGCACTACTCATTCTCAATGACACACCGGGGCGCGAAACACAAAGGAGTCGAGTTTTTCTAATGCCACCAGTTGTTTAAGTGTGTGTGTGTGTGTGTGCGTATTTAGATGTATGTATGTATTTATGTATGCATGCAATAAATGATCGAGAGCAAACGTCTCTTTCCTTTTTCTTTTCTTATCCTTTCAGAAGATTATCCCTACTTGAGATTCTATTTCTGCTCCATTTCGATTTTCATTTACGATATGCACGCAATTACGTTTCAGATGGCAGAAGGGAAAATAAGTTAAGGACAGGTTCTTTCCTCAAAGGGATCTCCCCTTGTCTGCAATGAGAAGAATTGTGGCAATTCAATGCTTGCTCCGATCAACAACAAAAATTTACCCTCTTGCTTTTGTCTCTAATGTAAAAGGTAAATCCTGAATATCTAAACTATCATTTTCATTGTGACTGTCTTTATTTTATTTGTAATATTGTTGCTATTTTGTTGCAGCAGTTGTTGTGATTCTGGATATAATTTTTTTTTTTTACTTTGCCAAATTGAAAGGCTGTGAAAATTGCTATCAAATATGTATACTTAAACGTTGCAGTACATTGTTAGATACTAGCTATTTGTAGAACAAAACCTTTACCTTAACCCTAGCCAACCGTTTTGGTAATGCATACACACCAATAATTTCCCTAATACGCAAGTGTTTCGCTCTTCACGCGCGTTTTCTTGTGAACGTGGGAATAAATCAATTACATTGACTAGACAATGACGAGCACTGATCCTCAAACACGCACACATACACACACACACACACATACACACACACTCACATGCACTACAAAATTTTATTAATTTGTTGATTGCAATTGGGCATGCCTGGAAATTGCGCTTAAACGCATTATTTTTACCCCCTTTACGCCTTTACCCCTTTGACAGATTGCAGTTGCATCTGGCAGATGTGATGTAAAGGTGAATTTCCCTTTTGTTGTTGTAGTCGGTTGTTGCCCATTGTTATATGACATTATAAGCGTTTCAAATTTTATTTTACATGCTCCATCGTAGACAATGTGACGTCAACGTTTACTGATTATAGGTTTCAATAGACTGATTTAAATGCGTGGGAATCTCACTCGATCAATGCGAGATGATTATGAAACGGTTTTAAGTAAGAAATATACTACAAATACATTAAAAATATTAGTAAATATATTTTGATATTTTAGGAAAGTTCGTGTGTGGTTGCCATGATCTGAGATACAAATTTGGTGTTGGATTTGTGGTTGGTAAGAGGCTACATCGTCCAGTCTTAAGGTTAACGCCTGCGAACGAGCGCCCAGCCACTATTCGCATCAAAGCGAAACTCTTTAACATCAGCCTAATTTTAGTTCATGCCCGACGTAAGAAAATGACAAAAGTGACAAAAGATGACTTGTACGAACTTCTCGGCCAAACCTATGAGCATTACACCACCACGATATTACATAAAATCGTTGTAGGTGACTTTAATGCAAATGTGGGCAAACAGAATATATTTGCTTGGATGGACGGATAATTTAATCCCCTTATATGGGTTCGGTAGGTCAAGTAGCGAAGGGGTTGATGAATTAGCAAATCCGATCGTCAGTAGGAAAATGCAGAAGACTACGTCCTAATCTCTGTTGGAAAGACCAGGTACAGGGCGACCTGTACACGCATAATAAAGGCGGCTGGCTAAGTTTTATAGAGTCGGCCAAGACCGATCATCGATTGTAGTGCCAGCAAAGTAAGTAAGTAGATCGTCAAGAACTTCGATAACAACCACAATGAAATATGATCCGCAAGTATTAGTTCCGCTTTGTGAAAAAAATCAATCCCAACGACGTATATTTATTGTAAAAACAAAAACCGAGTAGAAGAACAGCAAACTTTCTTCTTCGTCACGGAAGAAAGGACATAGGTATCATCGTAGTAGGTTTGATCACAAAGCATGTAGGGTTTATAATGAATTTGACTCATTTTATTACTTCACTAGAAATTTTTTGGTAGTAAAATTCTGGATAATTTAAATTTGTATTTTTTGGTTTCTCAAATCCTTTTCTTTAACCTAACGTGCATTACTTTATATTTCTCTCAACGAATAGTTAAAGCATTTTTCTTGTTGACAGCAAGCATTCATGACTCAACTATTTTTTTGTGGGTTAAAATCCAGTGAGTCTAATTTCCAACTTTGAAAGTCATAAAAACAAGTGTTACTCACTTGTGAAAAATTTGTATAAAATAGAACAACAAGAACAATAACAACAAACGCTAACGTAAGTAGGAATGCAATAAATAGGCATGAAAAGCGAATGCACTTAAAATACTGAAAAATATAAAAAAGGCTGTTTGTGTGTGTGTGTGTGAGTGAGTGTGAGTGTGAGTGTGAGTGTGAGTTTGGGTGTGTTACGGTAGTAAACAAAGAAGAAAAGAAAATAATATGTGAAAAAAATGCTAAAGAAAAATTAAATATTGAAAACTACATACTAGATACACAAATGCACAGCTGCCCCCTAAAAAGGGCAACAAACCATGGCGCGCACATGATCATGTGATTTCTTCAACACGACTCTGCTCTTGCTTGGTTTGGTCCACCACGGCTGCACGGCTGCTGCATACTATGGACATATGTATATGGAGAGTGCCGAGCGGTGAGGCAGCAACTGCGAGTTGGCATTGGATAAATCTTTAGCTGCAGTTACGCATGCGCAGCACTCGTCGAGGGCTTGGAGTCTTCCAAGTAGTTGTATTTTTTGTTTTTTTTTCGGTTTTTGCTTACAAATGATCGTTTTCTTTATTGGAAGTGAGTGTGCGTGTGCGTAAGCGTATATTGAACCTTTCAAAATCCGAAAAAAAGAACAAAAACAGCAAAATAATAATAATAAAAACTATAATAACACACACTGGCACAGACAGGCAGACACTCATACATATGTATATATATACTCACTCACTCGCTCACTCACTCACAAAAAGAACGAAAATTCACAAGCGTCGCCAGTGTGTCTGGCACGATCATGGCATAAGTGGCATGTCATAGAGGCTGCTGAGAGCAACCAGAGTAAGCCGGCAGCAGCAGCCAACGTTAACCAAACCAATCGCAGTCAAGTCATCCAGTCAGCCACAGGCACAGCAAAACCAGCCAAACTGTATTTTCGTATATTTATTGTAGTCGTCATTTCTTCAAGATCTGTTCGAGATTTTTATTGTACTTATGGGGCAGAGTGGCAGAGACTCGTTTGTACCTTAACCCAAGGATGCTTGCTGTTTAATTTATCTCTTTATTTTGCTCTTACATACCTTTCTTCGTTCTTCTTACTGCCATATAGTTTCTTTTTCTTCTTGCTTACTGTTGTTGTTGTTGTTGTTCAATATGTGATTTTTCTTAATTTTGTTTAACGCTTACTGAGGGCACTCTAACCTTTGTATTTTTGGTGCGATTATTATGTACACGAAAGGTACTTTTTTATTGTTGTTTGTATGATATTATATATTTTTGCTGTTATTTTTGTTTTTGTTATCTCTTTTTTCGATCTTTTTTTTTCTTTCGTATTGATTTTGTATTCATAAACGAAATTATTTTCAGCTGTGATCGCAAAAAAGTATCAAATTACTACTGTATTGATGTAGTTGTTTTTTTGGTTTTGTATTTGTTACTTTGTAGTTGATGAAACGCATAGCACTTTTCACTTTTATTGTGATTTGACTTTTTATAGATACAGAAACCTTTATTGGTTTTCTTTGCAAAAAAGGAAGAAAATAATGAAAGTCTCTATCTTTTGTTAATATGATTAATGTATTAGTTGTTAGACACAATTAGACACACATATTTACAAACAATTTGTCCACATATGTGGACAAAATACATAATAAGTATGTACATAAGTATATTCATACTCATGAATTTACTTGTGCAAAATTATTCAGTATTCAGTACCTGTTATTAAAGCTGGAGCTAGAATATTTCTTATAATTTCTTGAAATTATATTTATATCAGTAAATATCAGAAGATAATTTACCCAATTGTATCATGAATTTTACTAAGATTTCTTAAACAAAATCCACTCATTGTAGTCTACTGGACCTTATCTCTACATACTTCATTTGCTTCGATTGGTTAGGTTAAAGGTACCATTTTTTTTTATTTTTTATGAAATACGCTCTAACACTTTTTACATTTATAACCATTCAGAACTACTGATAAGCTCAGCAGATGCAAAATAAATGATTCTTTTTTCAACAATTTGTAAAAGTATTGTTCTAAGTATTTGCAAAATTGTAGGAGATAAGTTTCCACTCTACTTCAACCTAGTCTCTGCAACAACTATAAAATTCCTTTGTAAATATAAGTATGCACATACACCTACCCTTGCGGGATAGTGGTTAGAATATTTCAAATGTAAGGTATGTCTGTCGTATGCACTTATGTTGTGCTTGTTATATTTCTACATCAATGGGAGGGGCCTACAGTTTTATGCCGAAGCCGAACGGAGAAGTGAAAAAGTTAAATGATAAACCGATGCTACTCCATTTGGTCATACTGATTTTAACGGTTTGAAACTATCTATGTATGTACCATATAGCTCAGACTAGCTTAAGCTTTTGTTATGATGTCAGGGATACGTACAAGAGAACCTGTTCCACAACATGTTCTACCGAAGATGCTTATTGATCAACTTGGGAAATGAGTCTCTAGCTATCTCTCTCCCTTAGGTCTAGAGCTTCCTAACTATTAGATGTCTATGAGCTGCTCCTGTGAGGAAGATACTCTTGGCAGGCAATGGCAAACCTACAAGAGTAAAAATGGCTATGAAAAGCTTTTCACTTCGCCGTTCGGATTCGGCATTAAACTGTAGGTCCCTTCCATTCATGTACAAATATAACACGCACAACATGACTGGATGCGAAAAGTTCGGCCTAGGCCCTCCATGGGCTGTTGTGCCATTAAAAGTAAAGTAAGTAACTTCCGAAGCCCAGAACTTCAGATTTTTCTTTTTCATTATTTTAGCAGAATATCCTACAAGATTATTGTGATCGCTGTGGCGTAGTGGTAGTGCATTGGACTGCTACGCAAAGTGTCCGGGGTTCGAATCGCGGCACAGGCAAAATCAAATAGTAGGAAAAATAAGTTTTCTACAAGACACCACCTCTTGGCAGGCAAAATCAAACCTACAAAAGTAGCTGAAAAGCTTTTCACTTCGCCATTCGAATTCGGCATTAAACTGTAGGTCCCTTCCATTCATGTACAAATATAACACGCACAACATGAGTGGATGCGAAAAGCGAAAAGCTCGGCCTAGGCCCTCCATGGGCTGTTCTGCCCTTAAAAGTAAGTAAAATAAATCATACAAGATTTCCGTTGAGCCTTATTTATTACTTTACTATAATAACATTTCTCTCTTCTTTCTTCTCTTTGTATAAGTCACAGTCTTCTTCTCAAAAACAAAGAGAGTTCCCTTTCAAGGAATGAAAAACCGAACGCACCTCACTCGGAATTTTTGAACCCGCTTTCTGATAGACAGCTGTTTGGATTTGCTGTGACATCACAGTATTTTACGACTATATCGCACTTCAGAAATGGCGCTATAACCATTTGGATGAAGGGTACTTTTTTTTGGATAAATCAATGATTTATCGCTGGGCAGACATCGCTAGATTGGCAGCATCATAGAAATCAAAATGGGCTGGTACTAGAAAGAGCGATTGAAATATTCTTATATGCTGCCTTGTATACATAGAGGTCCATGCTATCATACCCGTTTCTTATGAAGCTCAGGAATCTAGAAATTTCTGCAAGTACAAGTAATTCCTTAATTGAGTATTTCTTCTTTTTTCTACATTTATCTTTTCCTGGACTGATTCTGTGTGCAATTAGTATTGAGAAAGAAAATTCTAGCTAGAGCTGGCTATTTTACTATTTTCATATTCAACTAAAATCGTAAAGCTTGACAACTTACGAAAAGAAAACTTATTTCAGCATTATTTTGACCCACAAAAATCTTCTCACGATCGATCGATGAATTTTGAAGATGTTCTTTAATATAAATGCATCCATACATACATTCTCATAAGAACAGAAGAATACATGTATTCTTAAAAACGCATTCAATGTTCCAAGAAAATCACATCATAAACTTATGAGTTCAGCAGCGAATCTTCGTCTGTGCGTTAGCGCTAGCGATGAAGCGATTCATCGATGCAATCAAGCGTTAAAGACAATAAAATTCGCGTGAGAATCTTTGCTGTTTCACATCAAAATTGACAATATAAAAGTCAAAACCAATGACAGCACCAGCAGCAATGCGATGCATGTAAACAACACGCCTTTAATTACGTTAAATTAGAAGTAGCACAAAAAATAAATAAATTAAAATTTCAACTAAAGTTTACTCAAAAAAAAAGAAAAGAATTGGAAAAATCCAAAACCTGAAGAACACAATCCGCGCGACCAAAATTTGTGGTTGCCCAAAAAGTTACAACCGAAAATAAAAATAAAGAAAACAAACCATTGCAGCAACAACTTTCGTCGAACATGAAAAACTACAACTATCCACGCTGCGTACTGCCTCAGCTCGCTGGCCGTTCTCCATAACTACGACAAGCTCTTCTTCCACTTTAGGCCCTCTGCGTGTTGCTCAAAGAAACTCACTGAAGCATATGAATGCGAAATTAATTTGTTGAAATTTAAATTTGATAACAATTTTCTTTGTCGTTTTTTTGTTTTACCTAAAGGGGGAATTCATTACATGTACTATTACTTAATAATAATGGCAACCCTAAAAGGTGGCAATCTACACATGTTCGCTGAGTTGTTAAATTATGTTGTTTCATTGCTTAACAAACTTACTACAAGGGGAATTACCTGGCGCTGACATATGAACATTTATGTACAATGCCAGAATGGGAATGGGTGGGTGATCTTCTTCTTCTCCCATTTTCTTGCTCCTTCTTGTGCAGGGGACTAGTTAGTTTAGTTCATGATTTAGTTTCTTTGACTATTTCAAAACTCTTTCAGATTTCTTTAGACAATTTATAATTAATTTTGAAATATAAAGACACGGCGTTTTTACGCTAAGTTGCACATCAAATGACGATGAAGAAGAAGTTTTCTTGAGCGAAAAATTGCGTGGGCCAAAATAGGCGCACCTTTCTTGAAAAGAAAAGAAAAAAAATTTCATTTACATAGTCTTATTAGATCATGTGTAACGAAATTGGAAAGGTGTGAGAACAACATTTTTGAACAGGAGTTTTACAAGTATTGGAAATGTTGCCAATTGATGGCATTTCCTTTCGTAAGCAACACGTGGTGTAAATATTGTAAACAAACGCAATATCTTGAAAAGTTTGACCGACACGTACTAGGCCAAATCAGGTATTCATTTATCAGAAGTTTAATGAGAAAAAAGGTGATTTTTCTGTTTAATAATCTCATCATTGGGAACTGTGTGTGTATTTACATGAGGATTTCAGTGGTCGCTGTTTACGAATCTAATTTTAAAGAAACATAACGTCCGATTCAGTTGGGTTAGTAACACTGTACAAGTTCAAAATCTGGGCAAAGACTTTGATGGCTGATTTGTCAGATTGTTTTGGATCAGATTGGTTTTCGAGATAGTGGTATTTTTAAGGTTTCCTTTAAGGCCCTCAAGGTTCACTGGAAAACGGCTTTAATCTTTATGCATACATCAGCGGCATAGGTAGGTGGGGTAAAGGGGATGTATCTCACACTTTTGTGGGAGATTCTTTTTTTTCATATTAAACGACATCAACTTTTTTCGAGCGATTGCATGCAACTAGAGAAAATATTCCCCTCATTTTGAAATACTCTTTACGCCACTGGCATACAGAAGATACAATAGAACAATTTACAATAAATTTTAATTTTCTTATCTAATTTTTACGATGCTTATTTGAGCCAATTTGTTAAAATCCGAGTCCAGTGAAATTTTTCATAAAAATTAACCATGAATTTCAATATCAAGAATCTGTGGAACAAGAGAATGGCCTATTACAAATGGTGTATAGTTTTGCGAGAAAATTACCCTCTTTCCCCGACATTCAGTATCAAGCAGTTTTAGAGGTCGCTGATTACGAATCTTACAATATGATACTAGATTTTAGAAAAATAAAAAGATAGATGATTTTTCGAAATCAATAACTTATATAATAACTATTTCAATTTATTTCTTATTTATTTTTTAATTTAATATCAGATGTATACCATATGGAATGTTAAAACAGAACAAACATCTTATTTATGAAAAGTTTATGAGACACCTGAGAAACCAACTCTAAAATACGGTAAATATGTAAGTAAATATTCTACATATGACCCACGATCACTCTCCATTTTACAGAGTTTTTGCATAGTTGATAATGTGGTCGCTGTGGCGTAGTGGTAGTGGTTCTAATTTCGGCACAGGCAAAATCATAAAGTAGAAAAAATTATTTTTCTACACGGCACCACCTCTTGACAGACAATGGCAAACCTACAAGAGTAAAAATGGCTATGAAAAGCTTTTCACTTCGCCGTTCGGATTCGGCATTAAACTGTAGGTCCCTTCCATTCATGTACAAATAGAACACGCACAACATGACTGGATGCGAAAAGCTCGGCCTAGACCCTTCATGGGCTGTTGTGCCATTAAAAGTAAAGTAAGTAAGTAAAATGATAATGTGTTAGAATGCTACGCTGAGTTCCCAGTTCGGTTCAAACACTTCGATCGAACACCCATAAGAAGAAGAGAGTGCAAGGAAAGATAAAAAACCTTTATAAAAATGTGGATTGAAGCTTCGGAATCTATTAACCAAACAATCCAAAAATCCTTATGCGAGGTTTCAATCAATGATCGGTCTTGACTGACTCAATAAAGATTCGTAAGTCGCTTCTACTAAGAGTGGGCTGGCACCAGTTGGTAAGGCCAAGTGCATTGTGAATATCTATTCTTTCCAATGGAGAGTGTAAGTCCTTACACCTTAAAAAAACCAAATTATTTTTCTCAATCTTTTAGAATTTTTTTTAATTCTTATTATTTCTGGATATTTTCTGATACAGTCCATATGTTTTGTGGGAAATTATTGTTTGTTTGCTACCCCAAACCCCAAAAACTATTAAACTAGAAACTGTTGAAGTTTACCATAGATCATCTAAAAGTCCTTTGTAGTCCTTTGTTTCTGTCTAAGTGTGTATGGGCATAAAAGATATGCTAAATGTTATCTCAAATTTCCTAAAACACAGCTCATGTTTTACAATTTTTCATGTTTCTCTTTTGTTACTGTATTTACTTATAAACTATTAAGATTTCTACTAAAAACAAAACAAAACTATATTTGTATGAACAATTTGTACTCAAAAAATTCCTGGAACGCACGTGTTGCACAAGTGTCGTAGTTTCTGCAGCAACAAACAACAATACAACAAATCACTTAAAGACGCCACACTTTAAATACACTAAATTGCAGACTTGATATTTCACACTTTGACAAACACACTTGAGAATTTTTACGGCCGTTCTAATATTTTTTTGAATTTTTTATTTTTAACAAAATTACCCAAAAAAAAGTATAAAGTATTTGAAAAATGATTCTTCCCTCACATTAAAAATAAGACAAACTATTGTAGATAAGTAAATATGTAGTACTTAGGTGCCTTGCATACATACATACATACATACATACATACATACTCATAACTATGTATGTACGTATTTATGTATGTATAGAAACATATGCAAAAAAGAGAAATGTTTTTAGATTTGATAATAAACTCAAGTACTTAAAAAAAAAATATCTGATTCCATTAGAACAAAAAGGGAATGGAAAACTACACATACATACATACATAGATAAATATTTCAAACACTAAAGAGCTATAGAGTGTCAAAACTACATATGTATGTTTGTATGTATGTATGTATGTAAGTATGTAAGTACATAAGTATGTAAGTATGTAAGTATGTAAGTATGTATGCATTTTTTTTTTGGCATATGTCTGTCGTAAACTATTAAACAAGACAATAGCTTTGCGTTGGTCTTATGACTTTCCTATTGTCTGAGTGGTTATTTGAGGGTTACAATGCTATGTGCATGCACTTTTCAATATCAAATATTTTATAATCATGTCTGCAAAAAAATGTAAATTGTTTCGATTTTTGAAAAAATTTATATCCAAAAAAAAAAAATTCATGCAATTAATTTTAGAATACAAAAAAACTTTGATTTTCAAAAACATGTAATGACTGCAACTTCAGTTTCTATATTTTTAAAACGATTAAATATTTGAGTGGATCGATATTGTAACCTCTCACTTATCAGCGCTTTTTGAAAAGAGTATTTAGTCGCTGTGGCGTAGTGATAGCGCTTTGGTCTGTTAGTGTGTCCAACGCACTAGTGTCCGCGGTTCGAATCTCGGCACAGGCAAAATCAAAAAGTAGAAAAAATAAAATTTTGCTATACAGCACCACCGGTTGGCAGGCAATGGCAAACATACAAGTGTAGAAATTGCTTATGAAAAGCTTATCACTTCGCCGTTCGGATTTGGCATAAAACTGTAGGTCCCTTCCATTCATGTACAAATAGAAGACGCACAATATGTGTGGTTGCGAAAAGCTCGGCCCAGGTCCTCCGTGGGCTGTTGTACCATTAAAAGAAGAAGAAAGAATTAAACGTATCCGTCGGCATTTTAACTTTTCACTAATTTTGCTCCGCACACCGGAAAGGAGTAATTTTAAGTTGCAATCTAAGCTCGCAAATAGGTTCCTTGGCTTAAAAAATGTTGGTATGTATTTACAATTTTAAAAAAGTAGAAAACGTTCCAGTATGTTAAGTCGGGCCCTATAATTTTTAGTCTGGAACCTAACTAAAATGATTTTTAAAATAAGATTTGAAAGGTTTAGATTGTTGCTTTTTGATCTTAAAATCAGAATCGTTTGAAGTTTCCGCAAAAACGTGATTTTTGGTTCCTATTACCGCACATTTCTCAAATATTGTGTTTCCAATTCGCAATTACCACCGCATCAGAATCTATAGTCATGACCTGTATTAGACATTGATATTATTACAATCAATATATTTCTACTATGTGTGAGGTATCTGCTACATTCCCTTGTACTGGAGCGTCGTCTATGGACGGACCGATTTTGTTGAAATATTGTGTACCAGGTATTTTTAGGCTAAAGAACAAATTTTGGGTCTTCATCTTGATCTTGAAATTTTTATTGAGGCTGTTTCGAAGTATAAGTTTGCGAATCCAAATTTTTCGTTGTACTGGAACAATGTGTGCGGACCTATCAATTTTGTTAAAATTTTGTGTACTATGACTTTTTAAGCCAATTATGATTTAAAAACTATTATTGAGTGAGCACCGGAGCAAAAGACATTGTAGTAAAATTTGAGAGAAGTCGATTTTTCTCTTATCTGGACAGAACCAGATGGCATTGAAATAGTGCGTACCAGAATTTCTTAAGCTAGGAAATCGAATTTTGAGCATGAATTTCAACTTAAAATTGTTCCTGAGGGGGTCCGGAGAAAAAGCTAAGTTATAAAAATTATATAAAATTAAAAGGGTTGTATGTTTTAAATAAACTAAAAGTCCTTGTTGTTAAGTGGTGGGAGGGTGGGGAGGAAGGGAGGAGGGGGGGGGGGATTGGGGTTACAAAAATCAACAATATGGCGAGAAAAACGTTGAGAGCTATTTTCATTTCCCATTGCAGTTAAAATTTGGTTGACGCTATTAAGAAACGTCGAAAAATTACCTTTCGAGGGTAAACTCTTTCGACTTTTAAAAATTTGTTTAATTTCTTCAGAGAGTCCACTCTACTATGTACTCGTATATAACTCCAAAACATAAACTCTATAAACTAAAGCATGCCGACACTTGAAATTCGATTCAAAAGCTCTTCTTACATACATTTCTATTCTTTTTTACAACTCATAAAAGATATAGAATTTGAAATTTCGCAATTCAGTAAAAGATTATTATGCATATGTAATTTTCTTATTGTATTTTTGAAGCTACAAAAAAAGCAAAAGCAAAAGAAAAATCGCACTGAAAATTTAACACATTATCATACCATAACAAAACAGCAAAAATCAATAAAAGTAAAAGTAAATAAATATTTTCCAAAGCAACAGCACGGAGCTTGCTTCAAATCACAAGCTCCAGCTAAATCGCCACAATTCAATAATTTCGCACTTGATTGTAACTACTTAAGTAAGAAAATTCCGAAGTTTGTCTTACTAACTGAGTGATCGACTGACTCTTTACAGCGAAAGCGCATTCATGATGGACCATGTGCATCATGGCAATTGTGTGCTAAATGCAAGTGTGTAGTTATTTGTCTATCTGTCTGTCCATCTGCCAGTCTGTCGCTCCGTCTGCCTGACAAGTCTGCGTCTACTTATTGTTCAATTTGTCTATGTAGTTGTGTGTGTCTTGTGTGTAATTTGTCTACACTCTGTAAATCTCGGAAACAAAAGTGAACAGAGCCTGAATCTTGCAACAAGTTCCACTTCGTTGCTTCCAATTATGGACATCACTAAAAAAACAAAAAAAAAAAAAAGCATTGCAACATTAACTCTTTAGCTTCTTTTCTTGTAACTCTTGTTGCATGTGGTGAAGAGCTTCGTCGCAGCATTTGCAACATTTGTGCTGCATACATGCATACGTGCATGCTGCAAAATTCACAAATAAGTATACCACCACGTAACGCTAAAGTCATATTTTGTATATGTAACTCCAGCAGTTAAGTAGATACTATGTACATACCATTGAATTATAATTATATTTTCTTTGTTTGAATTTGTTATTTTTGGTCTACTCGTATGTAGTTCAACTATTCAATTATTTGTTAATCTTGTGGTGATGAAATTATGAGCAGGTAAACTCTCTTTAAAGCATAATTTTATTGCAAGTGCATTTTGAAATCCATAAACTTAATTTTTATGTTTAACAGCTATTTTTCGTATGGTTTCTGGTGTTGATTAAGCTCAAAGTTTAAGGGAATACAATAAAAAGCTGAATTTATAATGCTTTCCTTATATAAACTATCTTTAGCGTCTTCTATATGCTTTCTGCGAACCATTTTCCTTGACGCAATGAAATATCTTGAAAAACAACATTTATGTATCGAGTGTTTTTTAGGGGCGGAGAACTTTAAATGGATTTAAAACACAGAAAAATGTTTTTAATATCCATTAAATTGACTTTTCGCAGTAAATCAGGCTGTATTTCGTTAATAATGGGTTGAATGATAGCTTCCAAGCGCTCAATTGTTTCTAGTTTATCGACGTAGACTAGTGACTTTACAAACCCCTAAAAAAATTAATCTAATGGCGTCAAGTTACACGAACAAGTTGGCCAGTTAACAGGTCCATTTCGTGAAATTTATCGCTCATCCAATGTTTCTTTCTGTAAGTTAATTGTATCGCTCGCTGTGTGGCGCATGTGGCGCTATCATGGAACCACATGCCTGCACGAAAAAGTTAGTAATCATGTCTCTGTGTCGCTCACCGTCATTTGTGAATTCATATGTACCAATGATTCCACCGGCCATAAAGCACTCGAAAAGTTGTCCTAGATGTAATGGCGTTTCGAGAATGGCTTGTGGATTATCATCGCTCCAAATGCGGCAATTCTGTTCATTAACGAAGCCATTTAACCAAAGGTTTGCATCATCTCTGAACAAAATTTCCCAATGAAATTGTGCATCAATAGCAATGTTTCCATAGGCTCATTCACTAAATGTACGGTGCGAACGATGATCTTGTGACTTCAATTACTGCACAAGTTGAATCTTGTAAGCACGTAAGCTAACATCTATATGCAAAATTTTCGATAAAGTGGATGAACACAAGCTATGTATATTTTAAGCACGATGACGAATTGACACTTTTGCAGCATCATCAACACTACGCTGCACACCAGCAATCATTTTTCAGAATGCGTAATATCGTTTAAAGTAAAGTGTATTGCGAAAACGATCCACAGTTTCTCCAATTAATAGCACTGATGGACGATTATGAGCACGCTCGTAATGTGCCCGATTTGCAGTCTCAAATTGTACCGTGCTTTTCAATATAAATTTGAACAATTTGTCTATTCATGATGAATTGCCAAACTAAACTAACTTCAAAACATCCGAAAACTGTCAAATCGGCTATCGTCGAAAACAGTGTAGCCAATTTAAAGTTCTCCGCTTCTAAAAAAAAAAACACCCGATAAAGTATGTAAGTTTGCTTTAGGTTTAACTTATGTATGATCTCCTTTTGGGCTGGATTTAAGATTGAAATTTAGTCTGGAATATGATCAGAATTTTCCAGTGTTGAATATTTTTGAATTTTATTTTCGACTTTTGCTTTGTAGCAGTTAATTATTATTATTTTTTTTTAAATTGAGTGATCTGTTAGTTTCAACTAGAACAAAAGTCTCTATTGGCTTACTGCTTGACAGATAATATTAGATCAATTTAAGATTATATTAGAGCAAATTAAGTTCAAAGCTCTTAAAAACTTTTGAAGGCACTTAAATAATGCGATAAACACACATGTATAAAGCATTCAGTAGTTGTGTATGCATTAATATATTATATATTATGTCTAGATATGCATCATAAAATCTAAAGATTTATATTGTAGTATGTATGCACTATTTTACATACATACACACATATGATAAATACGAAACATAACTCAAGATAAGACAAATATTTGTTTAGAAAACCCCCAGATAGTCAGAAGTGTCTTTTTAAAACTTAACTGCATCACATAGCATTATACGTTGAGTACATATGCATGTACATACATACATACATACATACATACTATAATCTTGTATAAACTCCAACCGAAATTACACCCTTGAACCATATAATTTGTTCACTATTAATTTCAGGCAGACCCAAATATATGTACGAGTACATGCATAAATATCAAGAAACGAAAAATAACTGATAACATTTAATTGGATTTTGATTGTTATTGCGCCCCCCAAAACAATATCCAAACGAACTGAACTCATGGATGAATACAAAAAAGCAAAGTGCTAGAAATAATATACAAACACATCGAATGCGTGCCACTTAAGCAGCCAGTGAAAGTGCAGGCTTATCAAAAACTAAACGCTTAAAGGTACTCGATGCTTCTGAGAAAGCCCAAAAATCTAAAACAATAATTGACGGAACATAATTATCAGCAACAAAAAAAAAAAAACAGAAGCTAAAAATTAAAAAACTCAACACGCAACACAACAAATGTCAAAGTAGTAAAAATATAACAAAAACCAAACAAAAAAATCGAAAGCACAAACAACTTGATTGATAACACTGTGCGACAAAATTATCATTTTTGATTTCCACGAAGATGAATTGATGATTTTTTGAGCCTGGACTTTGATTGAAAGTCTACATACTTATATGTTTTTTTCAAATTCATTGTTACCATATAACTTTGGCGCTTATTTTTAGACGAACTCTCCACCTCCTTTCTAGACCCATCTTTTCGGAAGCTTTTGTTATTTTACAATTTTTAAAAGTTTTTCTAGAATACCCTCTTGACTTAGGACATACCATATTCTAAAAAAATATTTCCTCATACTATGAAAAAGGCCCCAAACCATCCAAAGTACCACTTCCCTCACCTAATGGAAAATTTTGCGAGATATTTGTACCGAACAACCCCGATAACAGTCTGAGAGAAGGGGGGGGGGGGGGGGGGCGGGGGATTTAGAGAAGATAGAGTGTTAGTGTAAAATCACAAAATGTACAGGGTGTTTTTTTTAGAATTGTGGTTTTCAAGAAGAAATAAAACGCATATAATTTAATGTTTGTGGTCGCTGTGGTGTAGTGGTAGTGCGTTGGACTGCTACGCAGAGTGTCCGGGGTTCGAATCTCGGCACAGGCCGAGATTCGAGAGACCTTTATTATAAAGATAAGGATTTGCCACTATATTTTAAAAACGATTTCGGGCAAGTGGCCGCCGCGGCTGGTTCGAATAAATTCCAACCGAGAGTCCCAATTTTCGATCAGTTTTTGCAGCAATTAGGGCCGTATGTCAGTAATAACGCGCCGAATATTATCTTCCAAGGCGTCAATCGTCTCGGGTTTATCTGCGTAGACAAGCGACTTCACATAACCCCACAGAAAATAGTCCAGCGATGTTAAACCACACGATCTTGGAAGCACGCCACAGGCCCGCGACGCGAGATAATGCGCTCACCAAAAGTTTCCTTCAATAAATTTATTGTTTCGTTGGCTGTATGGCATGTAGCGCCGTCTTGTTTTAGAAGTGTGGTGGTCGTCCACATCAACAACCTCCAATTCAGTCACGAAAAAGTCATTAATCATAGCTCTATAGCATTCCCCATTAACTGTAACATTATGAACGGCTTCATCTTTGAAGAAATATGGACCAATGTTTCCCTCTGCCCATAGAGCACACCAAACAGTGACTTTTTGAGTATGTAACTGCGTCTCAACAATGGCTTGTGGATTATGATCAATCCAAATGCGACAATTTTCCTTATTAAGGTACCCATTCAATCAAAAGTGAGCTACATCGCTGAACAACATTTTCTTGTGAAAATCGGGATCGGTGGCCATCTCTTTTTGGGCCCATTCACCGAACATTGTTCAGGAGTAAGTCCATGCATTATGAAATGGCACACCAAACTGAGCATAAATCAAGTGACAGCTGTCAAAAAGACGAACTCCGAAGAAGGTATTGCCAGATTGAAAACCACACTTCTAAAAAAAAAAACCTTTTATAAGTTTAAGGGTTAACCAAAACAACTTTGCGTCACATATCAAAGTTGAAGGACTTCAAAACATTAAACGTTCCCATTGACTTCCGTCAGCAATCTATCGTAAACTTGAACTCACCCTACAAAGAAAATGTATCAGGTCTGCGTTCGTTTTAAAAAGTCAGCTATTCCTCATTGCAGAAAAAGTGGTGTTGTATTGTGTAATAGATCACGTCTGAATAAAATAATTTGAAAGATCAAGGGAGACATAATGAAGCTAGTGGTAGCACAAACAAAAAAATAAATAAATTTAATTAATATATGTTAAATAGAAGTTCGATTCAATTTTCATTAGTTTCACTTAGAAACAAACAAATTTAAAAGTGAAAAAAAGAGACAACAAGAAAGCAGCATGATCGTGCTGAGGATCAGTTGAGCACATCACATTGTATGCCAACACTTGTTCATTAGAAACTTTCAACTAAAGTTTATGCATTCTATGGTGGTGATTTGAAGCTAGTGATTCTATAGAATTACGCCATCAAATTATTATGAAAATGTTGATCATTTATTAATGATCATGATCGTTTGATGTTATTAAAATGCATGTCGTCTATTGAAGAACTTTTTGCCCCTTCATAATTTTCATCATTTTCTCCGTCGTCTCTCTTTTTCGCTTTGTTTACAAAACCATAAATGTAAACAAAACTTTTGTGTTTTTCTTCTAAAAACGACAACTGCATCTTATAAATATTTTATATAAGTTTTTTTTTTCAATATTGTTTGTTGTTTTTTTTTATATTTTTGAAGCTTTGTATATAGGCCAACAAAGCTGGGGGCAGTTAGTCAGCCAGGCAAGCAGGAAGGCAGTCGCATTTATGAAACGTGATGCGTGCTGTTCAGCAAGTTTGTGTCAGTGTATTCAAAAATGTCGTTTTTCGAAAGATTAAAAATTTTTTTTGTAAGTTTTTCGTTTTTTTTTCTTTGATTGACATTTACACTGTGTAAGTTTGAGTATTTTGTAGATGCAATATCTATGAAACTGTTCGTTCGTTCCTTTAGATTGCAGTTGTTGCCGTTGGCATTGTGACATTCACTTTGTGTTCTCCTTTAGGCTTTTGTTTATTGTTGTTGCAGTAATAGGTTCTTGTTTCTTTCTTGTTTTTGTTGAGGTTGCCCTTATTGTGTTTAATGCTCTGCATGTCAAGTTTGTCATTTTTATAGAGGAACGCATGATTTTTGTATGCTGTAAGTTTAAGCTGTCTTTTTATATTCGCTGGCATGTTTCCACAATTCTCAAATCTCAATTCAATGTTGCTCTGTTGCTGCAATGTTGCAGATTTTCCATTGTTTGAAGTTCATTTTGGTTTGTCATGCTAAGTACATACATATGTATGTATGTATGTATGTATTTTGAATTGTCTAATATTTAGGTCAAATGAAATTGAACAATTATGCAACAGCAAATGCGTATTTTATTTATTTTTACATAAATATTACCTGCCTATGTATAAGTGTGTCGAAGTTTCATGAAATTTATAGGGTTACCAATATGGGAAACCTATATGCGAACTTCAGTGGTCGCTGTGGCTTAGTGATAATGGGGTTCGAATCTCGGCACAAGCAAAATCAAAAAGTAGAAAAATAATTTTTCTACACGGCACCACCTCTTGGCAAGCAATGGCAAACCTACAAGAGTAAAAATTGCTATGAAAAGCTCTTCACTTCGCCGTTCGGATTCGGCATTAAACTGTAGGTCCTTTCCATTCATGTACAAATATAATACGCACAACATGAGTGGATACGAAAAGCGAAAAGTTCGGCCTAGGCCCTCCATCGGCTGTTGTGCCATTAAAAGTAAAGTAAAGTAAGTATATGCAAACTTCAAAGACTTCTAGAGGCATTCAAAAAAAGGCAATTAGACACATGTAAAACTATTTTTTTTTGGCGTCAGAACACATTGCTACTACGACTCTTCCAATAAGAATATATTGATAAATCTTTGTGTAAGGATTCGTATCATATTGATTGAATTAATGGGAAACCACTTTCCTCACACTGATTCATTTTTTTAATGAAAGACTTTATCACATGGATAAATTCTTTGTTAAAACTTTCATCGTATTGATATACTTACATATCCTTTGGATGGAATTTTCATCAAATTAATGAATCTATCCAATTTTATCATATTGATGGCTTATTGGGAAAAATCTCATATTGTAAAAATCTCATATTGTAATAAATCCTTCGAATAAAATTTTCAAGAAATTGATGAATCTGTATTTCATCATGTTGCTAAATATTTGGAAAAAAATTCATTTTATTGATATGTTTTTAGAAAGAAAGTTTCATTATATTTTTTATAAATCCTTTGGAGAAACATTTCATCATATTGATGAATCCTTGGGGAAAAAGTGTAATCCAGTGAAGAATCCGTTGTGGAAACTTTCGTGAGTCATTGATGAACAAGTTTCACTACAAGTTGACGCTACATGCTGCCGGTACTGCTAATAAGGTTTTCAACTTTGTTGTGCCGGTTTTCGAAAGATATAAATAAATATTCAAAATAATATATCTAATATCTAAAAACATTGCTGAATTTTTGGTAAAACTCTTTCATTACAATGATGTATGCTTTCGCACAAACATATGTATTAATCATTGACATGATGAAAAGTCGAGAGAATTCTTATCATATTAATAAATACACAAAAATTTCTTTATACATGTGCCTAGTTAAATTCTACGTAGAAAACTTTTATCACATTGATGAATTCTTTGGATAAAACTTAAAGCATCATATCGATGAAACTTTAAGAGATAAATTTTATAACATTTGATGAATTCCTGTGAGAAAACTTATCATTTTCTTTCTTAGGTCTCTCACCTATTGAAATTCGTTATCTTTAGTAGTCCAGCTTCCTATTTTTTACATCATTACAATCCTTAGAAGGATTTATCATAATGATGAATTCGTTGGAGAAAATTTTCATTATATTGATGAATCCTCGGGAACAAAATTTCACCATATCAATGAATCCCTGGAAGAGAAGATTTACTACATTTTGAGAAATTTTTCGTCGTATTGATAAATCCTTTTAAATAAATGTTCACAATATTGACCAATTTTCGTGAGACAACTTTCATCATATCGATGAATTCATGGATGAAAATTTTCATAATCGTTACATTGCTGAAGATAGGAAGTAGAGCTAAATCCAAACTGAAAACCAGATAAAAGAATCGACGGGAAACCAAACCAAAGGCATACCCAGAAAAATAGACCACTAACCAAAAGAAATTTCAATCCCAAAAATAAATCAAAAACCGAACCGATGATGTGATTTATAAATTTAAATAGACAGTCTAAAAATAAACAAAACACCGGCCCAAAACTCAAACCAAATCAGAAATCAGAATAACAACTAGTCCATAAACCAAACGAATATCAAAGTCAAAAACTCAAGATAAAACTCATTACCGGACTGACAAGCAGAATGATCGTTCTTCCAAGCTTGGGTTGATTGCACTTTATTGATAACGCCTGCAGAAGACCATAGTCTTAACATTGCATAAGCATTGCCTTGCAGGTATGGCTATGCTTTCTTTCTTAAATCTTTGCTTAATGTTTGGAGTCTAAAATAACGGCAAGATACTTGGCCATTATTACCATCTCAAATTAAAGTACATTGATACCTATATGTACAAATATAACACGCACAACATGAGTGAATGCGAAAAGCTCGCCTTAGGCCCTCCATGGGCTGTTGTGCCATTAAAAGTAAGCAACCTATATAGTTTTTGTTCATTGTAGCTCGCTCACCTATTGAAATTCGTTATCCGCTCTTCAATTCACATTTTAGTATTTTTAATTTGTGAGCAACACAGTAGCATAAAGTGGATCAACTTTAGATACTCTTGACCATGATTTACTATTGCAAAACATAGCATAGCCCTAAGCCTGCTTAAATCCACCTACTTTCACAACTACAACAACATCAAATTATACTTATATAATCATCAAATCGTCAACACATTTTCAGAAACTCTCAAAGAAAATTTTTTAAATCGAAGAAATCCCAAGTAGCAGCAGCACTAACACAAAGGACTTCTGGCTCTTGTTCGAAGGGATCATCCCTAAAAGCAAGTGTGCAAATGTTTGTGAGTATGTATAGCGACAGGTGAAACTTGTCAGAACATGTTGAAAAATCTGAAAGAAATTATCTTCTTTTTTTCTCTCTCTGTTTCATATTCATACACCATCGAAAATAATGAAATCGAATTGAAATCAAGACAGGACGGGACAGACACAGTACACAAAACAGGGCTGCGACAAAGAAAACAAAAACAAATGAACAGAACAGAAAAAAAAATATCGGCGACGTAGATTAAGGGAAATGCGACGACGTCTTCTTATCTGAATGTAATATGTAGGAATATGAAATAAAAACGATATCCCTTTATACGATACTAAGTGTGTAAGTAAGTAATTGCAAGCAATAGTCGAGAGAGTGATCCCCAACTATAAAAGCGATGGCAATCGGTGCGCAGCACAGCACAGCACAGCACAGTTACCCTAACCTACACTCCTCCTCGCCAGTCGCACTTGCGGAGTGTGTACGGCACAAGTGTTCGTCTTTTTCTTCTTTTACGTTGTTTCTTCAACCTTTTAGGGAACGTAAATATTCAAAATATTATACTCGTCGAATAGGGTGTTGTTGGTTGCTGCTTGAATATTAGCAAGTTGCCTCGCTCACCATTTACACTTTACACGCTTCAGACTTCAGACTGCTTGAGGGTATCTGCTATACACTTTTGTATTTTATGTAAATTTGTATATTTATTTCACTGTGTGTATGTTTGAATGTAGATATGTATGAGGCATAAAAACGATCGTTATTTTAATTGTTTGTTTTTATGCTGTTCACCATATCACGACAAGCAGATCAGTTTATATACACTCAAAAAAAAAAAAAAGAAGAAAAAAAAGAGTAGCGTAGACGAACCGAACACTTAAAAAGATAAAAATTGACATTATAAGACGTAATTTTAACTAGAAAAATGCATAATTTAGGTGAATATAATGTAATTTTAACATTAAAAATGTATCATAAATACAAGCCCTTTGCTATTGATATTTAAAACGTTAAAATGACATGATAAAATGTAACATAAAGCAAAATTAATAAAAATTTATATGACAACAATGTAGAATATTGAATATTCAAATATTTAAAATTTGAATATTGAATATTTAAAATACAATAAACAAGTTTGTAGTTTGTTTGTGTTTGATACAATTTTATTTTAGACGAAAAAGTGTTTTTTAAATGAATTTCTTTATAAAGTTTTGCAATTTGCAAACTACATAATTTTTGGAGCTAATATTAAAAAATTTTAATTCTCAGAAGCGTCTGCAACACTAAAAACGTAATCGATTGAAATATCTTTGTCTGCGCTAAGACAAAGAGAGTATTTATGTATATTTATTTACGCAGAGGGTTTACTCTTAACTAGGAAGTACAAAATACCTAAATTTTCCCTACCCAAAATGAAGCGTCAAATATATAAGACTAGTCCTTGAACAGAGACTTCAGTGGAAAGCAAAGATAGCGGAAAGGATTCGAAAAGCGGAAAGCCTCTCATGCTTTCTACTGCTGTAAGAGGGCTTTGCGGGCAAGATGGCGTCTTCAATCTCAAATCACATTCTGGCTCTAAACAAGAGTGGTCGAACCCAAGAACGGCTGCCATATATATGAAGGTGGCTCTTCGCACTACCTCTTCGATAATTCTATTTGCAATCCTCTACTGAGTGCCAAATTCACTTCCCGTTAAGCAAGAAGCTGAGTGCTCAGCTGCCAGACTCAATGCCAAATCCCGCTGGTCCAGGTGGGATATGCCAAGATTCTTATCCGAGATATGGACTATATCAAGTCTCCTCCGAATCTAAACTACATGCTTTCCATCCAGTGGAGAGGAATGGATCGAATATAGAATGGTGACTGGAAATTCTATTGACATCTACTATATTCATATTATACCATATACATATGTTATATTCTAAACTAGTTAAAAGAAAACGTCGGTGGCGGAGTTTTCCCAATCAAGCTGGATCTAAAACTCTCTCTCCATTTTCCTAACCATTGCAGTGTCTTTCAGGCGGAAGTAATGATAATATGTACTTACATACTTATTAGGCGTCTAAGTGGCTTATTTGTAACGATTCATTCGATACGAACATTTGCGTATACTCGATAGCCAAGCAGAAATCAAGGCAGTTGCTATTGTTTTCACTAAATCAAAGCTTGTTCTTGACTGACAATCTTTCTTCAACATCTTCGACATCTAGTCACACACAGATTCACAGATCCACTTATACTGGGTACCTGATACGGACTGGCCTCCCGGTATCCTGGAAACTTTTTACGGGCCGAAATGCCGAGATTGGAGCTCCGGAATCCGGGGATTTCACAAATTGCGGTTTTGAATGGGTTCTAATACTTAACTGCAGCAAAAAATTTCAGCTGCATTTCATCGAAATTCACATCAATTCTATATATTTTTTTTACTGTGTGGCTTATTATGTTTTCACAATGATCCTATCATATAAACATGCTGATAAATCTACGTACTCATTAAAGACTGAACTAATGTGATTTTCTAATTAAAATTAAGTTTGTTATTCAAAGAAAAGTAAAACAAATACAACATTAATATTTGTAAAATCTTATTGTTGGTTAATTTTTTCCATATATAAAAATCGGGATTGCGAAAAACCCCGTTATTCTGGGATTAGAATTTCTGAATCCTGAAATCACGGGATCTCAGAAATGCTCCGGAACTCCTACCCTTAGTACCTGAACATATTCAAGACAACTTTAAGACAGACGATTTAGCCACACGGGACTCGTTGTTTTGTGATATCTCACCGTCATGCACCGTACGTATTACTTTCACGTCAAGAATTATAGAAAAAAGATACCTTATTTTTTTTAGTAAAAAACGAAATACACATCGATCGTACCAGATCCTATGCTGTGATTTGATCAGTATAACATTTTTTACCGTAAAATGAACTTTGTTGAACATTGAAAATTAGATTACAAAAATAACAATTTTACATTGCACCTTTTTTTCAGTGTACATATACAAAGTAGATTTAGTCTTTGTAATGATTGTCACCTTTCTGCCTTTGTTGTGTTTGTTTGACTGACCAAAGAAAAGGAAATTTAAATATTAGTAAATAGATATAAATTACAAACTTTGACTCTGGCAATGGCATGAAAGTTTAATGGTTTCGGGATCATTATTATTATTAAGTATTATTATTATTGTTATTGCTATGTATTATTAAGCATTTCTATCTTGATTTATCATCATCCCAGACGCTGTTACATTTTTATAGTATGTATGTATGCGTAGCTACTCTCCCATGTGTCATCTCTAAAAATAAGTGCCTTGACAAAGAATGGCCTTTATGGCCAATTTAAACCCATAAATTTCAACCACAAAATATTTTATAGTGCTTATATAAGCAACAACCGAACAAACAATATTATGTGGACGGGCTCATAATAATCGATCGTTCTGATCGTACATCTGTATATTATTTACTACGTATGTACATACAATATATGTTTTTAAATTCCAGAATTTTATTATTTAATTTTTATTTAGTAGTTTTTCAAACACATATATAGAATATTGTAAAGGGCGATTTTTTTGATACTTAGATTTTAATAATAATATTTATAAATATAATAATATTTTGAACAGTTCACGCATGATTTTTGACATGTTTCAAAGTAAAAAATGCTCAGTTTGGTTTGCCATTTCATCATGAATAGATTACGCCTGAACAACGTTTGCAAATTATTGAAATTTATTATCAAAATTCGTGCTCTGTGAAAAATGTGTTTATCGCAAAATTGTCTTCAGCGACGAGGCTCATTTTTGGCTCAATGGATACGTGAATAAGCAGAATTGCCGTATTCGGAGTGAAGATCAGCCAGAGGCAATTCAGCAGCTACCAATGCATCCCGAAAAATGCACTATTTGGTGCGGTTTATGGGCAGGCGGCATCTTTGGGATGTACTTCTTCAAAGACGATGAAGGCCGCAACTTAACGGTCAATGGAGAAAGGAACCGTTCGATGATAACACGCTATTTTTTGCGGAAAATGCAAGTATTGGACTTGGCCGTCATGTGGTTCCAACAGGACGGAGCATACGTCACACTGCACGCACGCGAAACCATGCATCAATTGAGAAGCGAATTTGGTGAGCAGTTAATCTCACGTTTTGGTGCAGTAATTTGGACACCAAGATCGTGTGATTTGACCTCGTCTATATGGACGAGCCAAACACGATTGCTGCTTTGGAAGCCACATTGAATGCGTCATTGGTGAGATTCCGGCCGAAATTTGTGAAAAAGTGTGCCAAAATTGGACCATCAGAATGTGCCATTTAAAGCGTAGTCGCGTATAAATGGCAGGAATTGATTTATCGATCCAAATAAAAATTGCATTCACTATTGTAAAATTTCTGAGCTTTTTTCTATTTTCAAAAACCAAGCTCTTAAAAAATCACCCTCTATTTCATTCTGTTATGTAAGCTAGCAATTCTCAATTCTGTTTATGTGTTTATTTGGATACCTCTCAGTTGAAAGATCGCCACTAATGTCTATTTAGGTTAAAGGCTACTTAACTAATTTATAAGTTTTTTGTTCGACTAGAGTAAAGTTGTTATGTTGATTATTGTTATGGCATAAGGTGAAAGATATAACTTTTTAGTTTAGTGCTATACAATAGAATTTTTCTTCTGTTCTTTCGAAACTGTCATAACATTTAAAAAGTCAGAAATATGTGAGTGATGATTTAACACTTAACTCTTGCCATGAGTTATAAACGTGATGCATTTCAATTATAGTAAATTCAGGAATAACGAAAATGAAGAGAACAGTTCAGAGCTAATGTACCTGCTGGGTGCGTCTATCACATAACTTGTAATGCTGACCAGTTAACGAAGAAAGCCTTGGAGTGGAAGAGTTCTCTTTCCAAACTTTGTATCCCTTATCTATTGAAGGCAAGTATCCCAAAGCTCTAAAATTCATACCAATTAAACTCATTTTTTCAATAAATTTAGTAAGTAATTACCAACATCCATTTAAAAGTCCAAAAATGTTTTAGCAACATCATTGCGCTTTTTTTCAGATTTTTAGAAAACTTCAAGCCAATAATTCATCGAAAGAAAGAATCGGAGAAGGAGGTTTGATATGAAAGTAAAAATAATGGCGAACTTTTTCAACCGAGTAAATTTTAGTTTCAAAAACGGCATTTTTACGAGAGATGTCCCACAAATCGATGCTTTGGAGCCGTAAGTTGCCTTAAGCGATTTATCCATGTCCATATGGCATGGTTGTCAGCCTGCCCGTCCGAGTGCATGCGAAAACTCGAATAAAACTTAGATCTTCTCAATTAAACTCGGTTCAGCTTGGTTATTGGTACAGAACAAGTCTAAGTAGTAGTCCGGGATCACACTAATTAAAACACGGGATATAGGGTAAAAATGCGTGTATGCTTACCTACTGAAAATCCTAAAAAATGGGTTACAGGAAGGAATTAAGGTAGGTTGATGTTACTTGCTTACTTACGTGTCACTACAACCGATGATCGGACTTGGCCGCCTCGATAAAATTTCATCTTATTCGATACACGTCGTCCATGCTTATTGGACCATAGGTATTACGGAGTATATTCCTCTTGAACGCTTCTAACAGCCTCTCATCATTGGTGGTTAACGTCCACCTCTCACCGCCATACATTTGGGCGAAAAGGATGAGGTACTTACGTTATTATCGTCGGTCGAGAGGAGGCTCCGCTTCTCAATTGCCTACTGAGCCCGTAGTAACATCTGGTGGCAAGAGTTAATCAGACTGACATTATTGATGGTGTTAACGCAGGAACATAGGTAAACGAAATACTTGACGAGTCCAAAAGTATAATTCTCAACAGTGACATTTTGTCCAAGACGCCGTTACTCTTTGTTTGACACAAGGTATTTCGTTTTGTCCTCGTTCACCACTAGACCCACTCGATGTGACTCCCTTGCCAGATTGGCGAATGCTGCACTGATAGCTCGCTCGTTGGTGCCAATGATTTCAATTTTATCAGCGTATGCTAGCAGCTTGACACTCTTGTAGAAAATAATGCCGTAGATATCTCCAGCATAAGGTTAAAGAAGTCGCACAATAGGGTAGGTTGATGTAAAAACAAAATATGGTAAATTATTAAACTAAGTTGTAAGACTCCAAAATAACAAATATAACCATCGAAACCAATCAGTACTTCACCGAGAACTTAAACTTAAATAGTATTCGTATATGAGAGATTGGTTAGAGCAGATCCGAATTGATCTGAATTCCGAGATATCCCGCGAAATCCGGGTAAGTTCGGAAGCCTATGTATCAACCATAAATGTCAGATTTTTTAAACAAATTTTAATAAGTAATTCTGAAGAAAATAAATTTAAATTTTGTAAAAACCTTTAAAGTAGGTACTCATTAAAATAACTGTTCTGAAAACTTTCAGTTTAATAGCCTTAATATTAATTGTTGTGAAAAATATCAATAGCTGGCAGTAACTACGCGCACCTCTTGTACAAGTGTAATCTTTGAAGGACAATATAACAGCAAAACGTCAACAGCTTTACCTTACTTGGAAGCGTTATCACAGAAGTGGGCTCCAAAGAAAATATACACAATTGGATTACAAAAGCCCTTGGCTCATTTGCGCAGCTAAATAAAGTGTGGAACTCTTCTACGACCTTTAATTCCAGCATCAAATTGGTTCTTTTGCATAGCTGTGAAACCTGACTTATTCGCGAGTACTTCAAATCTTCGTTAGCAAATACCCGAGGCGTATAATGCGAATATACTTACTTACCTAAGTGGCACTACAATCGATGATCGGTCTTGAAAGCTTCGCCAGTCGCCTCTGCTATGCGCGCGCTGGCGCCAGTTGATAAGGCCAAGTGCAGTCAGGTTGCCCTGCATCTGGTCTTTCCAACGAAGATTAGGACGTCTCCTTCTGCGTGTTCCTCCACCGTGGTTCGAATATGGTATCCCAAATCTATCACCAATGCAGAAGTTCTGCAGCAGAACTATGATTAAATGCAGAGAGCTTCCCATTCAGACCTTAATGAAACGAAGAAAAATGAAGTAAATCGGTCATTCTCTGCATAAAGCACCCAATGAGATTTGCAGACAACCGCTTGAATGGAACCCACAAGCTAGCAGAAATGCACATGGAAAAAATCGATTGAGAAGGAAATCCGATACATCTACTGGGAAGTCTTTCAAATAAGTAAAAATAAGAGCGAGAAATCATAATCGATAGAGGCGTTCTGTGAAGGCCCTACCTCCTATATGTCCCATAGTGAACGACCGAGCTCGAGAAGATAAAAGGAAACATTTGTTAAAATATAAAACTATACAATTTTATTTCAGTGAGTGCATATGGAAAATGTAATCTTTGACCTAGACCGAATTTAGATGCACCTTCAAGATTATATTGTCCTCAAAAATTCAATTGAAAATCACTACTAAGATTATATGCCAAAAAATTTCCTCTTCCGGACCATAGTCCGGAGTATTATAAAGAAGAAAAGAGCTCTAATATTTCAGAACTGTTTTGTTTGTTTTTCTTTTCTTGTTTTTATGAATGTTCGATCAACAAAAGCAATAACAATTGAAAAGGCAAACTTTGAGTCTGTTGATTATCTCCAGACGAGTATGTCACTCTATCGCTCAAGGTTCACCTATCTGTCTGTTGGTCTCTATTTATAAAAGAGCCAAACATTTGTGTAGGTTGTAATACAATCATCTATTCATCCTGCGTTCTGTCCATTTATCCAACCATCCATTCTTTCATCCATCCATCCCAATAAAATCAATTCAACCACTTTGATTTAAACAATTTTTTTTCTGTTGAATGCATTTCGATACATGTATGTACTCGTAGATATATCAAAAATATATAAACCATCTTTAAAAAAAAAAAACACTGAAATTAAGTCGCAATTTAATTGTTCTTATTGTTGTTGTTGTTGTTGTTGTTGTTGTTATTGTGTTAATGGTCTTCTTTGTTACTGTAAGAGGTTCCTTTTTGTTCTCAACATTGTTGTCGTCATCATCTTCCCTTCTCTCCCTAACTAATTTTACAGTATGCACTCGCATGCACAATTATACACACTTCATACACACATATACAATATATGTATGTATACATACATACTTAATACACATACGCATACACTCGTATACTTAGGTAGTATGTATTTAAACTATATAGGTATATGTAACAACAACAATAATAATTCTAATATCGAGCCAACAACAGCGTACAGGTGTTCAATATGAAATGGGAAAATCCAACAACAATGGCAACTGCTTTACACTGCCAACATTAATAACAGCAACAACTACCACAACAACCACAACAATATAGCTGAAGAACTTTGTACTCAGCCATCACCTTGTTACGCTCTTGTTTGCACGTAAATTTTACGTTTAAATACATCTCTTTTTGTTGCTGCTGCTGTTGTTGTTGTTGTTGTTTTACCCAAAATCATGATGATAATAATGATGGTGATGGCGTGGATGGTGATCATGTTGAGCCTTTGTTGTGATTTAATATTTTTGTTTATCAACTTTGGCTACCAGCACTGACTCTGAAATACATAGGCCGGGGTAATTCTGGACACGGGGTAATTCTGGACTGACACTGTCTCGTACTCTTTGACGTCTGTAACATGTCAATTCGTTTTTCTTATAAAAAAATAATATGCTCTCGCAGGCACGGACGTGTACACACATTTCTCAAAAATCTCTGAGTGGATTGAAAAAAATTTCATTTATTTTCTGAATTTTTTGTGTTAATGGTGTTCTGAATTTCTTATTTTTAGCAACAACTACTTAATACCGGTAAGTGAAGTTTGGACAGTGAAGTTTGGTCCTTTCTCTTTCATTCCGCACAAAAAACTCCCATGGTTTTATACAACATGTTATTCATACTGCGACAACATTGAAAAAAAACCGACTTGGGGTAATTACATATATCCATTGTTGTTTTTGTTTTGCTTTGACACTCGTTCGATGAAAAATAAGTTGGTTTTCCGATTTTTAGTCATTTTGTTGTCATCATGCCACGAAATTATGTGCGTATAACCGATAAACATGCTCCAAACAGTTTTTTCATTTGTTTGAACTGTGTTTCTGAATATACTGACTCAAAATGTTTTTTTTTTATCATTTACCATCATTTTTGTGTTTTGAATGAAGTTTTTCATGTTTAAAAATAACAACACCAAAATTCCCCAAAATTATTCTTTTGTATCTATAATTACTCCTTCGTGTCCAGCATTACCCCGTCACAGAGGTCTAACTTCAAATCGATCTAGCGACACTTTCTTGTGCGTTTTTTCGGTCGTACTTGTCATTTGGAATTAAGAACTTATAATCAGTTTGAGAATACAATTCAAATTAAGCATTTTATGGTAAAATAACATAATTATGTGCAGAATTACCCCGGTCTCACCTACATATGTACACTGAGACAATTGTACGCACACATTCTGTCATATTGGCAGAAGTAATTGTTGGTTTTGATGTTGGTGTTGTTGTATCTGCAAAGTGTATCTCGCAATATTGTAGGCACCTTTATGATGTATCTATGTATGTATGTATGTATGTATGTATGTATGTATGTATGTATGTATGTATGTATGTATGTATGTAAGTATATAAATGCAATATATGTACATACATACATATTTATTTGTTGCATTTAATCTGTACCCATCCATGCATCCATCGTCTGTCCGTTCTTTCTCTATGTGTGCCCATCTCAAGCAGAAAAACAAAAAATTATAGGTTAGTACGCCCGTTGTATGTTTTCTGTCACTTAATTTCGTTTTGTTTTCTTTATATGTCTGTCTGTGTTTCAAAATTCATGTTCAAATTTTTCGTTCCAATGTTAGTCGTTCAATTGCTGAAACATTTTTTGGACCGATGACTGATTCTCCATCTAACTAATCAAGTGAAGACGATTTCATATTGAATACATTTAAAGGGTGATTTTTTGATACTTAGTTTTTGACGTTAATATTTCGGACAGTTCACGCATGATTTTTGACATGTGTCAAAGTAAAAAATGCTCAGTTTGGTTTGCCATTTCATCATGAATAGACTTACGCCTGAACAACGTTTGCAAATTATTGAAATTTATTATCAAAATTCGATCCGTTTTTATCGCAAAATTGTCTTTAGCGACGAGGCTCATTTTTAGCTCAATGGATACGTGAATAAGCAGAATTGCCGTATTCGGAGAGAAGATCAGCCAGAGGCAATTCAACAGCTACCAATGCATCCCGAAAAATGCACTATTTGGTGCGGTTTATGGGCAGGCGGCATCTTTGGGATGTACTTCTTCAAAGACGATGAAGGTCTCAACTTTACGGTCAATGGAGAAAGGTACCGTTCGATGATAACACGCTATTTTTTGCGGAAAATGCAAGTATTGGACTTGGCCGACAAGTGGTTGCAAAAGGACGGTGCCACATGCCACACTGCACGCGAAACCATGCATCAAATGAGAGGTGAATTTGGTGAGCAGTTAATCTCACGTGTGAGATCGTGTGATTTGACCCCGTTAGACTATTTTTTGTAGGGCTATGTTAAGTGTCTTGTCTATAGAGACAAGCCAAACAGGATTTCTGCTTTGGAAGCCAACATTGAATGCGTCATTTGTGAGATGCCGGCCGAAATTTGTGAAAAAGTGTGCCAAAATTGGACCAACTGAATGTACCACTTAAAGCGTAGTCGCGGGCAACAATTAAGTGAAATAATCTTTGAAAAGTAAATGGCAGGAATTCATTTGTCGATCCAAATAAAAATTTCATTCACTTTTGTGAAATATCTGAGTTTTTCAGATTTTCAAAAAGCAAGCTCTTAAAAAATCACCCGTTATTAGAAGCACTGCTCCTCCTGCAAAAGGATGCCTTTGGCTTTCTGTAAATTACTGAAGCAAGACGTTATTCTCTGGCATAATCATAAAAAAAAACAAAAAGCTAGATTCAAAACGCCCAGAAGTGTCTAGTGCTGCCTTTAGAAGAATCTTATATTGGTTTGCATGATAGGTATAAAAATTTGTGTTCAATTCACAGAGCACTACCCTGCTGCGGACAAGTGAATGAAGTTAGTTGAAAAGATCTGCAATTGGTAGAAGGACACTTAAAACAAAATCTAAATATACGCATAACTTTTCATAGTTTCAATGGAGCATTTATATATTGGAAAAAAAATTTAATCATCAAAATGATCTATAAGATCCGTTCCTCTTAATTTGGATTCATCGACATTTTAATGGTCTAAGATCAGCTGTCTTCTGTAATTGGCTTGTAACATTTCTGTGAACTTACAATATTTTTATACAACCACAAATTGAAGTTTTGATGCACTAAACAACGATCATTTGATATGAAAAAAAATATGGTAATATATACTGAATATATACAAAAAATATTTACGAGTAATAAACATAGACCACCTTAATGGTCTAGTAAATGATTGCTAGATTGGAGTTCCAGTAGCCTCGGGATCGATTCCCACTCAGTGAAAACTTGATAATGATAATATAGACTGAAAAATGCAATGACTCAAACAGATAAACTACTGTGAAAAAACTAAAAAATATGATATATGTATCAACTGAAATTCTACATATGAAGATTATGTGACTAGCAATTTGATCTACAAGTTTTGAACTCGCGTAGTTAGCGATCTCTTGAGATTATGTAGTAGATTTCGATAGCCAATTATAGCTTGAGAAGTATGTTAATGGACTTTCGAAAAAAGATAGATTGTACTATTTACTAGATATTCTGTATAAGATAAGATTAAGTTAAGAAGGGATATCAGAGGAAATTCATTTACCATAAAAGTTATGTGTTGATATGGTGATGGGTATCGATAATTAAGTACTGTGAAGATAAATTACTGTCGTATATGAAAGTCGGTCAGTTTTACGTTATGGGATCTTTCGATTGGCTTTAGCAGTTTTTCGCCATCGCTTTTAGTTGCCAAGATATTCACACTGATTTCCATTGCTGATAAAATATATTTTTTCTCTACACATGTAATAATCCCAATAAAAAATATACGGTAGCATTTTCGAGAAATCGAGGTTCAAACTTCAATATTGATTTCCCAAAATTCATCAAAAGTAACATACGGCAATTACTTATCCAGGCGACGATATGGTAATATCTTCACTTATTACCCCAAACGATAAAAAACTTCACCTATTAATGATAAACAACTTTTTCTTAAAAATAAGAAGTTAAAATACATTTTGTATTTTGTTGGTTCTCTATATACCAAAATAATAAGTTTTTGGGGCTCTAGAATATTTTTTAACATGTATTTTTTGACTTAGAATTTGACATAGGATTCTAAAAGCTGTTCTTTTGTATTTTCTGTACTTTATGGTCTTTGTTTGGTTTTTTTTTTACTTTATTTTTGATCTGAAATAGGTCTGACTCCCGGTTCCTGTTTCTGTCTGATTTTAAGTTTGAATTTCGCCTTACTTTTGATCTGACTATCGGTTTAAGTTGTTATATAAAATTTAATTTGCATTTCCTTGGACCAATTTTTCATCTAAATTTCGATCTGTCAGAAACTGAAAGTCAGTTTTTTCTGCAATTTTCTCTATGCTACAATTAATTTTTGGTGTTAATATGGTGTGAATTTTGATCTGAGTTTGAATTTGAGTTTAATAGAGACCTGAATTTTGTATGAGTTTGGGTCGGGATTATGGTCGGTTTTTCTTCTTTGATATGAATTTTGCTTTGCTTTGATCTGATCTGATTTTTAATATGAGTTTTATCTGACCTTAAATATGTTTCTCGATTTGATTCTGGTTTGCTTCTGACCTGACTACCGATATGACTTTCTGTCTGACTTTTGGTTTGGTTTTAATATTTCAGAATTTAGTGAAACCACCCTCTCCCTGGATCAGCAACTGGTGAGAAGTACCACTTATTTGAATTGGTATAACTTTGATGTCTGGGGAACTTTTCCGATCCCTTTGCTTTAACCAGGATACGTTAATAATCACACTCAAGAGTTATGTTTTAAATTTTTGCTTACAATATTTATTGAGTTTAATTACAGTTCGATGTTGTTGTTATTATTGTCGCTGTGGCCTAACTAGTATTGTGCTGAGCTACTACTTAGAGTACCCGGGCTTAAATAGTTATGTATGATATAAAACGTTATATTATTGACCAGTTATATAGCCGTTGTGCGTCTGAAATTTACCACATGCAATCGTCACAATACTTTTTTTTATTTAATGTTCGTCTAATTTGTTATCAGATAGTGAAACAATAATAAATAAAAATTGTTCCCCGTAATAAAAGTTGAAATTTACCAAGATCCAATAATGCTTCTTTTTTTGAATTTCTGTTCTTTATAATCGTTTTCTATATTTACGACGAAGGTAAAAGATGATCGTCGCAGCGAAAATTGTCACGGAAATGATCGGCAGTGCCCTCTATCAATCGAGTATGAAAAAAAATAAGGATGCATATGTGTATACATATAAATGATGGGCAGCGCACTCTATCAAAAGTAGCGTATGAAAAATATAATTATGTGTATTGTACTCAACTGATAGAGGGCGCTGCACATCAGATTCTCGTCAAATTGTTTTCATACTCAAATGACATTTCAAACAAAAATTTGATATTTCAAACAAAAATCGTAAGAAATTTAAACGCAAACGTTTTGGAAAAGTAAACTTCTGTAGAGCGTCCCATTGACGCACAAAATTTGTTTTCATTTTTTTTAATTTCTAAAGTTTTCATTCTCGGTCGTGGAACGAATATTTCAACGTTTTTTTTCGAGCCGAAAACAATCCCCATGTCAAAGACAACTGGTCGAAATTGGTCGCAAAATAGTACAATTGAAAACAGAAAATTCATTAACTTCCCGATGTATTTGTGACAGATCATGTTTATTGTATTCTAGAACAATCTAATACTTAAGTTCAAAATGTACACTATCCTCTTTTGTGACGTTATCATAAACAATACAATTATGAAGTAACCTCTCGAAGACTAACATATATTTATAGATCATGCCATACACACGTACATATATAACATCAACTAACTAACAAAAAAACTAACTCAAACCAATCGACTATACTTACTATATCTCCTCGTACACCCTTATGTAAGTTGATATCAGTTCCAAGTTGTTTCGACTAATTGCCATTAACTTTTTTTATTTCATGTGATTTCATTTTCTTACATACATATTTACTTTTTGCATAAATCTTACTTAGAATTTATGCATGTAGTACGATGAATATATAAAATAAAAAGAATATAAAATGAAAATCATCATCATTGAAGTATAACAAGCGAGATCAGTTCAACATAAACATAAATCGAGAGCTTTGTGTTGTGCACGCAATTCCTCACCCCACCAACTTCAGGATTGCCCATGCATCTTAGTTGAATTGTACAGGGAATGTGTAAAAGGAAAAAAGCTAAAAAATGAACTAAAAAATAATAATAATAAAGAATACTAAACCAAACCAAAACCAATCAAAAGGTTCTTCAACTTTAAATGTAACCTCAGAATTGAATGTGTGTGCATATATCTCTCTCTGTGTGTGTGTGTATATATATATATATGTGTGTGTGTGTGTGTAGAACGAAGCACACAGTCGTTTTTGTGTTTATCAGGCTGGAAACGTGGTCTTTATTGCTGGATGGTTGAATGCAAGGAAGGCTGAGCTGAGGCTGGCTGGTTGACTCCATGATTTTGTCATTGTTGTTGTTGTTTCAGATGATGATGCCTCATACTTCTAAAGTGGCACGATCACCAACCACCAACATCATTATCATCTTTTACATACTATAGTAGATATACTAAGTTCGGTAATATTGTACAAAATTGCAATCCTCCTAAAGACTTGTTTGGTTTTAATGTTGGACTTTTTGTTTTTTGCAAAAGAGATTTTTCGATTCAACTTCTTCTTGTTCTTCGTCATATACCATACTTATACCACACTGCTGTTTGGACATATGTACATACATACTCGTACAGGCACTGATCATGATGATGATGACGATCATGATCAGCAAGTACACTATAAAATTAAACTGCGTCACATTAATGACGTTCATGAAGTAAATGATGTTTTTGTTGTTGCTGTTGGTCGGCAATCATCGTCATCGTCATCATCAAGTTGTTGTTGTCGGTTGGTTTGTTGGCTGGCTGGCTGGCTAGCTGGCTGACTGGCTGACTGGCTGGTGATCGTGAAGGATAGGTTCATTGACTTGCATGAAGAAGTTCATTGCAGTCGTTGTCGTTGTCATCGTCGTCGTAGTCAGTCTTTCTATTGTGTTTTACTTAATTTTCTAGAGCTCTCAGCCAACAGTGCAACAGCAAACACAACAACAACAAGAACAGTAACAAGACTGACTGACTTAGTATACGAATCAAAAGAGTCAACGCAATCTGAGCTCACTTTCTTTTATTTCTAGGTTTTATACAATACTATAATACTGGATGCGTGTGTATGTGTGTGTGTGTGTGTGTGTGTATTTGCTAGGATTAAAGGTATTAAGTATAAGACGTGGTTAAAAGAAAATAAGGTAAATATTACATCGGTGAATTGGTAAAAATAAAATAGCATAACAAAAAAAAAAAAAAAATATAAAAAAAAAGAATAAAATAAAACAAAATGTGAATATAAAATAAAACATCTGGGCTGTAAAATCAAAGCAGTCTCATCGAGGGGTATACTCTCCACTACATACTGCTTCACTGAACACTACTAGCAAAAGCAACGATCGTACGCCGAAGGAAGTAACAACGATGAATAAATGAACAAATCTTGCTCAGGAAACAACATTGAGGTAGTACAACACACACGCACACACACACTTAAACATCTACTCGGAAACATACACACTCACACACATGTGCTGCACTTTACTGCTGAAGGTAAATCTTGACTTGAGGTAGTTGCACCTAAAGAATATCAAAGTAGAGTGTAGTAGAAAACAGCAAGAAAAAAAGGCAGAAACCTTAAGGATCGTCTGTGATCGAGGGAGCAGCAATAGGCGACAGCACCAGCAGCAAGCAGAGTTCATGAAGTGGTAGTAAAAGGAATGAAACTCTGCAAATTGCACTGAAACAACAACAATAAAAGTGAAGGTAGATGGCTTGCTACGTCGTGGTATACGTTACCTTAGCCTGCAACTGAGTTGAGCGGAATTGAACTGAGCTGAGTAGAGTAGAGTATTTTAAATGCAATTTTGCTTTAGGGAGGGAGCCTTTGTAATATTGTTGCATACTGATGAACAAGCTTAAACTTGATTATCGATAGCTCGAATGTTCCTTATATACATACATAGTATATGCTACGTATTGATGTTATATGGGTACACATGTACAAACGTACATATATTTAAGGACGTCAGTTCGTGTGTTGTTAAACAGGGTAGTAAGAGGTTAGATTTTTTAACGTTTAAGTTTCTTTTACTCAGATAAATTAAATATAATTAATCGATCAAATGAAATTTATACATAATCATCTCGATATTCTCGTACGCCTCGAAACTCTTTGGAGTCTGAGAGCAAAGGCTGGATATGAATGACTCATTCAATGGTGATTCCCAATTGGTAACCGAATAGGATAGGATAGGAAAACATAGAGTTGAATTCAACGCGCGTAAAACCCAGTGTTGTTTGTTATCTTACAAATGAGTTTCACAACCCCTTGTTGACCACATTGTTTGAGTGCGGTAGTTATTGAGGAGTCAGCGTTACTTGATGTTCTGAGCCTGTTCATCTAATATGACGTTCGTTCGAAAAATCACTTTTTCGACATGCCGAAACAAGTTGGCAAGTGGTACCTCAGCTTTCTAAAGCGTTGTAAGGAATACTTCACTTCACCACCTATGTATGACTATCCGTCCCAAAATGAAATATAATTCGCACATTGGACCTTCTGGACTGTATTCATCATCGAGTGGCAAAATTTTAGGAAAACAGTAGGGCTTCGAATTCAATTCACTCATTGAAACCTCGCAGAATCGTGGATTGCGTGACCCTATTTTCATGGTAGATGTTCTTCTGAAATGTGCTGCGTAATGCGACCAGATCGTGTGTTCATAAGAAGGTTCGATTGCCCTCTTTGTCTTATATTTCTACCGGTATGAAGTGAAATGAAATTATAAGATATAATGCCACTTGGCAGGCAATGCCACAACCATCAAGTGATAACATATTGCCACCCCAACAATGGGCCCTTCGGGCCAAAGTATGTCCTCTGCACAGCTTCACAATCAACCAACCAACCATCCAAGAATTATACGAATCGCAAATAGTTGTCACGATTCCACGTGCACACGGTTCTCCAACGCACCATTCATTACAGAGATTGATGAACTGGCCCACTTTTCATTCATTTTGGTTTCTTTCGATAAGTCTTTCTTTAGTTCGACCCTAAACAACAAACGACTGAGAAAAGTAATGAAATTTCTTCGGGAAAAATTAGGGGGTCCCCAAGAAAAAACAAACAAATACCTTATCGAAAAACTTAAGTGAGGGAAACAGGGGCCAGTAAAGTCGATGGTGTAAGTTTCTCTAAGACACTCAGCATGTAATATTTAAAATAAGTATTTTTTTAGTATAATTTTTTCCCCAAATAATTTACCTAACGGTATTTCGAAAACTTGAGATGCTGACTTCATATTCGCAATCAACAACCACAAATTAGTATTTAACACTTCCCAAATCCCCAAATGGGCGGAAAAAGTTAAAGTTTTTGTTGCACCGTATATAGGCCACAAAACGGCGTTTAACCGATTCTTACATTGGACAACCGCAATTGTTGATAAAACTATTCTGTAACGAGTACTTTTTATTGTATTTATTGTAAGCTTTGCCAAGGCCGGACAGAGCAGACTGGTGAAGGAATCCTGTTGAGCTAGTAGTAGTCTAAGAAAAGACCGAGGGTAGTACGCGCTTACAATATTATATGTAAGTGTTAATTAGATTTACGCATGAGTGATACGGTCGGAGCCCCTCTTGATTTTAAAATTTAATTAAATAAAACTGTTGAAGTCTTTACTGGAGTAGGCGCTCTAATTCCTCCAATTGTGAGACAAAAGAGTCTGTAGTGCATTGCCTAAAGTCTCCAGGTACAATTTCAACAATTCAACATCGATTGGATCAGTCTCCGAAGTTTTGTTTATTTTTAAAGATTTTTAGTGCATCACTTCAGTTGAAAAAGATTGCAACACTCGACTTTCCAGTCTGTAATTTTTTTTTTTTTTTAATTTAAAAGCACCCAGTATTTATTTCGTTTTCTTTCGATTATTTACAATGAACACTTATTTTTACTTACACATGCACACATACACGATCCACGTCTGATGTTAATGTCCAGGATACAGGCAACAATCACAACTCACAGCGCTTGCTCCTCGAAACAATACAACATAAACAACAACAGCAGTAACATTCAGCCGGCAGTCAGCAGCCAAAATAGCCAGGCAAACGTAGCCAAGTTCAATGTGATCATGTGATCGAAGAACGTGGTGTCCCTGTAGTTTTTTTTTCCTACACTCGTTGCCTGGCTGATTTCTGCTGCTTCTTCCCCCACCTCTTCATCCTCATTACAACGCACGCAATCAGTTTTCCATACCTTATGGTGCATATAACTTGTATTTGGGAGCATAACAGGAGGAGGTTCAATGTAGAGGTTCTGCTGCTTGTTGTACCTTTTCGAAAACAGCTTTGAAGCGTTTTTAACTACGCAAGTGTATTTGTGTGTTCGTGTGCGTGTGTGTGTATGTGTGTGTTTATGTTTGTGGCCGTTTGTGGCCACTCAACTTTTTTTCTCTCTGTATGTATTTATTTATGTATTTTTTTGGAGGGCTCAAACTTTTGTGTAAAAGCTAAAAACCGGTAGCCATGCATATGTAACGAATCTTTACGCTACTTGTTAAATTATGATGGGTTGTGATGGTGTGTTTCTTCTTCTGCTTCCACTTCATCATTGTCGTCATCGTTTCGTTTTCTTTTCTTTTTTTTTTTGGCATGTTTCTACCACTGACATTGTGGTGTGCTTGGCGTATTTTGTGTTTTGTGTGTTTTGATTTAGCTCAGCAGTCTGCTGAGGTCGGATGAGCTACTGGACTACGGCGTAAATTTTGCTGGAAACTTCATGCTGCGTTTATTTATGATTTTGCTTTTTTAACTCTTTTTTATATTAACTTTTTTCATTTTTGCTATATGTTTGTTGTTTGGTTGTATGTTTGCTTTTATGGTTTTCCTCTTCGTTTTTTTTTTCTTTTTTTTGATATATGGTTAACTTGTCTGAATTTGAATGCTGAAGTGGGGTCTCCAATTTTACGTACAGACATAAGTAAGTAAGTAGGTATCAACATATCCAAACAAACAAACAAATAAACAAACGAGGAAACAACAACATGCATTTATATTGATTGCTATTATTTAAATTGATATATTGAATACAGTATGTGAAGTTCTTAAATAATATTGTCAGTTTACCCATAACCTGGAATTTAAAATTATTTTATACATTGCAGATTTGTCAGCAGATTCTCACTAAATATTAATTTGCAGCTTAAAAGATTTAAATATTTGATTTCCAAATATCAACTGAGGAGAAGTACCTACGAGACGTTTTTGGTGTACTTTTAATAAAATGGTGTATAAACTTGAAATTACAAAAACTTTATTTTTTACCCATATGGGCGGAAGAGTTTTTAACACCTGTTTCACACAGATTCACCGGAATGTTTCTAATACTCAAAATCACAAAAAACACCGCTTTGTTAAACCATTTCTACTACTTAAGATCACCAAAGAATCTGTTAAGCCTCCAATTCCAATATTTTATGCACCAACATTTTGCTTTTCGACATGCTCAGCTTTTCATGAAAATAAGATACTTATTGAGCTTGTACCGTAGAGTATAAAATCTATACGGTCGTTGATTGTATGTGTGTTTTTTTTTTGGTATAGGTTAGGTTCGGTTTGGAAGACGATACCACCGTCTTAACTGCAGGTCTTCAGAATTTCTCTTAATCTGAGAGCTCCTTTGGCGGCACAGCCTTGAATAAACACATGTAGCTGTAGAAGATGCAAATTCATATTTGGACATTTCTGAGGTGAGCTACTTACTGAGTTCCTGAGATACCCAGGCTGGCAAGCCTCTCCAATGCGAGTTGGGTCTCCTTACCCATCCTCTTGCTTTTACTTTACTTTACTTTTAATGGCACAACAGCCCATGGAGGGCCTAGGCCGAGCCTTTTCGCATCCACTCATGTTGTGCGTGATATATTTGTACATGAATGGAAGGGACCTACAGTTTAATGCCGGATCCGAAAGGCGAAGTGAAAAGCTTTTCATAGCAATTTTTACTCTTGTAGGTTTGCCATTGCCTGCCAAGAGGTGGTGCCGTGTAGAAAAATTATTTTTTCTACTTTTATATTTTTTTTCTTTTGCCTGTGCCGAGATTCGAACCCCGGACATTCTGCGTAGCAGCCCAACGCACTACCACTACACCACAGCGACCTCTTGCTTTTACCCAAATAAAATCAATCAGAATAAAAATTTGCGGAGATATTTTGCATTAGAGCAAAATTTTTTATCTAGTGGTCGCTGTGGCGTATTGGTAGTGCGTTGGACTGCTACGCAGAGTGTCCGGGGTTCGAATCTCAGCACACGAAAAATCAAAAAGTAAAAAAAATAATTTTTCTACACGGCACCACGTCTTGGCAGGCAATGGCAAACCTACGAGAGTAAAAATTTCCTATGAAAAGCTTTTCACTTCGCCGTTCGGATTCGGCAGTAAACTGTAGGTCCCTTCCATTCTTGTACAAATATAACAAGCACAACATGAGTGGATGCGAAAAGCGAAAAGCTCGGCCTAGGCCCTCCATGGGCTGTTGTGCCATTAAAAGTAAAATAAAAGCAACTATTTCGGCATATTTAAAATAATTAATTCGCCTTACAGTATTCCAAATAAATTTTTAAACTTATAACTTAGAAATTACCATTTTTCTTTTGTGCTGTTTCACTATTTTGAAATAAAAGCAAATTGCTCACGAAATATTGTTGTGTGGAAGAACAAGAGCTGATATCAAAAGAAAATTACTTACTTACTTACTTCAGTCCGGTATACTGTCAACTAGGTCTCGGGGATCATGAATCCCCATGTTTTACCAATTTAAGTAAAAGATGTTCCTAAATGAGACAAACAAGTATTGTATAAAAGAAACAGAATGCAAAAGTACGAAAAGTACCCAAGAATAAAGATGGCAACACTAAAAATAAAATTTTTTTTTGATTTTAATATAATTTTCTCTTAAGATTTCATGACATGCAAGGGGTTTTCTTATACCATATTTTTATAAAGAGAGAGCGACAAAATATTAAAGAGAAGTGCTTCTTTGCTCTGTTGTCTACTACAATTTTTTGCTTGTTCTCCGAGTCTTTTTCATGCTCTCCATTTTAATGCTACTCATATAATTACATTTTTGTTTTGTTTCTCCACTTTCTTTGTGTACAGCGAAGCGCTGCTGCTGCCGTAGCGGTACAGTATCCCGCCAAAAATCAAAAATTGTATTTTTCTTTCAGATTTGTTTTTATTGGGTTTTTTATTTTTATTACTATTCACTAGTGCATCTCCACCGAACTACGTGGTCTTCACGACTTTTACGTTTTACGATTTTTTGTTTTGATTGGGGTTTTCGGTTTTCTTTTTTTTTTTTTTTTGTTGCTCTTTCTCTTGTCTTTTTCTGTATTTTCCTTATAGATTGTTTTGCGTTTGGCTTCGCAACGATCAGTTAGTATGCGTTTACTGCTTATATCTGTGTGAGCGATTGTTGTTCGTATGTGGCCGGGCCGGGCCGGGCCGGTAGCAGCAATTGCCCATTTTTACCAATGAGCCATAACGACAATGATCGCTTTACACCCAGCGGCATAATAAGTATGAGGTGCGTCGTCGTTGTCGTTGTTGTTGTTGTCGTTGTCTTCATGAACGTTGTCTTCATGAACGTCTCTGTCTATAAACATTAGCTAAACGGCAAGTGGCTTCGTGTTCACTTTGCATGTGTTGCATTTAAATGTTGTATTTAACTATTTGGCTTTTTGCTTCTTCTTTTATTATGTTATTTTTGTATTTTTATTAATTTATATTTATTTTATGTTTTTTGGTGTTTTTTAATGACATTTCATTTGGATTTGCTGATTAGTTTCTTTCATTTTCTACTTCTGTTGTTGCGCTGATGTGCGTAAAATTTATAAATTTCAATTTGAGTACACCACAATTCGATTGGGAATTGAATGCAGTGCAGTGCTCCGCAGCGTAAACGCTTCATTAATTGCCCATTTAGGAGTGGTCAGGATTGCTGCTCGTCGTTCCATTGTGCACCGGTATCAGGCCGTTAGTCGGTCAGCCTGTCCGTCCAGCAGAAAGAGACATGCATTAAATTAAAGCGATTATTTATTTTATTTATTTTCTGTATGGTTTATATAATATGAAAGAATTTATTGATTTTTGTAATACCTTTATTGCGTAATTTTCAGTTAATGTTTCTGAAATGAAATACAAAATCGTATTCATATACAGTGGCGGATCAATGAGGTAGGTTGTCATTTGGTCGATTTGTGCGTTTTTACTAAAAACTTAGTAAATCTCATTTTCGTTGACGACAAAGCCAATAATTAAGTTTTTTTAAATCGGTATCAACTCCATCAGATACGTGGCCAAGCCTAAGGCTGGAACTCTAAAGGAAATCATGAAGGAACACGCACGGAAATTTATTTTAAAACTTTTAACAATCCTCACAGATATTTAAAGTTTTGGGCGAGCCATCGAACGAAATTAAACTACCAGCCAAAAACAGAAAAAGAAAGAGGCGTTTTATGGTGACTTTTTGTACCCATAAATTTTTAGTACCTAAAAGAAATTTTTATGATTTATAGAAACCTTGCATCGTTTGGTTAGATGCAAATTCACTGGCCTTTTGTAAAATAGAAATTAAAAAATTATTAGTGAATATTTTGACGTTTTTTCCATATTAAAATGTGTCAAAAGTTAACTAATATATGGAACTAAGTTAACTATAGGGCCATTAGATTAAAAATTTTTAGTTAAAGCATGTCTGTGCCTAGCCGCGTGGAACATGTATGCATATAAAAACATAAAATAGTGATTACTGGGGTAAGGAGTTCCATGCAAATGGATTTTCTTGCAAATGCATTTTCTTATCCAAAAGTGAAATGTTTATCTTTACGAATCATGTCATTTCCTTTAAAATGGCATTCAATCGTTTGTGCATATTTTTGCATATTTTACAACAATTGTACAATAAATATATTGCACATACATATATTTCAAAAATTCAAACAGTTTTTTATTTGTATACATTTTTATAAATTTTTTGTTTGCTTTTAAATATGCTCCTAAATCTTTATTTTATATTATTTTAAAATTTAGTCTTTTCGTCCTTTGTTTAGTTAAATTACATGTAATATTAATTGTTGTTTTAACATAATGAATTTTAAAAAAAATTCATGTTTTTTAAGAAGTTTCATATTTTAGGTGTTTTAATGCATTTTTTTTACAGTTTCAGTTGCATATTTTTAAATTTTAAATGCATCTTAAATTTTATTTTCGATTTTTTATTGAATGAAATTTCTTGCCCCAGTGATTATTTTTGGTAAGTGTTTACAAACGTATTTTTTACGAATTTATTAATATTACTGGCAGTACAGCAATTTTGTACAGTTGTCTAATATGGGATAAAATGTATAAAGCTTGAGTGCTAGGTTTTATGTGCATATGTATATCAAAAATAAGGGTCTCTTTTCCCCTGAGTTGAAACGATTACTGTTCCTAGAGCAATAAAATTTGAAGAAGTAGCATATTCGGATCGATATAAGTTGGAAATATTAGGTGGTCATTTTAGATTTTCAGTTTTGATTTATGAGTAGTTTTAAAAGAACAATTTGGCTGTATATCTGGAAGTTTTGACGGTGGGTGCTTCGGTTTCGAGATAGAAAAATAGAAAAGTTGGACCGAAATAAATTGAAAATTAGTTGTACTTAGGTAGATTTTATTTTTATGGGCAGCAAAACTACAATACTTCGGGCGACAAGATTTGAAGATGGTAATAGCACATTTGCACCGAAATAAGTTGAAAACACTCATAGTTTTAATTTTGGTTTTTCGGCTTAGTTTTCCAGTTGTGATAAATTTTGAAAACTTCTTTAATTTTTCTTATTTTTCTAAATTTTATTTTATTAAAATACAAGTATTGTATTCTCCGGTTAATTGCCGTTTATTTGGGTCTTAAAATGTTATACTGTAAGTTGAAAAAATGTAAATTAAAAATTCTATGTTTAATATGTCGACACGAAAAATATTTTTGAGGTTTCCTCCTAAAGATGAACCTTGCTTTATTTTATAATAACTACTATATATATTGGCTAATCACGATAAAAATCAAATACGCTACTGGTTCTCATTATCGTACTAACTCAATAACTGTTAAGCTTTGTATGCATTAATTTAATTTAATGCAAGTTTTCAATTCTTATGTCTCATTTATAATATCGTGCATGGCCTCTTCATGCATAAAAATATATATATAAATACAAATAATACTCTATAATCATAGTAATAAGTACTATACTATGTACATACTTATATATAATACTTACTTACTTACTTAGCTGGCGCTACAACCGATGATCGGTCTTGGCCGCCTCCACAAAGCTTCGCCAGTCACTTCTGCTATGCGCGCGCTGGCGCCAGTTGATAAGGCCAAGTGCAGTCAGGTTGCCCTGCACCTGGTCTTTCCAACGGAGATTAGGACGTCCCCTTCTGCGTGATCCTCCACCGTGGTTCGAATAAAACACCTTTCTAGCCGGAGCGCTTTCTTCCATTCGCTCAACATGACCCAGCCAGCGAAGCCGCTGGAGTTTTATACGCTTGACTATGTCAGTGTCGGCGTACAGCTCATACAGCTCATTGTTCCATCTTATTCGAAACACGTCATCCACGCATACTGGACCGTAGATCTTACGGAGTATCTTCCTCTCGAACGCTCCTAACAGTCTCTCATCATTGATGGTCAATGTCCACGTCTCTGCGCCATACATTAGGACGGGAAGGATGAGGGACTTATAGAGCGTTATTTTCGTCGGTCGAGAGAGGGCTCTACTTCTCAATTGCCTACTGAGCCCGTAGTAACACCTGTTGGCAAGAGTTAGTCTCCGCTTGATCTCAAGGCTGACATTATTGTTGGTGTTTATGCTGGATCCTAAATAAACGAAATCCTTGACGACTTCAAAAGTGTAGTTGTCAACAGTGACATTTTGTCCAAGACGCCGTGACTCTTTGTTTGTTGACACAAGGTATTTCGTTTTGTCCTCATTCACCACTAGACCCACACGACGAGACTCCCTTTCCAGGTTGGAGAATGCTGCACTGACTGCTCGAGCGTTTTTGCCAATGATGTCAATGTCATCAGCGTATGCTAGCAGCATGACACTTTTGTAGAAGATAGTGCCAGAGATGTCGATGTTCGCAGCTCGAATTATTTTCTCCAGCATTAGGTTAAAGAAGTCGCACGATAGGGAGTCACCTTGTCTGAAACCTCTTTTGGTATCAAATGGTGCGGAGAGGTCTGTCCCAATTTTCACTGCGCTGGTGGTGTTGGTCAGTGTCATTTTGCAAAGACGAATGAGCTTTGCAGGGATACCAAAATCAGACATTGCGGCGTACAAGTGATCCCTAATCGTGCTGTCGAAGGCGGCTTTATAATCGACAAATAGATGATGGGTGTCGATCTGTTTTTCTCGGGTCTTTTCCAGGATTTTGCGTAGTGTGAATATCTGGTCGATGGTGGATTTACCAGGCCTGAAGCCACACTGATAAGGTCCAATCAGTTTGTTGACGATGGGCTTCAGTCTTTCGCACAGTACGCTCGATAGAACCTTATATGCAATATTAAGAAGGCTGATCCCACGGTAGTTGGCGCAGATCGTGGAATCACCCTTCTTATGGATTGGGCAGAGTACGCTGAGATTCCAATCACTTGGCATGCTTTCATCTGACCATATTCTGCATAGAAGCTCATGCATGCGTTTTTTGAGCTCTTCGCCTCCGGTCTTAAACAACTCAGCAGGCAGGCCATCTGCACCTGCAGCCTTATTGTTTTTCAGCCGAGCAATGGCTGTTAAGACCTCCTCATAGTCAGGCGGCGGTACTTCAATGCCGTCAGTGATTGGGGTTTCCGGAGTGGGTTCCGCAGTGGCGGGATTATTGCCGTCTTCGCCATTAAGCAGCTGCGAAAAGTGCTCCCTCCATAATCTCATTATGCCCTGGATATCTGTCACCAGATAGGGGGCTTGGGGCGTAGGACACAAGGTAAAGTTCGTGACAGTCGCAGGTGCGTCCATGGTCGATCCTTGCGCTTCTACGTTTCAAGTCGACACACAGCCTCCTCGTGGCGTCCCCTGGATAGCGATCTGACAACCGTCAGTGAGTTAACTAATGTGTGCGGCGGGCTTCTCCATGGCCTTGAATGAATGGTTGTGCGTCGGGCTTGGAACCCACCACGTTAAAATACCCTCCAATGAAACTTATATATAATAACGTAAAAATAAAAAAAAATGTTGTGCGTCAGTGGGATGCCCTTACAGAAGCTTAATTCTCCAGAACGATTGCGTTTTGGGTTTTCAGGTTAGGTTTAGTAAACTAGTAAAGAGGCCACAAGCGCGCCCGAAAGAATTTTTAACGAACATGTTTTGAAATTCTTTATGTGCTGGTTTAAGCAAAAGTTAAGCCTTGTATAGTTCAGTTTGATGATTCTCTGATCTTTGATTCACTGAGGTGCGCTACGTCTGGATTAACTTAATTTTGATCGTTTGCATTTCCAATGCAACGCCCTCTACAAAGTCATCTCTCCATCATCAAAATATTCATACTCAAAGCTTGCGGATTTATTTGTTACGTCATTATAATTATATTCTTACCATTATCATCATTACCATCATCATTAAAAGTTAATAAACATTATCATCATCATCATCATCATCAAAATATTCAGGTTGAATGATGGAAAAAGGTGGAAAATTAGCTACCTGCCGGTCTGAGAACTCGCGAATGTTATGTGGTTCACTAGAAACTTGGCAAATCTCGTCTATGTTTTGTTGTGCTGATGCGAGTTGTTTTCTTTCCACGGAGGAAAGTTTTTCAGTCAAATTTTAAAGGAAATCTTCTGCCCTTCTCTTTCTCGTTGAGAAGCTGGGAATTCGGCCACCTCAATGACTGCCAGGTGCTGTATAATCTAAGGACTTTCGTCGGGATAAGTGTTGATGCAGTGATTGGCTCTAATGAACTCATTTGCCATTCATGCTGTCTATCCGCATTAGCCTTTGTGATTTGTTTTTTTCATACTTGCTTGGTTAAGGGCGCTGCCCTTCATTTCCCCTTCGTAAATATAAAAAATTCTTAAATAAATTCCTTAAAAAATTCTATTAAAATCTATGGTCATTTTCGAAACCACCTACACTCCTTGACTTCGCTTTTGCATTCTCAAATTATTTTTAGAAATATAATATTTTTTTTATATCCATACTTACGCGTCTTTCTTTACCAAAAGAGTGAAGGTTAATTTAGTTTAAATAGATTTAAATTGGATTTAAATAAATTTATATTCATACCTATTTAGAAAATTTATATTAGGGGTTTTTTCTTTTATTTTTATCTTAAATACATTAATATTGAAAATATTTCATAAATTTATGTTTTTTCCCATCTAAAAAATCCCCATAAAACATAATATTTTTTATTATCTACAGATAACATAAAAACTTTATATGTATTTTATTAATTTATTCTCAACATTTTATTATATTTTCCTTAACGTTCGTATTTAAATAAATATTGTACTTATGGTACATACGAGTATATACTATTTCTTTAACAACAGCAAATATTGCTTTAATCGATATTAAAAAACCCACGCTTTTGACACTTCATCTCATTCCAAATTACTGGTTGGAGTCTATCTGTGCAATCATCTACAGTTTAACATATACTCTTACATCAACTTATGCTAATCATGCTGGCGATCCTTAATATCAATACACACAGAGTACAGTAGTAGCAACAATTGCAAGTAGTACTCATTGTGTCAAGCCCAACATAGCAACACGATCATCGGCAACATGATTATGAGCAACAACAAGCACATTGTGATCATCATCAAAACAATAAATGCAACTGCAACTGTGTTCGATGGTACCCTCCCTCTCTTTCTCTTTCTCTTTCTCTTTCTCTCCCTCTCCACTACCGCTGTCTTCGTTGTGCAACCTACCAGCATTTACTCGTACTTACTCAATTCAGTAGAGTATTTTGTATCTGTGATTTTGTTGTTCTTGCACGAATCTTTTATGCTTGATTTCTGTTAGTGTTGTTGTTGTAGTTTCTTTTAGTTGGTTTTTTATAGGTACCTAGCATACATACATATTTATGTGTGATTCTTAATCGTGAACACCTGTGATCAGTTTTTTTTTTGTATTTTTATTTATTCGTCTTCTTTAAATTTTAATGCAATTTGTTGGTGTGGATGATCATGTTGATATATATATGTGTGTGTGTGTGTGTGCGAAGAGTTGTTTTCTGTTTTTATTTGTTTTTATTTTTAGTACTGCGTTAAAATTTTATACTTTTTATACGCACATAATTATAGTTGAATTTATAAATAAAAAGATTTATTGGCATGTAAAACAAAAACCAAATGCAATAATTTTATTGCAATTAATTTGATTGGCTAGCATATTCTTTGAACTTAAGCTCTGATTAGTTCATGTCATTAGAAAGCCTACAAAGTAAATTGAGATATTCACAATTATTCTACATAAGTACTCTCTCTGCGTGTATCTTGTATGTATTCCTTCCATCTGTCGGAACCTGCAATGCATACTTATGCATAAGATTCATTAGTTGCTAAGTAAAATGAAATTTCACACGATTGCGCTCTCTCTACCACTACCACTTAGTACTCATTATTTCTCCTCACGCTTTGTCATGTTCAATCCTGTTTGCTTAGCAGTTACATAATTTCTTATCATAATCTATTTGGTATTCATTATATCTCATGTTTTTCCTTATTGTTTATTATTTGTGGCTTTAATTTTGTGATTGCGATAAGAAATATTAATATTTCGTGAAGTACTTAATGCAAAAGTATGCTTTGATTAGGGTTGCCAAATGGAAATCGTGTTTCATCTGGACATTTGAAAAAAAAAATACACTGATTTGATGGAACTGCTATGGTTTGTTCAGTCTCAAGGACCTATGCATTCTTCCCAAAATAGAACCGAGTATAAGAAAGTTGAAGGACAGAACATAATAGTTAGGAAAGGATGTAGGTTATTGAACATCGAACTTCTGAGTTTCGTAGATAGGCCTGAGAAGCTCGAGCGGTGGGAGGCATTCTCAAGTCAGCATTGGACGGTGATGACGTTTGTGTTGGTCATGTGCATAAGGCCTGGAACACGAAGAAACACCACGCAGGTGGTTTTCGAAACGATCCTTTGATCTGCCTGTTCTATACACAGGGTGCGCCATCTTTTATGTCAGTATGTGAATATTTAATAACATAAAAAAACAACCGATTTCGATATATTAGACACTTTTATTTTATTTGGTCCTTTACAATTTATTTGGAGGTCTCAAATTTGTATATATTCTTATACTGCTGTTATTCTCTTTGGCAAAAATAATGTTCACATATACTCAAACAATATGAACATGCCAAATTCGTCAAATATTTTCCCAAAAAAATAAAGTTACCAGAATTGTTTACAAAATCTCCTGTACAGGAGATACCAGCTGTCCTGGTAACCTAGATCAAGAATTGTGTGCCTATTTTCACCTCTTTCTTTTCTTTCTTTTAATGGCACAACAGCCCATGGAGGGCCTAGGTCGAGCTAAGTATTCGCATCCACTCATGTTGTGCGTGTTATATTTGTACAATTGTCCTCTCGCAATTGTCCTGAATGAAGTTAAAGCACATGCATGTACCTAAAAAAGAGGCTTAACATAGTGAATTGTCAAGGAGGCTTCGATTGTCAATTTGAGATCATGAAATTTGTAGGTGGCATGCATGTTCTCGCTAAAGCTCAGCGCCACTGAATAGGAAAACGGACCACGTGATCAGATCAACACTCTGAAAATTAACATTAGAAAAACCATTGACATGAAAATTAACAACGTCATGCGATGAACATAATCCAATTGAAGGTTAGCTGGTCGAATACGCGGAAGATGGGGATGTCAACAGAGGCAGATTTACTTTTGCATCATCCAGCTAGTATGAAGAAGTTTTTAAGCTTTCTTACTTTACTTTACTTTTAATGACACAACAGCAAATGGAGGGCCTAGGCCGAGCTTTTCGCTTCCACTCATGTTGTGCGTGTTACATTTGTACATGAATGGAAGGGACCTGCAGTTTAATGCCGAATCCGAATGGCGAAGTGAAACGGTTTTCATAGGCAATTTTTACTCTTGTAGGTTTGCCATTGCCTGCCAAGAGGTGGAGCCGTGTAGAAAAATTATTTTTTTACTTTTTGATTTTGCCTGTGCCGAGATTAGAACCCCGGACACTGTGCGTACCAGTCCAACGCACTATGACTACACCACAGCGATCACTTTTAAGCTTCCAGAATAACCAAATTCAGTTTCCTAAAACAAAATCCGACTCAAAATTCGTAGAATTAAAAGAAATTTTAAGATTCTTAAAGTACGTGTTAAGTTAAACCTCAACAATGGAAATGAAACTGAGCTTATTAAAATAAGCCTAACATCACCGAGAAGCAACAAGCTTTCATCCGTAAGTAGCTGTAAGAGAATATTCTGGCCAAATCAAATAAGAAACGATGTCCACTGGATAGATGAAAATTTAGATAGATAAGGCATACACAAGTACACAAGGTTAAATTAATTATTTAGCAAATATTTAACTTATTCAACCACTACTGAATATTTACGAAATGCCATAGATCACCGAATTAGACAGAAGACAAATACAATCAAGGTTTATTTAACAAATATTTCGCACGGAATATGACTGATTATGTGTAAATACATAACGATAAAATCACATATAATATTATATAAATACATATGGTACATATGTACACCAATATGTATATAAATAAATATTTACATTTTAAGTACCAACATATAATCAATAAGAAGAAGTAAAACAACAAGAAAAAAACTGAAAATTCATTTGTATGTATGTAAAATCAATATTGATGCAATCTGATGCAGTCTTGAAAAGAACAAACTTACAAAATTCGAAAAAATAACAGCGATGTAGCAAAAGAAACTAAATAAAGAATTACACACGCAGTAAACATGCAACACTTTCAAGAAAGTGGATGGACTGCAGCAGGTAAGTGAACCGCACCGCATCGAACCGAACCGCAGAGCAATCGATCGATCGATGGATACCATCGCTGGAGCCTAACCTGCAATTAAATACGCTGGCGACATAACATACGGGGGCTTAAAAAGTAACTACATACACGTGCACGTGTTTATTTTGTGTTTGTATGCGTTTGTGTGTGTTGTTGTATGTATGGATGTATGTATATGTATGTGTTTTAATAACAGTTCTACTGTATCTTCTATGGGCACTTATTTGTTTATGTACCTACATACATAATATCTACATATTAACTACCGCTGCTGCTCCTATCTATGGATGGATATCTTATGGATATATCTATGAACGTATGTATGTAATTGTCTTGTTGCATCGATCTCTCATATACCCAATAATAATAATAATGGTCATAATTGTTATTTTAGAACTTAACACTTATAGTTTGTTATAGCTTCTTTAAATGTCTGTTGTACTCAATAATTGCTCCTTGCAAATGTTTTTGTTATCTGCGAACAAACACACTGAATGCAATATGTTTGTAGAGAGTGAAAAACGGAGTATCGACGAGATACTTATCAACGTTTTCGTATTCATGCATGTCCACTCATGTTTCCTACATAGAACTACATATCTGAAATTCAGTTTGGTTTTCTTGTTGCTGCTTCAATGCTGAACAATCTCAACGTGGCGGCATTTATTTAATGGTAGGTATTGAGTTAACTGAGAGTAGTAAAAATTAATTTTGTATGCCACAGTGTTACAATGGCAGCGGTCTGAAGTTTAGAAATTAAGAAATGATTTTTGAGAAACTGAAGTATGCTAATTTAAAATTTCTAACACCAGTTGATGAGGCCAAGAGCAGTCAGATTTCCCGATACCTGGTACTTCTAAAGAAGGCTTCATCATCCCCTTTTATACGTTTCACCTCGGGTTTGCAACTATCCTATATTTTAAGAAGTGGACCGAATTTCGAGAAATGTTTGCGTTATCCTGATAGATCATGGCAGAGGATTTCTGGCCAAGGAATAAAATTTTTCGGAACCGGTTCAAAAATTTCTAGGATCAAAAAGAAGTTGACTTTTTCCTTATACTACGGACCGATCTAATTTTGAGCTTAAAATTATTCCCCAAGGAGTTTCGGAGCAAAAGTTAGTACAAATTTATATAAAAATAAAATAAAAGGCAGACATGTTGTGTTTATCCCCACTTCTCAAAAGCTATGTAATGATGGGGTTACAAAAGTAAAATGTACATACGTCGATCCACTCTTATATGCATAGTCTCTGGTTTAAGGTCCATACACTACTACACGGACTAGACTACGGGTGAAAACACACCTGTTGGTAGCCCTGGTAACCCTGGTAACCCTGGTGATGGTTAATGTTTTTAATATAAACTTTCTGCTTTGCATTTTGAGATGATTTTGCTATCTCTCTCTTTCTCTCTCTCTCTCCATGAAAACCAACGACTGTAATTGGTCACTGCAAATATAGCTTGAAATATTCTCTCTCTGCGTATGTTATCAAATATTTACTAAAGGAAATTAATTTTTTTGATGTATCAAAACTATTTTTATTTAATCAGAAACAATAAAAATCTAATTACCAATGAATAATGCAATTACATATGCCAATTGTAAAAAAAAAACCAACCATAAAAAGAGTAAAAAATTATGAGTAATTCTTCAACAATAATACTGAAATACTACAACAATAACAAAGCAGTATAGATGCATACAACAAGAACAGGAACAACAGTAACAACAACACCAACACCAAAATTCAGCCAACAAATATTCAATCAGTAAAATGCAAGTCATAGAAAATAACAACAATAACAAAATGCAGCTACTGTTCACTGAGTTGGCGTGGCGTGAAAACAACGAAAAACTTCAAATAAAACTTTCCGCTTCAAGCTGAGGAAAAAGCCAGCACCAAAAACTTCAAAAACCACAAATCGAAATGTATGGAAAATAGAAATAACAACAACAGCAGCAGCAGCAACAGAACCTATCAGAAAGTTTGCAATGCAATTAAGCTGCTGCCACAAGCTGTGAGCGCTAAAGGCAATCAGCAATAAGCAGCCAGCGACTGCAGCAACAGCAGCCGCATATTGTCAAGTCGTGAAGCCTAAGATTAAACAAAGAAGAAAAAACGAAACAGAATTCGATTTCAGTTAAGACGTAGTAAAAAGTTGTAATGTTACTACGAACAGTTAAAATAAAAAAAAGTATTGTAATACATAAAATGTCAGTGGTTCTTAAACATTTAAAGATCGTTCAGATTTGCTCTGCAGGCACTGTGGCAGATTGAGTTTTCAACAGAAACTTCGGAATTTCAAGTGAACGTGTGCATGGAAATTCTTGATGGTTTACTAATATTACCCCCCTCATATCTCTTGATGAAACATTTTTCCAATAAATTATAATTTAGGACCTTTCGCGGCAGACCTAAATACCTTTCAAGTGATTTGTTTTTTGGAATATGTGAATCCATGAGAATTTTTTATTAACTTCAAATTTTGAAATTCAGAAAAAAAACAAAGATTTGTTCGATACACTTCTAATATGTCACCCCTACTGGGCGGAATAAGTGTTCCTGGTAGTAAAGCTGTTCTAAAGGGCTTAGAAATACAAACTATAAAGTCGAATGTTTAGTGTAATAAACTCCGACTCTGTTGGGTGCCAGAATATTCTGGTATAATCGAAAATAATATGTCTTGCGAGTTCGTAAACTATGCCTTGAAGCATGGTACCATTTCGCGCAATTCTTCGGAATGGTGCCCTTATATGTACCATTATATTTGGTACCATTATATGTACTGAAAAACTCTGGAATGATGTTCTTAACGTTGACCTAAATTAATACTTTTTTGTACCATTATATGTAATGTCTACGGTTACACTAAATTCTTACCGACTTAAACTACCTACCTCCTCTTCTATCATAACCTAGCGTTCTTGAATAAGGCAAAGGCGAGATGGCTCATTGGACCCACATGCAAAAACACCAAGCAAACTGCAAACGCTTCATGAAGTTAATATTCCTAGATAGGAACTCCATACATAAAGTAGTGGCCACTAGAATGGGTCCGCCCTCAATTGTCTTTTGTAGAAGTTGTTAGGACAAAGAAGAGGCGGAATTAACTTCTCATTACCCTTTTTTCAACCCAACCTTGGCTATCTGTTCAATCTTTTGTACCGACTTGGGGTCGGTTGATTTAGTGAACCTACTTAAATACAAAACGAAGTCCAAATGGTTTAATTAATAAAGCTATCATTAAAGAAGGTTGATGAGAAACAATAGGTCATCTTTGACCTAGATGGGCAACAACTTAACCTAATCCTACTATATTTTACTACGCTACTTTTCTTAAACGACTAGTTTTGTGAAAGTCAAACAAAACCTTTTTAATACCTAAGGTAAGTGTTTCAGAACCACTGCTGCTACTGTATAAGAACCTCCTGTTACTTACATATGTATGTATGTGTGTGTGTAGGAAAAGACTCCAACGCTTGTTAATGTCCAGAATACAGCTGCAAAATATCCAACAACAACAGGAGCAAAACGACCAGCAGCAACAGAACATAAGTGAACTTGGAAGCTTATATAAGCACAGCAACAACAACAACAGTAGCAATAACAACAGCCACAGCAAGCGTGCTAGCAGCAGCAACATAAAGCTTAGAAGATAAAAAACCAGTTTTCAAGTTGTTATTGTTGTTGTAGTTATATTGTTTGCTTTTCTGAAAGAAGAAGAAAGAAACCTTCTTTACGGCAGCAACAGCATCATTTGTTATTGCATCAGCAGCAACAGCAACATCAACAGCACCAGCAGTAGCAGCACACCCTACAGCTGTAGAAGTCAAAGAAAAAAGAAAAGATGTTGTTGTTTCTGCTTCTGCTTGTTATTATTACTCAAAAGTTGCTACTGTGCATTTTTAACGATCATGCTGTTGATGCTGAGCTTGTTGTTGCTACATTACTTAAGCGAGTACCTTCATACTCTGTTTTTATAGTTGGTTTTCTGTTTTTTTTTTCATTATTTTTTTTGGTCTTTTTTTCATTGTAAATCTTGAAGCTTTTTTTGCAACACTCACGATTGTCTCTTTATAGCATTTGAATTTTTTTGCTTAATATTCTTGTTTGCTTCAATAGCTACTGCTTCTTCTTCTCCTTCAACAAGCTTCTTAGCTGATCATTGTCAATGTCGTTGTTGTTCTCGTCGTTGTCGTTGCTTTTATTTATGAGTGAAGCATGATGCAGAAAGCATGTGTAGAAGTAGAAGATGCAAGCAGAAGCAGCAGGAGAAAGAAGTAGAAGCATAAGCGCGCGCCCAAATGCTTAATCAGGCAGGCTTGCGTTGATCATGCGCGGAGTATGCAACAGCAGTAGCAGCAGCAGCTACAACAGTAGTAGCGATTTAATGTTGCACACACACACACACACACATACACACATGCATATGTAGATGCAATGTAGAAATCAATGGAATTGTTGCAGTGAGTATGGATTGATGTATCCCTGCAACCAACAGCAGACCACTTCGCGTATGTTCAAGTCAAACAGACTAAAAATATTTCTTGTCCATTCATACTAGTACTGGGACTAGTACAATGTAATGCTAGACATGCCCAGTTTGATGTAGAAAACGCCATTTACAAATCCGATTGCACTTCGGGAGCTATCGAATAGTTTATATTTAGCCGAATGTATGGAAAACTGTTTTTTTATGTCGTATATTCTGTATTCTTTTTGCAAATAATAGTAATACTAATAATACCGCCATAAAAAACTGAACTTACGACTACTCCATTGATATGATGGCCATACTATCGTACGCTTCGTTATTCATCTGAGCTATACACTGACTCGATAAAGTAGCGGCAAAGCATTGAGCGACAGTTTTTTTGTTTTTGTTTTGCTTTGCTTTACTTGCTAAGTACTTTACATTTCATATCGGTTTTAAAGCGATCGTACGCACAATTTTCATGTAGATCACCTAGTAAGAACTTTGCTCCATCGTCAACAATGACTGGTGTGAGCCCAGTTAGCTTTATAAAATTTATAAATAATAAATAAAAAATATCTAAAGAATATATTTCTTTTTTTCTTGTGCCACGAAACGGTCCAACATACCAAAACTAGGTTATGCACTAGTTTATTATAAAGAGAGTGCAGGACCAGTGCTGGTCCTATCCGATGACAAGACTGTATAAAAATAACTAATATATTCCCATATCTTTGGACTAGATATGTAACTAGTTTTGGTCCCCCCGCGGTCTAGTATAATACTAGTATAAGACCAGACCGATTGATTAGAGGGTATTGATAGATGGTCGCTTTTGTGTACCAGCATGCATTTGCCCACTTAACGTCTCGGTTCAAGCTTCAGCCTGAGCCCAGAGCATGAGTGAACGAGCGAGCGAGTGCGCACACAGCGTGATTCATTAGTCGTGCTGCGCATTATATGAAACAACATACCTACATACATATATTTATATATACACATACACATATACATATGTATATATAATTCTGTAAGTATATACATACATAAAAAACATATGCTGATAGGTGGACAGCGTCGCTTGAACTTGATTACTTTGGCTGGTTGGGGGAGGGGGGAGGCAATGGGTGCTCACCATTGCTCAGTTTTGTTGGTGCTATTGCATTTGGGCATATATTTACATTGCATACTCGCAAACATACATACAAACGTACGAGTATATATCTGCAAATGACGATAATAAAAAATAATCGCATGATTTTTTTTCTTTTGTTGTTGTTGTTGTTGTTGTTGTTGTTGTTGTAGTAGTTGTTGTTGCTGTTATTCATGCATGCATGCCATTGTAAAGTATGTACTTTTAAAAACGCTTTTGACACGACACAATAGCTGCAAATGAGCATTTGTTTTCAATTGGTTACATTTGTTTTGTTTGGAAGATTGAGATTTTCTTTAAACAAACAACAACAAAAAATAAGACAAGAAATATTATCAAATTTCATAAAACATTTGCTTTGAATTTCTTATTACATACATACATACATACATATTTACATATGTATGTAATTAGAACCCTGTCACCAACCAGTCTGGTCTTATACTACTTACTATTATACTAGACCGCGGGGAGTAACTGTCTAGTTTAAACATGTGAGAATAGACTAGTTATTTGTATACATTCTTGTCATTGAATAGGACAAGTACTGGTTATGCACTGCCTTTGTATATGGTACTAGTCCAAAAACTAGTTATTACATTGGGCCATTTCGTGGCACGAGAAAATAAAAATGTTGTTTAGATATTTTTTATTTATTTTTAACCAATCAATTAATTATTACATTTTACGAAGCTTACTGGGCTCGAACCAGTGACTGTGGATTATGAAACAAAGGTTTTACTAGGTGATCTATATGAGAATGAGTAAACAAAAAACAAAAAAACTGTTTCTCGCTGCTTTGCCGCTACTTCAACGAGTCAGTGTATACATCAGATGACTTACTATACGCCAGTAATCGTATGTTATGGTAAGTTTTTTGTGGATATGTTATTATTCATGCCTAGCATTTCATGTACTAGAAATATTTTGAATCTGTTTGACTAGAAACTTACGCGAAGTGGTCTGTAAATTGTAAATTCTAGTTTGGCACCTCATCATTCAGTCATTCAATATTCAACTCAAAAGTTAATACATTACTCATGCACGTGCATATTTTAACTGATGGTCAAGGCATTACCCAGCTAAAATTGTATGTGGAACTTTTATTTAGAGTTTAAATTTTAGACAATTGAAATCTATTCGAATTTTTGCCATTTCAGTTAAGAAAATCTGGAAACCTTGGTTCGTGCCCTACAGAGCGTTTCTGGCTTGATTGCTTTCGAATATTTGCAAAGTGAAGTTATAAATAAATCCACGTACCGCAGATAACACATAACAAGCCCACTGGATTGATCATGTGCAATTCCTAACTTGACCTATTTCTGGCTATAAGGAATGTATGTGGTTGGAGTGCACGAGTTTTCTCACTTGTATTAGAGGTAAATAGGCATGGCTGTAGGCCGAAATTGATCATTTAAACAACAGTTACAATATTTTTGAAGCTATTTTAAGAAAATATAGCGAACTTGAATATATTTGATTTACTATTTCAATTGATATTGATTTTGCTTTGGAAATTTCATTTGTATGGAAGGTAGGCGTGGTTGCCTGATATTGTGGGATTTTTACATGGTACTCAAGTAGGTTACTAAATTTTTATGAATTTGCTTGAGTTAATTTTCTGAATATCGTTTGGATTATTTTACACATACCATGGTACCATACCCACTTGATCGACTTTGCTCATTTCCAAATTTTACTATAAGGAATGCCTGTACTAAGTTTGGTTGAGTTTACCCGAGTTTGCTTTAAGTTAAACCGATCTCTTACAGATGGAAGAGAATTCAATTCTGGAAAGGTAGCCGTGGATATTAATCTACATATATGGTATTAACAATTTCCACATGTTAACAGTTGTTCTATACGCCATTTTAACCGTTTATACTCCCCTATGTTTTATAGTCTTTTGATACTCCCCTTTGAATATTTCACTTTCATGAGAAATAGGCTTGCTTTTTACCCGTTATTGACAATTTGAACAGCAATTATTTCAGAGAATATTTTAATGAAGTACTTACACCGTATTCGTTCCTTTAATTTGAATTTCGTTTTCAAATTATCAAGTGAAAATGTTTTGCTGGGTGATTGATTTTTTGTTTTTTTTACATTCATTGCGAAAAAGTGCAATGGGATTAATCTGCATTTTCCATATATCATCATACCTACCATATACAAATTCATACATAAGTTCATTGAAATTGATAATTATCAATAGTAGTTGAGAATTGAAGGACACGCCCCAAAGGCGTGTCATTATAAAATGCAATAGAGCACGACTTCAGCATGCGATTCAAGGATTTTTTAAAGAAGTTTTCCAGTTGTAGATGTTGTTATTGAAATAAAGTTTTGCTAACGATAAAATTAATTAAGCAAAGTTACTAAAAATTCGTTTACTAAGTCGGTAACTTTAAGCATAATTGTTTAAATTTGTAGCTCATACAATATTGAATTCTAATTGGACAACAAATTTAATCAATGATTATTTTGTAAATGCGAACAACTTAAGCACAAATTTTCGATTTGTATATGGAAAGAAAAATTATTAGTTTTGTATTCTTTAATTCAACAATGACTAATTTTATGTTAATTAACGCTGTTTGACTTTAGAAATAAGTTGCTTTCACTTTTTTTGCATTGCTTCACAATTATGTGCATCTTACTTACTTACTTAAATGGCGCTACAACCGATGATCGGTCTTGGCCGCCTCCACAAAGCTTCGCCAGTCACTTCTGCTATGCGCGCGCTGGCGCCAGTTGATAAGGCCAAGTGCAGACAGGTTGCCCTGCACTTACCTGGTCTTTCCAACGGAGATTAGGACGTCCCCTTCTGCGTGTTCCTCCACCGTGGTTCGAATAAAACACCCTTCTAGCCGGAGCGCTTTCTTCCATTCACTCAACATGACCCAGCCCGCGAAGCCGCTGGATTTTTATACGCTTGACTATGTCAGTGTCGGCGTACAGCTCATACAGCTCATCGTTCCATCTTATTCGATACACGTCGTCCACGCATACCACGTAGATCTTACGGAGTGGAGTATCTGCCTCTCGAACGCTCCTAACAGTCTCTCATGATTGATGGTCAATGTCCACGTCTCTGCGCCATACATTAGGACGGGAAGGATGAGGGACTTATAAAGCGTTATTTTCGTCGGTCGAGTGAGTGATCTACTTCTCAATTGCCTACTGAGCCCGTAGTAACACCTGTTGGCAAGAGTTAGTCTCCGCTTGATCTCAAGGCTGACATTATTGTTGGTGTTTAAGCTGTATCCTAGATATTCGAAATCCTTGACGACTTCAAAAGTATAGTTGTCAACAGTGACATTTTGTCTTTGTTTGTTGACACAAGGTATTTCGTTTTGTCCTCATTCACCACTAGACCCACTCGACGAGACTCCCTTTCCATGTTGGAGAATGCTGCACTGACTGCTCGAGCGTTTTTGCATATGATGTCAATATCATCAGCGTATGCTAGCAGCATGACACTCTTGTAGAAGATAGTGCCAGAGATGTCGATGTTCGCAGCTCGAATTATTTTCTCCAGCATAAGGTTAAAGAAGTCGCACGATGATAGATGATGGGTTTTCCAGGATTTGGCGTAGTGTGAATATCTTGTCGATGGTGGATTTACCAGGCCTGAAGCCTGGTACTGAACTGATAAGGTCCAATATCTGTCACCTTGTCTGAAACCTCTTTTGGTATCAAATGGTGCGGAGAGGTCTGTCCCAATTTTCACTGCACTGGTGGTGTTGGTCAGCGTCGTTTTGCAAAGACGAATGAGCTTTGCAGGGATACCAAAATCAGACATTGCGGCGTACAAGTGATCCCTAATCGTGCTGTCGAAGGCGGCAGCGGCTTTATAATCGACAAATAGATGATGGGTGTCGATCTGAGAGATGATGGGTTTTCCAGTATTTGGCGTAGTGTGAATATCTTGTCGATGGTGGATTTACCAGGCCTGAAGCCTGGTACTGAACTGATAAGGTCCAAAATCTGTCACCAGATTTCCGTCTTCATCCTTGCAGGAAGAGGCTCCGGTCTTCAAATCATCAGTCAGGCGTCTTATTCTTTCAAAAAATTTTCGGACCTTATTCCTGTCCCGCAACATTTTGATATCATTGAACACCTGAAAAGACGTTTCTCCTTCCTCCTCAACTCTCTGTATCTCTGTAATTATGTGCATCTGCATCCAAAATTTTTCCTCTTCAATTTAGTATAATATATGTACCAACAGATATATTTACTTCAAACTTTAAATAGAAATCTGAAGCCTAATATTTTTAAGTTATTTAAATGCAATTTGAAAGTTCATGTAGGTTTAGTAAATAGTGATTACTTTTGGGTAAAGTGTGTAAATATATTTTTGGCGAATTTTCAAAGATGCTCCATGAAAATCGTGCATACTCGTATATTCAAAATGTATTATTAAAATGTATCAAGCTTGAGGATAAAGCTTATGTTCACTTTTAAATATAAAGGGTTCGTAATTTGGCCATCCTCTTTTTGCCCCTAGTATCACAATTCCCCTCCATGCCTCTGTACGTCGAAGGAAACTTGTTTTTTTTTATTTTTTACTAATAATGTTTATATGTACAATAAGGATATAATACAGTTGTCAGATATACTGCGACTAGTTACAAAAAAAAAAAAACTAACGAGCAATTCTTATTTAGTAAATTTAAAATGAATATTGCAAAGTTAGAAAAGACTAACTTATTTAAGTTATCACCCAAAAAGATCGCAGGGCTTTGTTCGATTTAGCCTACGTTCTGACTCGACAGGATGGATGAGCTTCTTTGTTTACTTGTCATTGAAGTCTTACAGCATGAGAATTAGCGAATTTTTTCATCACGTTTGATCACGTTATTAACATTATTGTTGGGCACAACCCCAAAGTTGAATTTCATAGGTCCAAATAAGTTTGATGACCTGTTTATCTAAAATAATTTTGTTGCAGATTGAAAGCACCGATTTCCGGCCAATACATATTTTTTAATTTTAGGAAACTGGATTACCATCAAATCCAGATATCAATTTGATTACGATGGAAGTAAGACCATTATTCAAATTTTTATCGGAGTCTGAACATATGGAAAAAGGGCTCTCCCATGTGAAGGCACAATAGATTGTATACATACATAGGTCACACATTTTATACATACATAGTCACACTCTTACTTTACTTTACTTTTAATGGCATAACAGCCCATTTCATATCCACTCATGTTGTGCGTTTTATATTTATACATGAAAGGAAGGGACCTACAGTTTAATGCCGAATCCGAACGGCGAAGTGAAAAGCTTTTCATTGGCAATTTTTACTCTTGTAGGTTTGCCATTGCCTACCAAGAGGTGGGGTGCCGTGAAGAAAAATTATTTTTCTACTTTTGTTTGTTTGTTTGATTTTGCCTGTGCCGAGATTCGAACCCCGGACACTGTGCGTAGCAGTCCAACGCGTTACCACGACGCCACAGCGACCACAGTGCACTCTCCGAACAGTAATACATAGGAATAGTAAAAGTTTAGCGTCAGTATTCACCAATGACGAATAAAACACATTTAATACTACGCACATATTGATACTACCGAGAGGATATCGTTCTTTTCGTCATTCACAAAGCGAGATCCTGCATTTAATGAGATCATTTTGTAAGTTATATACATACAGTGAAGACTATCCATAGGTGATTAAGTCCATATATTTCAACCTTAATCGAGAACATATAGTACATTTTTGAGTATTGTCCATCCGAATCTGTCAGCGGCACGATAGTGTAAGGCTTAGTTTAAAGCCCTTATTAACTTTATAAACTTAACATTGTAATAATGTTTTGTAACTAGTTGCCTGTAAAGTTCGTTGGCAAGAGTGTGCTTCCAGTTGAGTTAGTCCTAGTAGCATTATGTTCATCTCGAATTTCATTATTAGATCATTTTTAAAAGATTTCAGTTCAATGTCATAGTTACGGGTATGTGGTCTTCGATCTGTAATATCAAGCTTAAATACATATTGTTATAAGTATACTACTGTGGGCAAAAGTTAGTAAGACTTTTTAATTTAAATTTCGCGCGGAAACCCATTCATCAAAATATTATTTTTGTAAGGTTGGTATGACTGTCGGTGACATCTGTGCCAAATGTCACATCAAAATAATCATTAGTGTTTAGTATACGCTTGTCTGTTGTTTCTGAAGTACAAAAAGTGCATTCGGCGATTTTCACAATGAGTGAAATTATTCAACAAAGAAGTTCCATTAAATTGTGTGTGCGGAATCAAATTTCTGGTGCCGAAACGTTCAGAATGTTGCAAAAGGCCTTCGGTGATAATTGTATGTCGCGAGCAAGTGTTTTTGATTGGTACAAATTGTTCAAAGATGGTCGAGAACGCGTTGACGACGAACCACGTCCAGGACGGCCATCAACATCAACTGATGATCAACACGTCAATAAAATCAAGGAATTGGTGCTCGAAAATCGACGATTAACAGTCAGAGACCTTACTGTCATCGTTGGAATATCGGAAGGATTAGTGAAAACCATTTTAAAACATCATTTGGGCCTAAGAAGAGTGAATGCACGATTGGTTCCAAAATCACACTCACACTGCATTGGTTTTACGAGACCATTTTGCCAAAAATTCGACTGATATCGTTCTCGTTCCGCAACCACCCTATTCGCCTGACTTAGCACCGTGTGACTTTTGGCTAGTTTCTAAACTCAAAAAACCCCTTCGTGGACACCGTTTTGAGTCAATTGAAGACATTAAACTCGAATCGCTAAGCGCATTGAAGGCTATTCCGGAAATTGACTTTAACAGCTGTTTCGAGAATTGGAAAAAACGTTGGCACAAGTGTATTGGGGCCGGGGGGGATTACTTTTAAGGGGACGAAATAGATTTGGAAGAATGAATAAAAAAATTTGAAATTATGAACAAAGTCTTACTAACTTTTGCCCACAGTAGTATGGTACTTACATATGTATGTATGTATGTGGATAATTTGTACACAAAGCGATCAACTACTAAAAATTCGAATGTCATGATAGACATGGTCATCATTATTGATCTAAAAGCTTATGGGTAGGTGATTGTTGTTGCAGGTCAGCTTGATACTCGTATCTATACAGAGCTGTGTCTGTGTGTCTGTATCAAAATAAATACAGTGGCTTAAACATTTCGTCTATTCTACGCTAACAATTTTGTGGTGAAAATGAATAACAGCTTAAATCGATTTAAGATGTTAAATATTTTGTCACACAAATTTTTGATTATAAGTAGGTATGTAAATAACAAACTGGAATGAATTTTTAATTAATTTTCGTAATTATATATTAAGTGCTTATTTCAAGAATGTTCTTTGGCCTAAATTCAGAGTATTCTGAAATGTCGCTATACATAGTTTCTATGATATTTCCATTTAAAGCTATCCAACTCACCCAAAATAGTAATACACTTAAGCTGTTTTTCATTTTCACCACAGAATTATTGTATTGCATCAATTCTTTTATTTTTTATTTTTTTTTGTTTATTTCTTTCTATTTCTACGTTACTACGTTTTGAATTTTAAACGTAGTATTTTAATTTGTTGTTGTTGCTGTGGTGGTTGTTGTTGTTGCAGTAGTAGTAATAGTAGTAGTAGTAGTATTTTTTGTTTTTACTACACTCTACACATTTGTTTTGAGTATTTGTTTTTATCATACTTATGCATAAGTACCAGCAAGAAGGTTGGTTGTTGTTGTCTTTTGAATTTTTACGCTACAACGT